>JALIZH010032983.1:0-600000 GCA_030522465.1 Rhipicephalus appendiculatus | reverse complement strand
ACATAGAGCAGGAAAACCGTGGCTGCGATGGCACTGCACTGATAAGTCTTCAGTCCACCTGTTGGCCACAACTACACCTATCCGCAGCAGCCACACGGGATCTATACTGCGATTATTTTGTAAGCGTGCACGGTGCCATCCCATGGCAGCAAAAGCGTGCTGGCGTGCGACCATGACTTCATGTGCGCCAGCGTGCAAAAAACATGCTCACTTCTTAGCCACCCATTCCTGACAAACATGCTTATGACGACACTGCACTCACAGAAAGAGTCCAGTAAACAGGCTTACCGCAGTTAAAAAAATTCACTTCTTTTCGCCTTTCACTTTGCCTTCAACATAAGAACACCTAGGCTGTTTGGCGGCTTTGCTACATTGCTGTGCACGTTTGAAGCGAAGGAGCGTTTTAGATACGCCAGAACATCACCAAATGTACTGAATATAATGAAAGCAAGTGCAATGGTTTCAGCCTTTCGGGCTCCAGCACACACAAGGGTTGCGTGCTGGAGCCAACGTTTGGACAAGTGCACTTGTCTTCTTCAAGGCTGCAACGCAGTGCCAGCCTTGAAGAAAAGTCCACTTGTCAAAATGTTGGCTCCAGCACGCAACCCGTTCACAGATTTTTTCATCGCATGCTTCCATTTTCCCCTTCCTGCCGTTCTTTTGGATCACACACACAAGGATTTTCCTCGAACATGTTACATACCACCGAGGTTGTACAGTTAATTAGCACAGTATAAAATGCAAAAAGGTATGATTTTTTAAAGCCATCTGCGCAAAAAAAAAAGAAAAATCACAGCATATCCGCGGAGTGAATGATGATGAGTGGGCGAAGCTCCGGAGGTACAACATCAAAGACGTGATGGTGGTTGGTTGCATGTGATCAAACGATATGCATGTGAGATCATATCGCGATGCCATGTGTTGTATGGCATCGCGATCGTCATCGTCATCAGCGTCATCGTTATGACGCATAGTGGGTACATTCCATGTGGTGTGCCGTGATGGCAGCGTCATCGTCATCACACAGGGAGATACTGCTGGTTACGCAGGTGGCTATTACGTACTACAAACTACAAGGGACGCACGACCCACGGCATAAGGAGCTTCGCCCCTAAAAAACTATCAGGTACACTTCTTCTGCACTAGGCTCGGAAAATAAATCGACGACGCTGCCCATGCACTACAAGGCGTATCAAAATGCGGACATTCAGGGAAGGTAGAGGCATCAAGAGACGTAAAGTTCAACACGGGGTGTCGCTGGAGGAGCCACCATCCCTACAAGCGCTATTGTCGAAACGACGCCTCCAGCGACCCCCCTGTCGACGAGTGCTCTAGTTGAAACGTTGCGTTTGAAAGGAAGCCAACGTTTCGGCCAGCGGCGTAGAAGAGGACAAGTGCACTGGTCGAAACCTTGGCTCCAGCGACATACACTACAGCGAAGAATGTACAGATGAGTTCACGGTCGCGATACAGCAGCAGTGATGTACGTAAAAAAAATCAAAAAGTTGTGGCGACATTCGAAGGTCGCGTCTTTAGGCGTAGGCTCGTATTATAACTCACGACGCGTGTGAGTGCATGCAAAAAAGTACGTGTCGGGCGAGCACACAACGATAACATAAAAAGGTACACACAACACAAAGCTGCGCAACAAAGACAATCGCACACATGCGATGGACACCCCATGGCCATGGGCTGCAATGCATTCGCGTGTTGCAGCTGCTCAGCTCTACAAAACCTGACTTCATTCGTTACGGAGTCAAAAGACGCATAAAAATGGAGGAACGTAACCTCATGTACGAGCTTTTATTTCCTCTATTCTCCGCGTCACTAGTGATCGTACGTACCAGACTCGGTAATCCACATATCCGCACGTGCTGACCCACCACAACGAACACAGACACGTCGACGCAATTTCGACGGCACAGCTGGCCCGGCGCTATTTCGACGGGGTAAGACCGAAGGTAAGACATTTCACTGTTGTGCGACTGAATTTCGTGTTGTTTAATTATGTCTCATTTCTGCCCTCACGCAGGGGGGCACACACATCACGTTTGCCGACGTAGGGTGTTGTAGCGGTGCGTCGGACACCGAGAAGACCGACGGGGGGTGGTAAGGACGGGTCGCCCGCAACGCAAGAAACATCCGCGGACTCCAAACCTGAACCTGAGGATTCACAGCTGTGGCCGCGTGCCAAAGTGTGGTGCCTGATTGAATCTAAGAAAAAGTACGAAGCGGACAAAAGGGTTAAACTGAAAACAAAGAAGGATGAATGGAAGACCCTGGCGGCTTCCATAAACGCCGAGTTTGGAAGCCACCTCAATGCAAATCAAGTAGAAAACAAGTGGAGGACCTTGAGGCGAGCCTACCTGAAGGCTAAAAGCCACAACAGTCGATCGGGAAACGACCTCAAGGTCATCGATTACGAGGAGTATGTACTCGCGGTTTATGTAAATTTTCATTGTTGTAATTTAACAAAAAAATGTGGTCGACTATGTGGCCCAATTAGATTTCGATGCATGTGGCTGTTGGCGTGCCTGTAGTTATCACTGTAGGTCAAATAAATGATTTACGCGAAATTGAGGCTTAGGTACGTAAAGTTAACTTACTTGTAAAAAGTTATTCATTCCATCTGCATTGTGAAGCTGTTTGCTAAAAAATTGCGATGAATCGTGACGTTTGGTATTGTATACCGGCAGCTATATACTAGCATGTTGTGTTGAGCTTGCATGCATACGCGTGATAATGTGATAGGTACACCGTGCGTGTCACTTTCATTACAACATTATCACGATTTATATCACCAGGGAACTCAGCGAAGTGTTCGAGAAAGACCACGCTGTGAACCCGACGTATCTGGTCGAGCCTGGTGTCGTGAAAAAAAGCGATCAGTAAGTCGTGTATTCCTATTGCATGCATTCAGGATATTTTGTGCTCTTTTTGTACATATATGCTAATTAAAGCAATTACACTGTATGAACTGAAACAATTGACAGTGTGATACTCGACTGGCCTCCTACAAAGGAAATAAAATATTGGTATTGTACGTATATTTTTTATACACACATAAGCTCGGCCGGGTAGTTGAGCATATGTGCGGCTCAAATGAATTTTATTCAGTCTGCTAAAAACATCCCTTCATTAAATGTCGCCCAGCAAGACACCCTTCTTAAAGCATCCATTGTCACAATTACCACGTACGCATAGTAAGGAGGCGTGTTTAGCGCAGTTGTTTAGTCACGTAATTGTCATGTGTCTTTTTGTCGCGTTGGTTCTATCTGCAATGATCGAAATTAGGAAGAGAGGGCGCATGCAGTCAATAATAACTTTATAAGGGCAACTTATCATTTCTGGCAGTCTCTGCTGTGTGCATTGGATTCCATATTTTTTCACGGGCTCTGTTGCGTAAATATGTTTTTTTTTTTGTTTTCAATCTACCGTGAGGTGACCATGCAGTATATACTCTATTAATTTCAGCCCTCAGCCCAAGCCAGTGGAGCAAAGCGCGGGTGGCTCGGACGAGCCCGTCGACGTTGCAGCAGAGCCCCAATCAGGACCACCTGTGACGAAGAAGCCCCGCAAGAAGAAGAATTCGAATGTCACGGAGGCTCTTCTCGCACGATTGGATGAAGTGGAGAAAAACAGGGCAGAACGCCATAAAGACTTAATAGCCAGTCGGGGCCGCCATGAAGCTTTGTTCGAAAGGCTTGTGGTGGCTGCAGAGAATTACTTTTGCCGTAGTTCTCGGCAGCCATCAGAAGCCGAGTAATTTATTTGCCCTAATTTTTTCCATTCGTTCTTTCATATTTAAATATTTGTATATCATTGTTATTGAATTGTATTTCAAGTCATCTCATTTTTTTATGTTTCTATTTTTTTTCAGGAAAAGCAGCCTTGTTTTCTTTTGTGTACATTAAAATTGTTTTGACGCCCTCCCTGCGTATGTTCAGAAGAGTGTGTGTTTTACTCATTTTTTCGTGTTTTAATCAGCCGGTTGCTGTACATATTAAAAAAAAATATTTCTCGCGTTAAAAAAAATAATACCCTTTTGTAACTTCACACACATTTAAATAAGATGCAGAGCTATCTAATGACTTATCATGCATATTTTTATTCTGGACCACCAATGTGATTTTTTCCACGTTGAAGGTAAAGCTTTTTCTAAAAAAATGTCAACTTTGCAAATTTTTTTCAGACAAACTTTTGAAGCTTGATCGCCTATAATATTTTTCTCTTGTAGTATGTTACACAGACCACTACTTCCTGTTTCATTTATTCTCTTTTAACTGGCATGTTTCTGGGCAAAAAATGTCGAAATCAGCAATTTTAATAATTTTTTATCGTGTAAAAAAGGCAGTAAAATCGATATACTTGAAGAATGCATAATTTTTTTCAGTCACGCTGTTTCATTTGCTTGCCATAAACACCACTTCATTCACCGCATCACATAATGGTGAATTGCAAAAAATTGTTCGATGCGCTCCAGCTTCATCAGTACAAAGGTATGAAACTGTCACAGATAGGTGGCAAAATTTTTGTGCCAACGAAAACAAGCGGGCAGAATGAGTTTTGAGCTTCCGCGAAAACGTGGAAATTTTTTCAGCGATATTCATGATGGTCGGAAAAACGTTGGATGATTTGGCATGGAATGACCCTGCTGTCCGGCCACTTGATTTCTCGCGCACTGATAGACATGAGAAAGTCCAGAACGCGCCGGAATTGCGCCGTGAACACTGGACTCGCTTACGTCGAACCTGTCCGCAATCGCATACATGGTAGTCTGCGTGCCGAGATATATAAGAGTAATCAGAACGGTCTTCTCAGCGGACAGTTTGGTTCGTCCGCGGCAACCCTGCGGATAAAATCTGGATGTCTCAAACTCTTCTACAAGAGCCGCAGCGGTGCTTCTCGACAGCCGAAACATTTTTGCGAACTCCATGTCCATATAGGTTGACACGACCCGCTCGACGTACAATGGAACGCGGTGCCGATCCTGCCTCATGAGCCGGGCCAACAGCAGGCTGGTGATGTGATCCTCCACATCGTCGCTTCCCTCTTCTATCTCGTCGTAAGCGCGCTGCAGTTCGGCTACTCGTAATAGAAGCGCAACAAACTCGTCTGCTGCAGCCGCCATGTTTACAGACTGACGATGTAGCAGACGACACGGAGCGAACGCGGCTGCGATAGCCTGACGATGATGATGATGCGGCGGCAGCCAGCCCCCTGGCAGCCGGCTGTTCGATTTTGCGTGCCTGGCAGGCAGCCTCGGGCTGCCCGACGTCTGCCCGAGAATTTTTCTTCTCGTTCCAATGACGTATGATGACGTCACTTCCTGTCAGAGACGAGTCGTTGGGCTGCCGTCTGGCTGCCCGAACAGCGAAAATCGAAGAGGCTCAGTGGCTGCTTAGCAATGGCTAGGCATGTGGTGGGTGCAAGCAAAGAATAACACGCACTATCCGGTGGTGTCTGTCGCCCACGTTGACTCTATTCCTTGATCTTGCCTGCATGTGCTTGCGGAGGCTTTGTCCTTCCCGCGCCCAGCGTCCCACACCCCCTCTCTCTCCTCTCCTACGCTCCCCCCTTTCTCTCCTCTAGGAATCCTCTACTCTACGGAGCGGAGCACGCGTCCCGTTGACTCCGTTCCTTGATCGTGCTTGCATGTGCTTGCGGGGGGCTTTGTCCGTCCCTCCTTCCTGCGTCCTACACCCCCCACAGCTCATGCGCGTCCCCTCCCCGTCTCTCTCTCTCCTCTCTTACGCTCCCCCCTTTCTCTCCTCTAGTAGTCCTCTACTCTACGAAGCGGCGCCCGCGTCCCGCAACCCCCACAGCGCATGCGCGTCCCCTCCCCCACTCTCTCCTCTCCTACGGTCACCCCCCGTTCTCTCCTCTAGGAATCCTCTACTCTATGAAACGGCGCGCACGACAGGTGCTCTACCCTCTCCTATGCTCTCCCTTTTTCTCTTCTCTAGAAATTCTCTACTCTACGGAGCGGCGTTCCCTCCCCCTCTCTCTCCTCCTACGCTCCCCCTTTCTCTCCTCTAGGAATCCCCTACTCTACAGAGCGGCGCGCACGGCAGGTGGTGCGACAGCTGCATACTCCGCTGGGGGGCGCCACGGTAGTTCCGCGGCATGAAAATGACGGAGCGCACGCGCCTCATTCTCTCTAGCGAGCCTACATGACCGCCCGTTTTAGGGTGATGTCAGCCTTTGACCCACTACATGCCGCCAACCGACCATCATCATCATCAGCCTGTCTACGCCCACTGCAGGGCAAAGGCCTCTCCCATGTTTCGCCAATCAACCCGGTCCTGTGCTTTCTGCTGCCACGTTGTACCTGCAAACTTCTTAATCTCATCTGTCCACCTAATTTTCTGTCTCCCCCCTCACGCGTTTGCCATCTCTTGGAATCCAGTCAGTTACCCTTAGTGACCAGCGGTTATCCTGCCGACGAGCTACGTGCCCGGCCCATATCCATTTCTTCTTCTTGATTTCAACTATGATATCCTTTACCCCCGTTTGTTCCCTGACCCACTCTGCTCTCTTCCTGTCTCTTAAGGTTACACCTATCATTTTCCTTTCCATCGCTCGCTGTGTCGTCCTCAGTTTAAGTTGAACCCTCTTTGTAAGTCTCCAGGTTTCTGCTCCGTATGTAAGTACCGGTAAGATGCAGCTGTTATATACCGTTCCTCTTGAGGGATAGTGGTAGACTACCATTCATGATTTGATAATGCTTGCCGAATGAGCCCCATCCCATCCTTATTCTTCTAGTTATTAGATGTGAAGCATCTTATGGCGAAGCTTAATCCGGTGGTGGTGGTGGTGGTGGTGGTGGTGGTGTGCCGCGTGCCCACCCTTACTGCGCATGCGCAAACAGTTAAAGAAAAAATAAAAATAAAAAGCCTCCTCTCCCCCCTCCCTCTCCTCTAGGCATCCCTCCCCACGGCAACCACACCCTCACTGCGGATGCGCCTCCCTACTTCCTCTCTCCCCTCTTACACTCCCCCCCTCTCTCCATCCCTGCCCGCGGCGTCTAACTCCCCCCTGCGCATGCGCGTCCCCCCCTCTCTCTCCTCTCCTACGCTCCCCCCCTCTCTCCTCTACGCATCCCTGCCCACGGCGTTCACACTCCCCACTGCGCATGCGTGTCACCCCCTTTCTCCTCTCCTCCGCTTCCCCCTCTCTCGCCTCGCGACGCCGACGCAGGCAGCGTCTGCTAGCGAGTTTCTTGGTTGAAAAAACCGACTGCTCGCGCTGCACAACCGTTCACTGGCCATCCCGTATATATGGCAATGGATCTTGACCTCCAAGGTGGTGCCGGTGGAAGATTTCGCCTGTGCGTTGTTGAACAATAAAAATTCACAGCGTGCGCGTTAACTAAAAGCGGAGTGCGGGTCTCTGTGTCCAGTCGGAGTCTTCTGTCTCTCATTGCCCATTAGCAGCGATTGGCATGTTCCAGTAGGAAACACTGTTCCATCACTGCCTGCTTTGCTGCCTCCCCAGTTTTCTCTCCTGCGCAACGCTGCGATGAGCGCCAGCGTCAACGCCGCCGCCAGTGTAAGCGTTAGCGCCCGCTGCTTCACATCTACACATGGTTCCCTTTAGCAGGGAGATGGTGTGATTTTCTTTATACGACCATCTGCCGCGGTAGTGTATCGGTTAGAGTGCTCAGGTTCCGACCCGAAAGTTGCATGTTCAATCCCGGCGGCGGCGGTCGCATTTCGATGAAGGCGAAATGCTATATGTGCGATGACAGTGCACGCTAAAGAATACCAGATGATCGTAATTTCCGGAGTCCTCTACGACGGCGTCCGTCATAATCATATCGTGGTTTTGTGATGTAAAACCCCCCGATAATATATTTCACTCTCATGGTTCGGCTCCGCGGTTACTACCTGTCCTAAGTAGACGTACTCCTTTACAACTTCCAGTGTCTCGCCTCCTATCACAAAGCGCTGTTCTCTGCCAAGATTGTTCCACATTACTTTAGTTTTATGCATATTAATTTTCAGACCTATTCTTCTACTTTCCGTATCCAGTTCAGTAATCATACGCTGTAATTCGTCTCCCGCGTTACTCATCAATGCAATGTCATCAGCGAATCGCAGGTTACTGAGGTACTCTCCATTAACTCTTATCCCTAACTCTTCCCAATCTAGGGCCCTGAAGACCTCCTGTAAACACGCGGTGAATAGCATTGGAGAGATCGTGTCTCCCTGCCGTACGCCCTTCTTTATTGGGATTCTGTCGCTTTCTTTATGGAGGACTATAGTGGCTGTGGATCCGCTGTAGATTTCTTCCATTATGTTTATATAGGCTTCGTCGACGCCCTGATTCCGCAGTGCCTGCATGACTGCTGATGTCTCCACCGAATCAAATGCCTTCTCGTAATCTATGAAGGCTATGTATAGGGGTTGGTTGTATTCCGCGCATTTCTCTATCACCTGATTGATAGTATGAATATGGTCTGTTGTTGAGAAGCCTGTACGAAATCCTGCCTGGTCCTTTGGTTGATTGAACTCTAATGTCGTATTAATTCTGTTAGCAATTACTTTTGTAAATAGCTTGTAGACAACGGACAGTAAGCTGATGGGCCTGTAATTTTTCAGGTCCTTGACGTCCCCTTTCTTATGGATCAAGATGATGTTGGCATTCTTCCAAGAATCTGGTATCCTCCCCGTCGAGAGACATTTCGTATACAGGGTGGCCAGTTTTTCTAACATAATCTCTCCACCGTCTTTCAACAGGTCTGATGTTACCTGATCCTCACCAGCGGCTTTGCCTCTTTGCATTCCCTTTAGGGCTTTCTTTACTTCTCCTGTCAATACTGGTGGGATGTCAGATTCCACTGGGCTATTATTGCTTCTTACGTTATCATCCTGACTGTCTCGGCTGCTGTACAGATCTCTGTAGAACTCTTCCGCTACCTCAACTATTCTATCCATATTGGTTGTGACCTTGCCTTCCTTGTCCCTCAATACATACATCTCATTTTTGCCTATGCACAGTTTTGTCTTCATAGCTTTGAGGCTTCTTCCGTTCTTTAGAGCATGCTCAATTCTCTCCATATTATACTTTCTTATGGCGGCTACTTTACGCCTATTGATTAACTTGGAAAGCTCCGCCAGCTCTATTTTGTTTGTTGCATTTGAGGCTTTCATGGTTTGACGTTTCTTAAAGGGACCCTGAAACGGTTATTTGAAGCTTTGTCAGCGTTTAGGCTAGAGCATCATCGAACCATTGGCACCACAAATTTCGCTGCACGCCGTGCACCAAGGCGGCTACGGCCAATTATATCATACCCTCCTTCTTACCCCTGCCTTGCCTCCTCAACTCATGATACACGCTGGCATCGCTGGCGATCGCAGAGCTCATGTGAGCACACTCGACGATTTGAGCTTCGCCCAGTGAGGACCTCCGAGATTGCACGCCGACAGGTTGCGAGCATCTCGGAGACCATAACCCCAGTGCGCCCGGCAGCACGCACGCCGTCTGGCAACAGAGACATCGCGGAGGGGTTGATATCTGCTCCGTCAGGTGCCGCCACCCTACCAGCCAATTTTTCGTGCGCGCACACCGCAGCCAATCAGATCGTGCGCAGACTGCGTGTCATACTCGGGAGGGGCGGTTGAAAACGCGTTGGGCTGAGCCGCAGTGATCTGCAGCGATTCGCAGCTTTATAGCGTTGTAATCAATTACACAGTGTACGCAGAGAGCCTAAATTAGTCTGTAAATGAGCCTTAGGACTTGGTCTACTGGCTCAATGTGTTTGTACAAAATCGTCAAAACCGTTTCAGGGTCCCTTTAATGAGGTTTTTCGTCTCTTGGGATAGCTTACCAGTGTCCTGTCTAACGACTGTACCCCCCGACTTCCACTGCACACTCCTTAATGATACTAGTCAGATTATCATTCATTACGTCAACGCTAAGGTCGGTTTCCTCGGTTAAAGCCGCGTACCTATTCTGAAGTCAAACTCTGAATTCCTGTACTTTCCCTCTCAGAGCTAGTTCATTAATCGGCTTCTTGCGTATCAGTTTCTGCAGTTCCTTCCTCAAGTCTAGGTGAATTCTAGATCTTACCATTCTGTGGCCGCCAACGCACCGCCGCCCGCCAAAAGCACAATGTTGCCAGACAGCGGCGCCGCGCTATCGTGCCATCTTGGTGCCCGCACTGCGTCTACGCCCGGTTCCGTTTAATCATCGACAATGCGGCGCCGCACGTAGCGATAGCGTGTTTAACGCTGCCGGTGAAGCCTGAGAATGCCTGATTGCTGGGTACCGCTGTGCACTAACCACAACAGAAAGGGCTTGCGAATGTTCCGCTTCCAGCGAGCCCGGGCCGACGGCTACTCTGGCTCGCTCAAATAAATCGAGACGGCTGGGAGCCCACCAGAGCGTCTCGTATTTGGTCTGTGAGTACTGCGCATTTCGTTCATTGTTTCTTGCTGCAGGACATGTTATATGTGTTTCACGGTGTTCGCGAATGCATAGATAACCGAAGTTGTCGTTGCTGCGTGCACGCATAGGCACCGTGCAGTCGAGTTTTCCAATCTGACTGCAGCGCCAGAACAAAAAGCCTAGCGGATAAAAAAGCAACATTGAGACGTGGTCAGTCAAAATGGAACGCGATGCGCGCTTCTCGCTCCGTGCATGAGTGGGCGGATTGTGGCCGGGCTACACGGGGGACGCGTGCGCGCATCTGTTATCTGCGTGCTCCGAGCGGCCACTGTCAGCGAACTTGGGACGGGGCAGTGCGAGCAACGCAGCTCCCTCTGGTCAGTGGACGGTGCCTATTGCGAGTAGGCAGCCTACATACGGGACGCGTCCGCGCGTCCACACGGAGACGCGCTCGCTGGTCGTGAGCTGTTGCCTCCCTTGCGTGAGCTCGCGTCAGCGTCGCTCAGCGTTACGTCGCAAGAGCTCAGTGGAGCGGCGGTTGGGACCAAAATGGCGGCGCACAGAAAACTATGCTAGATTTGGTGGAAGCTGGCAACAGCGTGCCCCATTACCCGCTGGTTTTGGCTGAGTTTCTTGAAGGCACTTTTTGAATATGTCTCTACCCTAAAACGGCCGGTCATCTACGCTCCCTAATTCTCTCTCCTGTGCAGCGCCGCGATGAGCGCTCGGGCCGCTGCCACGAAACGGGAGCGGCCACGTTTCTCCCGCTCAAGCTAACCATCTCCCCGCTGCTTCGCATCCGCACATGGTTCCCTTTAGCGGGAGATGGGGAATTTTTTCATTTAGCGGCCGCGTCCTTGCACTGGCAAGACGCGCTAGTTAAAGACGCGAATTTCATGCAGTTCTCTGCACTGGCTAGCTAGGGTGCGGAGCGGAGTGTGAGCGACGCTCAGCTATGTTGACAATTACAAGGGTTACAGAAGAGAGTACAGGCGTCTTCACACGGCAAGAGAAAAAAACTGCACAGAAGAGAGGCCAGGGAGAGAGAGAGAGCCCAGCGCACACCGCACACGCTCCTCAAACGCTGGTCCGGGCGTGCGCTCCTCGACCCGCGTTCTTGTAGGACGCGGACCGCGCATAGCTGGAATAGGGAGCCTTCATGTGCGCGCCTCCGTGCCTCCCTTAGGTGGGACCCTAAGCTAGGACGCTGATGAGCGTCTCTTGCGGCGCACGCGCACGTCCCGTGGAGTCCCCGCGTTCTACGATAGGCGAGGTGTCCATGCAGGTCGGGTTTTGCAGTTCCCGACCGTAATAGTTCACAGATGAAACATATTATCAGTGTTTGTGCCGTGTGTGAGCCTCCATGGCAGGTATGAAACACGAAGATTATGCTGCTTGCTTATTAGTGCAAAGAGTACGGAGAGTGCAACTGCTTAGCATGTTTTGGACAGTTTGCTGTGTTTACTAGCGCAAGTAGTTATAGTCACAAACAACAAATACATGCTTTCAATGTCCGTCAATTCGGTGAGCGTTTTTGCGTAATTCGATGATGATACTTGCATTTTATTCTTTTTGCGTACTTACTGATCAGCGTCTCAGAAAAAAAAATGCCGTTAATGTGGTTCTTGTGTAGAGCCTCGCGTATTTCTAAACCCTGTGCAGCTCCACTACAAAGAAATGTGAGGAATTGCGCAGCCGGGCGCAATTCCTGGAACACACAGATGATACCCGTGGCGCGGGTATCAGCTGTATGTTCCAGCCGCGGGTATGATCTGTATGTTCCAGAAGAGTTTTTCACAATTTTAGGTAAATTATTGCGGTGCATTCTTTGTTATTTCTGCACTTTTTTCATTTTAGACCGTGTTAGTTGATTTTGCACTGGTGTCGAGCATTGTTAGCCTTGTTTTATGTCTGTACTGACCACTGCTTGACCATGCGCCATAAGGCAGTGGGTGATCGACAAGCCTGGCCCCTAAAGCGCACTTAAAAAAAAAACAATATCAGCCCTTAGTAGGTCTAGAACGTTCATTTTGGGTAGCCACTTCACTCGCGCACGGAAAATTAATCGATGATTAGCAGCTGCGTAATCAGGAGCGCTATTTCCGCTGTGCAACAAGAGCACCATATGCTTTCAGTTCCTTCACGATGAATGCCCATGTATACTTTTCAGACCGGAAGCGTCACTTTTTAACCGTGTAGCATTAAAAAAGGTGCAGTGATTATACGTATCATTCCCTCTATGTGTAGTTAATGCAGGACTACGCTTCGAAAATAAATCGACGCTTGTTATACTGTATACTTGGTGCGTAATATGTATAGCGCATCAATACAACGAAGGCAGAAGTTCAGAGAAAAGTAGAAGCTGACATTTTCGTGTTTGCGGGAGTGCTTTTCAAAATCTATCCGCTGTCGATGAGGGGAAATGCATCGAACTCGATGGACGTTCGCCGCGGACGCCAGATTGCTTCGTTGACGTTAGAAATTCGTTCTTGAGCGCCTTCGTTATTGAGGGGTTCAACTCTGTATCGAATACGGCGTCGGCGCGATGCTGGCGCTAGATTTTATTCCCTCTGCGAAAGACGAAGTGCCAGCCCCGGTTCACGGCACGTCGGCGTGAGAAGTGCACGGCTTGGGAACTCCACGTGAGTAGCAGGGAGTTCGCAGTCCGTTTTACTCTGCCCTCAAGGAAAAGTATATTCCTCGGTTAACTCTGCACTACTTCCCCATATAGTCAAAGAACTCTGGCAAGAGTAATAGTTGCTCTGCTCTTGCAGTACTCCCTCTACATATTTGAATGTAGTGAACGTGGTTCCGTAGGTTGAAAACTGTGACGGCGTTGCCTGAAACATTGCGTGGAGAGTGCGTTGCGGCGAAGCGAGCCGCCACTGCGAGACTTCAAAAGAGGAAGGCTATCCCGCAAGACACCGCTGTACAGGCAACACAGCCGCGAAGGAAAGAAAGCGCAAACAGTGTCTCACGCGGGCATATCAGGTGGCTAGCGAATGCGGTAGCGGGGAACGCTGGCGGCGTTGCCGAAAGGGTGCCGTCTAAGTCTTTTCCCCCTTGATGAGGATAGAGGGTACGTGTGTGTAAATTGTGGTGCTTTTTTGTTTTTGTTTGTTGGAAGACGAGACCTGGGGAGTTTGCTGAGGGCAGCGCTGCCGGACGGCCAGCTTGAAATAAGCACTCCCTTCGACCAGAATGGCTCTTTGTTTCTTCGCGTTGTGAGCCTGCACTTCGATAATTAAGGGACTGTCGAACACATGCATATTTCCCGGCATTGAAGAGAAGCACGCACGTACGCAGCACTTCATGCACGGTGGATAGGCGACCGCATGGGGCGCAAAGAAGTCGTAGCTACCTCGTTGTAGCCAGTCGCTTAATCCCAAGGTTTAAGCTATCATGGATGTTGAACATTTCTACGCCAGACCAGGAGACCAGGAACAGCAGGACTGAGCTGACCGCGGTGATCAAACCAGCCAACGCAGATGTCGTCAACTCGTACGCGCCCGAAGATTTCTTGTCGTTCGGGCACCAAAACCTTCTTTGTAGCTGAGGCACGGAATGAGCTGTCACAGTACCTGCTTGTAACATTTCACTACTTGCTCTCGCACATGAAGATTTTCGAGGGAAGGACCTATGTTTTCCTCAATACATTACGGGCCTCACATGGAAAAAAAAGTTCCATTTCCAGCTGGATTTCTGACCCCAAGATCTTTCCAGCTGTAAAGAGTTCCGGTTTGATAATTCAGCTGTACCACTGTAACTAAGGCGAGTAATTCAGGGGCGAACTGCAAATCATGATTACCGAATTGGACAATGAAACCAGAAGGGTAGCTCTGCAAATTAATCTGCAGAAAACTAAAACGACCTTCAAGAGTATCGGAAGAGAACAGCCTTTGCGATAGTTACCGAGGCAGTGGAAGTAGTAAAGGAATACTTTGGACAGGTACTGACCACGGAGCCGAACCACGAGACTGAAGTAACTAGAAGAATAAGAACGAGCGTATTCGACAGGAATTCTCAAATCATGAATGGTAGTTCACGACTATAGCTCAAAAGGACGGCTTACGAGGAGGGTTGCGAAGAGGGCTGAACAGTAGCTCGCGACGACGCAGCGAGCCATGGAAAGTTAAATAATAAGTGTAAACTTAAGGGACAAGAAGAGGGCAGGGTGGGTGGGAGAACAAACTGGTTTTAAGAATATCTTCGTCGAAATCAAGAAAAAGAAATGGGTACGGGCAGTGCATGCAGCGCGTAGCCAAGATAAAAGCCGGTCATTAAGAGCAACGGACTCGATTCCAAGAGAAGGCAAGCGCTCGAGCGGGAAGCAGAAAGTTAGGGGCTCACATATAATTAAGGAGCTAGCGGGGATAACGTGGCTGCGGCCAGCAGAGCATCGGGTTGATTGGCGAGGCATGGGAGAGCTTTTTGCCCTGCAGTGGACGCAGTCAGTCTGATGATGATGGCTATAACTAAGCTGGAAATGGATGAATGTCCAGCTGGAATATAGCTGAACTCCAGCGATAAACTGCCAAAGGTCATGTGAACCTTCATCTACTTCGAGCTGAATTATCGAACCGAGAGTTTTTGCAGCTGGAAAACTTCAGGTTCAATAATTTTGCTGGGTGCGGAGCGCAGCTCGTGCAGAGTAGTCTTAGCGGCGAATGTGTATTCTGGACATTTTTCTCCAACCAAAACTGCCATATCCTGCCAGCATTCAATAAACGATTAAGTATTCTGTTTTTTCAATGCTGATTCCAGGGCAAGAAATTAAACTATTTGTTGCATAACTTTCTATTTGCACATCCGAAGCGCAGTATTCCGACTGCGCACATGGAGACCGAAGTGCAAAGGACCATACGTATTGAACTTGTAATAGAAGAGCACCAATGTTGCAGTTAGACATGTCTGCGGTGCTTGCTCCATGAAAAAATTCATTAGCCACTGCATTTCCTAGTTAACAAACTCAAGGGGAATCCAAGAGGCCTCAGGCCTGGCCGACTACCCGATCTTGTCCCCCCGCGGTGGATCAGTGGTTACGGTGCTCGGCTGCTGACCCGAAGGTCTTGAGTTCGATCCCGGCCGCGGCGGTCCCATTTCGGTGAAGGCGAAATGGTAGAGGCCCGTGTACTTCGCGGTGTCAGTGCACGTTAAAGAGCAGCAGATGGTGGATGTTTCTGGACCACTTCACTAAGGCGTACCTCATAATCATATCGTGGTTTTGAGACGTAAAACTCCAGGTATGATATTTTTTTTACCACCCAACCTTGATCAATGGACTGTAGGCGCTTTTATTTGGATTCTTTTTGCCTTATATCATCTGCTATCAAGGATGTTCAAATCGTTGTAATATGCTTACTTCAATGTGAGTTTTAAAACTGCCCTGTGTTTTACTCTTCTTAGTCTTCTCTTCCCTCCTTTCTCTCCATTATGGCTCTATTCCCCTTCCCTAAAGCCCCAGTAGCGTAGCCAAGCGGAAGTCTTTCTGGTTAACCTCCGTGCCTTCTCCCTTTCCGTTTCCTTCCTTCCTAAAAACTGCCTATTTTATGTGGGCTCAGGATTATCAGACAGTACATTTTAATGTAAATGATGAAAGCAACGGTAAAGTAACGAAACGTTCCAATGTTAGAAATGTCCGCGTTCCTTTCGCATTGATGGAACTTGCAACGAGAACTCGTACCAAGAATAGAGAGGAATGGCCTTTCCTTAGTGTTATAGAGGAACGTGCGGAAAAATGAGGTACACCCAGTCCACAGCCTTCGTCTCAGGCTGCACGCATTGTGCAGCAGAAGCTATTTGTATCCCAGGCCACTGGGCGCGCTTCACATAGCGTTTAATGCATGGAGTTAGCAACAGCGCAGATAAATTAGAAGTATTGAGGAATTTCGTGTGGCCTTGTAAAAATCAGACTTTATGTTACTGCGAGCCATGCCTTCTCTCGCTACTGCCACCAATAGCCAGAAGGATAAGTCGCTGTATTGTTAAGTGAGAGCGGAAATGGGCGGCAGCCATCCAACAAATTTGAGCGATACTCATTTCGGGAGTGTAATTATGAGACGTCTGACATCCTTTCGGTGATTTAGCATATTTACATAAATATTAGTTCCGACACCAATAGCAATCTACATGGATACAGTTACGTGCGCATATGTTTTGTGATGCCGGCTAATACTTTCAAAGACACATTTTTTAATGTACGTTCAACTGGTCTGTGAGGCTACCTATTGCTACTGAACGCCCAGAACAGTATACCACATTCTAAATGAAACACACGCACCTCATAAGTACTTTCATGGCTTCCATGTCCGTTGCGTGTTCATGCATTCCGCGGAAGGTGCGAGCTCGTAGATCCAGAAGGTAGTGATTCACCGCACGTTCCCATCCCGGAGGACGTGTGTGTACCGCAATGAGCGGCAGGTAGCTGCACGAAAGTAGCAGAGTTAACAGAGCCTAACAGTCGTGCAAGAAGCATTCGCATTGGTCATACATCATCGAAACCGATGTAATGATATTTTTTTTAAAATGGCAAGTAGGCGAGTGTAATGCGTATCGGTTGGCACCGGCTACCGCTTGTCGCTTAGAAAAATAAACTAGAATACCTTACAAGGTGGCAAACAGTATGTCGCCACATGTGGAACACAGAAATAAAAATAAATTTAAAAAGTATTGAATTGACATTCACAGCATGAAACTACAATTTCAGAACGGATTACCAACGTGCCCAGCATTACTTCTCAAGTTTTGAAGAGGCGTCAGCACTTGCTTATCAAACGAGGGTGCTTTAATGGCAGGAGTCGCGACAACTAGACACAGGTTTTCCTACCACAAGGGCTAACTAGCAACGCGGGCAGTGAGCGCTCGTCGTAGTCTCCTTCTTCTCTCTTGGTCCAGCCGCATGTCCACTACCTTCATTACAATCACCCCCGGGCAATAAGGGAGCCATCCTGGCGACCTAAGGGCTAGAGCACACAGGGGGGATCGTGGTACTTCTTGAGCCTGGACACGTGCACAATTTCTTGTCCGCGGCGACGCTTGTCCGAAGAGGTGTCGAGCGGCTCGACGAGGTAGTTGACTGCAGAGGTTTGTTTGAGTACCCGATAAGGGCCGACGTACTTCGAAGATAGCTTGTGGGAGAGTCCCGCAGGAGTAGATGGAACCCACAACCATACCAGTGTGCCAGGATCGAAGTATGTCGCAGTAGTCGATTCATCGTGGCGATGTTTCTGGCGACTTTGGTCGTGCGAGGTGAATGAACGAGCAAGCTGGCGACATTCTTCTGCATATGCGGCCGCTCCTGAAATGGTTGTGAACTCTGAAGAGTCAGGCCTGTAAGGAAGAATTGTGTCCATTGTGGAAGAAGCTTCATGTCCATAAAGAAGAAAGAAAGGTGAGAATCCGGTGGTGCTTTGTGTTGCCGTGTTGTAGGCATACGTGACGAAGGGTAGTATGCTGTCCCAATTGGTGTGATCAGATGAAGCGTACATGGACAACATGTCGCCAAGTGTGCGATTGAAACGCTCTGTCATTCCATTAGTTTGGGGATGATATGCCGTGGTAGTGCGGTGTATGATGCGACACTCCTTCAGCAAGGCTGTAATAGCGTCGGATAGAAAAACACGGCCGCGGTCGCTGAGTAATTCTCGAGGCGCTCCATGCCTTAAGACGAGGTTTCGGAGTATGAAGCTAGCCACGTCTTTCGCGGTAGCCGAAATCAGCGCTGATGTTTCAGCATACCGCGTCAGGTGATCGATGGCCACTATAACCCAGCGGTTGCCGCTTGGACTGTAGAGAAGCGGACCGTATATGTCAATTCCGACGCGCTCAAAAGGCCGGGCGGGACACGGTAGAGGTTGCAACGTACCGGCGATATGTTGAGGTGGCGTCTTGCGGCGTTGGCACGTAGGGCACGACCGGATGTACTGGCGGACGAAACGGTACATACCGCGCCAGTAGTATCGAAGCTGCAGGCGTGTGTATGTCTTTAAGACACCAGCGTGACCGCATTGTGGATCATCGTGAACCGTGGTGCAGATTTCGGAGCGGAGTTGTCGAGGAATGACAAGCAGCCACTTTCGGCCGATCGGGTTGTAGCTGCGGCGGTAGAGCAGGTTATCCCGAACGGCGAAATGTTGGGCTTGTCGCCGAAGCGTCCGAGAGACAGGAGAAGGCGTCTTGTTCGAGAGGAAGTCCAGAAGGGATGTGATCCAGGGGTCTTTACGTTGCTCGGAAGGCATGTCGGAAATGTTGATGGCAAAGGCACCGCCCACGGAAATAGACGAGCAGGTGGGCTCAGCACGCAAATGTGAGCGGGATAGGGCATCCGCATCAGAATGCTTCCGACCAGAACGGTAAACAACGTGGATGTCGAACTCTTGCAGGCGCAATGCCCAGCGAGCGAGCCGGCCGTTCGGATCTTTCAGCGAAGATAGCCAGCATAGCGCATGATGATCGGTCACAATATCAAATGGACGTCCGTACAGGTACGGGCGAAATTTTCCAATCGCCCATATAATGGCGAGACACTCTTTTTTCTGTGACTGAGTAGTTTATCTCGGCTTTCGTGAGCGTGCGGCTGGCGTAAGCGACGACGTACTCTTCAAAGCCACCTTTGCGTTGGGCAAGTATGGCACCGAGCCCTACGCCACTAGCGTCAGTATGAAGCTCTGTTGGTGCTGACGGATCGAAATGTCGCAGTATTGGCGGGGCAGTGAGAAGGCGCCGAAGTTGTTGAAATGCATCATCGCACGCCTGTGACCAGGCTGATAGATCGGAACTGCCGGCGAGAAGGTTGGTCAAGGGGGGCCATAATTGAAGCAAAATCACGGATGAAGCGGCGGAAATAGGAACATAAACCGATGAAACTTCGAAGTTCTTTGATGGTGGTCGGTTTCGGGAACGCGGCAACAGCACTAAGTTTCGCAGGGTCTGGAAGGATACCGTCTTTTGAAACTACATGGCCAAGGATGGTAAGCTTGCGAGCAGCGAAGTGGCATTTCTTTAAATTGAGTTGCAGACCCGCCGTGGACAGACACGTCAGGACTTGCTCGAGGCGAGTAAGATGGGACGCGAAGTCGGTGGAAAATACCACAATGTCGTCCAAGTAGCAAAGACAGGTGTTCCATTTCAGCCCGCGAAGAGTAGCGTCCATCATTCTTTCGAAGGTGGCTGGCGCGTTGCAGAGGCCGAAGGGCATAACGGTGAATTCGTAGAGCCCATCAGGAGTCACAAAAGCCGTCTTCGGGCGGTCGGCCTCCGCCATCGGCACCTGCCAATAGCCGGAGCGCAAATCCAATGAAGAAAAGAACTCTGCTCCCTGTAGGCAGTCCAACGCATCATCAATACGGGGTAGAGGGTACACGTCTTTACGCGTAATTTTGTTGAGTCGGCGGTAGTCGACACAGAACCTGATGGACCCGTCTTTTTTCTTAACGAGGACTACCGGCGAAGCCCAGGGACTGTTGGATGGCTCGATGATGCCACGTTTCATCATGTCGTCCACGTGTTGGTTGATGACACGGCGTTCAGCAGACGACACACGGTATGGACGCTGTCGTAGTGGGGCTTGCTGGCCGGTGTCAATACTGTGAACGACTGTTGATGTTCGGCCTAAAGATGGCTGATCGCAATCCAATGAAGCGTGAAAACGCTGTAGGAGGGTAATGATCTCTCCGCGTTGGTTAGGCGTGAGCTCAGGATCAATGGCATTGGAGAAAACGTTCACATGGTCATCGGCTGCATTCGGTGGTGTGACAGCACAAATCGAGACTGACACCGCAGGGTCGGGCATAGCAGCGGGGAGAACGCAGTCGAAAACTTCGTAGTCTCCGAGAAATTCCCCTCGGAGTACTGATGAAGCGCTAGCCGAAGGATTACACACGTAAATCTCAGAATAACCGTTGCAGAAAGTGACGACGGCGAATGGAAGCAAGACGTTCCGACGATGCGCGGAACTGGCTGACGGCGTAAACAAAACAGGTGCGGTCGCAACAGGGGCACACGACACCGGAATAAGAGCGGCGGAGAAAGGTGCAATGGTAACGTCGGAAGCTGCAAACACTTTACTAGATTGGCGGTCGTCGGGGTCGAAGCACGGCACAGATAATGTTAGTTCAGAACGAGCGCAGTCCACTAGAGCAGAATTGGACGATAGGAAATTCCATCCAAGAATAACGTCGTGCGAGGAACGGTATAGGACGACGAATTCGACGACATACATGACACCTTGAATGACTACTCGCGCGGTGCATAATGCCGACGGCTGAATGTGGTGTGACGTAGCCGTCTGCAACGAAATATCGGTCAGGGGAGTGGTCACCTTGTTCAAATTGCGGCAGAGTTTTTCGCTAATGACAGATACGGCAGCTCCAGTGTCGACAAGTGCATGTACATTGACGCCATCTACAGAGAGTTCAATTTCGTTCGGAGGACAAAGATTAGGTCTTGAAATGTTCGACAGTAACGCAGCTCTTGCCTCCGGAACTGCGGCTGTCAGTTTTCCCCTCGTGGCGGGCTGCTGTGACGTAGCATTGGGGAAATGGATCGGCGACGAGGAGAATGCGACCGGCGTTGATCGAATGGTCGGTGACTGGTAGTTCGGTCCTGAGGAGGATCAGCAGGAACGGCATATTGAGGTTGAGCCTGAGCGTAGTTGGAGGCCCCGGCATATGGAGGTTGAGCCTGAGCGTAGTTTGAGGCCCCTGGACTGTCACGAAAAGGGAAGTTGCGACGGCGACAGTGGCGAGCGACGTGACCTGGAATGCCACACGAGAAACATATGGGCCGATTATCGTGCGTGCGCCATGGGTTGAGGGCCAGAGGCACCATTGGCTGAGTACGGAACTGTAAGCGGACGTGTCGGTGGCTGTGACGTGTAAACTCTGCCAGTAGCTTGGTAGGCGGCCGGAGACGGCGGGGCGGAAGCTCGAGCAGCAACGGAGCCGAACTAGAGGGCAATGCTTCGGCAACTTGCGTCTCGATGACCTGACGAAGAGAAGGCGTCAAGGATGCCATCGGCTCCGATGTTGTGGTGATGATAGATAGCTGCCGTGCGACCTCCTCACGAATGAACTGCTTTATGAGTGGAAACAAAGCTGAATGATCGGTGCTGTCACGGCTTAAGCCCAAAGATGAAAGATCTGCGGTATCTTGAGCAGCGCAACGTGTGGAAGCGCGCTGCCTGCGCAGCTCATCGTAACTCTGGCAGAGCTGGATGACGTCTGCGACCGTTTGAGGACTTTTCGCAGCAAGCATCTGGAATGCATCGTCATCGATGCCTTTCAGTATGTGCTTTATCTTGCCCGCTTCATCCAGGGATGAGTTGACGAGCTTGCAAAGAGAGAGCACATCTTCAATATAACTTGTGAACGTCTCACCCTGTCTTTGAACTCTGCCACGCAAGCGCTGTTCAGCTCGAAGCCGGCGTACAGCAGGGCGTCCAAAGACCTCCGTGAACGTTGCCGTGAAATCCGACCAGGTGGTGAAATCGGTTCGATGATTCTTGTACCAGAGTTTTGCGACGTCGGTTAAGTAGAAGTTGAGATTAGTGAGCTTGTCGCTGGCGTTCCACTTATTGTAAGCGGCCACCAGCTCATACTCGGCAAGCCAGTCTTCCACGTCGTGGTCATCTGTACCACCGAATATGGGAGGATCGCGTTGCCGGAGTGCGCCAGGCCAAAAAACAGGCGTGGATGCGGGATCGGGAGCGCCCTGAGTCGGTCCCGAATCAGTCATCATGAGAGGTCGTGGTAGTGTCCGGCTGCGCAGTTCCAGCAGTTCCAGGGTGAAGACCAGATGTACCCAGCACCTCAGTGGCGTAGCCAGGAATTTTGTTCGGGGGGGGGGGGCTCGCATGTCAACTATATATATATATATATATATATATATATATATATATATATATATATATATATATATATATATATATATATATATATATAAAGATATATATGTATATATATATATAAATATATATATATATATATATATATATATATATATATATATATATAAAGATATATATGTATATATATATATAAATATATATATATATATATATATATATATATATATATATATAGGTCATTCCATATCACGTGTACCAGGTTAATTTTCGACCATCTCCGATCATGCTGAAAAAATCATGCAGGTATATGTGAATGTGAGAATTAGAATTAGTTATTGAGGCCTTATATTTCGCAAAAAAATTATGTGTTTCCTAGAGGGCGCTTCAAACTTTGGGCACCCAAGTGAAACTGTGTCGCGCTAAGTAATTTCTAAAATATTATTGGTTTGATCAATTAATACGAAACAACTTTTTCCTTACTCTCAAGGCGTTAGTCTTTCATGAATATGTATGATAGTTTATCGATTTTCGTCCTAACCTTCTTTATTTTAAGCCTTGGCGAAAAATTGCAATATGCTGCATGTTTAGCGTTTTTTATAAAAAGCATAAATATTTTCGCGAGCAATATATTGACATTATCTGTTTTATTGGTTTCTATATTAAATGATGAAAATACTTCAGGAGTGAATGAAGAAGAAACATTGCCAGAATATTGTGACAAATTTGGGGAAAATAGCATTTTGACTCATATTGCGGCTTCCCTTTCACAATTTAGCGGTCCAAGTAAAAATATGGGTTATATATTGTTGCATAGTATGCTTTGTTGATAAGTTTTACAGAAACTTTCAAAAGAGTAGTTTTTGTTTTAAGGGAGAAAAAAAGTTTCCAACTGAACAAATACAAGGTAGTGGGAAGTTTGCCTTTGCCTCGCCTTCACTGCATAGCACGTCAGCGCAAGATTCCAGCGGCGGCTTTTCGACAGCGCATAATGCAAGTCATACGACTGGTTGTCACTTGTTTTAGTAATGCTGCTGTATAGAACGTCAAAAATGGCTATAATGATAAAATTATGAAACTGTACCTTCCCCCTTGGACCATCAAAGGGTAAGTTCTATACAACCGCTTCATAGTCCCAAGGGGCAGAATTAAAATGTAGTCGATGGCCTGCAAGACAGTATCAGAGCGTTGTGTTTGGCTTCTGATAATTAATGCGCATGGTCTTAATAATAATTAACGACATAATTAAGGTATGAGTTAGGCAGGCTACCGCGGTGGTACAGTAGTTACGGTGCTCGACTGCTGATGCGAATGATGAGGGTTTCATACAGGCCGCGGCGGTGGCATTTTTATGGAGACGAAATGCTTGAGGCCACTATAAGTGCGCGAGCCTCCTTGATTTAAGTGCTTGTTAAGGAACACAAGAAATAGAACTTTTCGTAGACACGTTTTACGTTCCCGTGAAATTTAGCCCTTTTGTGATCTGGTTCTTTAAAAAAAACAAAAAAAACGCCACATATATAGCACAAGGCAGTCATCATGCTTTGGCCGAAAAAGGGCTGTTCGAAGCACTATCATCGTTAGAAGGAAGTAATTTTGGCAAAGCGGGATTGCTAGTACATTATAGTCTCCTTAGCGTCGTCGATGTGGATTCGCTTCCCGCGCAGGAAAAAAAAATTGGATGTGTTCCAAAAGATTGACCTCAAAAATTTCAGCTCACTGGCAACACTGAATGCATTAGAGCAACTTTGAGGTCAGAGTGGTCAGTTAAAGAGTGAATCAAGGGTGCTCTCCCCCCGGCCTTACTTTTAGGGGCGAAGCTCCTTAAGCCGTGGGTCGTGCGTCCCCGATGTATGTATGTAGTAGCCACGTGTAGTGGAATGTACCCACTCTACGTGATAAAGATGACGATTACGCAGTATAGTGGAATGTACCCACTGCACGTGATAACGATGAAGTATAAGCGCGTTCCAGTATAGTGGAATGTACCCACTACACGTGATAACGATGAAGTATAAGCGCGTTCCAGTATAGTGGAATGTACCCACAACACGTGATAACGATGAAGTATAAGCGCGTTCCAGTATAGTGGATTGTACCCACTACACGTGATAACGATGACGCTGATGACCATGTAGAATAAGCGCGTTCCAGGCCACGCATTCTCTTTCTGCCATGGATGAAAATGATCGAGCTTCGCCCACTCATCATCATTCACTTCGTGGATATGGCGTGATTTTTTTCACTGGGTGAATGCACCCCCCCGCTGATCGGCGTACCCTAGCAGCCCGGAGGAAGCAAACAGAAAGGGAGAAGGCAGGGAGGTTAACCAGAAAGACTTCCGGTTGGCTACCCTACACTGGAGGAAAAGGGAAAGGGGGAGTAGACAGATGCCTAGCAGCCCGAATTAGTAGATGCCTTTTGTTCTAAGAATATAGTGCTCTGCCGGTACAAAACACGCGGCCCGCGGACCCATTGCTAGCGGCCCGCGCCTTCAGACAGAATAGCCTTGTGAGTTTACTAAATAGTATTCGCATTATTTTCTCGCCTACTACGTATAATAGCTCTTTGTTCAGGCAAGCTATGGAGACGGGACTGGTCTCAAGTGTTTTTTGCGTGTACGCGAGGCACCCCCTTGCGCTCATGATAAGTTGCAACATCAGCGTGAAATGAAAACTCCCGTATTTCGCAATCCGCGTCCAGATTTTAGACATTCTGAAAATCAGTATCCATATGTTTTCCGAGACCTGAGGTCAAATACCCTTCTGAAATGACCCATGCAGGAAATGATTTCTTTATTCTTTCAAGAGGCAACGTTTGGTGACAATTTAATTCAAACTCTCTGCCCCCCCCCTCCCCCCGGAATCCACCATCTTCACTGTCCTCCCAGCGATTGTGGTACTAAATTTCGTTACTGCGGCCCGCTAGTTGAGGTTTGTTGGAGGCCCCTTCTATATATATTAATGCAGAGCGTCCTGCGTATCAAAAATAGTTACTCCTTCGCGGTGACACGGCAGTACAAGGCTCCACGCCTTCTTTTGCAGAATATTTCTTACGGCATCATGCGCTGCACAGCCATATACAGGACCGCCAGTGGTCCGCAATGTTCACAATGAAGTGTCTTTTCGACTGCGAAAATTTTTTCTGGATTTTTTCTAAAATCATCCTCGATTTTAGAAAAAATCGAGGACGATTTTCAGCGCTGCTAGCTCTTTTGGTCGGCGGTACACCACAATACGAAAAAATTTCGGGGGGGCTGAAGCCCCATAAGCCCCCCCCCCCCCCCGGCTACGCCCCTGCAGCACCTCCACCAGTTCAAACGAGGATGCTTTAATGGCAGGAGTCGCGACAACTAGACACAGGTTTTCCTACCACAAGGGCTAACTAGCAACGCGGGCAGTGAGCGCTCGTCGTAGTCTTCTTCTTCTCTCTTGGTCCAGCCGCATGTCCACTACCTTCATTACAATCATAACAAAAGTTTTATTTCAATGTATGAGTTTTCAGGATATATAGGAATTTTTACATGTAATATGATATTTATATCTTCAAATGCTCTGCGAAGCGACAAGCGGATTTCTTTTTCCTGAGGGCCCACACAAATTAGTCAGCTTTGCTCGTGCAATTTTTCATATGCATCGTTCCCTTAATTTGTTCTCATCACATTCGAAGCATCCGTTAGACCCCAATCAGTGTTCACTCTCGGTTGTCGAAATTGTTGTGCAACGTTGAACTATCGTCTGTAAGAAACGACTGTTCATCTCTCCTGATTTTGTGGCGTTAGCTGTAAGTGGACACGGCGGCATCGCCGAGACAATGTCGCCTGACGTACCGCTGTTCATGCAGGTCCTCTGTGCGTGCCTACGCTTCATAACTGGAGGCTCTGCGGAATCTTTTCGAACTGGATGCAACGAGCTTCGCTACGATGCCGGCCTGCCGCAACCTTTCCGTGTGGGCGTGGATCCCTTCCAGTTTACTGAGGGCATCTGAACTCGGCATCTTCGACACATGGACAATCATTTCGGCCAGCCACGCGGGAGCACGATGACGTCACCACGCATGCTCACAAGGGTCCACGTGTGTGCTTTAAATGCGGGACCTTCGCCTACCTGCTTCAGTGGACACGGCGGCATCGCCGTGACAATGTCGCCTGACGTACCGCTGTTCATGCAGGTTGGTGACCGAAAGGATAACTTCCATAGTGATTTTCTTGGTCTTATAGTGCTGCCGTGTCCACAAGTTGTAATTGACTGTGTATGTGAATGTTTTACTATTTTGGGCCTGTTGTTGAGTCTTTCTGGCGATGTCGAGCAGAATCCGGGACCTATAACGGACGCTGTATGGAAGGAAATGCTCCAGAATCAAAAGAAAATTTGATCTAAGCTTACTGCGGTTCAAGAAAAGCAGGATTCGTTTGAAACTAGAAATCTGGACATGCAAACTCGGCTTCTTGTAATTGAGGCTAAGGTACAAAGCTTCGATGAGACTCGTAACAGGCTCACAACTCTTGAAACAATTGTGGCTGAGTGTTGTGACAAATCATCTAGTCTGTTAATCATGTGGACGATTTAGATAATCGTTCAAGAAGGAATAACCTTATCATAAGGGCAGTAGCAGAAGATGAGAACGAAAAAGAAGAAAGCGTATTAAACAAAGTAAACGATGAAATATTTGGCTCTACCCTAAAGGTGAACGTAACGTCTATCGAGAGAATTCATAGGTTAGTTAAAAAAATTCCGGTAAAACTCGCCCTGTCATCCTTGGGTTAGCACTACAGGGATAAACCAAAGATGACAGGACTGCTACAGATTACAGCATCAACGCTTAGGATACAGATTACAGCATCAACGAGGATTTTTCTAAGAGAGTACAGGGAAGAAGAAAAAAAAACTTTGGGACTCGGCAAGCGAAGAAAGGAAGGCAGGAAAGAAGGTAAAGCTTGTTTTTGGGAAGTTGAGGGTAAACAACACTCTTTACTGCTGGAACGAAGCGCGCGGTGAAAGAAGCAAGCTTGGAAATTATGCTGTAACGCGTGATAGGTGACGGGCGCGGGGACAGAAAGGTAATTTTAAAATAATCAACTTGAACGCCAGAAGTGTATCAAGCACACGCGCTCGAGGCCTTGGTTATCGATCATAAACCTGATATTGTTGTAATCACGGAAACGTGGTTGCACAAAGATATACCCGATAGTGAAATCGCTCCTCCTCGATACACATTGGTTCGGAGGGATCGCAATGGAAGGTGGGGAGGGGTTGCTCTCTCATTCAAGGAAAGCATCGTTTTTTGCTTTTTCGACGTACCAGATGATATTGAGGCAGTCTGGATTTTAAAAAAAAGCCGGCAGATCCCACGCACTGTGAGAATCGATGTAATGCGAAGCAGCCAGGAAGGAGCAAATCATGCTTTACATAATTTGCATGTCATGTTTTACATGTTACTACCTGTCATTTGTCTTCGTCATACAGTCACGTCGCGATATACCAATTTTGGTGTATGTCAAGCTAGCGAACTGGACGCAAGCGCACCATGAGCGTGGCATGTAAATGGCATTGTAGATTACATGCATGCCAAGATTTTCATGTTACCACCTGCCACTTATGTTCGTTATACAGTCATGTCACTCAATAACAAATTTGGTGTATATCAAGCTAACGAAACGGCCGCGAGCGCACCATGAGCGTGGAATGCAAGTCATGTCGCTCATTGAAGTCATGATTTCCATGTTACCATTTGTCATTTGTGTTCGTCATACAGTCATGTCACTCAATACCAAATTTGCTGTATCTCAAGCTAACGAAACGGCCGCGAGCGCACCATGAGTGTGGCATGCAAGTTATGTCAGGTCGCTCATGAAGTCGTGATTTTCATATTACCACTTGTCATTTATGTTCGTCATACATTCATGTCACTCAATCCCAAATTTGGTGTATATCAAGCTAACGAAACGGTCGCGAGCGCGCCATGAGCGTGGCATGTAAATCATACTTTTCATGACAAGTTAGTCATGATTTTCATGATATGACCAGTCATTTATGTTCGTCATACAGTCATGTTATGCCATACCAAATTTGGTATAAATCCCATTAACGATACGGCCAGGGGAGCACAAAGTCGTAGGCGGCTAGATAGATAGCTAGATAGATAGATAGATAGATAGATAGATAGATAGATAGATAGATAGATAGATAGATAGATAGATAGATAGATAGATAGATAGATAGATAGATAGATAGATACGCTCAAAGTCGCCGAAGTTCGCTAAGAAATGCTTCGCATTTAAAAAACTAAATAATCGCACAGTATACATAGGCGGGGTATACAGACCTCCATACTCTCCTGTAGATTATATTTTGGAACTAAGATTTATGGAAAGACACTTTAAAGAAAAATACAATATCCTGTTATTAGGTGATTTTAATCTTCCGGCTATTGATTGGGATTCGTACGTGGCCGTCGAATCACACGATGCTTCTTATGAGTTATTTATCGACTTAATATTTTCTTACAATTTATGTCAGGTTGTTAATGAGTTCACTAGAGTATGTGCAACACGGTCCTCTGTACTTGATCTAATTTTAATATCCAATGCTTTGACTCCTTATGTGAATGGTTGCTTTGTTGAAGAAGGTCTATCAGACCGCAAAATGGTTATTCTGCCCATGAGCATGTCATCTTGCACCTTTCAGCAGAAATCGAGCATCACTTATCTGAACTTTGAAGCTGCCGATGTTGTTAACGAAACAAAGTTAACCACTCCTTACTGTTACATAAACTAAGTGCTTTTAATATTGACCCTCAAGTACTCGCTTGGATTCGTGAATTCCTTTCCTGTCGTGTACAGTACGTTACAGCCAACGGCTCTGACTCTTCATTGGCAACAGTTGGTTCAGGCGTACCTCAAGGGTGAGTGCTTGGTCCGCTATTATTTCTGATCTATATTAACGACCTACCTACTAACATTTCTTCCCAAGCTTGTTTGTTTACAGATGACTGTGTCATTTACCGGAAAATAGCCAGCGATTCAGACGTCACATCACTACAAAATGATTTAGATACCATATCACAGTGGTGTCACACGTGGCACATGGAACTGAACGTCGCTAAATGCAAAAGAATGCGCGTAACCAGACGCAATGTTCCCTCTCCGTCATATTCCCTTAACAATTCACCCCTGCAAACCACAGCTTCTTATCGCTACCTTGGCGTTCACATACCTTAATACCTTGTCATGGAAGCATCACATCCGTCACATATTAGCTAAAGCAAACCAAACTTTAGGTTACTTAAAAAGAAAGTTCTATCTTGCCCCGCCGTCGCTAAAACTATTGCTTTATACCACCTACGTTCGCCCTCAGCTAGAATACGCCTCATCTGTCTGGGACCCGCACAACTCTACATTAACACAAAGCATCGAGGCAGTGCAAAATCGCTCAGTTCGCTTTATTTCATCTAACTACGATCGCAACGCCAGTGTCACAACCATGAAAGCTGCTCTTAATCTACCTTCTCTAGCAGAGCGTAGAAAGCAATCACGCATCTCCCTTTTTTACAAAATGTACTACCATAACGCCACTCTTCGTTCCCTGTTCATACGCCCACCTCCATTTCGCTCACGCCGACTTGATCATCATCATAAGGTTGACATACCATTCTTTTCAACTACTGCAGGCTCGCAATCATTTCTTCCCAGGACAGCAGGTGATTGGAATCACTTACCAGCCTTTATAACTGATATAACTGATACAACTGCTTTTAAAAATGTCTTATCCAGCGTACTGTAGCACTACATGTTTGTTTGTTTCTTCAACGCCTGGTACTTTACCAAATTTTTGTGTTTATTTTGTATAATGCTTCCACTTTTACTTTTACTTTTACCTTCTTGCTGTTATTGTTCATGCTTTTTGTGTGCTATGTACACCCCCCACCCCCCTCTGTAATGTATTTATACCCTGAGGGTACTATAAATAAATAAATAAATAAATAAATAAATAAATAAATAAATAAATAAATAAATAAAAAGTGTTTTGGATTTCCTTGAAAGGTCGTTTGACAATATCACATTTATGATTCAAATGGTAGCTCTGACTCTCTATGGGAATATTTTCACAACATAACAATCGAATGCATTACACTATTTATCCCTAAGAGCTTAAAAAAGTGCAAAAGAAAAAAGAAACCCTTGGATCGCGAGAGACTTAATTCATGTCAAACGGAGGATTAAAAGGAAGCGAAAAGCTTCTTCTCGTGATCCAAGTGCCCAGAACAAGACTTCACTTCATAACTTGACGCTTGATCTAAATTGTCTTGTCAAGGAATCTAAAGAGAGATTTCTTAATGTAACTTTGAAAAAAATTCTTTACGAAGCACCTAGCAAATTCTGGAGATATGTAAACCCGTCAGAAAAACAGAATAACCCTGTCGATGAAAGAATTGCCCTTGAACGTACCGAAAAATGTTAATTCCTTTTTTTCTTCTGTTTTCACCGAAGATGATGGTGCACTTCGGTCCTTTTCTGACACTCCCGATCGCCCTTCGGTATCTGTCCCGCTAATTAATGAGGAAGGAGTGTTAAACCTTCTTCTGCACATTAACATTAAGAAATCCGCGGGTCCCGACAGCATTCCAAACGAGTTTTTTATGTAGATATGCTCAATGGGTCGCGAAGTATCTCACTAAAATATTTCAATCTTCAATTAACCAGGGATCATTTCCTTTAGTCTGGAAACAAGCTAAAATCTACCGGCCCATCTCTCTACCGGCCCACCTGCTAATCTACCGGCCCACCTGCTCCAAACTGCTTGAGCATATAATCTGTAAACATCTCTCGAATTATTTAGATACTCACAATTTATTTTCACCGGTGCAACATGGTTTTCGTAGGGCTTATCTACAGTAACACAGCTTCTTGTTACAGTTCACGATCTTGCGCAGGCAATAAACCGCCGCGAACAGATTGATCTAATCTTCTTAGACTTTGCCAAACAAAGCCTTTAAAGGTCTCGCATCCCAAACACTTACTAAAAGTAAATGAAATATTCAGACATTCAAATATTACTACAATGAAACCTCGGTGATGCGAATCTCACGGGGCCGCCAATTATATTCGTATCATCCGAAATTCGTATCACCAGAAACCATGGAAAATTAGCATGCAACAAAAGAAAGCAGGCGTACATTTTCATTTATTGTTTTCAGGGCGACAGCAACGTCAGGGAGAAATCTGACTCATTGTCAGTTGACTTTTTAAATGTCGGCAATCATATCAGCACTCTTAAATATACGGCGCGTACGCGCGTGTTTTTTTAATGAACCACGTGCGTTGTGACCAGCACAATTTTAGAACGCATTTTCGCATGACACCAGAGTACTGCGGCGAAAGTAACGGAAGAAGCGCTTTGACGCGATATAGATCAAGGCCACAATATTTCAGAACCACGGTTTTATGTTATGATTTTGTTATCGCGCAGGTGTTGGGGATGTCTTTGGGAGATTTACGGCAGTGCCCACACAAGTGCGACCTTAACAGTCGCGCATGTTGACGTTGTGAGGCCTGACTCTTTTGCCAAGACTGTCCTCGCCGCCTTTCGGTCCTCGTCCACCTTTCATAGGATGGCTGATGCACGAGGCAGGCACGTGTAAACACAGTACAACGAACGCAGCCCGCGTCGACGCGTTATAAAAAGAAAGCATGGCGCCAACGCCCTCTGTAATCTAAACGCGAAGGCACACGGAGGCTTACTAGAGCCTCAAAGATTCACGCACACAATCTCTGAGGCCGTGACGTGTCTTTGAAGGTTTATTCTCACCGTAAGAACACTCTTTTTCGTACACCGTGATTCTGATTATTTGGCGGTGCGGCATGCCCGCGCTTGCGTTCCCGCGCTCGCACGTGCTGGGCGCGTCTTCCGCGACAGCGCGCACAGCACCTTCTTACGTGGGCGGTAGCGTACGTTCGTAAACGTCGCGGGGTGAAAATCGGTTCGCAACAACAGTACTCCATTACACTGCAGGCCAATGGGCCTGGGCCGGGACCAAAGAAAAATTCGTATCACCCCGAAATTCGTATGAGCTGTGATCGTATCACCGAGGTTTCACTGTAAATGGTTCACATCATGCCTCAATTCTCGAACGCAATACGTAGAAATAAATAAAATTAAATCCACGTCAAGACCAGTTCAATCCGGCGTGCCTCAATGCATTGTTCTGGGGCCCCTTCTAATTCTTATTTTTATAAATGACCTGCCATCAGATTTGTCCGTCCCACTGAGATTGTTTGCGGACGACTGTTTGATATATAACAAGATCACATCCCTGAGAGACCAGTTAGACCTGAACGATAATTTACAAAAAAATTTTACTTTGGTGTAATGAATGGCAGATGTCTTTAAACCCCGTAAAATCAGTTTGCATGAGTATAAGAAGAAAAAAGGTACCTTTGAAATGTAATTACAATATTGGTCCGCATGAACTGAAAGGGGTAATGGAATATAAATACTTAGGGCTAATATTTACTCCAGACTTGAGGTGGAACACTCATATAGACGCCACCTGCAGAAAGGCAAATAAAACTCTGTGGGGTCTGAGGCGAAGATTACATGGCGCAACACCCGAGGTGAGAAGTCTGGCGTAGAAAATGTTAGTAAGACCGGTAATCGAATATGCTAAGAGAGTATGGGACACTTACACCGCTTCTAACCGATATAAACTGGACAGAGTTCAAAGGATGGCTTCCAGATTCATATTTAATAAATATCACCGCGTACACTCTGCTTCCGAACTTTGTAACCGTGCAAACCTTCCCGCCTTAGAAATAAGAACTAAGTATGACCGCTTAAAATTTGCATTCCTCATTATTCGTAACCAGGTCAAAATTTACTTATTAGACCTCTTTGTTATTTCGCCAGATCCGCGCTCTAGACACAGACACAGTTTACGAGTATACATACAGCCCCCAGTTACCCGAAATGACACATTTATGTACACTGTCCATTTTTATGAAAGGGAACACGCGAACGCGTGGCCCGCGCGTTCCGGCGGTAGGGTGCCTCGATGTGCGCGCGCCTCCGCTTCCAGAATGGAGACACCTTTTGAAAGACCCCGCGCCGCCTGGCGGCCATATTGGTTCGAAAGTCTCCGGCGGCGCGCAGAGGCTAGCGCGGGAACGGTGCTGTATACACCGTTGTTCTTGACGTGTTGATCGAGATCCGTTCTTTTGCCGCTATGACAGGCTGCTGTGTGCCACTGCGTACTGGTTCACACGCGAAAGGCCAGCGGATGTTTCGCTTCCCTCGCAACAGCGAGCGAAGAAAAAAATGGGAAGCACAAGTGAAACGCGACCGCTGGCATCCGACCGACAGCAACGAGATATGCGAGGTTAGTTGTTGACTTGTCCAGCATGTGGCCGTGCATTTTTTTAATCGCTGTCAGCGAGCATGCTGTTAAAGAATTGAAAGTTGGGCTAGTTGGTACGGATGCATTTTTGGTTACAGCGCGAAAACGACGAAGACAGCGCTCGTTTGTGTCCCTTCTGTCTTCCGTCTTCGTCGTTTTCGCGCTGTAACTAAAAATGCTGTTAAAGAAATCCTTGCTTGTCTCGCTATAGCTGCATCGCATAATCACCGCGTGAAACTGCATTTACAAACAGGATGTTAAGCTTTGCGTTAAGCCGTGCGGAGTGAATAGATGCTTCGGCTACCTTGCCGATAAGCTTAGATAAGCTTGGTCATGGCAAGTTAATCATAAGCTCATGCTAAATAAGCATAGTCAAAACAATCAATAATAATAGATACAAATCAATACTGATTGATACTCATTGATTAAACCAGGGTATACGTAGAAAAAGCCTAGTTAAGCCAGCCTAATTGAGTTCAGACAAGCCAATTTAACGCTAGTCGATACCAATCTATACTGATAGATACCTACCAAGTGGGATTAGGCAAGATTAGTGGAGATTATGTTGGATCACGCTAATCCGGTCCAAGATCAGTGGCATAGCCATGAGGTAGATTAGACCCGGCTAGGCTATGTTCTCTCGGATTGAGCATGACTAAATAAATCCGGGTTAAGCTAATCCTGAACAAGTCAATGTTGAGTGAACTGAGAATGACTAGCCGTTTGGGCGTATGGTCACATTAAACCAATCTGATTAAATTTGATTAAGCGGGATTAAGGTAATCCGAATCTTGAACCATCCAATTTTCAGTAAGTTGAGACTGATTAGCCAGCAAGATGACAGAGTATGGCCACAATAAGGCAATGTGGATTAAGCCGGATTAAGCTAATCCACATTCAGCTAATCACGAGCAAGTGAATTTGGAGTGAGTTGAGATTGTCTAGCCTGTTGGATGCCGGAGCATGGTCACCTTAACCCCATCCGGATTAAGCCAGATTAAGCTAATCCGAATTAAGCTAATCTTGAGCAAGTCTCTTATCAGTAAGTTGAAATTGCCTAGACATTCGATGACTGAGCATGGCCTCAGTAAAACAATAGAAATTAAGCCGGAATTAAGCTAATCCGGATTAAGCTAATCCGGACCAATATAATCCTGAACCAGCCATTTTGAGTAAATTCAGTTTGTCTAGTCAGTTGGATGATATGGTACGGCCACTAAAGAGTGTGGATTAAGCTAATCCGCGTTAAGCTAATCTTGAGCAAGTCTCTTATCAGTAAGTTGAAATTACCTAGACATTCGGATGACTGAGCATGGCCTCAATAAAACAGTAGTAATTAAGCCGGATTAAGCTAATCCGGACCAATATAATCCTGAACCAGCCATTTTGAGTAAATTCAGTTTGTCTAGTCAGTTGGATGATAGGGTATGGCCACTAAACAGTGTGGATTAAGCCGGATCAAGCTAATCCGCGTTAAGCTAATCACAAGCAAGCGAATTTGGAGTGAGATTATCTTGCCTGTTGAATATGCCTGAGCATGGCCACGTTAGGCCAGCTCGGATTAAAGTGGGTTAAGCTAATCCGTATCAAGCTAATGCCAAAGAAATCTATTTTGAGTAAGTTGAGATTGCCTAGCCAATTAGATGACAGAGTATGGCCACAATAAGGCAATGTGGATTTATGCCAGGTCAATTTTGGTACTCGTCAACTTAGTCAATCGGCCGTGAGAGCGCGAGGACCTACGCAGCCAGACCGATAGACACGCTCTAAATGCCTTTATTTCGCCATCAAATGTTTCGTGCGTAATAATTACTGCCTAATCTATTTGTTACCAACATCATATGTGCAAGCACTACCGCCAAAAGCGATGAACTGAGCCAAATTACCGCGCATTTCGTTGAAAGCGATCCCTCTCTGCAGGCCAGTCAATGCCAGCGAACGCGAACGTTTGAACCAATATGGCGTCCACAAAAGCAGTGTCTCCACCCTGTTCCGAAGGAGCACATCGAGGCACCCTATCCGGCGGATGCTTGCAGCGCCTTCATGCGTGAGCGGGAGCAATTACAGCCTCTTTTCGCGTTATCTAGTGGCGAGCAAAACAACCAGCCATGGGTGATATGCAGCCGGCTGCAAGATAGCAACCCCCCCCCCCCCCCCCTCCCCCTTAAAGGCGATTACGCAACAGCCCGGGCCCGCGGCGTGTCGTCTGCTGCTTGTAAACTATGCTTGGCACGCGAGCGCAATCGAAACGGGGAAGCTCTACCGCTTGGATTTTACGCGTTACGCTTCGGCTGATATATTCATTTAGACGACAGCTGTGCAGCCAGATGAACTTTTCGTGGTGGGTTGCCGTTTTGAAATCCCTCATCGAAGAGAAAAAAAAAGTAGCACATTGCGACACTTGCCAATGCTTATGGGCGTTTCAGATCTGAGCATAGTATAAAACGTTTGGGTACTTTTGAAAAGCGCGCTGGCGGACCGATCCTTACAGGGACTCTCGGCGGACGACCTTTGGGTTGTTATCAAGGAGGAGTGGGAGATGCTGAGAAGTGACACGTCCCTAACGGCCGCTCTGTGTGAATTCCTACTAACTGGAGTGGCAGCTGTGTACTCTACCACTGAGCAACTCCCGTGCTTGAAACTGCGTTGCAAACTGACCCTCTGCAGGCTTCATGTCTGGCAAGGAATCGCATTAACATGAGTAATAATGAGTTTTAGAGCAGTAATGCAAAAACCAGGCGTCACACAATGTGAATTGCATAACGAGTGGGTCGTTGAATGGACCAACCCATTACAAAAGCCTCAGGCATAATTCTTCATCGTCTTGCTCCTGGTCACTTAGCAGCTGATTGTGCATCGTCGCTGTCACTCTCGGTGCTTTCACAGCCTTGTACGTCCAGTGGAAAATCCTCCTCGTCAAGATGGTTTCTTTCGACATCACTGCTGAAAGCAATCTGAAGCATTTCCTCCGCCGAACGACTTCGATCACACCGCGTCACCACGTTTATTTGGGCGCCCAGAACATTTTGCTCTCAAACCCGTCAACAAGCGAATAGCTTGCAGTGTGCCGACACCTATCAACAAACATACAAACACAAGCGGCGCAGCGCTGGCCAATTTGAGATAGTCGCGAGCGCGTCGAATGTGCCGCGTACAACGTTATGGGATTCATGCGGTACGAAAGCACTGACGAATGCTATATGCAATTAAAACAAGGTGAGTTTCAACTCAAAAGGTCAGACGATAACATTTAACTAACCTACGTGGCTACAGAACACCTCGCGAAGAGGATAAGTGTACGCTGTGGGCTATCATTGAAAGCGCAAGTTACCACGTATTTACTTCGCGTCTCGCCAGAACGAATCAGATTTGTCGTGTCACGGAGGGCCCGGTTTTTTTTCAGTGATACAGGAAACAAGCAAAGTCGTAGCGTTCGTTTCTTCCTAACGCGCTAACACTAAGGCTAGCACAGCGGAACAAGGGAGCGACTGCGTAGAGCTGCCATTGTGTCGTCTATTAACCATCCTTGAGAGTACGCTCCTGAATTCCGCTTGGTGGCGCGACAGTCTATGGGCATTGCGAATAGTGCACTCGAGGTTCTCCTGTGTGTGATCGTTGATGACTTCGCCCGTCACCTGGAAGCTGTTGCAGCAAATCCCGTTCTGAAACCAGGAACGCGTGACCATCCTGGCGTTAAATACGTCACTGCCTTGCCTATTGAGCTTCACGTAAATCAACCACAGGAAATAACGGTCTGCGTTTACATGTCGAAGAGAGAGAAAAAGTTGTGCTAGGGTCGCCACATTTCTGAACTGTGGTTTGCCTTGAAAATCCAATTTTCCCAAATTTCTCAGAATGACACGAATATTGATTTGGCGAAGAAGGTTTCCATGCTTCTGAGAGAGAGAGGCTAGGAGCTGCCACCATTCAAGCTGAACATCATGTTTGTTCTATTTTCTGAAAACCTTTTTGCAGCTTGGTGTGATAAAGCAACATCGGCCTGAGCAAACATTTTCTTTATCATCCGGTCTTCTTATGGCAGTTGTGACTTCACCAGTACAGCTGCGGAGACATAGAGAATGGAGAGGTGGGCTTGATGGTGGTACACCACCAGAAACAACTGGTTGCAGCATGAACGCAACACCATGACAAAAGAAGGCAGGAAAACACACAGACAGCCCTGGAAGACACAGAGGTAGCGCTGGAGGCTCAATCAGGTAAGCAGCGCTAGCCCAAGAGTGTAAAGTGGCTTCAAAAGTGGGTGTTTATCCATTCACGAAAGCTCCTGGCCTGTTCTATTTTAGAGGTACTTTTGGCGGTTCCAGAAACTTGGTTTACGATGCTGTGCAGCATCTTTTCTAGGGTCCTTGGCAGGCAGGAAACAGCATTGGGAGCAACATGCGCTGAGTTGCTTATGAAACGAGTGAAAGACCACACGCTTGTTCACGTCCATCAGGCGTGTCATTACGGAGCTACACTTTCCTATCATAACGCTGGCGTTATCAGATGGAAGGCCTATGGTAACTTTCAGTCGAATGCCTCTGTTTTCGAAGCACTCTTTGAGGGCTGGTAACACACTTTCAGCTGTCCCATCGGCTGCACTGAATTGACAAAGTTGCAGCGTAATCTGTACGCACCTTTCCTGAAAACTGGGCTATGTACCATGCCAAGATACTCAATTGCTTCTGGCGGCTGATTGATTATGACGATTGCCTCTGGTGCTCTGACTTATTAAAAGAAATAAAAAATACAGCGTTTGAATAACTTGCTCTATCTTAACACGCATGCTCTTTTCTCATGGTTAGTGCATTTTCTATCCACGCTTGATCTATTATTTGGGACTGCGAGATTTCTTTCGGCAACGCCACAAGGCCATGCACCACTTAAAAAGCGTCATTGTGGGTTGCAAAGAATGCTACCAGCTCTATCTCTACTGCCCTTACCGCATCAATTTCAGCGTGGGCTCTCTTAAAGTAGCATTTATAGACAGCGTGTCATTGATCGATCTCATAGCCCCCCAGTTGTTTCACGATTTTGCCATGCTTGAGAAGAATTATGGTGCCGCACTTGATTTTCACGCCACAGGATCCGCATTTCGCTTCTGTCATCGTGTGCTCTACAAACTATACTTCAAATCCCGGCAGGCTAAGCCACTCCAATGAAAATGGCTTCAGTAATTGTTTTCTTGTTCTTTTGCCTGCTTAGATGCGACGGTCCATAGACGGCGTTCGGGCTGCCATTGGAGCCCATAACCATAGGCGTGCGCACGAGGGGGGGCAGAGGGGGCGGCCGCCCCCCCTAGTCACCTGAGAGAGGGGGGCGCAAATTCTGCCCCATACATTGACTTAATAGGAAGGGGGGGGCGCTGCGATGAGCCTTCGCCCCATCCCTGCCCCCCCCTGAAGGGGAACCCTGCGCACGCCTATGCCCATAACATCAGACGATGCAACTGATGCAGTCAGCACAAGGAACGATTGACGACTGCCACTTTTCTGCTCCTCTTTTGTTTAATATATTGGATTGTACGTTTTGTGGCTAGCTACATACATTGTTGCCGCTTTATAACCAAATAATAATGCCTTCCACTAGGATGCCGGCTTACAATCTCGGGGGTCGCTGTGCTGTAAAAATACAGTGTGCTTCTAGTGGGTATCGATTCTAGCCTTTGGACTATACGAGGTCATTAAACAAGGTGCTGCGCAAAGGAAACACGGACAAGATGTGAACCGGGACGGGCGCAGACTCGCGACTGGATTTTATACAGAAGGAAACAGACATTTATACTGCACAAACCGCAGATTCATCTACGCGCATGCGAGAAACCTGCTTTCGTTGTCATACAATCCTATGGATGTAGCACTGGCGCAAATGTCTCTTTTTTTCGTGATGAAGTAAGCCTCGGCAAGTTCGCGTGCCAACTGGTCCTGACTACGCCTCAAGATTTTCGTTGTAGCCAGCAAAGGCTGGCACGGTTTACCACAGGCATCCAACGGGCGCGCGCTGCAGTGAAGATGCAGATTAGATCCCTGTACGTTCTTTATCGAAAGCTGGTGTTACCTTAGTCGTTGATTTTTGCACTGGCCCGTTTGGCCGATGTACACATTCCCGCACGTCACAGGGATTTCATATACCACCCCCGTCGAGCACTCGACGAACTGAGTAGCGTGGCTCTTCGTGCAGTCTTGCACACTCCTACATGCAGAGGCGATGCGGGGGGCATTGTGAAGCTAATTTGCGTGGAAACGCTCTGCAGGACCTTAATAAAGTTTATCATACCATACCATACCACCGGCACACCATGGCGATTGGCAACATTCTTCACGTTGTGAGGCAGCTTATGGATATAGGGGCCAAGCAGCGGTCCTATACCTACCTATACGCCGCGGCCGCCTCCGCCTCCTCGACAGTCTCGGATGGTGTTCTCGCAAATTCCACCCAGTCCTCGCATACTGAGCACATCACCCTTCAACCATGGGAGCACCGTCAGACGTTGCCTCGCGCGAAGCCCCTTCCTTGGTGGCATGGTCCGTTAGCGCCGCCTGTTACTTGCCGTGAGAAGTAGTCCGTTGTCGATAGGCTTAAGCCTACCTCGTCGCTGACACTGTAAGCTGCACGCTAAACGACGGGGACGCAAAGAAAACTCCACGAACCGCATCTCGCACACAGATCAACACCCAGGGCATCACTTCACACTCATCGCGAGCGAAATCACACACACACACATGACAACACAAGTGCGACCCGACGTGTTGCCGCTACGAGTGTCGTCAGCGGGTGGCGCTCTGCTGCGGCAGCAACCGATGGCGCTCCGCTGCGCCATATGTAGGGTGGTGCGGGCATTGCACGTGCTACTGCCTGTTAGTACATGCACTGTTGCGTGTGTGCTAGTTTAAAAACATGAGTTCCAAGCTTGGGCAGAACCTCGATCCCGTATTTTTATTTCTACGCTGGCTTAGCCACAATGGTCGTAGCTGCCACTGATAGTATAGCAGAATTCACTGTAATGATCGTGTAAACGGACACTAAAGGCAACTGTTTACCTTACAGTGACATGCTTCAGAACGTCTAAAATGTCAGTGTTACACACTGTTAATAATCAAGATATTCAGATAAATGTAGGAACACAATTGACGCCACCAGTCGGACATTCTGGAAAAGCCCGATGGCGTAGCAGGACCTCCGTACAACTAATTACAAATACTCCATCTGACCGCGACAACCATTTCATTGCATTGCGAGACGGAATAAAATGAAGCTTTTCCATTTGTCTAATTTATCCGAAAGAGAACTGGACCCTTGCGAACAACGCAAGTTCCGTTCTCGCGTGGCTGTACCCCGCTTCAGATCCTTGCTCCTCTTCGCTGCAGCGCCTCCGGGTGTTGGGCGATGGCGAATGCTATATCAGGATGAAGTTGTCGGAGGCGGACGGTTTTAATTTCGCTAACGGTATGCGGCCATAAAAGTGCGATTTTCATTCAAACTAAGCGTTTTGTTCACACCGAACAAGCACTACGAACTTTCTGGGACGGAAAACATAAAACTACGCCTAGAAACAAGACACAAGAAGACAGATGTGTGCGGGACCAGCGCAGACTAACAACGTAGATTCTCCACGTCCTATCAACTAACCCCCCCACCGCACGCTACTTTCTGGGACGCTATTTCAACAATCCACGTCGATTATTATTTGCCTTTCTTGTCCGTTCAGAAAGCAGAAAGCAGTACGCACAAAGCTGGCGGGCTGTTTCGGACAGGCTGAACGTACTTACGCTTCGTTGTAGCTGGCCCAGTATCCTTGTTTATTCAAAACTGGCGAGATATCTGCTGTATCCATAATACCCCTACAAGGAACGGAAAAAAGAAGTGGCATGTAAAGAGCGACACAACAGTATAGAATATATTCCTGACACATAAGAGACATACATGCGTCATACAAGTGATTTAAAGCAGCACTTATGGAGAAAGGCTGATGATTGCGTACAGTCACAACTTCATAATCGTCCCTTTAAACTGTAATATTTTTAGAATGGATAATCGGGAGCGTGACACTGTTACAGTGAAAGCCTCCGATGCCTCATCAAACGGGAAATTCGACCGTCGGCGGCGACTGTCCCGCGGCGTCGGCAAGGAGTGATGCAAAAGAATCACCACGTGGTGACGTCACCACAATACGCCACCACCCACGTGATGACGTCACGAAAAGACGTCATCACGACGTCACAGATCACGAAAGTCTGTGACGTCATCATGACGTCACAACTTGCGTGAAGTTATGTGACATAACGCCACACGATGCTGTTGTTGCGGCGAACAAAACCGGAGAGCGCGAGACCTTAACAAAGAAAATGAAGACGGCACTTGACAATGACACGTGAAGCCACGGTTCGGGCTCCCTGCTCCCTTATACATCTATTGAGAAGAAGAACAAGATGGCTTTCACCTTCGAGTCGTCTTAAGTGAATATACAAGGGACCCTGTGAGTTGTTATGCTTGCTCTGACATCTATTTTGCAGCAAGTATAATAAGATTGAACAAAGGGCATACGTAAGAGCATATAAGTTATGCGTAAACCCGAATACCTCCAGTGGCCTCCAGAAGGTGCCGACATCAACATATGCGAGAATGTGTGGGACGCAATGAACAAGGCAATATCGCGGTGGCGAAATGAGCACGGCTCTGTATACGCATTATGTGCTGCTATTCAAAAGGCATGGCGGCGCTTACGTGATCTTGTGAGTCAACTCGTCGGTGGGCTTCCATGAAGAATGGCAGCCGTTGTGGCAGCACGACGTGACTTCGCTAAGTATTAAACTTCATAAATCTTCGCGCGGAAACCACCGCGCTTTCTCTGCAGTCTCGCTGAAGAGCATAATTAAACCGGATGCTTTTTTTATTGCAGATTTCTGTGGTCGTCTGCAATAAGGGCTTTCAATTCGCCCATTCCTTTTTGTTTGGTTGTTGTGTATGAAAACCCTGACATCGAGTGCCCATGCATTCAGTCGTCATGCTGGGGAATTTCTTTGTATTATTCGCATGTTACAGACCGCCAGACGCTGCACTCGATTACATGATCAAGCTAAAAGGATACGTTTCCTCTTCAGCTTAAGAAATCTCGCTTGTACGCGATTTCAATCTGCCTAGTATTAACTGGGAACGACTTCATGCGCGCTCGACCAACATACTAACATTATCTTCTACATTATGCTAGAACACGATTTAATGCAAACGGTTATTGAACCCACCCGTGGACAAGGTTAATCGAGTACTGTTCTTGACCTGCTATTTGTGAATCATGACTTTTCGGAATACGTCGTTGCAGTTGACGAAGGTATCTCCGATCGCAAGCTTTTGACTGTCGCCTTGCCTATATTTAAACCTGCCCCTATTAAACGCACTAAGACATATTGCTTTAAAAATTAAGCTAGACCTGATTATGCAAGCATATCGAAATTCATGGAAAACGTGTCCTGGTGACTTCACTGATACTGAGAACGACGTATTCGCGCTCTGGGCCATGTTCCTCAAAATGTGCCTTCACTGAATAAAAGTAAAAAAGCCGCGTGCTTTCTTCACACACGTAATCACAGAGGCATTGTATTCTTCAACAGCTTGTGAAGGAGAACCTGCCAGCATTTCAGTAACTGGCGACCTGTGAGAATGGTCACGAACGAGATGTCGAGATAAATGTGTTGGTAAAATGCGGAAAAAAAACGTCATGCTAAGTAATTATTGCAAAGAGAGCAATGGCGCAGCCGCTGTTGATAAAACTGACGCGAAAGCTGTCGCAAAAGCTCGAAAGTTGAACTGTCGCGCCAAGATAAAGTGCTCATGTATGATTTGAAATTTTCATTAATATGTTCATCTATTTCTGTTTTATTATACCTTCGTGCCCTTGTTTCATGTGTAATTGTTCAATAAGCTAACTCGTACTACAGGATACAGGAATCTTCCACGTCACCATTTTTGGACGTTTCTTATAAGTAACAATACCCTCCCTATTAATGAGAACTAACAGACAATAGAGCGTTTTAGTTTGGCGTTTTTACGCTCCGCTCAGCAGCTAAGCGGAGCGGGGGCACGAGTGCGCATGTGCTCTCCGCTTAGCCGTAAGCGGGCTAGCGGAGCGAGGCCCACGCCCCGCTTACAGACAGCTTAAGCGGAGCGTGGCTACCGTTCCCGCTAACGAGGGGTGTCGATGCGCGCGCCCTCCCTCACGCGTGCGTCGACTGCCCACATATTCCAAGATGGCTGCCTCCAGCGCTCAACGTGCTTCCCACGTGCACGATGGCTTCACGTTCGTCTGTGCGGCGCAAGCCGCTAAAGCGCTTTCCCATTGACGGATATTTGTGTTTAATTCAAGTCGCCGAGTGAATGAAAGTGACACGAAGTAAAGAAGACAGTACAGCTGACGAAAACATCGCTGATGCGTTGGCGTCAAAACGGATTGAACTGGCTCTGGAATGCAACCTCGCTCACTATCGCGTGGCTATATTCAAGTCTACGCTTTAATTTTTTTTCGATGAGATGGACTGGTGACGCACTGTAAGAGCAAGTCTGAATACTTCGTGAACAAGTGAGTTATGAATACTTGTTTTACTTCGTAAAAGTGACAATATGGATTTTCATTTTATATAACGAGGCTGAACTTGTCCAGAGGGCGCTGCAACTGTGAAAGTTGCGCTCCACAGTGGAAAACGCATAACTAAAACCAAAAAATCGTCCGCCGCTCCTTAGCGGGCTACCTCGGTGCGGAGCGGGCCGTAAAAACGTCAAACTAAAACTCTCTAATGAAACCAAGGAAAGTATAGGGGATGTTATCAGAAGTAACAGTAATACAAGTGTCAAGAAAGAAAAGTGGACGAAAGGAAAACTTGCGGCCGGCAGGGACCGAACCTGCAGCCTTCCAACAACGCGTGCGGTGCACTGCGCTAAGGCGGCGATCATCTCTCCCTCCACTTTAAAGGGTATACATGTGCATTTAAACGTGGGAGCGTCAATTAGCGCCGCCAATAGCCATTACCGCGAATACGGAACACCGTTTTTTTTTGGCCTGTTGGCGTCACGTAGCACGTGATTTTATTACGAGCTAGCAGTTGACCAATAATCCCTCGCATACTACATGAAGGCATCAAGTCTGCCAGAACGAGACCCTCGCTATGAATGAAGCAAGGAAGTGTAAATTTAAAGGCTCACTTTTGCTTTTTTTTATCCCCTACGCAGTGCGTCCTGGCGCTACAGTCACTTTGGGAAACTCGAATGCGCGGTGCCCATAGTGCGAAGTACTGCGTACGCGCTACGTGCGAAACGCGGCGCAAATTAGCGAGTTTTAGCTAGTGTGCCTCGATGCGTAGAAAGCGCGCATCAAGGCACCCGAGTTTTAGTATACCGGGAAACGGCAGACGCAATGATAGAGTGTTAGCGTCAGCGCTGCGATCTCGAAAATGAGCAATCGCAGAGCGTAAACGTAGCCCGAGCTCTTACGTACGTATGTTATTTCTGGAATACAGCGTTCAGCGCTGTTAAGAGAGGCGCCAGTTTCGCAGGGGTAGTGTGACACAAGAGCCAAGGGACTTGGCTGGGAAGGTCCAGGCACTGGCAAGGCAAAAAAAAAAAAAAAAAAAAAAAAAAAAAAAAAACGTGTGAAGGTACGTTTCAGACTACGCGCATAACGTGCCGATCTTCCGCAAAGAGCGCAAGCGCGAGAAACGCAACTATATCGTTCAGACTGCAGTCGTATCAACAAGGGCGTACGCAACAAGCCTACGTACGCAGCACGATACGATGCGTACGCTGCAAGAGAAGCGCTCAGCAACACTTTTAGTTTACCGTATCGACCATACCGGGATGCGTTTGGTCCAACTAGACGTATCATATGTGAAATGAAACAGCCTTCGAGTGCTTCTTAGCGCCATCCTGCGGTGCCGGCCGTTATAACAGCCACTGGCATCCAAGTCAAGCTGAATAATCGGATCCACATTTTTACCTTCTGTGCCATCTTGCAATCTGGCTGCTCTTTCATTCGAGATCTCACGATGGTGTCACGTAGCTAGCGCTACGTCTCGTTACGTTTGCGTTCACCGGATTTTTTTCGGGCGTACGCACGCATCCTTGGAATAGATACGTTACGTACTGCGCATGCGCACTTCTCTCCCGTAGCCATGCTGCGTACGTAGGCTCGTTACGTACACTAAAGTAAATGTGTCTATTAAGAGCGGAACAGTCGTTACGTACGCGAACGTATTTGTTGGAAGGCCCGCTACTTTTACGTCTGGTACGGCTACGACAGTTACGACGCGGCCAATGAGCGCCGCGGTTGCCGTTGGCGTTTTCCGGTGATGCAACGTCCGGCATCCCCAGTGAGAAGCAACGGCCGCCGCCGTGGGCTCCCTGCACGTTCGTGATGTGTGTGCGGTTTTTTTTAATCTGCGACGGCGCTAATGTGCCTTCACTTTTGTTCCGAGGAGTGTGCGCAATGGCGGTGTGTCCGTGCTCCTTGTTCGAGCTGCGACGGCGCTCATATCAGGCTCCTTCGTACAGTTTGCACGTGTCTGCGCAGCGTTGACTGTGGTGTGTGTGCCTTTTGTGTTCAAGCTACGACGGCTCTCGTAGTGTTGTCGTCCCTCCTGCCAGTGGTGTGTAGTAGGGCGTGGAAATGACGAGCATCTGTGCAAACGAGCTTCTCATCGAGGAAGTGCGCCAGAGACCCGTTTTTGTATCACCAGCGCCTCAAGACATACCGTGACAGTCAACTGCTGTATGACGCCTGGCTTGAAATATCTGGCGTTCTCAAGCGTGACGGTAAGTTCGTTCGTCCATTACAGTTTGCGGCCGGTCGGTACTCGTGCGAGCATGATTGCGCGCGTTTATTGCGAAAGAGTTTTATGTCAGCGACGGTGAGAACCTGAAACGTAGGTTTCAGGAGCGAACGTGACTACCCGTAAAAAGATGTCTCACGCAGAAACGTTTTCATATTGTATCGTTCCCTAAATGTAAGATGGCGGGTGAAGACCGGCAACGTTCGGGCATTCGCATAGGCGTGGGCAGGGTTCCCCTTCAGGAGTGGGGGGGGGGGGCGAAGGTGCATCGCAGCGCACCCCCCTCCCTATTAAGTCAATGTATGGGGCAGACTTTCCGCCCACCTCTCTCAGGTGACTAGGGGGGGGGGGAGGCCGCCCCCCTCTGCCTCCCTCGTGCGCAGGCCTATGGGCATTCGTCAGTCTACATGCGTGCTACAGGATGCGAGTGCCACCTAATGCAAACTTAAAAACGTATAAGTTGGCGAGGATGCTGAAACTGGGTGTTATGAATCGAATTTCGACTGTGTGTTAACGGTATCCGGATGAGATTCAGTGCATTCATACTATAATGCACGCCACGATTTCGGTTACTGTGGAATAGTTTATGGCGTATGAGACATGCGCCTATAAATGACTGACTAAATACAGAATACTGCGCTTCGTGAAGACATCGAACGCGAGTTATTAATTAGTACATGTTCTCTGGTTTATGTTACTGCTGCACATAGGCACCCTAAAGAGGCCCTGAAACATGTCGTATTTTCACGCAGTTTTTTGCATTTGTTTGTTGGTGAATATTGCCACGCGTGTTTCTTATTCTCGCGTTTGCTGTATTCGCTTTTCGCCCACAAAGACTGTCAGTAACGCTCGGCGCAGACCACGCCTTGGTGTTCTGGAACCTTCGCGATTATAGTAGATCGTCTTGTTAAGATTGCACGCCGGACGCGAACCGACCAGCTTATTCTAGAGCTTGCACGACCAACAGTGATAAGGCTAGAAAGTTCGACGCGCGCTGTATAAAAGACGGTGCGTACCAACGATGACCAGTTGATCGACGGCTGACGCTCTGTTCGCCGCTATCAGTGTGCAGCCTGTATTACTTGCTGTAACTTGAGTTTCCGTTTTGAGGCCACAAGTTCGGCCTAATAAAGTGTTTCGCCTTGAAGACGTCGACTGCTCCCTTCGTCAACGTCACGACCACGTGACATCTGGTGGAGGTGCTGCCTCTTTCATGTACCGGACGCCCCCCGTCAAGCCGTGAACCCAGCCCAAATCGTGACGAAGACACCCACCCCGCCACGGACAGTCGAGCCAGCCGCAGACTGTACCGACAGATGGGGCTGCGTGGTTTCGCCGTCAACGCGCCGCGTCCACAGCCAGGTGAACGACCTCGGGACATCGACGACTACCTCACCGGAGCACAGTGGCAAGAGCGCCGACCTTCCCGCTCGCCGTCGCCCGGCCGCTACATGTCACCGCACCGCCGGCAGTACACTGGCCCAAACCGGGGCCGGTCGCCTAGCCCGTATCCGGGAAACTAGGGGCAGCAACCGATGGAGGTGCGGTTGCTGTACGACGAAATGCCGAAGATCCTCCGCGGCCGCCGAAGACGACAACGCGACGAGACCTGCAGGACACGACACGAGGCGGACGAGGCCCTGCCGGCGAAACCTCGCGGACCGAAGAAAACCTGACGACGCAGCATGGAAGCACCGCAACAAATCGACGCAGCCGTGATCCGACGCCGCGACCTAACCGCAACGCAAGGCGACGTACTAGCGACCTCGACGTTCTCCTCGACGGCCACAACGTCACCGCTCTCGTCGACACTGGGGCCGACTATTCCGTCGTCAGTGGGCCATTCGCCACCAAGCTGAAGAAAGTAAAGACCGCTTCGAGTGGACCCGAAATCCGGACAGCTGGAGGCCACCTGATAACGCCGATTGGAGTCTGCACGGCGAGAGTCACCATCAATAACCGGAGTTATCCTGCGAGCTTTGTAATCCTACAAAACTGCTCCAGGGATGTGATACTTGGAATGGACTTCCTAAGTGACCACGGCGCCGTCATCGACCTGAGGTCTGAGTTGATAACACTAACCTCAGACAAAGCGCTCCCGCCCCACGCAACGCCAGGGAACCATGCATTGAATGTGATAGAAGAGCAGGTGACCGTCCCGCCGCGCTCCAGCGTCATTATTTCCGTCGGCACCGAAAAACCTGCAAACCTTGAAGGCGTCATCGAGGGCGATCAGCGCCTACTCCTGAACCGTCAAATTTGCGTCACAAGAGGCGTCGCCGAATTGCGTGATGGCAAAGCAAAGGTACTGCTCACAAACTTCAGCCACGAATATAGGCACCTTAACATTGGTACGACGGTTGCCTACATCGAGAAATTCGTGAACACCAGCAATGCTTTCGCCCTCTCCGATGCTACCGAACCTGCTTCGACGAATCGAGGTCCCGGAATAGATTTCGACGTCAACCCGAGGCTCCCGAAGCACAAGCAAGACCAGCTCAAAAGTCTGCTCCTGCAATTTAAGGACTGCTTCTCGTCGTCGTCAAGAATTCGACCGACCCCAGTCGCGAAACATCGTATCATAACAGAAGAAAGTGTCCGACCAATCCGTCAGAGCCCGTATCGAGTTTCTACGCGAGAACGGGAAGCCGTAAAGAAACAAGTCGATGAAATGCTTCGCGACGACATAATCCAGCCGTCCAAGAGTCCCTGGGCGTCCCCCGTGGTGTTGGTGAAGAAGGACGGAACCCTACGTTTCTGCGTCGACTATCGTCGCCTGAACAAGATCACGAAGAAGGACGTGTATCCCCTCCCACGTATAGACGACGCCCTGGATCGACTCCACAACGCGAAGTACTTTTCCTCGATGGAGCTGAAGACAGGCTACTGGCAGATCGAAGTCGACGAGAGAGACCGAGAAAAGACGGCCTTTATAACACCAGACGGCCTGTTCGAGTTCAAGGTCATGCCTTTCGGTCTTTGCTCGGCCCCCGCGACATTCCAACGCGTTATGGATACTGTACTGGCCGGGTTGAAGTGGCAGACTTGCCTTGTGTACTTGGACGACGTCGTTGTGTTTTCCGCAAACTTCGACGAACACCTCCGGCGCCTTGAAGCTGTACTTCAAGCAATCAAGACCTCCGGACTCACACTCAAGCCAGAAAAGTGCCGTTTCGCGTACGAAGAACTTTTGTTCTTGGGCCACGTGATAAGTAAGTCCGGAGTACGCCCTGATCCGCAGAAGACAACCGCCATCGCTACATTCCCGCCACCCGCCGATAAGAAGGCCGTGCGTCGATTTCTTGGCCTGTGCGCCTATTACAGGCGATTTGTCAAAAACTTCGCCCGCATCGCCGAGCCACTCACTAACCTCACCAGGGCTGACGTCGAGTTTAAGTGGGAAACGCCACAGGAGGAAGCATTTCAAGACCTAAAACGACGCCTGCAAACGCCTCCGTTACTTGCGCATTTCGACGACCACGCCGAAACAGAAGTGCACACCGACGCAAGCAGCGTGGGACTCGGCGCCGTCCTTGTGCAGAGGACGGATGGACTGGAAAGTGTTATCAGTTATGCTAGCCGGTCGCTATCCAAGGCAGAGGCCAACTACTCCGCAACAGAAAAGGAGTGCCTTGCCATCATCTGGGCTTACATCAAAGTTTCGCCCCTACCTTTACGGCAGGCCCTTCAAAGTTGTGAGCGACCACCACGCCTTGTGTTGGCTAGCTAACTTGAAAGACCCTTCGGGTCGCCTCGCACGGTGGAGCCTGAGACTTCAAGAATTCGACATTACCGTCGTTTACAAGTCCGGGCGAAAACACTCCGACGCCGACTGTCTATCTCGTGCCCCCGTCGACCCACCGCCGCAGGACGACCAGGATGATGACTGCTTCCTGGGAACCATAAGTGCCGACGACTTCGCCGAGCGACAGCGAGCGGACCAAGAACTAAGGGGCCTTATAGAATATCTCGAGGGCAAGAGCACCACTGTTCCGAAGGTATTCAAGAGAGGACTGGCGTCGTTCTTCCTGCGAAACGGAGTTCTCCTAAAGAAGAACTTCTCGCCCCTTCGAGCCGAACACCTCCTCGTGGTTCCTTCAGCAGTGAGGCCAGAAGTCCTCCTGGCCCTACACGACGACCCGACGGCTGGACACCTCGGTGTTTCCCGAACGCTCGCAAGGATACAAGAGAAGTACTACTGGCCACGCCTTGCCGCCGACGTCGCTCGTTACGTCAGGACATGTCGAGACTGTCAGCGACGCAAGACACCGCCGACAAAACCAGCAGGCTTTCTTCAGCCGATCGAACCACCTCACCGCCCGTTTCAGCAAATCGGTATGGACCTACTGGGGCCGTTTCCTACGTCGAATTGCGGGAATAAATGGATCGTCGTAGCTACCGACTACCTCACCCGCTACGCCGAAACAAGGTCCCTACCTAGAGGCAGTGCCGCCGAGGTAGCGAAATTCTTCGTTGAAGACATTGTCCTGCGTCATGGCGCCCCAGAGGTCCTCATCACCGACAGAGGTACGGCCTTTACTGCAGAGCCAACTCAGGCCATTTTTAGATACAGCCAAACAAGCCACCGCCGCACCACCGCCTACCTCCCACAGACCAACGGCCTCACCGAGCGTCTAAACAAGACTATCGCCGACATGCTGGCCATGTACGTCGACGTCGAGCACAAGACATGGGATGACATCCTTCCGTTCGTGACCTTCGCGTACAACACCGCAGTGCAAGAAACGGCGCAGCTGTCGCCGTACAAGTTGGTCTACGGACGGAGCCCATCAACGACGCTTGACGCCATGTTACCAAACGTCACGGACGATGGAAAACATCGACGTCACCACCTACCTACAGCGCGCCGAAGAAGCCCGACAACTAGCCCGCCTACGTATCAAGAATCAGCAGGTGACTGACAGCCGCCGCTACAATCTTCGACGGCGCTTCGTGGAATACCAGCCCGGCGACCGCGTTTGGGTGTGGACTCCGATACGCCGACGTGGACTTTGTGAAAAACTTCTTCGGCGATACTTCGGGCCATACAAAGTGCTTCGACGTCTAGGCGCTCTGGACTACGAGGTTGTCCCTGACGGCATTACAAACTCTCAACGGCGCCGTGCGCGACCTGAAGTCATCCATGTCGTACGCCTTAAGCCGTACTACGCGCGTTAGCGAACCTGAGGACTGCACCTATTGCTGTATTATTGCACTTTCTTGCTTTATTGTTGTTGTTTATTGTTGCATGCATTTTTCCCCCGTGTTCCGTTTTAAGCATCGGGACGATGCTTTTTCAGAGGGGGCATTGCAACGCGTGTTTCTTATTCTCGCGTTTGCTGTATTCGCTTTTCGCCCACAAAGACTGTCAGTAACGCTCGGCGCAGACCACGCCTTAGGGCACATTCACACTTAAGAAGCGAAAACGCCAGAGCGGCCGGAAAACCACGTCCGCGCGCGTCGGAAACGTTCACATTCGTTCTGCCCCCTCGTACATGCCACCGCCGCCGCCGCCTTGGCCACTTTGAGAACTCATTCCATTTTGCCCGTTTCCTGAGCATTAAATTTCGTACCGAATTCTAGTTATGCATGCAAGGCACTGAAAAGAAACAGTTTGCACCTTTTCAAACCTTGTTTCGGGAAGATACACCAGCAGAAACAACCCGAGCGGACGCCACTGCAGCGGCGGCGGCGGTCTCAACCGATTGTGCAAACGCGAGACGCGTTGGGGCATGCCGACTCGCTGCTGCTGCACCTTCTTCTAAGTCCAGCGTTCTCGGCGATCGTAATCCAAACCAGGCTCTCGATGAACGCGTCCTTGTCGAGGCCGTGAGCCTTGTCGTGCTGCACGGGTAGATTGCAATTGCGCCGATGCTAGCCACCGCCGACGCCTGTGCCGCCATGTTGAACTTGTGGCCGGTTGTTTACGTCACGTGGTTTGAGCTAGCACAGCCAAAGCCGTGAAGCGGAAAGGCGATCCGCTATCGCGTGCCGGAAAAATCGGTCCCAGAGCGATTTTCGCGCCGCCTGATTTTCCGGCCGCTTCGGCGGCGAAACGAGCAGATTTCCGGTGTCTTTTGCCGGTTTCGCCTCTTTCGAGGCCAAGTGTGAACGCGGCCTTAGTGTTCGAGAACCTTCGCGATTATAGTAGATCGTCTTGTTAAGATTGCACGCCGGACGCGAACCGACCAGCTTATTCTAGAGCTTGCACGACCAACAGTGATAAGGCTAGAAAGTTCGACGCGCGCTGTATAAAAGACGGTGCGTCCCAATGATGACCAGTTGATCGACGGCCGACGCTCTGTTCGCCGCTATCAGTGTGCAGCCTGTATTACTTGCTGTAACTTGAGTTTCCGTTTTGAGGCCACAAGTTCGGCCTAATAAAGTGTTTCGCCTTGAAGACGTCGACTGCTCCCTTCGTCAACGTCACGACCACGTGACAATATAATATTTTGATCGCTGCGTTTCTATATGCAGTCGCAGAGATCCAAACGCCGATGGACATACCTGAGACAAAAGTTTCTGCGGTAAAGAAAAATTCGGAGCAAGTCGGGAAGCGGAGCAGAAGAAGTTGGAAAGCAGTGGGTCCTGATGCCGCACCTGATGTTTTTAGGGGATGCCATTCAAAGCAGAGCGTGAGATATATTTAGTGTTCCTTTGTTTGACGTGTGCGTTTCCTCCCATGCTTGCTTTTGCCAAATTATAATTGATATTGCATATGGACTGCTACTAGAATCTTTTGTACTCGGCTCTGATGGTGCACAAAGATCTGCACCCAGTCTACCGGTTGTGCCATTTACTTTGTGACATATCACTTCAATCAGGGACAATACTATTTATTAAAGTTGACTTTGTAGGCACTAAAATGACAGGCTAGGTTTATTAAATCTGCAGTAACAAATTGCGCCAGCTGTAAGTCAGTGCGTTGAGAATGTTTACTATTCAGCAGTAAACAAACTTTATGTTGGACCTTTTTATAACCGTTTTTTGTGCTATGCATAACCTTGGAGCAGTTAACTTGCTCTTCTGTGGCATTAAATGGTCTCGACTGCCTAATGTGAAAGGGTTACAGAGACTGTGTTTACTTGCTTCGGCATTGAAATGTCGTTGCTGCACAGTACACAAAGATCAAATTAGCGTAATGTCAGGTTACGTGTGTGAACACGTGATATCTCCCAAATTACATTAAATGGAATGTAATTGAAGTTTTTCACCACGTGGGGTCATCAACCACTTCTAATAAAGTGCATCTTATTTTTTTAATTTTCTCATTTAGGACTGTGTCTAGTATGGAAGGAGCTACGCGCCTGGTCCCTGCACAACCTGCTCTTGCATCATGTTCATCAGATCCTGACAACACCAGCACGACAGTTCAAGACATATGTGACACATTTTATGTCGCTGTTGAAAACCCCCATGAAGATGCCCTCAACGGAGAAGATGAAACCCCTGCTTGCCCTTCTAACAAGACACAGACAGCACATCCATGTGATGATGCAACGTATCCTCAAGCACAAGCAAAGCGAGGCTCGGCTAAAAGAAATAAGCAGAGTGACCTTGATGAACGGATGGTCAAAACACTCACAGATAATCGTAAATGCATGCAGCACCTGACTTCTTCAGCTGACGATGGAGATGAAGCATTTCTGCTAGGTCTCAAGCCACTGTTGGCTAAGATAAATGAAAAAGACAAAGCGCATTTGAAATTAAAGATGCATGCTATGCTAGTTGAAGCTGCATTTCCATCAACTACCGTGTAGAAGCGCACGTGGTCTGCAACGGGGTCATGGCAGACTGCCAACGTGGTCTGCTTTTGGCCCTGTTGCAGAACATGTGGGTAGAACCCACACTGTTTTTGTGTGTTCACTAAAGATAGGCATGCAGGCAGTTGGTGTTAACATTAATTTCTCTCTTGTAAATGAAGGTCTTAGCCAATATGTTCTAAAGAAATAGCAAAATGCGTTGGGAATACCCCAAGCACTTTCGTATCACTCGAGTTGCATAATATGGTACTTATTGGGCTGTTCTCGTCATCAACTCATCGTGATCAGTCTCCTTAAATAACTCCCAGGCAGCAAATGTGACTTGCCGTAAAAAATGTCTGTCGCGTTGAAACGTTTTCATATTCTATCATTTGTCAAGTGTAAGACTGGGAGTAATGGCAGCTTAATGTCGAGCAGTACAGGATGTGAGTGCTGCTCAACGCAAGGTTAATGCAGAAGGTGGCGAGGCCGCTGAAATCGATTGTGCGGGGTGACGGAGCCAGCCGGAAGGAGTGTAGAAACGTTGCAATGCCTTATGACTACGGGACTGTGTACGGCGTCACAGCGTCAGGCCGCAGCTGAAACAAAATCAGAAGTAGGGCCAGCAAAGTGTTGTATTGCATTGTTATAATACAGCGTTAGCCATGTTGTGTGATATTTTACCACATGTACTTGATTCATAATGTTGTATTACAATATTTTATTACAGCGTCAGTCATGCTGTGTGATATTTTACCAGATGTACTCGAATCAAAGTGTTGTATTACAGTATTATATTACAGCGTCAGTCATGCTGTGTGATTATTTACCAGATACTCAAAGCGTTGTATTGGATTAGTGTGTTACAGCGTCAGCCATGCTGTGTGATATTTTACCACACGTACTCCTTACAGTCATGTATTACATTATTACAGTGTCAACCATGCTGTATATATTTTACGTGGTGTACTCGATGAGGCAGGGACCTCGTTTTTTAGTGGTGTTTTAAAGGTTTGTATGCTTAGAAAATGTGCCCTGAGCTTTATGGCCTACTTGGCCTAATGTTAAAGACGTGAACCTCAGCCATACCTGCAGTTTAGAGGCCGCCAAACACGCTGTTGCTGGTCCCACCTAGTGCAGAACGTGGACTCGTCAGTAAAGATCACTTGGCTCCATTCATCGACACCCCAGCGCTCGTACGCCCTCGCAAATTCCAGCCGCTGCCGGCGTTGGTTGTCAGTCAAGAAGGGCTTTTGGGCTGCGGCACAATTTTGCAGGCCCGCTTCCTTAAGCCTTCTAAGTGTGTCGCATGACATGTGAAGGCCGAGCTCTTGCTTAATTTCTTTCGCGTTTAAGAAGGGATCAGCCACGGCAGCGGCAATAATCAGTGCGTCTTCTTCTCCAGACACCCTCGGTCGACCACTACGAGGGCCGTCAGCAATCCTTCCTCCGTCTCTAAATGCTTTAACCACCCGCGTTACGACTGATTTAGATCTGCCTGTGAGGCGACATATTTCTTTTTGGGGCACGCCTTCCACGAACAGGCGTGCAATGTAACGTCTCTGGTCCTCCGGAACGCGAGGCGGCATCGTCCGTGTTCACGCCTAACATCAATGGTGGCTTCAGAAGGAATGCGCGACGAACAGAAAATGTAGGTCACAAGAAAAGCGTATCAAGCTCGCGTTATCAGCCGAATAATACTTGTTAACCTAGCCACGCGTCATGAAAGATAACATTTATTCAGAAAACATAGCGCGCCACGCAAAAGATGCCCGGGAGCTCTGTCATGCTTGCCAGCTCCGTCCGTCATCAAGCAGCCGACAAACTCGTGTGGCGGTAAGCTCGGAGTGCCTATAACGCGAGTCAAAAGCGCACCCCGGGCAACCAAGTGATGAGTCATGGCTGATATCGAAGAACAGACAGGCATGCGCCAAGAATGACTGGCCCGGAAGTGCCATAAGCCTCGACATCGGGCGCGCTTGCGGCAGAGGGCGCGGCAATGCAGTTTTCCGTCGCTCGGCCACGCACTCGAGATCCCGCAAACTTTTGCTGCCGACAGTACGTTTTGGAGGCTCAAAGTTCCGGCTTCAACTAGCAAATGCTTCCGCGTGCGTCATACAAGTAAATCGCAAGTTGTTGGTCGTGACCACTTTCAGGTTTTTCTCGCCGTGGCCTCCGCAATTGCCGGAGCTTTCTCGGATGCCACGGTTTTGCATTTCGTTGTACCCCTAGAAAGTGGACTCGCACGTATTCCCATTTGCAGCATATACAAACGGAAGACAACCGTCAACAGAACATTCGAGGATGCGTAATAAAACAGTTCAACGCACAGGAAGCGAGTGATCGAGCGAGAATGCAACTGCAAATGCGAAAATCGCCGGTGCCATTCGTGCCTGATGAAGCGAGCTTCGTACCGCTAATCGTAAGGTACACTGCTCGTGTATGTGTCCGCCACGGTGGTGTAGTGGTTAGGGTGCTCGACTTCTGACCAGAAGGTCGCGGGTTCGATCCCGGACGCGGCGGTTGCATTTCGATGGAGGCGAAATGGTAGAGGCCTGTGTACTGTGCGATGTCAGTGCACGTTAAAGAACACCGGATCGTCGAAATTTTCCGGAGCCCTCCAGTACGGCGTCCCTCATAATCATATCGTGGTTTTAGGACGTTCAACCCCCCAGATATTATATTGCTCGTGTATGTACTACATCGCTTTGACATTACGTATATGCGCAAATTTAACGCATTTAGGCGTTATAAAACGCACATCGGAGTGGTTGCCTCGAACTCGATGTCATACGATGCTCGTTTACTTGCGAGTTGCAGCGGGCCGAAATAGCTGTCACATCTTTGGCATTGTACCCGCAGTTCGCTATGATGAGCTTTCTGCTTTTCTGAAGCGTGGTTGGATTGACGGAAGAAACTTTCCAGGTCCTTGATTTTCACAAAACCGCGCCTCAGCACCAACGAAAGAGGGGGGGTTCTATAGTGGCCTATGCACATTCGCGTGCGGACGGCTCTTTTTGCACTACCCAATTATAGCCAGGGCGGCGATGAGAGCGCCGGTGGCGGCGTTTTTCGCAGCGCCGCCTGGGCAGTCTGACGTCTATAGGGCCGCATACAGCATGACTTGTTGGTTGCCTTAATTCAGCTTTTCAAGCTTTTCGTAGAGTGCACTGTCATGAATGATCCCTGAAAAAAGGTATAGAAGCGTTTAAGCAGAAATTAAACTTACCGAAATATTGAAGTACATGGGATGAAAGCTGAGTAACGGACATGTGCCAAACACATGCACGGATGTGTTTAGTACACACGACAATCAGTCACAAGCTGACAGGAAAAGAGTGAAGCCCTGCATGCTGGTGCTCCCGAATACTAGATGGAGTATATTCCTCAACGATCAAAACAAATGCTTGGGGGAAATGCACTGCAACATTCCACTTTTCACAGTGCTCAATACAAGAGCCTCCTGGGGCCTTCGAATAGCTCGAACAGGCTCAACCACAAATTTCATACTATAGACTTTGTGGTCTAAATAGATTGCAATTATTAATCCACAGCCTCAACCGCCGTCATCATTTTTTAGTCTCCGGTTAACACATGCATGGTGCAATATTGTACGCCTACGTGCACATTTTCGTCTAGTATACCGTCTCTCCCCAACGTACCAGCATCATGCTTGCTCCCAGGGTATGGGCCATCCAGCTCGCAAATCAAGCGATTTGGGCACATCAAGGATTGGTACTTCAGTGCATGTAGCCACTTGTTTGTAGAAAAATAAACAGTCTGACTCTTTGACGGTCTGCAAATGGGCCGCACCGTGCCGTCACTTAGGGCCCAGCAATTCGCGAAAGGTGAACCTTTTAGATATACTGCCTATAAACAAGAGATCAATGTATTGCGATACTAGGGAGTTTTAGAATAGCGTACGCAAAGCTTTGGGTTAGCGTTTGACGCAACTGCGCATGCGTCATACGCTAACGTCTTGCGGGCCCCCGTTAAGTGGCGGAAATAGCGGGCGACCGCAAGGACCGCTAACTTAGCGTACGCTATTCTAAAACTCCCTACTGACAAGTGCAATTATATGGCTGCGATAGCGAAGAAATACGGAAAAATTTCTTGGCAGCATGACTAAGCCGCACGTTGGCATGAACAATAAAGAAAAAAACGTACAACACTTGACTCGCTGATTGCTCTCAAAACCTCAGTGGTCAACTAGTTGTGAACGGTGAGGCGATCTAGCATAAATCCAAAGTTGCCTTCAATGTGCGGCATTACTTTGTTAGTCACACTTCAAATTACAGAATAGTGCCTGGCGAAGTGCTCTTGCAGATCACATAAGCGGTTCGGGTACGCGTGCCTTTGCAGACACATGCACAGCACTTCATAGGCAGATATGCGCGCTCCCTGAGCACTCGTCAAGTACTGCGGTAACTCCAGAGCCCTGAGAAAAAGTGCGAAATCTGCCTTCTCGATGCGAAATTGCCGGCGAAGCACGCGATCTGCAATACCTTCGATGTTGAGCAAGCCTCCACCGAGGACACGTACAAGCTACCCTGCCGCTCTGGTTCCCAAAGCATAAGTGCTTCTATGTCGCCCCAGCTTAATTAAAAAGGCCAGGTAATAGGGGTCTTGCAGAACTCTCGATCGCAGCATGTCGAAAGAAACCGACGTGTGTCGCGTCGTCAGACATGACACTGCAAACGCGGCATAATCGCAGCAACAGTGACTTCATATCGGCTCGACTTCATTGCGCTTTGGTGGATTCAAGAGACATTTAGTGTTTTTATGTATAGCTGGCGCCCTATGTGCTTGCGTAAGCGTAAAAGGAAATGCCTTTCGCTGTACTGAAAGACCACCAGTTGGCATATTGCGCCTTCTGTTATAGCGTTAGCGTTGAGACGCGCGCTAACGCTAATGTACGCGTTTCCCTGCTATAGGAAGTCGGCCTTCCTAGGACAAGAGCGGCTTCGGCTGTTTTTTCTTTCTTGAGAATGGTTGTGCTGATATGCTTACAATGCTGCCTCATACGCCTGCTGACGTAAGCGTGCAGGAGATGTGCAAGTATGTTTTCCTTAAGCTCAGCACACGGAAACGTCAGGTGTATATGTGTCAAGCACAGCGTCTACTGTGCCCGAGTTGAGTGTGTTGCAATATGTCAAGCACAGCGTCTACTGTGCCCCAGTTGAGTGTGTTGCAATCTGCATATTCATCAACAACAAAAAACTGCTCTGTGTGTTTATGCGAATTAAATATGCCTCCATTAGTATGAGTAAAGCCTCCTCTACTCTTCACGTTTGTAAGCGTTGCTTTGGCAAAACTGTCGCGTTTACACTAAAAGCCCATAGACAAGTAGAGCATCTCGTTGCTTTTCGCATTTTTCTGCACACGAAACCAGTAACGTAGTAAAGTATGCAATTAGCAACTTGCAAATCTTCTCTTTTGTGTTGCGTCAGGATGTTTTCACATTCCCAGTCGTCCACTAAAACCATGCCAACCAGGTTTTGTTTAAATATGATTTGCGTAACCAGGGCGTGATGCCACAGTTCTAATACTGCTTGTGGGGGGGCCCTGAAATGTGATTGTAGTGAATAGGCGAAACCTATTAGGGGATTTCGTGTGTTTGTGAACTTTTGAAAGAATTTTGAGGACTTGTGCGCGTGACAAAGACGATGAGGAAGACGGCGACAAGGCGAGCCAGGGCCAGGTGGCACGCGCGGCGGCGGCACAAGAAGAAAAGGAAAAAGAAGAAAAAGAAGAGAGGCGCGTGTGGAACGCGCAGAGGGCGGAGCGGAAGCTAGCCGAAGGACACGCCGGACCAGGGCGCTGTTCTTGGAGATCGTCTTGGCCGTGCTCGGCGAGGGCCTGGTGCTTGCCTGGTGGTGCAGACGTTGGCGGTGGCTCCAGCGAGGACACGCCGGACCAGGGCGCTGTCCGTGGAGCTCCTCCTGCCTGTTCCTGGCGAGGCCTGGCGAGCCGAGGTACCTGCTTGGGGCTACCGGCACCGGGCGTGGCTCCTGCTGTGTCGGCGTCACCAGTTCCTGTTCACCGTCGCCACCTGGAACGGCGCAAGGCCGTGTTCAGACGAGAGGCCTTACGAAGGCCTTGTCTTCCTGCCGTGACCGCACGCGGGACGTGTGCCACCTGCGTGCCTGGGCTCGTCTTCGACGAGACTCGTCGCTGCACGTGAACTGACCCCTCCTCAAGACAACGCAGTCTACCAGTCGTGAGACTTCATTCTTTTGTAACCTAGACCGGACATTTCGCGGCTAGGACATTCAGATTAATTTATGTGTGTTTATATCAGTGCTTGTTCTTCGCCATCGTCCCTTGAATCCCTTGTCTTCATAAATGTTGTTTGAAACTCAAACGTGCGTATTCTCTTACCGTCCGTTTCGTTGAACCACGCACTCGCAAACGTGACGAGCCACCACTCGGTCCTTACAATTTATCTGGCGTCCGCGAGACAGGACTAAGCTCTCGCATTACATCTGAGAGCCTCACGTTGCTTGTGTGTGGTGGACGGCAATGGACGAAAAGAGAACGCTCGTTGAGTTAGGGAAGGAGATGGGACTTAGTGGAGAGGCCTTGCAGGCATGGGTTAGCGCAGAACAGAAGGATATGAGGGATCAGCGAGCTAAAGAGCGGGAAGAAGCGAGGGTAGCGGCGCAGGAGGAACACGCGCGAGAGTTGTCGCGTATGGAGGCGGAACGGGCGCTCCTCGAAGAGCGAAGGCGTGTGTTAGAGGCAGAGCGGTCGAGTCCGAGAACCATAGGTAGCGAGACAGGTGGTGGTCAGGGTTTTCGCAGCCCCCATAAGATGATTCCTCCCTACAACGAGGAGAGGGACGAACTAGATGCTTATATACAGAGATTTGGGAGAGTGGCGTCTAGTCAAGGTTGGCCACAAGACAAGTGGGCCTTGTCTTTGAGTCTTTGTTTGGCGGGCGAAGCATTAACGGCAGTAGGTCGGATGTCCGCGGAAGACGCTACCGATTACGCCAAGCTCAAGCAGACCCTGCTGCAGCGGTTCCGCTACACGGAAGAAGGGTACCGTGTAAAGTTTCGGGATGCGAAGCCTGAAAACGCTGAGACAGCACGTCAGTTTGCTGGTCGTCTTCTAGGCTACTTTGACCATTGGCAAGAGTTAGCCAAGACACCGAGGACGTACGAAGCGCTGCGAGACAAGATCGTGTCTGAGCAGTTTCAACGTCGCTGCGAGGAGAAGTTGGCGATCTTCCTAAAGGAAAGGGCATGTCATAACCTAGACACACTGGCAACGACGGCAGACCAGTACTTGGAAGCCCAAGGCATCAAGAATCTTGGGAAAGGCAAGGAAGCCAGAGAAGAGAGGGTAAAGCCGCCTGGTCATTATAAAGGAGCTGCGATGACAGAAGGCAAGGGGAAACCTCTCTGCTTTCTGTGCAGCAAGCCGGGACATAAAGCTTCCGACTGCTGGACCAGAACGAGGTCACCGAAGCCACCATGCAGGAAATGCAAGAAGACGGGTCACAGCGCCGATATGTGTCCTACTGGCTCTGGCAGACATGGTGAAGCTTCATGCACACTTCCAAGAGATGAGGTGCAGAGTGACAAGGACAAACTGAAGCCTCCGCAACAAAGTGCTCGCAACAGTGATGACGTGCTTGACGTTGCTCAAAGCGGTACAACGTGCTGTGGAGCGCTGAAAAAGATGCCAACGGTCATTGGTCGTCTTGAGGGAACCTTGGTGACGGTCTTGCGAGACACAGGCTGCAACACGGTTGTAGTGAAACGGTCCCTCGTTCCCGACTCCAAGCTGACTGGCAATAACCGCGTTATACGCCTACTCGACCGGTCTGAAAAGAGTTTGCCAGAGGCCGAAGTGTTTATTGATTGCCCGTTCTTCAGAGGAGTTGCGGTCGCCGTTTGCATGGAGAACCCTCTATACGAGGTCATCCTTGGCAACATCGAAGGTGCTGTCCCAATTGCGGATCATGATTCCAAGCAAGCAAGTTCATCGAAAGAGGAAGTCAAGGATATAGAGACCAAGCGTAAAGCACGGAGCGAGGAAGTGACGGCCGCTGCAGGAAAGACGGGAGAACTGCAACAAAAGTTACCCGCACCGCAAGTTGACCCCTTAAACGTCAGCCCGGAGGAACTTCGGCAATTGCAGAGCATGGATCGGACACTCGACGCTTGTTTCCAAGCATTGGACAAAACAACAACGTCCAAGAAACCGAGCTACTACCAAGTTCGTGCTGGTCCATGGCATCCTTTTCCGGCGTTATGGGACTGCGGAACGGCGTGACTTTGAGCAACTGGTAGTTCCGAAGAAGCTGCGCCCTACAGTAATGAAGATGGCGCACGAGGGACTGCTCGCTGGGCATCAGGGACAAAAGAGGACCATAGACTGTGTCCTTGAGGAGTTTTATTGGCCTGGTATACAAGCGGATGTCACACGCTTTGTAAAAGTCGTGTGACATATGTCAACGCACAGTACCCAAGCACCTCGTGGGTCGTGTGCCTTTGGGGAATATGCCCATAATCGGAACTCCATTTCACCGAGTTGCGATTGATATCATCGGTCCACTGTTCCCAGCTTCTAAAAACGGAAACAGATACGTCTTAACAATGATAGACTTTGCCACGCGCTACCCAGATGCGGTAGCTTTGCCGGAGCATTGAAACGGAGCGAGTAGCAGAAGCGCTACTAGAAATGTTCGCTCGTGTTGGGGTCCCACGGGAAATCGTGAGTGACCGTGGCAAGTCATTTACATCTCGTCGCATGCAAGAACTGGGACGATTAATGTCATTTCGGCAACTCCCCACAACGCCGTATCATCCCATGGCGAATGGGCTTGTGGAAAAATTCAATGGCACTCAAGCAGATGATTCGGCGAATGTGTCAGGAGTGCCCTAAACAATGGGACCGGTACTTGGCTCCACTACTGTTCGCTTATGGCGAGGTCCCGCAAGCTAGCCTTGGCTTTTCGCCATTTGATCTCCTTTACGGACGATTCGTGCGTGGCCCAATGTCCATCCTCAAGGAATTGTGGACAAATGAGGACCTCGATGCTGAGATCAAGACTACATACGCAGATGTCGTCGAGCTACAAGAGAGGTTACCGGACACATGCAAAATAGCTCATGCAGAGCTTCCGAAGAAAAAAGCTTTACAGAAGAGATACTGCGACAGGAAGACAAAACATAGACAGCTGTTCGCAGGCGATAAAGTGTTGCTGCTCCTCCCGTCAGACAGGAATAAACTTATCCTTACGTGGAAAGGGCCCTTCACAGTCGTCGAGAAGCGCAACGACTGTGACTATCTAGTAGACCTGGGTTCGCGAGTAAGTTTATTTCACGCTAACCTCCTGAAAATACATGAGAAAACGGGAACCAAATCCGCTCACCGATAGTGCCTCCTAGAGTGAACGTGTACTCATCTTTGCTCCGATCAATCGTGAAAGTGTGAGGAACACATTGTAAATAGTATTTTGTGTTGTGACTGTGGACAAGTTGTTGTACCGAACAACTTTCTTGAGTGGGGGGGATAATTGTAGTGAATAGGCGAAACTTATTAGGGGATTTCGTGTGTTTGTGAACTTTTGAAAGAATTTTGAGGACTTGTGCGCGTGACAAAGACGATGAGGAAGACGGCGACAAGGCGAGCCAGGGCCAGGTGGCACGCGCGGCGGCGGCACAAGAAGAAAAGGAAAAAGAAGAAAAAGAAGAGAGGCGCGTGTGGAACGCGCAGAGGGCGGAGCGGAAGCTAGCCGAAGGACACGCCGGACCAGGGCGCTGTTCTTGGAGATCGTCTTGGCCGTGCTCGGCGAGGGCCTGGTGCTTGCCTGGTGGTGCAGACGTTGGCGGTGGCTCCAGCGAAGACACGCCGGACCAGGGCGCTGTCCGTGGAGCTCCTCCTGCCTGTTCCTGGCGAGGCCTGGCGAGCTGAGGTACCTGCTTGGGGCTACCGGCACCGGGCGTGGCTCCTGCTGTGTCGGCGTCACCAGTTCCTGTTCGCCGTCGCCACCTGGAACGGCGCAAGGCCGTGTTCAGACGAGAGGCCTTACGAAGGCCTTGTCTTCCTGCCGTGACCGCACGCGGGACGTGTGCCACCTGCGTGCCTGGGCTCGTCTTCGACGAGACTCGTCGCTGCACGTGAACTGACCCCTCCTCAAGACAATGCAGTCTACCAGTCGTGAGACTTCATTCTTTTTGTAACCTAGAGCGGACATTTCGCGGCTAGGACATTCAGATTAATATATGTGTGTTTATATCAGTGCTTGTTCTTCGCCATCGTCCCTTGAATCCCTTGTCTTCATAAATGTTGTTTGAAACTCAAACGTGCGTATTCTCTTACCGTGCGTTTCGTTGAACCACGCACTCGCAAACGTGACGAGCCACCACTCGGTCCTTACAGTGATGAATCCAAAAAAGATTTTCGCCATCGATAACGTCGCAGTTAGCATATTTCTGAGGTTTTCTAGCGCTGTAAATTGACAATGTCTACTGCAAGAACGTCGGTATGGAGGGGTGCTCATTTTGCATTCCTGCCGGTTTTGGTCGTGGAAGTGCATTCACTCAGCAGCAGATCAAAGAGATCCTTCATGGCCTTCAAGGTCACGCGAACTCCATCGCATGTGCTTTTTGTCGAAAACATGTCCGTTTTAAAGGCACCACTTTCCTTTTTTTTTGTCCCAGCTGAAGCCACTGAATTCCTTGCTCGAGTCTCGACCTTTATGTGTGACGAGAAAGCTGCGGTTTAGCGCATCGCACAAATCATTTAAAAGCAATGTGAATTCTAGTGTTGCCTCGCTGCTTATGAAATTACGCGATCCTTGTTCCTTCTGATATTGATTACCCGCTGCCATGGAGCGGCTGAACACTTGGGGTGGCTTACTTCACATGCATATTTTCACATTGAGAGGGGTAAATATGAGAATAAGTTATTTTCGGCCAGACTTAAAAGCGTCAATCTATCGGCTTGGTCTTCTTTGTAGACATCAGCATAGCACTCTCACTTAATCCACTGTCCATTCTTCTTGAGGTACCTCTGCTGCTTAAGTCTATTTCGCACTCACTTGAACAAGTGCAGTGTGTCAGAAAAAGCGAATACGCTTCTTGCTCGATAAAGCGGGTGCTTGAAGCAGTTGCAGCTATGCAAAACAACTTCCACTTATGCCTAGATATTGCACATACTGCTATTTTTAGTTGCACCATCACAGAAAAACCATCAGTCATGCCAGGGCTCGGCAACTTTTCAGGCGGAGGGCCACTCTACATGAAGCCTGTAGCGTCATCATCATCATCATGTTCCAACCACCGCGCCGCCCCTCTCGCGCAGCTCATACTGACAGCTGGAGGCGCGAGCCAGTTAGAACGAGCTGTCGCTCCTGGTGGTTCGGACGCCTGCAGCCGCCGCCGCTCCGCTTGGGCAGTTCCCGCATAAAGTGGCGAGTTCGGCACGGCCACGTCGGCCGCCGTCCCGACGTCTTCTCATGTCTCGCCTCGTATCTCGCTACAGTGGTGACCCGGAGAACGTGCCCTTCGACGAGCTGCCGGCTGCCATGCTTCCACAACTTTGCCTACCAGTGCCGCCGTTCCATCCGACCTTACCTCAGGCATGGTTTATGCAGCTGGACGCCGTTCTCGCAGTGAATGGCGTCACGTCACAGCCGCTAATGCACGCCGTCTTGCTCGACGTGCTGCCGGTCGAGGTTCGCCATCTTGCGGCCACATCGTCCACCAGCCTCCAGCCTTATGACGATCTTCGCGCTGCGGTGCTCGCCTGCTACGGCCATACGTAGCGCCCGCTTCCTTGGACCCGCGACTGCCAGTTTCAGGGTTCCCCTGTGTCGCAGCACGCGGTACCAACCGGCGGCCCGCAGCCCTCCCATGACCGTGACCTAACTCCCCCGGCTGCGTCTCCTTCCACCTGTCGTCCGGCCACCGGCGCAGCGGTTCCCGCGCCCGACCACCCGCCCGACGAGGTTCAGGACGTTGCTGCCGCCATCGACCGCTCCGCCACGAGGAGCGTTTCTTTGATGCCCTCGGCCGACAGTCCATCCGGCGTGCCTGCCACCCGCCCGTCTTTCCCGACCTCCACGGCCCGCGACACCTCGGAGCCGTCAGACTCCACGATTGTTACCTCGCCGCCGATCCTGGAGTCTGCCACCGACACGGACATCGTCGCATCCGCAATTAGCCCCCCCGGCCACTCAGGCAGACAATCGGCCTGCCGCTCCGCGCACGCGCTCTCCTGTAGCTACTACGCAACGTTTCTCTGCGACCACAGCTGATGCGCCTTCCCTTCCTTCCGTGGCCAGTGCGCTTCCCGTGATACCTAACGTGCGCCCTTCCAAGCAACTGGGGCTCCAGGCGAATGACTGGACCGGAACAGAGGCCACGTGCTCGACAATTTTAATGCCATCTACGGCCCGTGACAACTGTGACGCCACAGGCCCACCGCTGGATGTCGCGTCGCACGACATCTGCTCTGACTCGAACACCTTGTCGAGTGCTCGGCGCACGCTGACGCATCACACGTCGTCAAAGGCCGGAGAAAGCCATCTACCGGCGCCCTTCGAGTCGGCTCGTCATCACGCTAAGCCATGTCGCACCGCATCGGTCCACAGCGCACGACTTTCGACTCGTCTGTGCTCTACACGGCAGACCGTGCAGCAGCCGCAGCTGCTAATGTGCTACCGCAAACGAAGTTACCAGCACCTTCGGCAAGCCACCTGCGTCGCCCGCCTACCCCGGCGACGGTCACACCGACGTACGGCTAAACCCGCTGGCCTAGACGTACTAGGTTTACGCTGCACTCCGTTTTTCAGACGCCTTTGCCCGAGTGTGCCCAAGAACCGCTAGCATAACGGCAGATTGTGTGTGTGCGAACTTCGTTGTGCTGCACTGCGCAATTTTTCGGCCCACTCCCGATTTACACATTATCCGTTTTGCTCACTCCTTCCAACAGCGACCCTTCGTCGCCGCCCTCGCCCGCTGCGCAACACTGAGAGCGTCCCACCAGAGACTTACTGGTTCCTGAATGATGGTGCGTGCACGTTGACGACTACGACTGTCCATGGACGCTCTTGGCTCGTTTCATGAACACTTCTGTATTTTGGTCACGGATCTCCGGATATCGGTCGGCCAGAAGGAATGGACGAGGCGAGAGCGTTAACCACACAGCTTTTAATTGCACGCAAAAGAAAAGCACTCATTATACCTAAAACAACTACAAACATGAAGAAGAAACACGCTAATAGAAACATCACACATAAAGCTCTACGATACAGACAACAAAACAACTAGAAAGTACAAAGCGTTCGTCGCTTACAAAAACTCACGGCGTCGTGTGCCGGTGCATTATGAGGCGAGGCGTTGCGGGTGGCACTGGCGTTGACGTCGGCGTCCAACTTGGTGACGCCGTCCTTCACTGGCGAGGAACGCTTAACTGCCGTTGTCGTTGAGGCTGGGAGGCTCAGGATTTCAGTGACCTGCGCGTCGCAGGTACTTGCGCTGACCACAGCGTCTCCCAGGAACAGGATCTGGCTCAGGCGAGGCCTACGGTGCGGTGCCGTAGGACGGGGCGCTCGGTGCACAAGTCGATGGCGCTCCCAGGCCGCTACGGGTTCTCGTGATTGCCTTCCGGTCCTTTGGCCAGCCGGAGTCTACGGTGCGTTGCCGTCGAACGAGAGCTGGAGCGCCCGGAACACACGCCGGCGACGCTTGTGCCCAGCTCACGCGCTCACGATGGAACACCCAGGGCCCCTTTGTCCACGTCACCTTCCCTTTTATAGCTTCCGCTTCGTCTTCCTCTTCTTCTGGTGCCGTTGTTCTATGTCATACTGTAATTGTCGTCGTCCTTTTCTTTTACAGTATTTACCATGTCACATCCTACATGTGACAATATACGACCTCATAATTTTCATTTGGGGATCATTTCTGCGGGGGGGGGGGGGGGAGTAATCTGTAGCGTCATCGTCATCGCCCTTCATCATCATCATCATGTTCCAACCACCGCGCCGCGCCTTTCGCGCAGCTCATGCTGACAGCTTGAGGCGCGAGCCAGTTAGAACGAGCTGTCGCACCTGGCGGTTCGGACGCCTGCAGCCGCCGCCGCCGCTCCGCTTCGGCAGTTCCCGAATAAAGTGGCGAGTTCGGCACGGCCACGTCGGCCGCCGTCCCGACGTCTTCTCACGTCTCGTCTCGTATCTCGCTACAAAGCCGATTGAGAGGGGGGCCCGACGGCAAGCCTGGGGGGTGGGGCAGAAGGACTTGTTCTTGGGGTAGTTTGTGCTTGCCAATAGACATGGTGTCGCGCGAGAACACAAAACAGACACAGGAGCTACTAACAACTTTAATTTGTTAGTAGCGCCTGTGGTGTGTGTTCCCGTGTGTCTGTTTTGTGTTTTCGCGCTACGCCATGATTATTTTCTGGAGATTGGGGGGGGGGGGGGGAGGGTTGGCCGTAAAGTGAAAAAAATTTGATGTATTGGCAATACTGTACAAAATTGGAATAGCACTCTTGTTTACTTTCTCACGCACGTCACAAGGTTGCAATTTACAGGCATAGCTGACATGCGTAAAGCCTATTTGAGGTCAAAAATGCTATGTCGGCCTACAGATAGGAGGTGACAAGTGGAAGGGAGGTGTTTGGACGTGGTGCTGGGGGGCCGCATAACTTCCTCACGGGCCGCAGGTTGCCGACCCTTGAATTCCGCCGCCGGTTCTTTCTAGCACAACAATTACTTGAACAAGCATTTAGGCAAGATGATAACCTTTTGTTGCGTTATTAGCTGCAAACACTCCTACATATTGAGCATAGCTATCACCGAAAGTGCAGAACATGAAAACCAATACATGGTCAGAGAGGTTCTCTGAGTTTCCCGTGTCGGATGCCAGCCCTAAATAAATAATTGTCCGAGACGTGCGCTGTTGCGGACTTGCATTTCATCAAACACCACAATTCCATGTCGTTTGAACTTGTCCGTGTGTTGCATTTTCCTTTCAAACGCTGAAAATACCTTCTTGTGAAATCCCGATTTAAAACCTATCATGGAGACACAACGGCATATTTTGCGGACTGAGGGGCAGTGCAAGCACCTCGTTTTTCATGAGGTACTCGCACTCTGCTGGTGACCTAACATGCAAAAGTAAGAAGAGCCGGATCTAGCACCACATTCCTTGAGTATGAGCTGCTGCGCTTGAGTGAGGTTTGCATCGCGAGAGATGGGCTGTATTTCCTCACTTAATTCTTTCACTTAGGCTTTACGTTTCTGCAGTTCTCTCTCAACCTTATGTTTTCTTTGGAAACGCTATACGTTCGACTTGTAGCAGACCAGCTTAGCCTCCCGCAACAGATAAATGCGTATTTTGTTGGTTGGGCTGCTGAAAAAATACGAATGCGCCAGCAAAATAGAGGCAAAACGCCTCTATTTTGCTGGCAGGAGTAATGTATGCGCATCGTGCCTTTCAATCTTGTGCATAGGCTGCAGCTTTCTGCTGCAGTAAGTATTTTGCGAATGCTATGCCGCCGCACACCGTACGCATCGATATATGCATACTCAGGCTGAATGCTGCGGTACAACTCGTTACTTCGGCCACCAGCACAAATATGCTGGTTGTGAAACTTGTGAATGACGTTTTCCAACTCAAAACGGCCGTTCAATGCAACCGCATCAGTTATGGGTTCAATTTGAACAAAGTGACCGTGAATAAATGCACGCAGTGACAGCATGCCGCTTCTTGAAACTTTCACTTCTTGTGTCTTTTTCTGCAAGTCTGCCAAGTGAAGATTCTTTGGTAAAGCCACTTCCGTGAAGATTACATCTCATTCTCCAAAGCTTTGAATGACCTGTGTAGCCCATGCAGTTGCCGGAAGTTTAATGCTGGATGCGTAACTGGAGAGGCGTGAAAACGCCAACGAAACATCTGCGTTTTGATTGCTGGCCGACACACTATCTGCAATCCTGATCTGACGCCAACTCCTGTAGACACTTCAGTGTGGGTCAGGCTATGGCAACATGTATAGGTATCCCCGGCGTTGAGCTAACAAACAAAATGAATCAAATATTATGTGCCTAGATTTCAATGGGAAACGTTTATTACAACGAAAGTCGGCTGTTTTTCTGTTGTTGTTTTATTTTGTCTGCTACAATCACTCACTCTGGAAAAGAGAGAGAGAGAAGAAACATTTATTCATATCAAGGCTTTTCATATCAATATCGATATCAAGGCTATTCATACTAGAATCGCCTGTAAAGCGGCACTCGACCTGCCTGAGAACACAAGCACGGCCCGACTGCATGAATTAGGCATGGCAAATACATACGAGGAATATGAAGCGGCCACGCTCAGCGTGAAGCGACTTAACAGGACTCATCAGGGCCGTTCGGTCTTGCAGAAATTACACTCTGAAAAAGCTTCAAGCAACTAGTTTAATAATGTACTCAGCGCTCTATAATGAAGATTTGTGTGGCTTAATGGTTGCGGCTTGACTTCGCGTGGAGCGCCCATTTTGAAGTGAAATTCGCCAAAACTAGACAGTCCGTTGCTACTGTCAAGTCCCAGGCTGACGCTGTCCTCCGAAGACGTGTCCAGTGGAGGTATAAAGGCTGAGCCACCGCTAAGCCTGGGTCCACGTTCTCGATGGTAGCGCGTGCCAGGCCTCCGCGGTAAGTAGCTTTCGTGAGGGTGGTTTTTCAGGTGCGCCGCATCGCGTCGAAGACGTTGGAGTTGCAGCGACGGCAGAGGCTCCGATATCCTCCTGAGCACCCGATGAGCACTCCCTGTCTTTCCGTAAAGCAGGTGTCACCGGGGCAACACCAACAGCAGCAGCCTGAAAACAAGGCTCACTCGAACATGGAACATCGTAAAGCGCAGGAGGAGCAACGCGGACACGGTTAGCCGGAGCGCGCGATGCGTCGGCAAAAGCACATGCTTCCTGCATCGGTGGGGAGGTCAGCGCTCTTGTCGCATCGACAATCAAGCCTTCATCTTGCTTAACAGTGTAGCTGACTGGGCTAGTTGGTTATGCATACTTAAAATTAACAGCGCTAAAAACGGACTTCCACTCAAAGGAAACACACAGGACAAGCGCTGACTTCCAACTAAAAATTTTATTGATACGAGAGCATCTTATAAATTTTTAAGTAAACTTCATCTTGCTATTCGTTCGGTGGAGCGTGAAGAGGTGAGGCCAACACAGCATGCGTCGCCTATTCCATTTCCCCCGAGGGAACCACCCTTACTGGCGCCTGTTTCAGTGGTGGGAATTCACCAGCAGTAGCGTCTGAAAATGAGAGGCGGACGGAGTGAACAACAGTGGGGTGGCAGTAGCCATAGAGTCGGCGCGGGCGATCACAGCCGTTGCTTTCGTGACCACGTACACCGCAGTGACGACACTAATGTCTTGTGCACAGGGCTCGTAGATGATCCCTCGAGCCACATCTTCGACATGCACGCAGGAGGCCACGCTAATCGAACATGACGCGATGACCGGAGATGTGCAGGTAGTTCGGCACTGGATTAGCGGCGTTCATCTCCATCCGAATGTAGCGCGTACCCGTAAGTACTCCTCGCTGCCCACTCATTAAACCACTGGTGACAGTGAGCACCTTGCCGTATGGGGACAAGACCTACACGAGAGCTTCGTTTGAAACAAACAATTGCAGGAACAGCCAGCCCACGTTCGTGACTTGAGGGCCAACGGGGACGACTTGAAGATGCTCGCAGCCGATCACCAGGCAGCAAGCATTGACGATGAGAGACATGGAAGTCATGCTCTCAACGTTGACTTGGGAGTTTGGAGCTGCGTGATGCTGTACGCAGTACACCTCTCCAGGTCGACTACTGACGCCGTCGCATCAACTACGGTCTCGGGAGTAGTACCCGTAGGGACAACAACGTCGAAGGCGAGTGCTTTCGAAAGCAAGAGGCGACAGAAGACATGGCTCAAACTGATGGACGCCCCATACGTGTAACACGCAGGGACGTCACATCTTAGCGTCCGTCACTAAGGACAACAGTACTATGGTTAGAAACAGATAAATTATCATTATATCATTCTTGAGTACTTTATATTAGCCCAAAGGGCGAGAACAGACCACATCATCTTGACTATTGATCCTTCAATAAGCCTTGAAAGGCAAGCGGGTCTAATGTGTCCCCGTGTTCAAAATTCGACAAACATTTGCAAGTCACAAAAATATGTTGAACGCGTTCTAGTACGAAGTAATAATAATACGAATAATGGTTTTATTTCCACGAATACAAAGTTGATGGACGGAGTGAGAATAAAAGTGACTATCCGCTTAACTACGTTCTCTTCCCCCCCTATATACAGGAGGCACAGGCGGTGGCGGCAACAAAACACAAGATCTAGCGAAGATACACAATATTAACAAAATTAGGAATTACACAACATTTAAACACACTGCAGACTGCGGTGTTAGCAAAAAAAAAGAACACAATGCATTAAACATATATACAAGCATAGATCGGAAGTCTGTATCCATAAACTACAAGTACACTGAACACAAAGCTTACGCGCAGCAGTGATGGTGTTTTCATTAAAAAAATTTTTTTCAACTTTTAGGCACGCAGTATGAAGAATTTTTAAATGTGAAGGTGTTAATAAGATATTGGCGAAGTCGAGAAAAGGGTTGTCCGCCACGGTGGTGTAGCGGTTAGGGTGCTCGACTGCTGACCCGAAGGTCGCGGGTTCGATCCCGGCCACGCCGGTCGCATTTCGATGGAGACGAAATGGTAGAGGCCCGTGTACTGTGCGATGTCAGTGCACGTTAGAGAACAGCAGATGGTCGAAATTTCCGGAGCCCTCCAGTACGGCGTCACTCATAATCGTATGGTGGTTTGGGACGTTGAAACCGCAGATATTATTAAAGGAGCACTGACATCAAATTTCAAAGTCGAGATGTGTCCTTCATTCGATTGCTCGGTATGCATAGGTCGTCTTGGCCAAATTTGAATGCCGTCCGTCGCGTGGAAGTTATTTTATTTCGAGGGCAAACCAGGCAAACAGCGTATGAACGCTCAACGGAAAACTGGATGCCCTGCGACATAGACACTAGTGCAACGTGTGAGGTGTGATAGAACACGTGATAGAATCACACCTATGACGTACGCTAGTGATACGCTAGTAACAATGACGTCGACGGTCTGAATGTGTTTATTGTGGCGCCGACGCCCGGCGTGGTCGCAGTAGTGGCTCTTCTTGCTTTGTTGATGTGTGCGTGCGGTACATCGTGTCGCATCGACTGATTTGTCGTGCGCGAGTGCGATCTCGGAGCGACACGTACGTGCCAGGATGTCGGGGAGCCGCTGCGTAGTGCGAACCTGCCCGTCGAGGCGCGGAAAAAGCGGAAAGTGCGTGTCCTTTCATGCATTTCCGAGCCTCGAACCTCAACGCAGCCAGTGGGTTGACTTCGTTCGGCGCGCCGTTGGACCGAGGGACTGGACGCCTGTGAACAGCAGCCGCATTTGCTCGCTTCACTTTGACGCGGGCTGCTACACGATGAATCCTGTGTTGGCGAAGCAGTTCGGTCTCTCGTTTGATACGAGGCCCAGTCTCCAGGCCGGGGCTATTCGCACCGTATACGTGTGCCCTACTGCAGCTGAAAGCAGTGATTCACTCGCCAAACGTCCGCGACATGAGGTGCGTAGTTGGTGTTCCTGTGCTCCGGCAGTACGGCCGAGGTTGATAAATACATTGCTTTTAACGCAGGATCGCGAGCCTGCCGCTCCTAGCAGACGAAATGTCAGCGATGTCAGCTGGACGTGACGTCACCTTTTTTTGTGGCAGCGGGATCAGCTGGGGGCGGCCCCGACGTGGCCGCGAGGTAGCGCTACCAGCACTACAATTTGGCGGGTTTTCCTCCCGTTTTGAATCGCGTTCGATACCGGATATATTTATCAACATTACTGGTACTTATTCGTCCCTCCGCTGCATTTTGAGTCGAGAATCGTTACTTGGGGGTCGATAGCTACTCGCGGATGCAAAAAAATCCACATGCGTAAATTTGATGTCAGGGCTCCTTTAAGCTGAGAAAGCGTGATATCTGCTATTTCAGTACGCGCGGAATATAGTGTGTTTATTTGTAACGGTAGCTGATAAGTAATTTTTTGTTGTGCATAGTTCCTACTTGTACGTGGAAGCATACAGTTTTTGATGACGATGTGGGTATTTTGGTTCATAACGTTTCATGGAAGCCAAGTCTGTAATAGTGGATAAACGTCTCTTTTGTTCGATCTTATAGTGGCCTAAGAGCTTGTAAATGTATATGTGGAAAACATAGATAATTTCGTGTTCATTAAACAAGTGATCCGTTGTATGTCTGTGAGAAAGGTTGTAAATTAGAGAAACGATTTTATTAAGGACAGGTGAAATTATCCTTAAAATAGTTTAGTAGTCGTCGTGGCCCACGCTAACGTGCAGGGGTGAAAGAAGTAAAGCGTGTTATATAGCAAGTTTTGCTTTTAAAGGTAAAAAAAATTGGGGGGACCCTTAAGCTTCGCCTTTAAGAGTTGAACGCGATAGCGATATCCCGTCCCTACTGCGTACTTCAATCACTTAGTGCATATATAATGGGTAGTATGGTTTAAACCAGGAGAAATTATGCGCGGCAAATGTGGGAAATGTTTTCGAACTTGCTATGCACCCACTACGTGGTGTTAAGGGAATACGCGCAGTAAGGTGTGTGCCGTTTGTAATGGGTGGCTGGCTTTAAACTATGGAATCGTTATGATAGTCACATATTCTGACGCCCGATGGCAATTTACGCTTGTACCACGCAATATTCCTGGGATATTACATGTTATATTGCGACGCCTATATAAAGGACGCTTGCGTTTGCGAAGCATGGAAGTTATTTTCACTGCATTTCCAAGCAGAGGAACTTATTTTCACCGTATATCCAAGCAGAGGCATGGCTGTGTGGTAGAACACCTGCTTGCCACGCAGACGACCCGGGTTCGATCCTCACTCGGACCCGAACATTTTTATTATTTATTTTATTTGCATCTTTCTCGATTTTTCGGTCACGGACAAGATGATGATTTTTCGGTCACGGACAAGATGATGATTTTTCGCTCACAACCAACGACGCCGACGCCGGAATTTCGGCGAAACGAGCTCTTTAACGCTATCGCGTTAATATATCTTATGTTGTCATTTCTTTCAATAAAAATGACCTTACTAGTTTGCGAGCACTCATAACTCGTATTCCAACGTACTATATCAAAAGGCGGCAAGAAGAGCACCGATTAGGTGAAATATTTGTGTTAAAGCGCATTGACACCATGGTAGAAGAAGCTAATTCTAGGCTAACGGACTCATGAGTCGACTCACTCGGACCCACTCAGACTGAGATCGAGTCGTGAGTCTGAGTGAGTCCGCTTGAAGAAAAGTTTCTTGAGTGTGAGTCCGAGTGAGTCCTAAGCGCAAAATATATTTCATGAGTGAGTCTGAGTGAGCTCCACAAGTTTTGCCGCCCCATGGTCCTGGACACCTTGAGAGACTGAAGTATGTACACTTCAGTGTTCGCTCCACGCTCTGATTTGACCGACCTGTCGGTCAATACCTTCTGGTGGTGGCCATGTCTTTCTGGAAGGTATTGTAGCACCAAATAGCATGGTTCTGCATATAGGAATGTAGTGCTATGAGGAATCGTCAGCTGGCAGCCCATATTGTCATGCGGCCAAGGCTGTTCAAGTCAAAGTTTGGGGAATTTGTGGCAAAGATGACAAAATATAGTGATGGCCTTAAAAGCTCACGATTTCCTACTTCACTGAACTGAGCAGTGCTCAACTTGTGCTCGATTCACTTACTAGTTGGCATAGCTGCGTCAGCAGTCGTCGAGAGGCGAGAAGACGCAGTGGTGGTTGCAGAGAATCGTGAAGTACTTTCACACGGACAAGATGATGATTTTTCGGTCACGGACAAGATGATGATTTTTCGCTCACAACCAACGACACCGACGCCGACGCCGGAATTTCTGCGAAACGAGCTCTTTAACGCTATCGCGTTAATAGGTCTGTGGCACCAAATTATACCAACCGCTCTTGATGCCTTCAATAAAATACTATTAACATGGTCATTCTATTACTTGTGCTGTGTAAAATAATCTCCAACTGATTTTATTGGCTTGACAACTTCGACTGGCTGGGATACTCTATTCAATGCCATCTTTTATGTCAGGTATGACGTAGAAGTTATATTTCCTTCCTAAACATGCTCTATGGGCGACCAATTGCGCCATTGAGTACATATGATTGAAAACCAAGGCTTCATTTTGTAAGCGTGCTCCTCGTAGCTAGGAAGCACTCACGTGTCATGTCGTAAGGCCCCAGGCACTGACAATAAATATTTTTAACCACTAAGCCTCGCGCGAGCAGTCTTGAATCGGCTCTTGAATCGGTCTTCGAGCAGTCTTGAATCGGTCTTCGACCGGAGACGCGGCCTCATCGACAGACACTGGTGCCTATACGCCTTCCAGATTCCGTAGAGGCACCAGTGTTACCAACCAATTTCTGGAAATTAACCTACGTCACGGTCAAAATTACCCTACTTTACCCTACACAACTTTTTTTATTAATCTACGTTTTACCCTACGCCCAAAAATAGCTCAGTGTAACGATAATAAAGTAAAGACTTCACTCTACGACATGCAAATGTGTAGCGGCGTTGAAGTCGGTAGCGACTTCAGCGGTTTAAAAATTTGTTTGGAAGAGATGATGATGATGATGATGATATGTGGTGTTTTGTGGCGCAAGGGCCAATGATGGCCAAAGAGCGCCAAAACATACTTGATGTGTAGGAGATGACGCGGTCAATGACAATGGCAGTGCGTAACGTTGGCTGTATATGGGCCTAAAACCTTTCGCTGTAAAGTGCGTAAAACACAAATAGCTGGTAAAAAGAATGTTATGATTTCTGAAATATAAAATTAGTGGTGGAATATGCTATGCATAAGTGAATATCTAAAAGGCAATTGGCACTCAGGTAGCACTGTATACGTCGTCAAGGCCCTTGGAAACAAGGACGACGAGTACATGCTATTTGGTGTACAACCATCGCAGCAGCGAACTCTCAAAGGAGGCCGTGCTACGAATTTTTTGGACGAATAATATGCAGTGTAGCAGTACTGTTAATAAAATTGAGGACTACGTCCGTGTCAAACATTGGGTCTCTTCCGAGGAACATTGCAGGGTGCAAGGGAAGATTTTCTCGGTAAGCCTGTTGAAAATACTTCTTTCGTTCAGGTTCAGTTTGTCGACATTCTAGCAGAGCGTGAAGAACTGTAAGCCCTTCTCCACATTTATTGCAGGTGGGAGGGTCCTCACCATTCAGCAAGTAGTTATGCGTACTATAGGTATGACCTATTCTCAAGCGGCAGAGCAAGACATCACGTCTCCTGGACTTCGTCGCTGATGGCCAGTTACCTAAGTATGGTTGAATTAAGTGCAGTTTGTTTGATGTTTCTCTGTCCCACACGTTCTGCCAACAGCTTCTGAGTTTACTGTGGAGGAGGGGCTTCAAGTCTGTCACGGGCACAGCTATGGAAGTGTTACCGCCTTTCATACCAGTAGAAGTAGCAAGTTCGTCGGCAAGGACATTTCCTTCGATCCCCCCTATGGCCTGGCACCCAACACAGAGTGACATGCTGGTTTAACAAGTACATTCCACACAGAACAGAGTATAGATTGTTTACTACAGGATTTTTATGCTTTTGAACTTTTGCTAAGGCTTTGACTACGCTTAGAGAGTCAGTAAATATTACTGCCTTTTCCAACTCAAGGCTTTTTATGTGCTTTGCGGCAGTTAACAGAGCAAAGGCCTCTGCTGTAAAGATGCTCGTTTCCGCATGCATAACACCTGATTGTGAATATGACGGGCCAATCGCTGCATATGCTACACCGGCATGCGACTTGGACGCGTCTGTGTAAAATGCTGGAGAAGTGTATTTCTCTTTAAGTTCGAGGAAATGCATACGGATATGCGTCTCTGGGGCATGTTTCGAAACCTCGACAAATGTCATGTCACAATCTATCTGTTGCCACGACCAGGGCGGTAGCACGTTCTCTGGGGCCATTAGCGCATGTGTGAAAAGTGGGACATCTAAGTCTTCACAGAACCTCCTCACGCGCAATGAGAAGGGCTCTCTCACTGTAGTGCGGTTACGAAATAGGGTCGCGCATACGGTGTCATTAACGACAGAGCGATAAGGATGATGTATATTTGCATTCAGTTTCCAAAAGTATGCAACGCTGGAGTATTGCCTCTGGAAGTCGAGTGACCATTCGTTGGATTCAGCATAGAGGCTTTGCGCAGGACTGGTCCTAAAAGCACCGGTGGCAAGGCGAATGCCCAGATGATGGACCGGATCCAGTACCTTCAGAGCACTAGGTGCCGCTGAGGCATACACAATGCTGCCGTAGTCCATACGTGATCTTACAAGGCTTTTGTGTAGACTCAGCAGACACTTTCTGTCGCTACCCCATGTCGTGTGTGAAAGTATTTTGATTATATTCATTGTTTTCAGGCATTTAGCTTTAAGATACTTGATGTGGGAGATGAATGTGAGTTTTGAGTCTAGTATCAGAGCTAAAAATTTGTGTTCTGTGCTCATAGGTAGGGATTGCCCGTGGAGCTCGATGTGAGGCTCTGCAACTAGTCCTCTCTTCCTTGTAAAAAGGACACAAGAGCTTTTCTGGGGGTTAAGCTTAAACCCGTTTTGATTAGCCCATTTCGACACCTTATTTAGACCCAGTTGGAGATGCCGTTCGCAGATGGCGATATTGCATGACTTAAATGCTATTTGCACATCATCCACGTATGTGGAATAAAACATACCATGTGGGATAAAATTACGAAGGGAATTCATTTTTACAATAAAGAGCGTACAACTTAATACTCCGCCCTGAGGTACCCCCGTCTCCTGCACATATGGTTTAGATAGCGCGTTGCCGATTCTCACTCGGAACGTACGATTGCTTAAGTAGCTTTCAATAACGTTTAACATATTTCCACGGACACCAATTGCTGACAGGTCCTGTAGTATTCCGAAGCGCCACGTGGTGTCGTATGCCTTTTCGAGGTCAAGGAACACTGCCAAGAAGTACTGTTTATGGACAAATGTATCGCGTATGTTGGCCTCAATGCGCACAAGGTGGTCGGTTGTTGAACGGCTCTCTCTAAAGCCACACTGGTGCGGATCAAGCAAATTGTTCGATTCAAGATAATACCACAGACGGCGGTTTATCATCTTTTCAAACAGCTTGCATAAGCAACTGGTGAGCGCTATCGGGCGATAGCTTGTTAACAAACATGGGTTTTTGCCCTGTTTTAAGATTGGGACAATTATAGCCTCTTTCCATGCAGCAGGAAGATATCCGGCGGCCCAAATATTGTTAAGTAGCGCAAGCAGTGTCATTTGAGCGTCTGCGTGGAGGTTTTTAATCATGTCGTATATGACTCTGTCAGCTCCTGGCGCTGAGCTTTTGCACGTATTTAACGCAGCTTTCAGCTCAGCCAGGTTAAAAGGACGGTTATATGGCTCGTTATGCTGGCTCTTGCGGTTTAGTGTCTTGCTTTCCTCGATTTCTTTGTATTTGCGGAACGATTCGGTATAGTGCATGGAGCTAGAAATGCTCTCAAAGTGGGTACCAAGGGCATCTGCCTGCTCTTCCAATGTGTTCCCTTGCTCATCTACCAGAGGCAACGGATAGGTTTCCTGTCCCTTCAGCCTTCTCAGCCCATTCCAAACTTTTCTTTCTTGTGTATACGAATTTATGCCAGACACAAATTTCTCCCAGCTGTTTCTTCTGGCTTGCCGTCGGGTACGTCTTCCCTGTGATTTAGCCTGCTTAAACTCAATAAGATTTTCGGCATTTGGATAACGGCGGAGTATACCCCAGGCTTTATTCTGCTTTTTTCGCGCCTTCCTGCAGTCTTCATTCCACCAGGGAACACGTCTTTTGGATGAATAGCCATTTGTTTCAAGAATGAACCTTTGTGCACATTCAATGATAAAAGCAGTAAAATAGGTGACTGCGTCATCTATGCTTAAATTCTCTAGGAAATCTCCCGACAAGCGAGTTGATTCCTTAAAACTCTCCCAGTCAGCCGACGCTAGCTTCCATCGAGGAACTTGTGGCGGAGGTATGTGTTCCTCGCTTAATTTTAAAACTACCGGGAAGTGGTCACTTCCATATGGATTTTTTATCACATCCCATTGTAGGTGTGGAAAGAGTACTGCAGAACCAATTGGCAGGTCTATTGAGGAGTAAGAGTTATGCTGCGTACTGTAATAAGTTGGTTCTTTTTTATTGAACAGGCAGGCACCAGAACTAACTAAGAAGTTTTCTATCAATCTGCCCCTACCGTCGCAGCGGGAGTCTCCCCACAGGCTGTTGTGGGCATTAAAGTCACCAGCTAGAATGTACGGTTCAGGGAGCTGGTTAATTAGATTGTAAAATTCTGTCTTGCCTGCTTGACAGTTTGGTGGCAGATATATTGAGCAAACAGTGATTAATCTATTGAACAGGATCACACGTACTGAGACTGTTTCAAGCTCTGTGTGGAGTGTGATTTGTTGGCAAGCTATAGACCTATCTACGATAATCGCCACCCCGCCGGACGAGGTATTACCTATCGTCACGGTCTTTACGGAAAATAGCGAATTGTCGAAGAAAGTTAACTTGTTTCGGATTTAGATGTGTCTCCTGGACGCAGAACACCTTAGGTGTGTGTTTACACAGCAAATACGCTCTCTCCGTGCGATTGGGACGGCCGGAGAAAAACCCGCCGCGCGCCCGCCATCTCGGAGGCCATGCACGGAGGAATGCGGTTACGCCGAAGCTCGACAGATGACGCTTTCGGCGTGTTGCCATCTTTTACATGCGCTTCTATGGACGCGACGCATAAAAATCGTGATAGCGCCTCGTACACTGTAATTCTTTTCAGATTTCTCGCTGCAACATCAATCAGTAGATGTGAGAGATATTTTAGCTGCAGCTCCTAATTGATACTACCAAAATTATAGGTCGTACAGCGCTTGAAACGAGGCCCTTGAGCAGACGACGTCTGCCGCAGGCACGCGGCGCTCGCTCCTTGCTCGCATGTTGTGTGCGCACTCGCATGTTCTGCGTGGCCTTGGGAGCGAAAGTTTCCAAGAAGCCGCCGCGCATCGCACCCCTTCGCGATTTGCAGGCTGTCTGTGTGTCTCGAGCGCGTGCAGTGGCTTCCGCGCGTTGCGCCGGCGGCGCCGACTCCTCGGTGTTTGCGCGCGCGCTTTTCACGCCGCGACAAAGGAGAGTGCTTTCCAGATTCCGACCAGTGTTTCTCCTGGATGCGGCGGAAATGTGTTGTGCAAGGAAAGACCGATAGCTCACGCCTCGTACACTTCTCGGAAGCACTTCTCGAACAGCGACATAGGCAGACGGAGCTATTGTGGCGAGTTTTGTGGCGAAGTTCTCCTGGACAAACCGAAACGGCCAGTGTTGCTACCAGACGCCGTGCCTTCAATATTTCTGCGCCGTCCCAGCTACTTGTCTGCTGTTCGAAAAAAGGAAGAAAGAAAACGAACTGGACCTGACGTGATGTGCGGAAAGCATGCGAGGACAGATACTTCGGTGGCTCAAGGTACAAACATGCCCGCTACTTGCAAGGGTGAAGAAGTTGAGATTGCGTGTCCTGTAATCTCCACTTCTAGTGAGTTTACTCCAATAACTATGAAGAAGCAAGCACCGGCGTCCGCGAGGTTGAAAGGCATAATACGGTGCCCTGTGCCTGTAGTACTTTTATTTGCATCTTTCTCGATTTTGTGGTCACGGACAACGCTGATTTTTCGCTCACAACCAACGACGTCGACGCGGGCAGTTCTGCGAAACGAGCTCTTCAACGCTGTCGCGTTAAAATTTGGAGCCGGCGAGGACGCACAAAAACACACCCATTCGAACGTGAAGCGCGAACGGCGACTCGGCGCCGAATGGCCTTGAATCGACGAGCTTCGTCGGAGAGGGTGGTGAGAGCGGCACGGGCCTTTTTCCTTCTCCGCTAGTGAACTCTCGCGACAGAGGGCGCGTCAATGCTGTGCCCGATTTCGTGACTTTATTAGGACGCCCGAGCGAGCGCAGTTTCTCCTCCTCAAAAATTCTTGCTCCGTGCCCGAAAGCCGAGTGGAAAGGCTTTTCGGCGTAGCATCGCAAGCTCAAACGAGCTCCACGCATCATTAAAGCTCGTGCTGCCCTAAATAATTTGTCCTAAATTGTCGCGAGGCGAGCCGGAGGAACTAGACAGGCCAGTACTTCTTGCCGCAACCATTCGATGCAGGCGCATGGGGCGAAACACATGTGATGAACAGCCGCCACCTTGTTAATCGTTTGGATGTCAATCTCTCCGGCTTGCGCGCACGGCAGCTACTGATTGAGAGAATCTTATCGTTAAGTGTAATGTTAAGAGACATATTGTCGCTGCTTCTGCTTTAACTATTTGCAACCTGAAAAACTGAATTTAAGGTGTGCAGCACTAACCTTGCAGTACTACCGCTGTGAAAACTCAGGTGCGATGCACAACGGTTATTTTTCAGGCAGCACGCCTACGCAGTAATCAGATTTCAGATTTGTTTAGCGCTTTGCACTGTTGCGTTTCTCACTATGAAGGCCAGTGCCACGCACTGTTCATATTCCCGCAGACAGCGTACGCTGCAGTGCACACTGAACGCGTCAGTCTTTCTAAATATCTCGAAGAAACTTGGCGTGTGTCTTGAAAGAAATTTTTACAGCTTACTCTGCTCCATTTGTTTCGTGAATCACGGAATCTCCGTTTCTGCTTTGTGTTCATTTCATTTTCGCATAACGTTGTTATGGTCTTCTTGCAAAAGATGCATTCGGCGATCATGCTCTTGCATCAAGGCAATGCGACCTCGGTTTTCTTGAGCAAGCGCCTTCTCAAGGAGCACCAATCGTCCTCTTAGTATTTTTGCAGTTTTGCCAGCTTCCTAGAGAGCCTCGTACGGAACAGAGCCGATTGCAGGGTATATATTGTTGGCAGCATTTGATGGCGGCCTTTACCCATCGCTGACGACGCAGATGCCAATCACTACATTTGCATCATTTACATCTGAAGCTTCTGCCGCAGTTATCTTCCGCGCTTTCCAGTGCGGTCGCATCATCCAAGGCTCTCCGAGACTTCAGGACAACTGTGCTCTTCGAGCAAAGAAGCAGTACTTAATACTCTTCCAGCTGCATGCGTCACACAGTTGTAATCACTGACTTTTTTAAGTTGCTCGTGTACATTCTGACAAAGCAGAGTTTTAAGAAAGGGAAAATAGACAACCACCCGTTTGTAGCACGAAGCCACAAGGACACAAGACACAAGTTTACTGCTGATTTATTATTACGCATGTTGGTTCCAGAATCATGCTTGAAATTTTAACGCGATAGCGTTAAAGAGCTCGTTTCGCAGAAATTCCGGCGTCGGCGTCAGTGTCGGTGTCGTTGGTTGTGAGCGAAAAATCATCATCTTGTCCGTGACCGAAAAATCGAGAAAGATGCAAATAAAATAAAATAAAAATTTTCGGGTCAGAGTGCGGATCGAACCCGGGTCGTCTGCGTGGCAAGCAGGTGTTCTACCACACAGCCATGCCTCTGCTTGGAAATACTGTGAAAATAACTTCCTCTGCTTGGTAAATGCAGTGAAAATAACTTGCATGCTTCGCAAACGCAATGCGTCCTTTATATAGGCGTCGCAAAAAATTGGGGGACCCTTAAGCTTCGCCTTTAAGAGTTAAACGCGATAGCGATATCCCGTCCCTACTGCGTACTTCAATCACTTAGTGCATACTATGTAATGGGTAGTATGGTTTAAACCAGGAGAAATGCGCGGCAAATGTGGGAAATGCTTTCGAACTTGCTATGCACCCACTACGTGGTGTTAAGGGAATACGCGCAGTAAGGTGTGTGCCGTTTGTAATGGGTGGCTGGCTTTAAACTATGGAATCGTTATGATAGTCACATATTCTGACGCCCGATGGCAATTTACGCTTGTACCACGCGCAGAATTGCTCCTGGTTTAAAGCATACTACCCATTACATAGTATGCGCTAAGTGATTGAAGTACGCACTAGGGACGGGATATCGCTATCGCGTTCAACTCTTAAAGGCGAAGCTTAAGGGTCCCCCCAATTTTTTTAATGTGTACTTCGCAGTATACGCGGAATATTCATAATTTTATTGCATCACCACTCTTTTTCTTGACACAGAAAACACAACTACACTACCATGCACAATAAAGCTCGCGAAAACAGCATAAATACCCATACGCAATAAGGAGCGAACATCTAAAACCCATTTCCTCCCAGCAAGTCTTGTATACTGCGCTGAGCCGGTCCACATAGCTAGACAATTTACTTGTTTAATTACCGTAACAGGTTGAAGCAGGCCCATCTATTCCTGTTATCATTTGTTGAAGAAGCCTGGTGACTGGCTCGCTTTGTACAGGTGGTAGGTGCTTTGCTCCATCTTAATCCGCATCGTTCGGGACTCCGATGGCCATGGGGCTAGCTATTTTCAGTTTGTTTCAGTTTGTTTATTGGTTACATATTCATCAGTTACATAATACTTGTATACAGATGAGTGTCCCAGAGTATAAATACTGAAAACGGGAGCCTCAGTTAAAAACTACAAGCAAAAGAGAATAGACAAAAATGGCAGAAGATTAGCAGGTGGTGAAAAAGCGAGAACACTTGAAATAGGAAATGAGATAATAGGAAACCAATAACATAGAATGCAAAATACCAAATACAATATAGAAAGGGAAAATAGAATAAAAATAATAATAATCATATACAACGCAAAAAAAAGTAGCAACAGGCAAGAACAGTTGAAATACAAGATGAAATAATAGCAATACAATAAAATACAAAGGAAGATGCGAAATACAATATACAAAGCAATGCAACGCAAAGTCAAATACAACACAGAAAATAAGACGGAATTGAAGTAGAAAAAGGCGCATAAAAAAATAAAAAAAGGTGAATTAAATTTAAAAAAAAATTAAAACTTATACTGGAAACAAAAACAAATGCAATTAAAATAAATGTGGAGAAGTGAAAAAAAATTATATACATTAACTAAGGTGAGCAGTCAGCAGTTAAAAGGAAATATTTCATTGATGTTTTAAAAAGTGAAAATGTGGGCACAGTTTTAAGATGAACAGGCATACTATTCCAATGTTCAATGGTAGAGAATATAGATGTTTTCTTACCGTAGGTACTGCGAATAGGAGGTAGCAAGTAATTATAATTAGAAGCAAACCTGGTGGGGTTAGTATTCTTGAGGGAGCTACATTCAATGTATTCAAAGGAAAGCTGTGGATTAAGTAACTTATAAAACATTATAGTTAAGTTGTACTGAGATAACTTTTTTAACAGATAAAATTTTGGGCTCATCAAGCAGGCTAAAGGCATCTGAACGCGAAGGACTGTAAGTTATGATGCGTATTGCTTGATTTTGTAAATGCTGGATGGAATGAAGATAACAATGATATGCATTACCCAAAGGGATTACGCCATAGTTAATATGAGAATGAATAAATGCAAAGTAGAGTGAAAACAATGCAGGAGGTGAAAAATACTGGCGTGCCTTGATGAGCGCACGGATACCGAAGGCCGATTTTTTTAAAAAAATATGATTGATGTCAAGCTGAAACTTCAGATGGGTGTCCAACCAGTGGCGTAGCCAAGGGGGGGTTGGGGGGGGTTCAAACCCCCCCGAAATTTTTCAGTTTTGCTTGCGTATATATGCACGCACACATACAAACGCACGCACGAACATACATAAAGTATGGTTGAACCCCCCCCCCCCCCCGAAAAAAATTTCTGGCTACGCTACTGTGTCCAACGTCAAACCTAGAAATACCGCAGAGTCGTTCATGGGAATAAAATGATTTCCTAATGATAAGCAAGGAGAATTAATTAAAGGCTTTTGATGTGGATGGAAAACCAAAAATTCAGTTTTCGATGGATTAATAAGTAATTCGTTATTGTTACACCATGAAGTAAGAGATCAAGTGCCGTATTTAGTAATAAACTCATAGACTTATCAGGTACAGATACAGTTCTATCGTCTGCATAGAATACATAGTGGCATAAATTAGTGACGTCCGGCAAATCACTAATGTAAAGGGAAACAAGCAGTGGTCCGAAAATTGAACCCTGTGGCACTCCTTGGTCAGTTGTTTTAGGAGGAGAGAATGTTTCACGTGCGTACACCACAAACTCTCGGTCACTTGAATAATGCTTTAATAACATTAGAGCAGGGCCAGTTATCCCACATGCTTCTAGTTTACGATACAAAATTGTGTGATTAATGGTGTCAAAGGCTTTAGTAAGGTCTAGGAAGACGGAACCGATTAATTCAATCCTATCAAGACTGTTCTTAAACAAATCTATTAGACAAAGTAAAGCTAAATTGGTAGAACTTCCTGCCCGAAAACCGAACTGGCAAGATTTGATTATGTGGAACTTATATAAGTACTTTGTTAGGCTGGACACAAATAACTTTTCAATTATTTTACTTAGGAAGGGAAGGATTGAAATGGGACGGTAATTTGATAGCAGCTCTTTGTTACCTTTCTTGAAAACCGAGATAACCTTAGCACGTTTTAGTACTTCCGGAAATTGGCCAGTTTTAAAGATTAAATTAATTATTGCGCTTAGGGGTTCGCAAACTAGGTCAGCAACCAGTTTTAGATGGCGCATTGACTTACCATCCAATTCAGGGCTGGTGTTGAGAGCATTGCGAATAGTAGATAGCACCTCACTTGGCGTAACCAGAAAAAAGATAAAATGAGTGAGACAGACGATTTATTTTAGGTTGAAAAGTTGACGGATGACTGCTCTGAGATAATGCGAAATGATCGGAAAACGCGCTAGCAATCTCGGCAGGCTGGCTGAAAGTAATGCTGTCGTGTTGAATTATAGAGATAAATGTTGGCGACTTACGGTTAAAAAAGTCATACAGCAATCGCCATTGCTTTTTAGCGTTACCTTTATTCCGCACAAATTCTGTTTCGTAATGTCGCCTTTTCGCTTCCCGGATAGTGCTACTGAGAATCTTACAATATTTCTTCTACCTATTAAGCAGGGAACTATTGAATGGCCGTCTTTTGGTTTTGTTATACAAATTATCTTTTTTCCTCAAGCTCTTTAGTAAACGATCGGTCATCCAAGGCTTGGTCGGGTATTTGAGTCGATTTTTACAGCGCAAAATTCTAGAAGTGGTGGAAACCAGTGGAAACTGCATTCGTGAATGCATCGCAAAAATATTTTAAAGCCTTCATAGGCTCATCAATAAAAATGGGAGGAGACCAGTCGGTGGAGCTAATTGCAGAAACGAATTCATCTGTATCGAATGTTATGGTGAAATATGAGGTGCCAACATTAGCGAAATGAGCATCGAAAACTGCAAAAATAGGAAAGTGATCCGTAAGGTCAGTGTTAATACCGCCTGCAGTAATTGGTAGGTCGAGGTTAGTTGAACATGATCAGTAGGAGAATGGGATATTTCATCAGAGCATCGAGTTGGTGATGTGATGAGACATTCAAGACTATACCCACTAAAGCATTCAGTGTAAGCTGTGTCCACGCTAGAATTACCATCCAGGAGAGTAATGTTTATGTCACCCACTATCATAACACTATTGTTTTCAGATAACAGCTTGTTAAGCACGTTATTAAGAGCGAGAGGGAAATCGGATACGTTAGAGGCGGGTGATCTGTAAACACAGCCAAGAACAAGACCTTTAGAACTGTATGTCTGGAGGGACTTCGAGGTCTGACAGCGTACTCATTGGTGCAAAAGCTCGTCCTCCTCCTGTAAAATTTAAAATGTTTCTATTATAAACAGGCGTGCATTTCCTTCCTTCACGAGAGCACACAAGTTCGTTTAATTGTATTATGCGCGATGGCCAGAAAATGCACATCCACAAATGAGCCTGGCTGCAGCGAAGCGCGAGCACGCGAATTTCACTACCGGCCACGGCGGCCGCACTTCGATTGGGGAAAAAGCAGACCAAAACCTCTGTAATAACATTCATACGCACATGTTCAGTAACCCAGACTGTTCACATTTTATTCGCAGAATGCAATGTATAAAAAAGCGGCCACCAAAGGCAACTGCGATACGATACCCTAGGCAGCATATGATGCAGCGTAGGCTTTTTTTTTCTTTTCGCACCAATGGAGGAACGTGATGGAGTTGGCGAGGTTGACACTATGACGAACGACGGAGATAAAAGGGTTCACTCGCACGTGCATGGTGGCCGCTTTTTCGTTGGAAGATTTTTTTTCGTAACACATTATGACTTTGAAATCAAAGGTTGCGCGAAAATAAGACACGTTCACAAGCGAGGGCAAAGGGCGCTTGTCCCTGTGCCCTCGCTTGTGAACGTGTCTTATTTTCGCGCTACCTTTTGATTTCAAGCATCTCGAACACACCAGGCCAAGAACGTGTTTTACGAGACGTTAGGCCCCCCCTTTGTTTTAAACGAAACGTCCACACTACAGTCACGGATAGGGTGTTCAATCGACCTGTGTGCGCGGAGCAGTCTTTGATAATTCAATGAACTTACATTTGAGGGCGCTAGAAGTGCCCCCCCGTTAGGCGGCAGTCACGTGGTATTTTTAAAAATTGGCGTGCTTTAAAGAAAGGCTGGAAAAAAAATTAATGAGAGAAGCTATCTTACAATAGATAAAAAGTCCGATGTTTCTGATTAAGCACTACAACTTTGTATTGAAGATTTTTCGCTAGAGTTAGATCTAGAAAGTTCATTATAACCAATCTGTTTAATTACTTGGTGCTAGTAATCTGAAACACCCTGTATTATACGGACTCGGCGCGCGCCTTATAATCATATCATCTTTTGAGCGGTGAAACACCGCCACATCAATTTTAAACGACCACTCAATAGTAAAAATTGCAGTTGCTACCACGCTGCGCTGATATTACGACGCTACCGTCGAGCTATGCATGGGAACGAACACATTTGTACTGGCCCTGTGCGGCTAAGACGCAGCAGGCGTTTAACACTGCGCAACTCGCTGTGGACAATCCCTCAACCACTTCCCACTCATGCTGCATTCCAGGGGCGTAACCCGAAGTCTGCTTGGGGTTTTCAAACACCTCAGTTTTAAGTGCGAATGCACGTTATAAGCGACCCTGAATCCGCCGTCCCATAGCAACGGCGCGAGGAGCGTCTGTAGCAACGGCGCAGCGACGTCACACCCCACGTGACTGCGCGCGCTCCGCCTCACCGCGGTTTGCGCGGGCGCGCGCCGCTCCCCGCATTGCTCTCCGCGGCGTGTTTGGTCTTCGCCGTGGCCAGACGCGGCGGTTGTGTTAGCGTCGCTTGCGTGGAGTAAGGCCCGCTTGTCAGTTGATTTTCGCTCTTCGCCGTGGTCGGACGCGGCGGTTGTGTTAGCGTCGCTTGCGTGGAGTGGCCCGCTCGTCAGTTGATTTTCGCTCTCCGCCGTGACCAGACGCGGCGGTTGTGTTAGCGTCGCTTGCGTGGAGTGGCGCGAAATGCATTCGCATTTCCTCACGATTCCCTTCGGGGAGGTGTTGGTCTTTTTTACATTTAGGACATATACATACACGCCCACACTTACCAACACATACACGAACACTCATACAAAGGAGGTCAGATATCCCGAAAAAGAATCGTGCCTACGTCCCTGCTGCGTCCATATCTCCCAATTAGCAGCACATGCACGCATTGCATAAAGCGACTGCTTACCTGTTTTGAACATCTGTCTCTTTTCATCATGTTCATCTTCTTTCCATTTTTATTGCAGATACCCTCGGCATTTTCTTAGCTGCTTGAAGCCACGCGGTGTCATCGTGTTGAAAGTTGCACTAAACTCAAGGCATCCTTGCGTCTAATCTTACGCTAAGTGACCTTCAAGTAGCTCATAAGTAGTTGCTTTTCTTCGTTTGTAAATCACGGCGCCGGTTTCCTAGGCAAGGCGGCGCCCGCGTCCACTCACTGCGTGGCTGCGGGTTGGCTGCGACAATTCGGTTTATTTGAGGAGCTTTTTTTTCGAAATGGGCTAAGTCCAAAACCGAAAACTGTCATACTTTACGCTAAGTGACCTTCAAGGAGCTCATAAGTAGTTGCTTTTCTTCGTTTGTAAATCACGGCGCCGGTTTCCTAGGCAAGGCGGCGCCCGCGTCCACTCACTGCGTGGCTGCGGGTTGGCTGCGACGATTCGGTTTATTTGAGGAGCTTTTTTTTCGAAATGGGCTAAGTCCAAAACCGAAACTAGCACAAAAAAGGCTCCGTTGGCACGTACATACTCTCAGCTTTCCTCTAAAGCAGTAATAATAAATTAATAATAATTAATATTATTTTATTATTACTTCTTTACAGGAAAGTTGAGTGTTGCTGTTACTGCTAAGGCTCCGTTGGCACGTACATACTGTCAACTTTCCTCTAAAGCAGTAACACTCTCCTCTACGCTCACCGCCTCTCTCCCCTCTAGGAATCCTCTACGGAGCCATATAAGAACCCCTATCCCTCCACTTCACCGACCATAAAGCCGTTATAATGAAGGGGGGACCGGAAGCCACGTCTAGCTACCATTTACGAATAAATAAAATTTCTTGCATATATACACACAGTGTTTGTCACGTCTTTGATGATGTACTGGACGGAAATTCACGGAAGATTCACGGTTTACCGATGAACCTCCAGAGCTTCGCCCACTCATCATCATTCACTCCGTGGATATGCTGTGATTTTTTTTTTTAATCGAGGCCACTTGGTGATTTCACGTTGCCACATTTCATTGGTGCCTCGACATGAAGGTACAACTGTCATTCCTGCCTGTAGCAACCGAAGTTTTGCGCTGCTAAGCACGTCGGTGAAGGTTCGATTCCCGACATGGGGGAAAAATACAGTTCGGAAGGAGCATTGCGCAATGCGATAGAAGGAGAGAAAAAAGGAAAAGTACGTCAGGCGCGTAGACGAAAAGTATCGCTTGCCCCCATTTGCCGCATTAGGACAAGAGATCCTGAATCTTTGTTTTCAAACGGCTTTTTGCGCTGTCGATCTGGGAAGTCCACAAAGAGGTGGCCCCAACGTTCGAGGTCCCGTTTAGTATCACCTTTCCAATGAATCGGCTGATGAAGATAAAGGAGACGTATACGTACGGCAGTTGCTCTACCAGCCAGAGCGTTCCGGGTTGGACGCTTTTCCCCGGCATGAATAGCTTGTAGTCCAGGACCATCCACTGGTTGTTGTACCTTCAATTGCCAAAACATCACAGAAACTGCATTATTTTGTAGCATACGTAGCCCATAAGAATCACAGTTATTGCGTTCAGATATGTGATCGACTACAGTGACTAATTACGACATCGTGAAAGTAACGTACAGCCGCCGAGCGTCGACCACCGAGCCAATAAGCGCCGGTTACCGGCGTCCCGGTGTCCGGTTCCTGGAACGGCCTGGCAGAAGACAGCTGCACAGGACTGTTCATCGCGCGCATGCGCGTATTCTTGTTATTTTCGCCACCGTGCTTCGTTATACGGCGCTTAACGACCGAGTGGTCGACGCTCGCACGTTCAGGTTTCAAAGGTGGGTGGCTGTACACATTCTGTGCATTTGGAACGAACGGTTTTTGTTTCTTAGACGTCGTTGCCTTGCGTGATAACTCAAAGGGGAAAAAACGACACCAGTACTACAATGTAATCGATTTTCTGGCACATATATATAGATGAACAAAAAAAAAAAGGAAAGTCGAACGAGCTATCCGGCCCCTTTCACTGCACCCTCTCCATCCCTTGGAACGTCGTTCATCTGCATTAAATATCGCTTTTCAGGAATGCAGTCGCTCATGTCCCCACGTCTCCGTTAATATGTCGGACACACACAGTTCGCAATCTATAAAAGGAAGCTTCGCTCGTTCGGACCTCGATGTGCGTTGCTACAATAGCAGTCAAGAAACCTTGTAATGCTTGTTTCGTGTCAAGAATGCTAATTTAATCAATGCTTTCATCATCATCACCAGCAGCAGCCTGTCTACGCACACTGCAGAGCAAAGGCCTCTCCCATGTTTCGCCAATCAACCCGGTCCTGTGCTTTCTGCTGCCACGTTATACCTGCAAACTTCTTAATCTCATCTACCCACCTAATTTTCTGTCTCCCCCTCACGCGTTTGCCATCTCTTGGAATCCAGTCAGTTACCCTTAATGACCAGCGGTTATCCTGCCGACGTGCTACGTGCCCGGCCCATATCCATTTCTTCTTCTTGATTTCAACTATGATATCCTTAACCCCCGTTTGTTCCCTGACCCACTTTGCTCTCTTCCTGTCTTTTAAGGTTACACCTATCATTTTCCTTTCCATCGCTCGCTGCGTCGTCCTCAGTTTAAGTTGAACCCTCTTTGTAAGTCTCCAGGTTTCTGCTCCGTTGGTAAGTACCGGTAAGATGCAGCTGTTATATACCTTCCTCTTGAGGGATAGTGGTAGACTACCATTCATGATTTGATAACGCTTGCCGAATGAGCCCCATCCCATCCTTATTCTTCTAGTTATTTCACTCTCATGGTTCGGCTCCGCGGTTACTACCTGTCCTAAGTAGACGTACTCCTTTACAACTTCCAGTGTCTCGCCACCTATCGCAAAGCGCTGTTCTCTGCCAAGAGAGCAGCGCTTTGCACATTACTTTAGTTTTATGCATATTAATTTTCAGACCTACTCTTCTACTTTCCGTATCCAGTTCAGTAATCATAAGCTGTAATTCGTCTCCCGCGTTAATCATCAATGCAATGTCATCAGCGAATCACAGGTTACTGAGATATTCTCCATTAACTCTTATCCCTAACTCTTCCCAATCTAGGGCCCTGAGAACCTCCTGTAAACACGCGGTGAATAGCATAGGAGAGATCGTGTCTCCTTGCCGTACGCCCTTCTTTATTGAGATTCTGTCGCTTCTTTATGGAGGACTATAGTGGCTGTGGATCCGCTGTAGATTTCTTCCATTATGTTTATATAGGCTTCGTCGATGCCCTGATTCCGCAGTGCCTGCATGACTGCTGATGTCTCCACCGAATCAAATGCCTTCTCGTAATCTATGATAGCGTATAGGGGTAGGTTGTATTCCGCGCATTTCTCTATCACCTGATTTATAGTATGAATATGGTCTGTTGTTGAGAAGCCTGTACGAAATCCTCCCTGGTCCTTTGGTTGATTGAACTCTAATGTCGTATTAATTCTGTTAGCAATTACTTTTGTAAATAGCTTGTAGACAACGGACAGTAAGCTGACGGGCCTGTAATTTTTCAGGTCCTTGACGTCCCCTTTCTTATGGATCAAGATGATGTTAGCATTCTTCCAAGAATCTGGTATCCTCCCTGTCGAGAGACACTTCGTATACAGGGTGGCCAGTTTTTCTAGCATAATCTCTCCACCGTCTTTCAACAGGTCTTATGTTACCTGATCCTCACCAGCGGCTTTGCCTCTTTGCATTCCCTTTAGGGCTTTCTTTACTTCTCCTGTGAGTACTGGTGGGATGTCAAATTCCTCTGGGCTATTATTGCTTCTTACGTAATCATCTTCCTGACTGTCTCGGCTGCTGTACAGATCTCTGTAGAACTCTTCCGCTACCTGAACTATTCTATCCATATTGGTTGTGACCTTGCCTTCCTTGTCCCTTAATGCGTACATCTGATTTTTGCCTATGCACAGTTTGATCTTCATAGCTTTGAGGCTTCTTCCGTTCTTTAGAGCATGCTCAATTCTCTCCATATTATACTTTCTTATGTCGGCTACTTTACGCCTATTGATTAACTTGGAAAGCTCCGCCAGCTCTATTTTGTCTGTTGCATTTGAGGCTTTCATGGTTTGACGTTTCTTAATGAGGTTTTTCGTCTCTTGGGATAGCTTACCAGTGTCCTGTCTAACGACTGTACCCCCCGACTTCCACTGCACACTCCTTAATCATACTAGTCAGATTATCATTCATTGCGTCAACGCTAAGGTCGGTTTCCTTAGTTAAAGCCGCGTACCTATTCTGAAGTGAAACTCTGAATTCCTGTACTTTCCCTCTCAGAGCTAGTTCATTAATCGGCTTCTTGCGTATCAGTTTCTGCCGTTCCTTCCTCAAGTCTAGGTGAATTCTAGATCTTACCATTCTGTGGTCACTGCATCAGATCTTGTTAACTACTTCCACATCCTGTACAATGCCCGGGAGGGCACACATTATGAAGTCTATTTCATTTTTAGTTTCGCCATTAGGACTCCTCCACGTCCACTTACGAGCAGCCCGTTTTCTGTAGAAGGTATTCAAGATTCGTAAATTATTGCGTTCTGCGAATTCTACTAGTAACTCCCCTCTGGCGTTTATAGAGCCGATGCCATATTCCCCAACTTCATGATCTCCAGCCTGCTTCTTGCCTACTTTTGCATTAAAGTCGCCCATCAGTACAGTATACTGTGTCTTTACCTTACTCATTGCTGATTCTACGTCTTCGTAGAATCGTTCAACCAGTTGATCATCATGGCTTGGTGTAGGCGCGTAGGCCTGTACCACCTTCATCTTGTACCTCTTATTAAACTTAATTACGATACATGCCACCCTCTCATTAATGCTATTGTATTCCTCTATATTACCTGCTATATTGTCACGTGGTCGTGACGTTGACGAAGGCAGCAGGCAGTATGTCCCAGATGAAACTGTTTATTTGGCCGAACTTGTGGCCGGTAAACGGAAGGTCAGATTACAGCAATACACGCTGGCACTGATAGCGGCGAACAGGGCGTCGGCCGTCGATCAACTGACGAGCGGTGAAGCGCGCCGGCATTTATAAGCGTGGCATCGAATGTTCCAGCCTTATCGCTGGTTGTTGCGCAAGCTCTGGAATAAGCTCGAGTGTTCGCGCTTCGCGCGCAATCTTAACAAAATGATCTATAACAATCGCGAAGCTTCTGGAACAAAGAGGCGCGGTTTGCGATGAGCGTTGCTCACAGTCTTTGTGGGCGAAAACCGGATACAGCAACTGCGAAAATTAGAAACGCGCGTGGCAATATTTTTATGAATAAGGAACCCCACCCCCTAGTTCTCTTCTGTCAGCTAAGCCACGATAGCATAGGACGTGTCCGTTCTTCAGCACTGTATAAGCCTCATGTGTCCTCCTAACCTCACTGAGCCCTATTACATCCCATTTAACACCCTCTAATTCCTCGAATAGTACAGCTAGACTCGCCTCGCTAGATAAAGTTCTGGCGTTAAACGTAGCCAAGTTCAGATTCCAATGGCGGCCTGTCCGGACCCAGAGATTCTTAGCAACCTCCGCTGCGTCGCAGGTCTGACCGCCGCCTTGGTCAGTTGCTTCGCAGCCGCTGGGGACTGAGGGCCGAGGGTTAATTGGTGTATTCATGTGGGAGGTAGTGGCCAAGTACTGCACCAGGGTGGCCAGTCCTGCTCTGGTGAGGGAGTGCATTGCTGGCTGTGGTCGCCAGTGAGGCTGCACCCCAGGCCTTTTTACACAATTCCATCATCACGCGGATTTTTTTTGTTTTAATCCGGTTGGGAATTGTCCGGCACCGGGATTCGAACCACGGACCTCTTGCATGCGAGGCTGATGCTCTAACCACTACGCCATCGCTGCTCAATGCTTTACACTTAACTAAATAGTAAAAGAGAGTACACTAAATAGCACAAAGAAAAAAAAACGTACAGTAACTTTTTCAAAACTCTGTGAACGCAGGCGACGCGCAAGCGAATCGGTGCTCTACCCTCGTGCATAGCCCATAGACAAGACAATCTTTTTTAGCTTTGTCATCGTCAGTGTTTCGATCAAGCGCACAGAGCCTGGTACCAGTTTCTACGGACACGTTCACGACCGAATGCCACCGAATGCCGTATTGGCCATCATTGTAGAGAAGCCGCCGAATTTGCATAAACAGACTTTGGGGCGATAAACCTCACTGCAGCCGAATGGAGCGTTCGCAAGTAAAGGGCCCAAGACAACTGCCCATTGCGTTGAGAAAGACACGACCTGAGCTCTCTCTCTTTCCGTGGAGAGCCTTGGCAGCTGCTGCAAGTGCTAGGAGAGAGAAATAAGATAAAATAATATGGGGGCAAGCCCGCTCCTACGTGAAGCAATAGCAGGCGTAAGACCAATCAAACATAAAAGGGGTATAAGAACTACCCAAAGCGCGAATTTTGTGGGGAAAATGCCAATTGGAAAAATAAATAATGAGCGCGGTAACGCATGTAGGTCCTAAGGTGTTGGCTCAACGAGCAAAGAAAGCACTCGCATAGGCCACTTTTTGAAAACAAGAATATGATGATGGAGAGCAGGAAGTGAATGGCTGTCCTGAAGTGCCCAAGAGGGAACCGTGTGCCTTGAACTATGAACGTGAGAAGAACATGAACAGGTGAACGCATGAACATGGGACAGTGATGGTACCTGGAAAACTGAGAAAAAAAGTATCAGGCACACATAACATGGGGCCTGGAACATGGGACGCATATTCCAGGCCCCATGGATGAGGGAACACGAGCCATCCACAACCTCAAGCCTAGACGGTGGTCAACCCAGTGTCTGCAAAATAAATGAAGTATGATAACAGTGAAAACCGTAGTTCCCGCCTGATATTATGGAAAGGTGAACAATGGAAGGTTCAATGTGTAAAGGGTAAAAAAGAAAAGTAATAGGAATGATGAAATGTAAGAATAAACATGCAAGAGACAGCGTGGCGCGGAGAGAGCAAGAATTAAAAGCCGGTGAGAAAATCAAGAACTAATAAAAAAGGAAAATAAGCAGCCAACAGCACAGCCACCTCTGCCCTGCTAAACAGAAGATGTAAAGCTCGGTGACAAGGATCAGGTCGATCAGCTCTTTGCAACTAATAACATGAAGGAGTCAAGCGAAGAAGAAAAAAATATTGATTGCAGGATCGCGCCATACAGGGGACTGTGGTGCGGCCTCCCGTACTTCAGGCCTGCTATATTTAGCCAGCAACAGCGCATGCATTCTACCAAAAGCATCCGTTCAGTGCAAAGGACAGAGGGTGATGGCATGGTCGTGCAACAGAAACATGCACAAGTGCACAGTCTGGCATGCAGCGAGATGAATAAGGTCTCGTGTCTACTAGCACATTATGTGCGCGTGGACAGGCCGCCTTCCCAGTCGCAGGAATTAGAGCCAGCCACGGCTCTGAGGTTCGGTGGCAAAGCAATTGTGCCTGTTAATACTGAGCACGAAAGCGCAACCCGTCCAAGAAGCTTAACCGCGGTGCCGCCACGCCACCAAACAGCTATGCCCGTGCCACCGAGGCACTATGCGCACAATGAGCAGTGAGCTCCACCAAAGAAGGAGCAAAGCAATGTGTTATCAGGCAGAAAGCTTCTTAGCTCCACCACCATGCACGTAACCGTACGGAAAACTATGTGCCGTCCTGTACTGGCTGCGGTCGAGCGTAATCAGGTAACAGCTGATCGACCGCACGTTCTATGCGAATGAGAATAGCACGGTTTCTTTTTACGTTTAAAAGCTCAGGGAATTCCTGAAACGTAATAGTGGAAGATCCCCTGGAGCGGGCAAGAGTGGCTGCCAGTGGCGACGCAACAGGGCAGTCATTGAAGTAATGCAAGTTTGAAGAACAAAGAGTGGCCCAAGGGCACAAAGAATTAGGTGCCAAATTAAACCGGCGTAAGTAATAGGCAAATCTGCCGTGTCCAGTGAGGATGCGGATGAGTGATCTGTGTGGTGGGAATTATGCCGGTATTTTGGCTATACTGGGGACCCAATTAAATAAAGCTGCGGTGGAATGGTTCTGAAGCGGTACATTTGATTATAGAATTTTGATCGAATTGATTTGATGGAGAGTTTAGAATAGCGTACGATGCCAAATTTGGTTGAAGAGGCAGCGGCAGCGTCTGCGAAATCATTGCCGTACACATTGCTGCGCCCTCAGACATGAAAAAAGGTGAACGGATAACCTTGAGTTGAGTTTGGTGAGATCTCGAACTATTTGCGCTATGTGTGCATGGGAAAGCTTAGTGCTCGAAATAGCCGATAAAAGTCGTGTGTTTGTACACTAATTAAGTTTTCGGAAACCGATTTACTAGTTGGGGCAACTTTCTTTAGCTGACTGGGATGTGAGCGAGTATATGTGATTTTTATTGTATACTGTGTTGAGCACTAATATACCGGTGAATGTTTCACAAGAAGGCACTTTTTTCCTGTACGAAAGAGCGCGGCGAAGTGCCGTCTCATCGCTTCCTAAGTAGCACGACGCACGCAGAGTCGTAAGAATTGTGTAGCATTGAGAAGGCGACGGCCGATATCTTACAACAGACATATAATTAATTCATCAATTCTCCAAATCTAGGTTTTGGCGGCGCACCACTGCGATGGTACATCAGTGCTCGGTTGGAGCTGTAGCACGTTGATAAAAGCGAAATGCTTCAGGCCCGTGTACATATAGGTGCTAGTTAAGGAATCCCAGATGGCTATTTCTGGAGGCCTCCATTACAGTGTGCCTCGTAATCATGTCACGGTTTCGGTATATAGAACCCCAGAAATTATTATATTATTAGGTTTTGGCGGCAGAGAGAATGCTCGCAGATGGCGCTAAAGTAAGCGCACCCAAGCCTTCGTTCCGCAAGGATGTAATTAGTAGAGACCGGATTATAGGCAAATGCCTATTTTTTTCCCTTGCGTTCCTATCGCGCCACTTTGATATATGAGCATGAATTAGGGGTAAAGGAGGGCTTTTATAGTGTTTTTATAGTGCCTATAAATGCCTATTTTTGGGGTTTGTGCCTAAATGTCTATAAGTGCCCATAAATGCCTATTTTCAAAATTGGTGCCTATATGAACGCTATTTAGCCTCAAATTTTGCTTTCGAGTACAGTTTGAGACCGTAATTCATGTTACCGGGCAAAATTGACGTTTCGGAACTTTATGGGGTGCAACAACCTATAGTTCCCTAGTTCAACAAACATCCGGGAAGCAACGGTAGCAGCAGTGAAATGGGACGCGCCGGCCACCTTACCCCACCGCACTGACATGGCGCGAGCGGTTGAAGCAGGGGAGAGGAAAGGACGCTATTTCTGCAACCCTAAATGGGAGCACGTCCCAGGCGGGAAGGCGGGAAGAGGAGAGTGGCGTCTATGGCCGAGGACGTGGCAGGCGGCTTTTACCGCCGGTTTTCCAGTCCAGTGTTCCCATGGAATTGAAGCACCTCCTTCAAGACTTGGGCGTGGTGGGGGGGCAGAAAACAGGAGGTGCCTGCGCGCAGCAGCAGCAATATGGAGAGCGAATTCGAAACCATGGAGTGCCGTCAGGGAAAATAGAAAGTAGGTAAAAAAAATCAGATGTGCACATGGCTTTTGTTTCGTTTGTAATTTACTCTTAAAGGGCGGTTCACCAGATCACATTAGAAATTTTAGTCAGATACTGGAAGTGTTCGCGTTCCCATTGAAGAGCTTTGTACGACAAGAACTTTTCAATTGGTTCATTACGAGCCGCGAAAGCATGATGCCGGTAGATGAGCATGAAATCTTTGCCACTCGCAAGCCAAATTCCTTCCCTGCCCTCTTCGGTATCAGAGAAACTCGGAGCCGGAAGATCACACGACGTTGACGCATCAACACCATGCGCACGCAAGATTACACTATGTGCACATGACATGCCGAAGCCAGGTCGTGCGCACAAGCGGTGTTGTATCCTTTCGGCGTTCGCTCTATAGTGTACTGCCTGTTTCTGTGGGATGGATCCGTCTACGCGTTTGGAGAGGCTGGCATGGATCCTGTATCCTTACCACGACACAGCGCGTCGCACAGCTGGAACTGCTGTAAGGAACGCACCAAAAACATGCTAAGCGTTGTCAGGGGCTGGCGCCGGCACGACGCGGGAACGGCGAGAACACGAACACAAAAGAAATATAGGCAGCTAAGTCTCGCATAGCTCTCGATTCGAAGAAAAAAACTAAAGAAAAGTGCGCACACATTCCGTTTGTATGTTTTATTATTCCTATTAACTTTCATTCTTCTATTCAAGCAACAGTTGCCCAAATTACACATGTAGCCTCGAATAATTCTCGCAGTTTCATGTACTACTGTGACATACACGGGACCATTCCTTGTTGAACTTCACCTCCCCCCACATTGGTGCGCGCGCCCGTGAGATAAAGGGCACGAGGCATTCAGTCTGACGTTTCACCTCCTTCCGGGGAGCGTAGCGTTGCAAACCTTGGCAGACGTGATCGTTAGCGCAATGCGTGCATTACACTTCTAGCTCGAAACGCTCAATATGGTGTTCACACAAAGAGGAGAAATTGACTCAGCCTTGTATTGGCCGGGTCTAATAGCGCAAACAGACCCTTCTGGCCTTTTAGCGGTGGTCTGGCTATTGAATCCTGTGCTGCCCTTCCCAGCCATGCCGAAAAGAAGCAGACCCAGGAGCGTGTTTATTCGATGGTGGACACTTAACTTACCATTCTGGACAATAAAAGGAGAGACCGTGTTCTGGAAACCGTGCCCGAAAAGGGACCGTTGCATGGCTATGTTAAATCATTAAGGCCTTTGTACTATCATAAAATATAACATTTGTTTGCTTTCCTGTCGTAGAACAGGTCGCGCACGTCCTTATTCGAAAATTTGAGTTTTTGTAAAAATTTATTGTGCCTATATTAACGATTTTGGGGGGCCTAAAACTGTGTTTTTCCTGCCTATTTTGGCGCCTAAAACACGATTTTTTAGTGCCTAAAAATCCGGCCTCTAGTAATTAGTCGGATGCTTTAGCACGTACGAAGTCATGCATGCCTTGAATCAGTCATCATTACTTTTTATCTGTGCTCCAATAAATCGTTAGCCACCCTTGAATAGCTGAACATAAGCGAGTTTGATGGGTTAGCGAGTGCGTGCTTATCCCACAACAATGCGAGGGCTGTAACCCGTTGGTCTAATCAGCGCAGACGGTTAAGCTTACGTTCCGCTGTTGAACCTGGAGAACATGGCCGTCCATTGTGAGCCGTTGGTGGCGAGCCTGCTGGCAACCATGTTACGGACCCAAGTCAGAGGACCGGAGTTGGGACGTACGTGTCGCAGCAACTGGTGGTTGGTGTTCTTCAGTGACGTTTCCATCACGGCCTGCGGGATGTCCAAGAGATTCGCCCAGTGATCGAACAACATTGATTTATAGACTTTCTCCTATAATAAAGAGAATGCCAAGGCAGTAAGGTGACACCTGCCAATGCGCCTCACAACTCTTAACGCTCTCGACGGGATTAAGTCCTACCGAAGCTCCCACATCGATTCATTTTATACTAGAGCACTGCACGAGCCCGGGCCGGGCCGCGTAAGGGATTGTTCGATCGGGTCTGGGCCCTGCTCGGGCCTCAGTGAGCCCTGTATTAGGTCCGGGTCTCATACATATCGGTATAATGGCGTATGTACACTGTTGTCCTTTATGAAAGGGAACACGCGAGCGCGTGGCCTGCGCGCTGCGGCGGCTGCCTACAGCATCACCATCCGACAACTGAAGAAATCACGTCGGATTTTGACGTCATCTATTGGCAGACAAAATAACAAGTCATGGCCGTTTGACAAGCGCTGCTAGATTACGCTCCCGCTCCGCCCTCGCAACGGGTGGTGCCGCCAAAAGCGGACACGCTTTATTCAGCCGTCGGTTGATGGGGCTGTATGCTGCCGCTGCAGAGCGCGGGCCACGCGCTCGTGTGTTCCCTTTCATAAAGGACGACAGTGTACGCTGTATGGCTCTGTTGTTTTGTGGGGTTTAATGTCCCCAAGTGACCCAGGCTATGTGAGACGCCGTAGTTGAGGGCTCCGGGTAATTTAGACCACCTGTGGCGCGATTTTGTACGCATTCCAAATGAGCACGGGGGCGTGTCGTGCTTAACGTCACAAACACGTGACTGTCGTGAGCGCACGTTCCGATGCAAGTCAAGCCGTCTGACAGCCATTACAATCCATGCTTATCGGTTTCCGACGGTTCTCGGCACCGTCCAAAACCGATAAGCACGGATTATAATGGCTGTCAGACGGCTTGACTTGCATCGGAACGTGCGCTCAGGACAGTCACGTGTTTGTGACGTTAAGCACGACACGCCCCCTTGCTTATTTGGGGTGCGTACAAAATCGCGCCACTGGAGTGCATTAGCGTGCACTGCACAGTACAAGACTTCTAACATTTTGCTCCATCGGTATGCTACACGTAATTTCAAGAAACGCTTAATTCATTTCCAGCATTATACTGAGTGAAAGTCGCTCTTGGGTACCGTGTAAGGAAAGGTTTGCCAGGCGGTACTGCTGGAGGACACACTGCCTAGATTAGTGTATATAAGATGTGCGCGTTTGTATCTAGGGAAACATTTCGAGTATGCAGCTACGCTCGCGAGCACGCCGCGCATGTTTCCTCCTGCGTGACTCCGTAGACTGGTCAACGCGACTTGTGAGTCATTATTATCTCAGGAGCTTTTATTCGTGCAGTTTTAGTGCAAGGTGCGGAGCGACTCTTATCACAGGCGCGCCAATCGATGCAAATGTTGCCGACTTTTTGTACTAGCAAGACAGTTACAAATATTTAGCATTTAGCAATATTTAACTCGAATGCCCATCCTATAGAGCATATTTTTGCTTAATTTTACGGCGACCTTCCTCTTTGTCACATTTCGTTAGTGATTCATAAGTGTCCTCATTTGTCGAAGCGCAAGTGTTTTCATGGCGCTCAAAAACGTGGAAGCGCTCCCGCGGCGGAAGTCAGAACTCTAAGGAAGGAGATGATTATGATCATGATTTGCTGCTCTACCCTTTTAACAGCTGGATGTATTGGCACCCTTCACCGCACAAATGTCTAACCGCTCCAGCGACACCCCGTGTTGAGGAATTTTGAAGCCTACTGAAGCAATAGAATATGCCTGATCCACGTGAAATGTCATTCCACATGGGCGCTATCCCTGTTGATAGTTGGCTTCTTCTTTACCTTTCACCTTTTTCTCCCCCCACCATAGTAACCATTTTTCCTTTCTGCCACACGTCTCATTCTCCTCCATTGTCGCTGCCGCGAGCTGCAAGCCTGAAACCACAACCGCGAGCGACAGACAGCCAGACTTCGCTCCCCTGTTCGCACCGAGGCCTTCGGTGAAGCGGGAGAGTGGGTTGCCTACCCTCTCCCGCTTCCTGTCCCTAAGAGGGATCGTGGCCGGACACACGTCACGCCGCATTCGAGTGGGACCGCTAGGAAGCCGCCGGGCTGTTTCATTTCGGCGCTCTAATAGACAGTTCTTTTGGAAGCCCTTAGTCCGGTCTTGCTTAAAGACATAACACTGCCATAGTTCGAGGCGGTCACACGACGACGACGAGATGAGGCATCTTCAGGGAACAGCGAGGATGGTGGCTCGCTCACTAACGGGTGGCTCGCTTTGAAGATCTATGGCACTGCAGGTGGAGGCGACTCGGGAAGAAGGATGGGCCAAACTTGCTGTTTTGAGCGCGAAGTCGTAGTGTACGTTGGGGACAGTTGCCTGCCGAGGATCACGACAACTTTAATTTATGTAACGCTGCCCAGCCTGGTGTATTCCTCCCAGAACCAGTTAGACGCGTTTTTTTTTCTCCATTGCATTGCGCAATAAAGGAAGTTTGCAGGAGACTTGCTACTTTTACTACACAGTCCCAGTCCTTTGCAATGTATCTAGACTCAAACTGTAAAGGTCTGCCATTTTCTACTTGATGGGAGTATTATATTTTGCAAAAGTAAGATTGCAAAAATTAAATGCAAAAAATAAGATTGTCTGGTTAGACTCCATACACGAGACAGCCAGCTATGCCTCCAATTATATTTTATATTGTCCTGCAATTATTTTGCAAAGGTGTTACGGGTGTAATTAAGCAAAAGTATACGCAGTACCAGTGAAAGTCGTGACACTCAAAGAAAACACTCTAGAAAATATCTTGTGTACGGCAGGTATCTTGAAAGTAATCCAAGATTGGACAGTGCGTCGTTTATGCTTAAGACATAATTAGCTGAAACGGGCCGGGCTGGGCCAACACCTTTCGATCCTGGGCGGGGTACGCGCCATATTTAAAAACACCGGGTCGGGCTCGGGCGGGCAGGAGCATGGCGTTTCCGGGCCGGACCGGGCCCGGGCCGGAAAAATCGGCCCGTGCAGCGCTCTATTCTATACCCCGCGTGGCGCCATGATTTAAAAAGTGCGCTCTCAATGTCACCAAATCTTGAGCGCACGTGGTCTTTAGCATTCCCCCGCAGTGGGGCGCTACTTTCTTACAATATGAGGCGGGCGTTTCGAAGTGACGCTGATCTGGTCCCAATTGGCGACGCTAGGATTAATTTACGATACATTTGGCCATTTACAATTCAATTTCGGCATTGCGTGAAACAAGGCTGCAAATTACAGTAAAAAAGTCACCAGCGAAAATTTCACTGTGAGGCGTCCATTAACCTGCTGTTCACACATCTGCCTGAGAGAGAGAGAGAGAAAAGTTGAGTGAAAGGCAGGGAGGTTAACCAGAGGAAAATTTCCGGTTTGCTACCCTGCACTGGGGAAGGGGTAAGGGGGGATAGAAAGGTAAGGAGGGAAAAAGAAAAGAGGAATTGATGAAAAAAAAAACAAAGAAGACGCGCACACACTCAAGCACGGGAGTGTCATAGGCACCCGACACTGACCAGGGGGTGGGCGCGATGGAGCTCTTGTGGGGCGCCTAAGAATTGACGACACCGACCGCCAGGGATACCAAGAAAATGAAACGCTCGCTGAACACATAGACGCGCTCCAGTGTCTCCCTTTTGGGCATGTTTTCAACGAACGCTTTCTGAGTGCGTCCGTAATCACCCGTGACCGCCCTCCCCCCATTTAAAAAAAAAGCGCACATGTACCCTGGCGCGTCCGTTTTTGCTGTGTCTTCTCGCCAGGCCAGCTAGGCTATGTAGTGGAGCGCCTATTTTATGCTGCGTCTACTCGCTAGGCTGTGCGTTCTGGCGCTACCGTCGGATCTCGTAAACTGCATTGCCGGGTGCCTATAGTCGTTCAGGAAGTCATCGGACCGCAGAAACCTCAGCAGCGCCTTCGTCGCTTTCTGGTTTGAAGCTCGAATGCTCCTGCACTCCAAAATTGACTGCTCGGAAAGCGGCCGGTCATCGAGCCGTGCTAACGCTGCCGAAAGTCGTTGCCTCTGGGAGCTGCAATGAGGACGATCACATAGGACGTGTGCAATGCTTTCCTCGCTGCCACAGTGATCACACGCAGCGCTGTCTGCCATTCCAATTCGGTGAGCAAAGCTGTTCGTGAATGACACTCCAAGCCACAGGCGGCAGAGGACTGTTGTTTCGGATCGGGATAGTCCGGATGGAATTTGTAGTTGAAGGGACGGATCCAGACGGTCGTGTTCCACATTGAATGTGTTATATCACGTGCGAGTGAGCGGATCTTAGATTCTGCATCGTTTCTTGATAATGGAAAGGCTTCCTGCACGCCACTTTCATGAGCATTCCTGGCAGAATTATCGGCATGCTCGTTGCCGTCGATGCCACAGCGGCCTGGAAGCCACTGTAATATGATGTCATGCTCTTTGTCTTTGCTGATAAATTTCTCTTATTTCCAATACTAGTTCGTCTTCTGCACCACGACGCGAAGCTGACGACAGACACTGCAGGGCTGACTTCGAGCCGGTGAATATGCCCCATTTTAGTGGTGACTCTTGTTGAATCCGTCGAAATGCACTGCGGAGTGCCGCAAGCTCCACAGCAGTCGATGTAGTCGTATGAGACGTTTTGAATAGATAGGTTTCGACTTTTGCTGGAAAGTTAACGGCTCCTGCAGATCCCTCAGCAGTCGTCGAGCCATCGGTGTAAAGTTTGACATGGTCTTTGTACTCGTCAAGTAGCATCAGCAGAGACAGCTGCTTTAAAGCTCGCGACGAGAGCTCCGCCTTCTTCCGAATACCTGGCGCTGTTAGAGGAAGTTTAGGTTGATCAAGGCACCAAGGGAGGTGTCAGGATTCTTTCAGCAGGCGTGTAGTCTCTTGGAAGGCACTCTCGGTGAGCCGAAATCGTCTTGCAAAAGGAGGCACTGGGCCGGTCTTCTGGAAGCGAGGCTAGGTGGTGGGCAGGGGCGCGAGCAAGGTGTCTAATGTGGGCTCTGAGCACCTCCAAGGTTATTTGAATGCTGGCAGGATGGTCTTTTGCAATGGCAATGGTCTCCGTTGTTGACGTGCAGCGTGGTAGCCCGAGACGAACTCTCAGTACCTGGCCCTGAGCACTTTCTATTGTATGTATGTTGCTTTTGCAGGTGTTCTTCAGTACCGGTAGACTGTATTACAGGTACCCTAGAAACAGAGTCCGGTATAATTGCAACATAGCGTGCACCGATGTACCCCACGTTTTCCCTCCGAGGAACTTGAAAAGATGTGAGATGGCTGTCAGGCGCTTCTTAAGACCGGCCACATGGGGACTCCAGCAAAGGTCTCCGTCGATGATGACGGCCAAGAATCTGTGCGTCCTGGCGTAACAGACGTTTTGCCCATTGATGGATACGGCATAAGCCGTCATTGGTTTCCGCGTAAACGCGACCAACGCAGATTTCTCAGGTGAAATCTCGAGGCCTTGATCACTAAGGTATGCCGATATTGAAGTCGCGGCTTTTTGGAGCCTCGCACGTACCTGAGGCCGTGTTACACCTGACGCCCAAACAAAGATGTCATCGGCATACATGGATATTCGAACCGAACTCGGTATACGTTCCACGAGGCCGATCAATACAAGGTTGAATAATGTGGGGCTTAGGACGCCGCCTTGAGGACCACCACGTTGTGTGTAGTGCGTTGTGTGTAGGAGGCAAAACATTTTCTTGGCTTCATCAAATGTTAAATAGGGGGGCCATTGTTTTCCAACTAGACTGAAGATCAGACATATGTCAAATATCTATTCTGACTGTGCAGTTCCCTATTAAAAAGGTGGTAAAAATTGCAATTACCAAAGGTGTCAAGCACAGAGAGACTACCTACGCAGTGGTTTTGATTGTATGCTTACAGAAGGCATCAGAGCGCTGGAATTTCAGTTTCCTAAGTAAAAGTTTATAGTGAATTCTTTAGTGATTTCCGATATTGTGATGACACTATCTTATTATTAGAATCACGAGGTAACTTCAGAGAGGGAAGGAGAAACAAAAAAAATGTGAAGCACTAGGGAGGGCCTAACAAGCTGTTGGAAGAAAACCTAATGTTCAACTGGTAGGAAGCAGAACATCAGTGAACCATAGGACGTGAACGAATAGCTGATAAGTAAATTTTCTTGGGCCATGCAGTAGCCATTAACCCAATCATTAAGAGTGAAATAATAAGGAGCTAAGTATTGGGTGGAATACATTTCGCTGGTAGTATATGTCAGCACGAAAGTATATGTCAGCACGAAAGCTGGCAAAAGCTATACCTTACCACTACTCGCCTATATAGGATAAATGGTCAAGGATAATGAATGGGGTTGAGATAAATTAAAGATTAACATCTAAGAGCTGGAAGAGGAACTAAATAAACAAGAAAATAAACACCTAGTAATGGCATAGTTCCTGAAACCGAGAAAAATATATGCATGGGCAGGGCGTTAAGTATAAAAATATAGAAACAAATTGTCGCTTTCGGCGTGAATTCCAAGCAAGAGCAAGTGTAGTGGTGACGAAAAGGACACAGGGAGCTGAAGTTATTAACTCTAGGGGGGTTTAGGCTGATGCAGCTACTAAGTAATAGTTAACAGAAGGAATATCGGGGTGCTTTCTGTCAGAGTAGACATATTTAGGCTGATAATAGGGGTAAAGCGCAAACGGAGGTACTCACACAGCTGTCTCTTTATAAGCAATTCATTCTTTTATATAAAGGTTCCGTGAGATAAGGTCAATGTCTGAAGTCTATCTACACTGTATTGTGCGGTAGCTGCTCATTATACGCTAACAGCCTGATTACTGTAATTTAAAGCTTCACAGTCTGAACGTTCCCTTCATTGGTAGAGTTATAAAGTATCTCCATGAAGAACGCAAACCTTGTATTGTCTTACGCTCTTTTGTTTGTTTTTTTGCAGATTTTGACCGTTACACCATTACAAAGGGATTGTGATATATTTTTTTTTTGCCTTAAGTCGACAGGCGTGTGGAGAACATTAATAAATAGTAGTATTTCCGATTTCTGCTACATATTCTTCGTGTACAGGATACCTACACTTCACATTTTACAGAAGTGGCCTTATCCATGCATGCAGTTTTTAGGCTTTGAGTGCCATAGGTACATGTACCGGGTGTTCAAAGTTAAGCTTTCTCGTTTTATTAAAATTCAGCACTGGGAAGAACATGAAAACCACCTTTGCAGATAACTTATACATCCAGGGGGGACACGCAATGAGACAATAATTATCGCTTTCAGGTGCCCAATTAACTCAGATTCAATAATTAACTTTTTAGTGATTGCAGCAAGAAAGCATGTTTGTATTGAAAAGTTTGAGGCAGTCGCATTTATACACAGTTCCATTTGGAAGAATTCCTCTAGCATGTCTGTGCTCCGAGATATCCCGCTGCAAAGTTTAATTGTGGTTTACCTGATTACGCATGCGAGACAGTCAGCGGCGGCGCAGTCTCCTCCCCGGTGGGCCGTGGCAGTTGCTTGCGTCGTTTAATCTGATAACGGGTCGAAGGCACAGGCAAAGATGATAACGGTTACCCTTTTGCTACTGGCTGGCGATAGCAAGCAATGACTGTTCGTCACATCGGGGAGGAACATTGCGCTGATCCACAGCGCCCTGCATGCGTAATCAATTAAACTTTGCAGCGGGATATCTCGGAGCACAGACATGGCTAGAAAAATTCTTCCAAATGGAACTGTGTATAAACGCGACTCCCTTCAACTTTTCAATATAAACATGCTTGCTTGCTGCAGTCACTAAAAAGTTAATTAATGAATCTGAGTTAATTGGGCTCCTGACAGTGATAATTATCTTCTCACTTTGTGTCCCCCCAGGATATATATGTTATCTGTAAAGGTGGTTTTCATGTTCTTCCCAGTGCCGAACTTTAATAAAACGAGAAAGCTTAACTTTGAACACCCGGTATAGTAGAAAAGTGGTAGCTCTGCTGCTGTGCAAATCAGGTGGAATGAATTTTGTCCTATGAAATAGCATGGACATATAAGATCGAGATCGCTCTTTTTGTACATTTTGAAAAATCTGCATGGCCTCCTTTCCATTAGTATGGGTAGGCAGTTACCTATCCGTAAAATGGCCTTTATTCTTCATTTTGCCCGGCAAAGGCTCGGACACCAGTAAAATGTCGGTATGCACACTTCACGGGTCACATCATATAACATGCCCTAAGGGTTAGAAAGCCAGAAAATGTCAATGTGCATGTTTCAGAGTTTCAGTGCATATTTTACAGTCACTTACAACACGACAAAACATTGATGCCGAAGTTTTGCACACCACAGTATATTCAACGGTTTAAACACTATATAGCGAAAAAATCGGTGCAACGTAAATTTTACGGTGTGTGGTTTATTTTTACTAAAAAAATACTCTGGAGTGAAAAAACAGTGGCTAGATTTTTTTACGGGATATCATTATATAGACGGCATGCGTGCCGTCAACTTGAAATACGGTGCACAATTTTTTTTTACGGTAAAAGTTTGGCAGCATCAGCTGCCAGTGCTTTCACAGTAAAAACTGCGGTGAATTTTTTACAGTGTACATGGCATACCACCGAAACGCCGGCGCCAGTCAGCTGGTATTCGTGTGCAGTGAAAAAAGTTGGAACAAGATGAAGCAAAATCATATGCATTGTCGCATATTTTGGCTTGCTCCCACACCTGCAGCACTGACAGTTATTTCTACGTAGTCAACGCTAATATTATTGATATCGTCAAAAGGCCGCCTTTTGGCTGTGCAAGCAGCCTATGGTGTCTTATTACATATACATCAAGTGAGCGCCTGAGAGCAGTGTATATCAGTGCGTCTGAACAGTGGCATCATTAATTCTGGAAATCCGCGCCGTTGCTCCATCCTTTCTTCAATTTATAAAATAATAATTTCAGCGCGATTGTAGTTCACACGAGTAATGTCCCCTAGGACGAGAGGAGGCTTCGCCTTGAACATAAATACCATCGTTTAGTCAAAAGCTAGAATTTATTCACAGTTATTCCGTCATGTATAAAGTAAACCTAGTGTTATTGAAATAGTACAAAAATGTAAATAGCAGTTCAGATGTACTCATTCTCTTTGGAACTATGAGATCGCCCTTACGCCAGCGTAAAATGAACCTAGCACACCGAAGTTTGCTACGCGTCAGAAAGTCTGCAGTTTGTCAAGAATTAGGGAGAAACTACTGCAAGCGCATTTGCGTGGATAACGCGTTACTTTAAGGTGAATATCGTGTGAATCTCGTATTTTAACTGTCGGGGTTTAACGTCCCGAAACCACAATATCATTATGAGACACACCGTATCGGCTTCGGCAATTTCGACCTCTTGGCGTTCTTTCACATGCACCTTAATCTATGTACACGGGCGTCAAGCATTTTCGCCTCCATCGCAAAATTAGGCCGCCGCACCCGGGATGTGATCCCGCGACCTTCAGGTCAACAGTCGAGAACCGAGTAGCTAAATCAAAGCATTTCACGAGTCGGATGTGAGACGCGGTGTGATTCATAAGTGTTCATAAGTTTCGCTTTGTTTTTCTCCAGTTCCACGCCTGAGTGAATTGTTATACGCCTGAGTAAAGTGTAAATTGTTTCCATGTGCATGAGAAAGGCAGTTTAAGTCATCAATATCGCTTATTTTGCTCTTACCAAGCCTGCCGACGTCAAATGGAAGTCATCGAAGGAGTTCAGGCAGCCAGGGTAAGACGACATGGTTATGGTATGGCCGGGAACAACATGACCTGCAATTGATGAACAAGGAATGATGCATGCGGGTACATTTTCCATGCGGTAGGAGATTTGTGACGCGCATCCCCAGAATTTTCCAGAATTGTGCAAGCTCTGACAACCTATGAACGGAATGTTTTTTTTTTCTCTTGAAATTTGGCAGGAAACATGTCTTCGTTATAGTCATTACATGGAAGTAAAGATAACGGTATGCAGGGGTTTGAGCAAACACTTGTTTCCAATAGTTTTTCTCTTAATGGCGGGCTTCACCGTAAACAGGAAAGCAAGAAAACGGACGAAACAGCAGTGAACGGCCTGCTTTATAGAACATTGTAGGAGAACATGATGATGATGATATATGGATTTTAATGGCGCAAGGGCCAGGCTTGGCCAAAGAGCGCCATAGTAGATGAAGTAAACCCCCTGGCAATGGCACATTTACGTAATGACCTCGCAGAACATGCATGGCCTACGGCCATTCTCCGCTGCCGAATTACCACCCCTCAAGCTCTCGACCTGGTGCTCGAAAAGTTTTATTTAACTTATAACACGTTAGCAAAGCGCCATGCCCGCTACCCCAAACCACGAAGTACATTTGGAAACGGTTGGTGGACCACCCGCCTCTCCATCCAACGGAAACGCGTTTGTGCGATGCGACGCCCGTATCGAACTCCCCGTGACTCCTGTCACCGCCCTTTTTATCATCGCATCTACGCCGATGAATTTTCGCGGTACAAAGACAACATCCGTCGCGCTAAGTCGTCATATGATAAGGACGTTACTAACTACCTCACGCGCAAATCGCTTTTCGGAGAAGCTTTTAAATTAGCGTTCCAGAAACATAACACTCCATCCCACCTTCCCCCCCCCCCTTGACACGCTTGATGACATGCGCACCATATCCGTAACCGCCTTCGCTCGCCTCCTCCTGGATTCTCTCATTAAGACGGATGACCCCTCCCAGGACGACGCGCAGCACACCCTCGTCCGTACCGTATCTTCATCCCCTTATCCTTGGACACACACTGACCATCATTTCACCATAAATGAAATCGCCCGTGCAGTTAGTCCATCAGGACAATTCCCACTCGGCCTCCGGCCCCGACGGTGTCACTTCCGCTTTCATCAAACAGCTTTTCAACCTTCACCCCGGCTTCTTCGCTTTCCTTTTCAAGTCTTCTCTCCAATTGGGCTACTCCCCAGTGAAATGGCGGTAAGGGAAGATTGCCTTCATTCCCAAACCTGGCGGAGACCCCAATTCAGTTGAAGCTTGCCGTCCAATTGTTATGAATTCCACTTTTGGAAAAATCCTCGAACGCTTACTGAACAGTCGGTTATATTACTTCCTCTCCTCCAACCATCTTCTCCACCCGAATCAATACGGTTTCACTCGCACCAAGAGTGCAACCTTAACCCTCTATCGCTTGCGCCACACCCTTTCCGCCTACGAAACAGCTTAACAACCAGCTGTTTTAATTTCACTTGATTTCGTTGGCGCTTTTGCCAGCGTTTGGCACCATGCGGTGTTGCATTTCCTACGCAAACACGCCTGCCCTTCAAACATATATTCCTTGCTTCTCTCGTTGTTCACTCATCGCTCCATTACCCACACTTCGAACGCAGCTTCTGAAAGTGCTTTTTATACATCTCGCACATCAGCACTCCAAATCGTCGCCAACGTCCCTCCCCTTCAGTTAGGCCACCTTGCCGCAGAATTTTCTCTTCGTACTCTCCGCCACATTCCCATTATTGCACTGACACCATTCCACCCTGACGAAAATTCAGTATCCCAGCTCGCCTTGGTCCTATCATCCTTTCCTCCGTTACCGCTTCTCGTTTACCAACCTTTCTTCGTGCACAGCCTGTACCAGCTCCCTTGCCCCTGCCCTCCATATGGCCTCGAGGGCGACCACTGGAGAAGCCGGCGCTGCTGTTGCTGTGACGTAGTAAACGACATCACGTGACTCGCCTATGCCGCCGTCAGTGCAGCGCGCTTGCTTTCAACCCCGAGGCAGTTCATTTTCCAGCCTACGGGTTTGTTTACCGCTCGATACCGCAGTGCCGGAAGCATTCGAGCGAGCCTTAATGTGAATGAGCCCTTCCAAAACGTCGCGGCATCGATATACATGACTAATAAAACTGACATTGGCGAAACAACTCGGCGTTCATCCTCGGATGTGCAGCTCACTCAACGGCCACCTTTTTTTTAGGGGCGAAGCTCCTTAAGCCGTGGGTCGTGCGTCCCCGTTGTATGTAGCCACCTATCATTTAGTACTTGTAAATGATGAATATATTTAGGGGCGAAGCTCCTTATGGCATTACCTCGGCGGTCCTCGGTTGTCCATGCACTCTGAGTAGCCATTAGGTACTGGATTTGGACCTCCAAGGTAGTGCCGGTGTGAGATGTCTCCTGTGCGTGATTGAACAATAAAAAAATTCACAACGTACATGTAAAATTAAAGTGAGCTGCGAGTCGCCATGACTCTCATTGACCCTTTAGTATAAATGCGCCCGATCTCACGTCGTTGATGATGTACTGCGCAGAATTCGCGGGAGATTACCGGTTTACCGCATTCACTCCGTGGATATGGTGTCGTCATCTCCAGTTCTCGTCTCGTTTCCGAGAGGGCGCTGTCCTATAGACATGCGTACAATATGGCGGTTGGGTGAAGGTACGCTAGATGGCGTTGGCGGTGCAGCTGCTCTTCGATTGCGCGGACCGCCGTACGAGTGCGCTTGCCGGATCGTGCTGCTTGGCGGACTATGGACGACGACCGGTCGTTGAAGTTTGAATAAAATTTCACACACACTATCGCTTTGATTAGTGCTGGGCGAAACCACTGAAGATTTCACGGTGTAACCATGATTGCTTCAGTAACCATAACTCTCATCGACCCTTTAGTATAAACGCGCCCGATCTCACGTCGGTGATGATGTACCGGGCAGAATTCACGGAAGATTCACGGTTTACCGATGAACCTCCGCAGCTTCGCCCACTCATCATCATTCACTCCGTGGATATGCTGTGTTTTTTTTTTTTCGAGCCTCCGTGCACCTGCAAAGATTTTGCGTCTCGAATTGGAATTAAAATGTTCGGTAAGCATGACGTTGCACTTCGCGGATCTGTACGCATAGAAATTTATTACCCTTTATTTGCGCCAGGCTGGAAAGAACGATGTATTTTTCCCGAAGCAGCGGGATCGCAGCATCTGTTCTGTTCGGCCCTTGGACAGTTAAAGAAACGCATGATGTGGTCTTATAGTTCTCGCCCTGGTGTGAGTTTCCATGCGAACCCCAAAAGCAAGAAGCACCGAGATGCATGTTCGGCAAAGCTGAGAATGGGGAAGCAACCCACCATTAATTATCGCGTGTGCGGTAAGCACTTTCGCTAAAAAGTTTTTGTGTACTGCGTTGGGGCTAAAATGTTCGGTGAGTACGACGTGTGTCTTTTCGGTAATGTACACATAGGAATTTAGGACGTTTATCCACGCCAGGCCGGAAGGCTTTTTCCAGCTTTCTGCAGCACAAGGGCGACGAGAGTTTTTTTTTTTTTTTTTTGTCTTGATGCGGTTCTTTTGCGTTGCATATTCGAACGTCTCTCCTTCGTTAGCAGCCTTGATGTGCTGAGCTGCTGGTACACGAATTGGTTGGTGCCAGAGACCGGCAGAGTCACTGAAAACGAGATACGCTAATTGTAATTAATAGTCGACCAAGCGATGCGTAAAGGTATTGCAACGTACTCGCATCATATCACATCAGTCAATACACCCCCCCGCAGAGAAGCACATGTAGTGAAAGCGAGGATCCTCAGCAACTTGATAAAACTCTGAAAACTAGGGCGATGTGTTGCCGTGAATCGTGCGCGGCATGTAGTCCACGCAGATCAAAACGTTACCTCTCGGCCGCGCACTTTCCGTGAAAAAGCAAGTGACAGGTGCGTGCCGTCGCGCTTCGATCAGTAAACATAAATGTACGCGAGATGTGAGAATGCTTCGATTTACAGATTACGAGGTGAATTTCACAACTCAACTTTTACCAGAGCGCCTCTTCACGTTGGGCGTCCATGGCGCCACGCGTACGCGCTCCGTCGGAAGTGCACGGCGCGACGATGACCGCACGTTGGCTCGCCAAAAACCTTTGTTGGCAAACACTCTAGGTTGTTTCGCAGCTAATACAAACACATTCAACGCATGCAAAGCGAGAAAAGCCGCGGCTGAACAGGCTGAATCACTGGAGTCGTCGAACACATCGCGCAGTCGGTACCACGTGATGTCGTTTTACACGTCACAGAGAGATTCCGGAAGAGGGCGCCACGGTATGTCCTCGCCGCCATTCCTACACCACCCGTGCAGCTGATTCGGCCTTCGTTGTTCTTGATCATACTCAACAAGTCAAAAAGGCCGCCAAGTTTTCGATTCTTAATGCCACCAGCGCGTACACTACTGAACTAATCGCCTTCCACGAAGCTTTATTATACCTCCACCTATCCCGCCACCCCACAAGTGTTGATTTATACACAGACTGCCAGTCACTACTCACCAAACTCTCCAGCACTACCGATGACGACGACCGCATATGGGACATACAATTCCTTCGCCGCAACATCGCCTCTTATGGTACCCGTGTCCGCCTTTTCCATGTCTCCGCTCACACGGGGGTTTTCGGCAACGAATTGGCAGATCCATTGGCAGCCATTGCGTCATCTCCCGGTTCCCTCCGCATCGGGAAATATTCCACACGTTCCATTAAACCAAATTTAAAAGTATCCTTCATTCCATTTGGTACTCTTACTGGCAGTCCGGAGGTCCCCGGCACCCCAATTTATCGCTGGATCCCCAGTACATACACCATCCCGACCTGGTTTCAGCCACACATAAATCTCACCCATCTTCTATCCGGTCATGGCCACTTCCAGTACTACTTATTCCGATTTTGCATTACTACAACAAACGTCTGCGCATGCGGCTCCCAATGCGCAAATGTTGATTGCTACTTTAACTGGTGTCCACTTACCTCACATATCGCCTCACGTTTGAAACGACCCCGAAGCTCTACCATTTCATACTACTGTACCGGTGCACATCGGCGCCAGCTCTGTGCCAGCGAGCTGGCGCCGAGCTGGCGCCAGCTCGCTGACGATGACGTTCGTGTGTTGCGCGCTCGGCCTGTTTCTGTGCTGCAGCTGTCTTTCCCTTGTGCGCCTCTTGCCAGGTGTCGTGCCGATACTCTTCAGAAGAACACGCCTGTTGCATTTGGTGGAGGTGCTGGGTAGTTCCCCTCCTCGTCCTGGAGCTCCGCAACCGCACTTTGCCATCTGCCCCCGCAATGACCGAGGACGCCGCTCCCTCCCAAGCCCCACCTGCACCCACGTCGGTCATGTGTGCTGGGATGCTCCGTCAACATGACCCTCCGATATTCAGCGGCACCGACGAACTTGACGTCGAAGACTGGCTGGTAGAGTACGAGCGCGTTAGCGGTCCCAACAAATGGGATGACAGTGCCAAGCTGACGCACGTCAGCTTTTACCTAACTGATGTGGCCAAGCTATGGTACTACAACCATGAAGCCGATTTCACCACCTGGGCAGCATTCAAGCAAATCATCGCTTCGTTCTTCGGTCGGCCAGGCTTGCGCAAGCTTCGCGCCGAACATCGCCTGCGTGGCAGAGCCCAAAGACATGGTGAGACCTTCACAAGCTATAGTGAGGATGTCATCGACCTCTGTAAGCGGGTGAATGCATCTATGGCGGAGTCTGACAAAATAAGGCACATCTTGAAAGGCATAGATGATGATGCATTTCATATGCTGGTAGCCAAGTGCCCTCAGACAGTAGCGCAAGTCATTGAACTCTGCCAAAGCTTTGATGAGCTACGTAAAGAGCGCCTTTCTACCCGTCGCGCCGGAATTCCCACAGCGGAATTCTCAGCCTTGGAAGCCAGAAGCACTGGCGCTGACTATTCCACCTTACTGCCACAAATTAAGCAGTACATTCGTGAGGAAGTGGTTCGCCAGCTCTCCATTGCGACATCTGTCACTGAGAGCCCCACGGCACTGGATCACTCGCTCCGTCGGGTCATTCAGACTCAAGTTGCCGAGGCGCTCCCACCTCCTGTACCACCACCAACACAACTTGCGGCGCCTCTCACTTACGCTGAGGCCGTTACCCGTTCATATGCTCGACCGACGCCAGCACCATCCGGCTCAGTCGCCAACTTCTACTCGCCGCCACGCCCTGCTCGCCCAACACGTCCTGTTCCCGCACAACCCTTCTCACCTCCCGGACCACCTCACAACCCCTGGCCTACTCCAGACAACAGGCCCATCTGCTACGCCTGTGGTATTCCTGGCCATGTCGCACGCCACTGTCGTCGCCGCAGTCCTTATTCCAACGATGACGTCCCCAACCTCGGCTACATGCGACAGCAGCCAGCACACCCTGTTTCTGCCGACTCAACAGGCACTTATTCGCACCGTGCCAGGTCACCCTCACGTCGATCTCATTCTCCCCGGCGCCGCTCCATTGCCCCTATGCTCCGCCGTTCCAACCCTACGCGGGAGGAAAACTAAGAGCCGCAGTTCCTGAGGGCAAGAACTGCGCCCTCGTCGAAAATTTCAAGGCCTCGTCTTTCGCCCCCTAACGAAATCGCAGTTGTTATTGATGGTGTCGCGACCAACGCTCTTGTCGACACAGGAGCTGCCGTTTCTGTTTTAAGTGAACTACTGTGCCGCAAACTAAAGAAAGTGACGATACCCGGTTTCTGATCTACTATGGACGGCGAGCTCGCAGCATGTTAAGCCTTCGGCCACGTGCACGGCGCGTGTTTTCATCAACGACGCATTCTACGTCGTGGAATTTGTTGTCCTCTCACATGCGTCCCATGACGTCATCCTCGGCTGGGACTTCCTTTCCGCACATGATGCTGTCGTTGACTGCGCTAGAGCTCGACTCGCCCTGTCCCCTTTCACTACCGCTGTCATCGACGCCCCAAGCCCTGAGCCTAAATTGGTTGTCGCTGCTGACGTCATCATTTCTCCGTTCTCTGCCACCTTAGTGTCCGTTTTCAGTGACTCTGTCTCTGATTCCAGTGTCCTGTTTACACCGTCTGAAGACTGTGCACGGCGACGGAACATTGTACTCCCGTTTGCCGTCGTTACCCTTGTGGATGGTACTGCTGTGGTCTACGCGTGCAATCCATTCCCCTGCTCAGCAACTCTGTTGCACGGCGAATGTGTTGGCCGTCTGGACAGTTTTGACGCCACGTTCCCTTTCGATGCACCCTGCAATAATACGCCATTCACGATAAATGCCGTGACGTCCGCCGCCGCTCCCACCGCCCCTGACCAAGACGTCCTGCTGCGTAGCATCGATAACGCGCTTACGCAAGCCCAGCGCACAGAGGTTGTTCAACTGCTTGAACGCGTTCGTGGTTCTTTCGACGTCGGCCAGTCATCATTGGGGCGCACGCCTTCAGTGGTTCATCGTATTGACACTGGTCAGCATGCTCCCCTGCGACAGCGTCCCTTCCGAGTGTCGCAGGCCGAACGCCGCGTTATTAGCGACAATGTCGATGACATGCTGCAACGCGGCGTGATTCAGGAATCGAACAGTCCCTGGGCTTCTCCTGTCGTGCTGGTGCGAAAAAAGGACGGTTCGATCAGGTTTTGCGTTGACTACCGCCGGCTAAACAACATTACGCGAAAGGATGTTTATCCCTTACCACGAATCGACGACGCCCTGGACTGCCTTCAAGGAGCCGAATATTTCTCTTCACTCGATCTGCGCTCAGGCTACTGGCAAGTGCCTATGGCTGAAGCCGACCGTCCAAAAACAGCGTTTGTCACCCCTGACGGTTTATACGAGTTTAATGTCATGCCTTTCGGCCTTTGCAACGCGCCTGCAACCTTCGAGAGAATGATGGACACCATTCTCAGAGGCCTCAAATGGCAGACCTGTCTATGTTACTTAGATGACATAGTGGTCTTTTCTGCAGATTTTCCATCTCATATCAAGCGCCTTGAACAAGTTCTCGAGTGCCTCACTACAGCTGGCTTACAGTTAAACTTAAAGAAATGTCATTTTGGCGCTCGTCAGCTTACCATCCTAGGCCACGTCGTCTCGAAAGAAGGAATTTCACCAGATCCTGCCAAACTTCGAGCAGTTGCCGAATATCCCAAGCCCAGCACTCTAAAGGAACTCCGAAGCTTCATAGGGTTGTGTTCATATTTCCGGCGCTTCATCCGCAATTTCGCCTCAATTATCTCGCCCTTGACGCAGCTTCTCGCCGGCAGCACCGACCTCTCGGCTTGGAATTCCGATTGTGATGAGTCATTTACGACGCTCCGCCGACTCCTCACGTCCCCTCCAGTTCTGCGCCACTACGATCCCAACGCGCCTACAGAAATACACACGGACGCTAGCGGTGTCGGCCTTGGCGCCGTACTCGCTCAACGTAAACCCGACTTTGGCGAGTACGTTGTAGCATATGCCAGTCGTACCCTCACAAAGGCGGAATCAAATTATTCCGTAACAGAAAAGGAGTGCTTGGCAATTGTTTGGGCAATCGGTAAATTTCGCACCTACCTCTATGGGCGTCAATTTGACGCTGTTACCGACCAGTACGCGTTATGCTGGCTGTCGTCCTTGAAAGACCCGACTGGACGCCTCGCTCGCTGGGCGTTACGCCTACAAGAGTATGATATACGTGTGATTTATCGCTCTGGTCGAAAACACTCCGATGCTGACGCCCTATCTCGATCGCCACTGCCTTCTGAACCTGCCTGCCCACCAGCTTCCACTTGTAATTCTGTCATCTCTGACCATGACCGACATGCCGGCCGAACAGCGCAAAGATCCCTTGGATCGCTTCTCTGCTTGACATTTTGTCTCACCATCTCCCCAACTCCGTCTCACGCACCCTTCGTCGTCAAGCTCAACACTTTGCCGTTCGTGAAGGCTTGCTGTATCGTCGCAATTACCTCACTGATGGCCGTAGGTGGCTCCTCGTTATCCCCCCGTCATTTGCGCACGGACATTTGCAGCGCCTTCCACGACGACCCCCAATGCGGCCACGCTGGCACATTCAAGACGTACTCGCGTCTTCGCCTGAGGTACTACTGGAGAGGCATGTATCGATACGTTTGCCGGTATGTTCAGTCGTGCCCTGCGTGTCAACGTCGCAAGCTACCGACTCACAGCACCGCTGGTCCTCTACAACCATTGCCCTGCCCTGCCCGACCATTTGACCGCGTCGGAATCGACCTTTTCGGTCCACTCCCGACCACTACTGACGGCAACCTGCTGGATAATCATCGCCATCGACCACCTCACACGGTACGCAGAAAGATCTGCGCTACCTGCTGCCACCGCAAAAGACGTCGCCGGGTTCCTTCTTCGTCATCTCATTCTGCGACATGGTGCCCCACGTGAATTACTTAGCGACCGTGGCCGCGTCTTCCTCTCAAACGCCATCGAGGTTCTGCTAAAATAATGCCAAATTGTACACCGCACCGCTTCCGCATATCATCCTCAAACTAACGGCATGACGGAACTCTTCAATCGTACCCTTGCCGACATGCTGGCAATGTACGCGTCGGAAGATCACACCAACTGGGACCGCGTACTCCCTTTCGTCACCTACGCCTATAACTCCGCGTCACAAACTACCACTGGCTTCTCTCCCTTCTTTCTACTGTATGGAGGCGAACCTTCATGTTCCATGGACACCATTCTGCCCTACCAACCGGACGTTTCTGAAGCCAAACGCATCTCTCAAACTGCTGCTTACGCCGAAGAATGCCGTAAACTTGCTCGCTCGTTTACTGCGCAAGATCAGTCGCGTCAAAAACTCCGCCATGATGCCTCTGCATCCTGTGCCCATTACTCACCGGGAACACTGGTTTGGCTCTGGGTCCCGTCCACAACTCCCGGTCTTTCCACCAAGCTCTTATCAAGGCACCAAGGCCCTTACCGCATACTGGAGCAGACATCCCCCGTAAACTACGTCGTCGAGCCGGTCGCTCCATCGCCTGATCATCGCTACCGAGGCCGCGAAACAGTTCACGTCACGCGGCTAAAGCCCTGCTACGACCCACCTGTGGCGTCTTTTCCCTAAGTCGCCAGGATGGCTCCTTTTTGTGCGAGGAGAGATTGTACCGGTGCACATCGGCGCCAGCTCTGTGCCAGCGGGATGAAATTCGATGACGTTCGTGTGTTGCGCGCTCGGCCTGTTTCTGTGCTGCAGCTGTCTTTCCCTTGTGCACCTCTTGCCAGGCGTCGTGCCGATACTCTTCAGAAGAACACGCCTGTTGCACTACGTTTACCCTACACTCCTAACCGATAAACATACACGCGCACTTCTACTTCAATTGGTCTCAATCATGAAAACCTCTGTCATCCTTCTCACACCACCTTCCCACTCCCCTGATGCTTACTAGCTACTCCTATACGTTTCACCTCCTCGTCTCCATCACCCTCACACACATTCTCACTCCTGCTCGATCACGTTATTTTTGGGGGGCATGGTATTGACAAGTGCCGGGATATCGCCAACTATGGCAGGGACTTTCCCTACGGTGCAAACCAGTGGCATCCCCCCCCTAACATCTCTCGACACACTCGTGCCCATTTTCTTCACTTATTACTCCCACTAACTAACCACCGCCAACACCTTCCATTACTTTGCTCCCAACTGCTCCTCCTCCTTTCTTCATCTTTCTCCAGTGTCTTTTTCCAGCCTGCAAGTGCCACTCCTCTGTCCCCTGGCTTCCGGCAACCATCCTTTTCTTGCTTCTCACGTGGCCCTACCTGTTCCGCGACTACAGCCTACCGCTGGACTACGCCGGGCGTCCACCCCGACACTCGACTCCCTCCTACTCCAGTTAACTTGGCCTATCCTGTGACACCCATCGAGACTACCGCACGGTTTCTACCGGTCAGCTCTCCACGCCGCTCCAATATATGCCTCCAGACTACAAGGTTTTCTTTTTTTTATCTCGTCAAACAACTCTTGCTTTCGTAAAAAACGGCAAACCGTCTCTTCACTCCGGCATCACCTATCACCCTTATCATCAGGGGCGTAGCCAGAAATTTTTTTCGGGGGGGGGGGGGGGGCACCTCCTTGATTTCGGGGAGGGCACCTCCTTGAAGTGGCCATTTTTCGCTATGTATGCCATGGCGAAAAAAAATTTCGGGGGGGGGGGGGGGCACGTGCCCGGTGTGCCACCCCCTGGCTACGCCACTGCTTATCATACCACTGCCTCCCCTTTTCAAATGGGGAACGCAGGCGGCGCCTCACCCCTCTACACTTGCCCTACTTTTCTGAAACCGGTCAACCCTCTCCTCGGTACTCATCCCTCTAAACCCCTCCGAATATTTCTTTTTTCTCAAACAACTGGCTTCTTTTTGAAATTATACGTTTGGGAGCACTCCCCTTTTCATTTATTTGCATTGGCTTTAACCCATCATACCTTTTGGTGGAACGGATCTCCCCCCTTTTTCTTTTACGTTCCTTTTAACCACCGGGGGGACAAAACTAGCCATGCTTCGGCAGTCCCTTTCTTTCAAGAAGACCCTTCGTGCGGGGGAGAAGCCGTTGACAAATTGCTCGCAATCATCAGCTCCCTCTGGCCATTGAATATTTTCTTCGTGTCCGCGAGTTCCAGCCAATGGTCGAAATCACCCGAGTGCCGTGAAGCATACTGCTTGGAGCTTTCTTTGTCTTCAGGCCTTGCACTGCGGAATTTATCCTGGTACCCTTTCGTCGTATACAGGAATCGTTAAAAAGAGAGCCCGTTTGAGCGTTTCGTAGTCTAAGGCACCAGACGGATGCACGCGTCCAATGACAGCTGGAGCCTCCCCCGAGAGCACCCACTTCTCTCGTGCCCATTTCTGACAATGACGACGCGTTAAAAGCGTTCCACATACGCGTCTAGGTCGTCGCTTTCCTCATTGAACGGCGGCATGAGCCAACGCCACCTAAAGAAACTTCGTCAAGGCCGGGAAACTCAACCGCATACGTCACACGTCGTCATCGGCAGTGGGCTGGATTTCTTCAGTGGAGGGCCGCTCTTGCTCCGCGGACGCTGGCACCCACCGACGCCGTCGTCTTGCGGTCACAACGGGGCTGCGACGTGGCAGCACAGCCAAAGCTACGTGGGCGGAGCATCTGCACATGTGTTACTACGCCAAGTAGTCCGTTTGCAGGGCGATTTCGGTTTCGCAAGCGCATACAACATGTACGTTTTCGCACGAACATTCAAGGTTTATGATGTTATTTTTGAAATATTGTGTTAAAAGATAGGTTATATGTAGCTTTAATCGAAAGCTATGACAAGCCTTCAGATACTTATGAACGCAACAGTCAAAGAAAAATAGATGGAATCATTGTTGTGTTGTTCTGCGAATTCCAGCATAACGCTCACCTGCCAGCGGTTGAAACCCGCATGTAAGTGAGCACCATGCAGTAATGCTTACATTTGGTTATTGTTTTTTTTTCAAATGAATAAAATATTCTTTATTGCTAAGGAACACAGGAAGCAGCTTTATTGAAGCGATCAGATTTATTTTTGGAAAAAACAGGGGGGGGACGGGGCACGGATGAGCAAGAACCGTGTGATAGGAAATTCAACGCAATGGCAAGAAACCGCGTCCTAAATTTCGGTGAATACAGAGCCGGTATCGCCGTTTTCCTTCTTTTGGAGACGCAAGAACTTTCTGGAGACACTCATGTTATTTTGTTTGAGGACGCGAAGGCATCGATGGGTCGCAGATATATTAAATGCGAATGCATTTCATAGTCGGGCTATGTCAGGCATCCGGCGTTGTCCAGCGTTGTCCGCGGAGGAGGAGGATAGGTTGAGGAGGTAAGCGCCGGCAGGTGTTAGATGTGAAGCATCTTATGGCGAAGCTTAATCCGGTGGTGGTGGTGTGCGGCGTGACCACCCTTACTGCGCATGCGCAAACCCTTTAAAAAAATAAAAACCTCCTCTCTCCCTCTCTCTCCTCTAGGCATCCCTCTCCGCGGCAACCACACCCCCCACTGCGCATGCGCCTCCCCTCCTCTCCCCTGCTACGCTCCCCCCTCTCTCCTCTAGGCATCCCTGCCCGCGGCGTCCACACTCCCATTGCGCATGCGCGTCCCACCTTTCTCTCCTCTCCTACGCTCCCCCCCTCTCTTCTCTAGGCATCTCTGCCCGCAGCGTCCACACTCCCACTGCGCATGCGCGCCCCCCCCTCTCTCTCCTCTCCTACGCTCCCCCCCCCCTCTCTCGCCTCGCGACGCCGACACAGGCAGCGTCTGCTAGCGAGTTTCTTGGTTGAAAAAACCGACTGCTCGCGCTGCACAACCGTTCACTGGCCACCCCGTATATATGGCAATGGATCTTGACCTCCAAGGTGGTGCCGGTGGGAGATTTCTCCTGTGCGTTGTTGAACAATAAAAATTCGCAGCGTGCGCGTTAACTAAAAGCGGACTGCGAGTCTCTGTGTCCAGTCGGAGTCTTCTGTCTCTCATTGCACATTAGCAGCGATTGGCATGTTCCAGTAGGAAACACCGCTCCATCGCTGCGTGCTTTACGCATCCCCAGTTTTCTCTCCTGCGCAACGCTGCGATGAGCGCCAGCGTCAACGCCGCCGCCGGTGTAAGCTTTAGCGCCCGCTGCTTCACATCTACACATGGTTCCCTTTAGCGGAAGAGGGTGTAATTTTTTATCTCTCCGCTCTCACTCCCTCTCCCATAGCAACAGCTGCGGGCGCGCGCGCTTATCCTCGCCCCTAGCAACCGGAAGCAGGTGGTGCGGGCGGAGTAGCGGAGAGTGAGTGTAGAGGAGGAGCGCGCTCTGGTGTGTGAGGGCGCTCGCATCGCGGAAGCTCGGCGGAGCTCCCGCGTGTGTGGAGAGTGTAGCAGAGGGTAGGTGCAGTGCTTCGCCGCTCCTTCTCTCGCCGTTCGCTCTCTCTCCTCCCTGCGCCCCACACTCCCGTCCGCTCGCTCGCACGTATATATAAATGGAGTGAAGCGCGCGCGAAATGCATTCGCATTTCCTCACGATTACCTTCGGGGAGGTGGGGGGCATTTTTTTGGCCACGACCGGTCATAGGCGGGCGTCTCACGTTCGTAAATCCACGGCCGTGATAAATCCAAGCGGGTGAAACGCACTCCTTACTCGGTCAAGAACGCTGTTTTGGCCGTCAGCCGCATAATAGACATGAACGCGCCTGTTCCCTCAGGCGAAGCTTTGCACTGGTGATTTGATCCTCGAAAATCGCTGTCATCGCGAAGCGCCAAGAACCGCTCCCGCCGTAGACGCCGACGGCCATAGGCGTGCGCACGAGGGGGGGCAGGGGGGGCGGCCGCCCCCCCTAGTCACCTAAGGGAGGGGGGCGCAGTCTGCCCTATACATTGACTTAATAGAGAGGGGGGGGCGCTACGATGAACCTTTCGCCCCCCCCTGCCCCCCCTGAAGTTGAACCCTGGGCACGCCTATGCCGACGGCTACGGTGTTACAGTACGCGATCTTTAGCGTGATTGTATCAGCAATATAAGACAACCAAATACCGACCACGTATGGAACGCAACTTAGGAAAAGGGCCATTTTTTTTACGTACAGTTTCCAATCGCAATTTTGCTTTCAAGCAGCTGGTCTTGCTGAAGACTGACAGATCGCCGGTGTCACGTTCAAGGTGGCTATCGCGATGAGAGACCAACTTGCGCTGGCAGTATCACTCGCACACAACTTCTTTCTCCGTGATAGCACATACGGGGAACAAAATATTTGACGACGCACAGTTGTCTTCTTTTCTTTCTGCTCGATGAATACAGATCACCTAACGAACAAGGACTCATCCGCGCTCACAAGCCACGATGTGAACTTGCTGCAACCGAACGACGCCATCGTTGTTTACCGGGGCAGGAAAAAGGTGAAATGACAGCATCAAACCAGAAAACTAGAAACAACAAAAAACGAAACTCCCACACGGAATAAGCTTTCGATCTTGAACATAATAGCTAGATCTTTTGTTTTAAATGCGAATGCATTTCTTAGTCGGGCTATGTCAGGCATCTGGCGTTGTCCGCGGCGGTGTCCGCGCGCCGGCAGGTGTTATCTCTCCGCTCTCACTCCCTCTCCCATAGCAACAGCTGCGGGCGCGCGCGCTTATCCTCGCCCCTAGCAACCGGAGCATGTAGTGCGAGAGAGTGTAGGAGAGGGTAGGTGCAGTGCTTCGCCGCTCCTTCTCTCGCCGTTCGCTCTCTCTCCTCCCTGCGCCCCACTCTCCCGTCCGCTCACGCCTCACTCTCGACCGTTCGCTGGCTGGGCGCCTCTCAAGGCGATGGCAGAAGTCGGTGAAGGCGAAATCTCTCGGCGCAAGAAATGCATTCGCATTTCCTTCGGGGAGGTGGGGGCTTTTTTTTGTGTTTTCTTTTATGCTGCGTAGTATATAAAAGTTAGCGTTCGCGGACTACATGCAGAAGCGTAGTAAAAAAGTGCGTGATTCGGCTTCGTAGCTTTGGCTGTGCTGCCACAGAAAGTTGTCGCGAGGTATAGTTGCGTTGCACGCAGTGTTTTCTGGCGGATCCTCACCGACGCCGGCGGCGTTCGGTGGCGCGTTCGTATCGGCGCTTTGCTCACTGCAGCGTTACTGGGTATTGGCGCTGTACTTTTATCGGACTCTTCACGTGCCCGTCAGCACGTGAAGAGAAATGCCGAGTTTGCCGAGAACATTCCGAGTTTGCAGTTGGGAGCAGCACGAGAAAAAGAAATGTTGCATTGTTCTCTGTGTGCCGTCGGTCTCTTCGAAGTTGTGATGCGTGCTGCTTGTGTTTGTGCGCGTGTTCGTCTGTGAGTGACCAGACTGCACGCAGCTGCGATGCCAGGGAAGTGTTGTGTCCCAAATTGATGTGGCAACTACGAATATGGGCCGAAAGTGCACGTATTTGGATTTCCGACCGACGAAGGCGCGCGGAAGGCACGGATACGTGCTATCCCAAGGGAATAATTTCAGCCCGACAAAGCATACAAAGGGAAATACGCTGCTTTTATTTCGTTTTCCTTTATTGCGTTTCATCTAGTATCGTGTTATTCTGTGTCACTTCTATCCCGTGCGCGCGTTTCGAAGTATGTTAAGGCCAATACCAGCAACGCGAAGCATAATGTTGTCACTTTCTTGTCATTCGCAGGTGTGTGAAAAGCATTTCAGTCCAGACGATATTCTGCAAGAAGTAAGTCACACGGACAACAGTAACGGGCGTCAAGTGATCGCACCTCTTTCGCGTGTGTGACTTCGACTAGGAGCAATTCTATGTGTTTTTCCTGGGTGTCCTCAGTATTTATCAAGAGAGAAACACAGACGCGAGGGCCCGGACTCTAAGCGACAACGTTTAGAGGCATCCACACTGAAAAGAGCCATACGGGAATCTCTTCCGACTTTGCGTAATGAGGAAGAAGCTGACAAGATGGCATAATGTAGTAGAATTGGCTCGGTACATGAGAAGCGCACCGTCTACGTTTTGGCATGTTGTGGAAGCAAAAAATGAACATCTCTTACTGCTTCGCTTTGCCGGAGGTACATCACCGTGGATAAAGCACTCCGTCGTCGTGCAGGCTGACCTGTCAATCACACTAAACCTAGAAAAGACAGCAGTGAAGCAACTTGGCTGTAGTGTAGTACCATCTGTGGCGAACAGCAAACGCGCCGTGGTGCAACTCCTTGAAAGTGTACTGCAATATGATCAGAACCTTTCGTGCGTCTCCGATACCTTGGAGATGGAGATCTGCAATACTGTAGTACATCTTGTCGGCAAACTGTCGGTACCTTCAAGAGAAAGACATTGCACCATGTATCCAGTTTTTAATGGAAAAAGTGAAACTTCTATCCGAGAAGAACGTGCGACGGCGTTATTCTGCTCATTTCACGATCGTATCCTGCTTTTTGCACACAGTATCGCCTCACGGGTACAGGTACTTGCGAAGCCATGGTGGCATCATTTTGCGGAGCCCCAGAACAATACGCTCAGTATGTTCGTCTTTCCGAATGAACCCTCAGTTGGAGCAAGAAGGTGCAGCTTTTCTAGGCTATATGTCCAGAAGAATATGCGATCTAAAGGACAATCAGCGATACGTTACGCTAATGGTGGATAAAATCCACATCAAGCCCTTCTTTGAATACAAAGCGGGTAATATTGCTGGCGTCGCGGCAAACTCCTCAGATGCAGCGCATAGTGCGTTAGTTTTTATGGTCCGCAGCATTAGGTCAAAGTTCAAAGAAGTAGCCCACATTGTTCCTGTTCACAAATCCAAAGGAGAATTCTTGCAGAAGCTGATGCGGGGATGTCATTTGTGGCTTGGAAAACATAGGATACCGAGTCATGTGTGTTGTGACCGATAACAATAGCACCAATCGCAAAGCAATGCTGCCCTTCAAAAACTGTGCAACCGCAACTGCTCAGAGAACCCTCCAGAGGGTTCCCAATGACTTTGTATTTCCACAGCCTTGTGATTCTGAAAGTCCGCTTTTTTGTGATTGTTCCTGTGCATATACTCAAATGTGTGCGGAATAACTGGCTGAAGCAGAATGGTCAGTCTTTGTGGTACCCAGAATTTCAAGAAGATGAGTCCGGAGAACGCCGCATGCTATGCGCGTATTTCAAGACCATGAAGGACGCTTACAATTTATAGTGCGACCAGCTCTTGCGGTATGGCTACACTATATCAAGAAAGGCCATTTCGCCAACTGAGATTGAAAAGCAGAATTGTGGCACTCGCTCTGCAAATATTCACTGAATCTGGGCCTAATGCTCTGCGTGTCGTGGGTGCAAAGCACAATCTTAATCACTATGATGAAACGGCAACATTAATTGATATCATTGTGAAGTGGTGGAAATAAGTTAACGTGAAAACTCCCTGTAAAGAACTCCGATTGAAGGACGAATTCCAAAAGCCGGTGTTTCCTTCCTCACGCGACCCAAAGGTTGCTTTCCTCTACGACTTTCTTGACTGGCTGGAGGCATGGCAGGAAAGAAATACTAACACTTGCAGACTGAGCGACGAGACCCATGGTGTTCTTTACCAGACAACACAAGCACTCGTTGAGATCGCGAGATACTGTTTCGATGAGCTCGACTTGTCTTTTGTCCTCCTTGGCAAGTTCTAGACAGACCTTCTAGAAGATCGTTTTGGGAGGTACAGGCGCCTGGCTGGATCCCATTACCATGTATCTATCAGGCAGCTGTACGAAAGTGAAAACAAGCTTCGCCTGCAAAGCACGCTACCACAGGTTAGCACATCCGCCACAAACCACACTGACGAAGACCAAAACTGGGAAGAGTTTCATGAACGAGCAAACACACAGCAGGCAAACTGGAACGTCGTTGTGACTGCGCAAGCAATGTCACAACTACAAGACGTCTTACCGGTGATAGCTTACGTGACAGGGTACGCAGTGCACGTGACCCTGAAGAAGGTAAAATGTGGTAACTGTAAAGACGCATTAACCGAGAACAGGACAATAAATGTTTCAACAGAACTGCCTCTTTAGAGCCTAGTAAAAGAAATTGATAGACGAGGTCTTGTTTATCCCTGAATGCCAGCCGTGAACGTTGTTGTACACAACTATATTGTTGTAGAGCAACTTGCAACGAAGCCAGAGTTTTTGAAGGCACACGGGCAGCGCCAAATAGTGACAGATTTAACACTGGACTTGTTGGCCGATCAAGAGTTCCCAGATTTGGATGAATGTGAAAATGGCCACGACAGTGAGATACTGCTAAAGCATGTTCTGTGGTGCAGCAAGAATATCTTGCTGAAAAAATTTGTGCCGATGCCTGAATGACAAGGCACGAGGCGGAGAAGACAAGAACAGAAAAAGAAAAGTGACCACGCTTACCAATAAATGAGGGCACGAGCGTTTGCAATAAACGAGGTACAAAAGCAGAACGAAATGTGTACGCCTACTTATAGTTTGAACCATCCGTTGTTTTTCAAAAAGTATTAGAACGTTTATCACTGTAATAACGGGAGTTCCAATCTAAAATAAACATCCGGCAGATTTCACGCACTGCGGGAGTCGATGTAAGGCGTAGCAGTCAACAAAGAGCTGCAAACATGGTATTTGTCTTTGAGGCAAAGGAAGGCATTCATGTCATGACATGTAGTTCACTATTGCATGTTTGTCATTCGTGCATGCATGTACATTCTGTTATGTACCATGCTAATGAAGCGTATAAACACATGGCATTTCATTGATGTTCGTCATGCACTGATGTCATGTCATACCACTTTTGGTATAAATCCAGTTAGCAAAATAGCCGGAAGTGTACCAAGACAGTGTCGTGGAAGTCATGCCGTACATGGCATACATATCATTATTTTCATGCTAAAACATGTCATTCGTCTTCGTCATACAAAAATGTCTCGCCATATCAGTTTTGGTATATATCCATTTAATTAAAGGCCGTGAGCACCTCAAGAATGTATCATTTAAATAACTCCGTACATGACATGCATGTCATACTTTGCATCTTACGACCTCTCAGACATGTTCGTCATACTCTCTTGTCGCGGTATACCGATTTTGGTAACTATTAAATAAACGGAACTGCCGCGAGGGCACGCAGAGACAGACGAACAGACAGACAGACGAAGGGGCGGATGGACAGACAGACGAACAGACAGACAGGCGGACAGACATACATACAGACGGACAGACAGACAGATGGACGGACGGACCGACCGACAGACAGACCGACGTACGGACCGACAGACAGACGGACGGACGGATTCGCGAGCGAGCTCTCCCGAGTCAAGCGTCAGCCCACTAGTGACACGTCACAACAGGAGCTTCCAGGCCTTGAGTTCTTTAGGTGGCGTTGGCATGAGCTAGTGGTGACTGCACACGTTGGACGCAACGGGCACATTCGTACTCGCAGCATTTAAGTGCAGCCTGTCGATTAGTGGCACTTTCTTGGAGCCGAAGCTTCAGTAAAAGAACCTTCAGTTCTTGTTGGAGCAGCTTTTCTTGTTCCTCCACTTTCTCACGAGCTGTATCACGTTTCTGTTGAAGTAACTGCTGTTTCAATGTCATTTCCTCCTTTGCAGCGTCCCGCACCTCGGCACGATGATCACGTAATCTTATAGGCTCCTCCTCCACCCATGCTCTCAACTGCGCTTCCTTCAGCCGTAACTCTTTTCCAATGCTTACTGTTAAGCAGTAGGTTCGGGGAGCAAGCTTAATGAGTTGCCTCAGAGACGCTGCTTCGGGCCGCAAGGAAGAGGACGCAACTCGCACGGCACACAGACGTACATTCTGACACAAATACGAAGCACAGCAAGCACAATAAAAATGCAAGGCGTCTTTAGAAAACAGTTCAAGCAAACGACGCGCTCACGCGTTTGCGGCTTGACTCAGAGAGGCGTTGACTCAACAGTCGTCGCTGCGTTGCTGGTCTTACGATTTGGACCAGGCGGGTTGTCGCGAAGGGTCTGCGTCCGCTGGCCACGGGTGCTGAAGACGTGTCGCTGCGAAGTCATTTGGGCGTTGACGTCCGATAAGGTACCTCCGACGAAATGTTGGCCTCCCGAACGTTGACATCCGCTCAGGCCAACGCGTCTACTCCGCCTCAGCTTCTGACACCATCTGCTTCTCTTACGTGGCCTGTTCTTTTTTTCTTTAGCTCCCGCCACGTGGGCACGCGCACGGATGCGTCTGTCAAGATGGAAGTGCCGTTCTTGTTCTTGTTCCAGTCCACCTGCTTGCACGTCTTCGCCGCCGCTTCGTCGTCTTCTTAGCGGCGTCAGGGCACCTCACACACTGACTATAATGTCGTGCCCGCTGCGGTGGTGTAGCGGTTAGGGTGCTCGGCTGCTCACCTGAAGGTCCCGGGTTCGATACCGGCCGCGGCGGTCGCACTTCTGTGGAGGCGACATGCTAGAGGCCCGCCTACTGTGCGATGTCAGAGCACGTTTAAAAACACCAGATGGGCGAAAATTCAGGAGCCCGCCACTACGGCGTCCCTAATAATCATATCGTGGTTTTCGGACGTTAAACGCCAGATATTGTTATATTCTCTTTGTCAATGACTCACCCCTGGGCTCTAGCCTTCGCTTTAGATGTTATTAGCCAATCCTGGCAGGCTCGCCAATTGTGAAGGTTCGTGCGGGCACAGGCGCTCAAACAGTAAGGGTGACGCTTAGACACAGACAACACGCTTATAGCAACTTGGAATAAACTACAAATTCACAATTGAACTAAAATACAGTGCCGCTAAAATCAGTGCACAGGAACGATGTTATTGCCGCTGTATGTAGATGATTTGCGTATTTGTAGTTCATTACATGTTGTTATAAACGTCTTCTCTGTGTCTAAGCCTCACCCCTTACTGTTTGAGCGACTGGGACCTACACGAACCTTCGCATAAGTAAATAAATAATAATAGCTACAATCGCACATGCGCTATTGCAATCTTTTGAAAAGAGCTTCTAAGTGTCTAACACTGTCCCGCTGGGAAGACCTGCATTTACAGCTAGTCTTCCATTATGGCATACGCCGACTGATTTTTCTATTCAATTTGACAACTTGCGAATTACGGTGTTCTTGACGTGACGTTTAAGCGGGGGCAATCATGTGCTTATTTTTGTGGGTAATGAATTGCTTTTAAACCACGTATTCACTTTGGAATGCAAAACGAAATTTAGCAAAACTAAAGGGAGAAGACAAAGAGCATCGCTTCACAGTTGCTCGTAGTTTTGCAGGAGTCGACGCCAACAGTGACGTTGTGTCCGTGCTGGCAAATACACCATCAGCCTCACTTCACGTCGACTGCACTGCAAAGGCCTCTCGTGTGTCACCAACTAACCCTCGATTGTGCTTGCTGCATCCACGTTAGGTCGAGAGGACGCGTACGAAAAATTGGCGAACCTTGCACTAAGCCGCGCAAGCCTTGACACAACGAAAATGAACAATTATGCAGACTGATGTGGTCGCTTCTAGGTTTTTATAGGCCATAGCTAGGTGATGAGGGTTCTTTCTAGGTTGCTTCTAGGTCGTTGATGATTGTCGGTGATGCTAGGTTGTGTCTACGTTGATTCTTAGCGCAGAGGGGTTCGAGTTCAACCACAGGCAGTCGCAGACACGACACGGATGCCCAAATTCCAGGGACAGAAACTCGCGCTGAAACCAAGCGTTCGCACCTCTCATAGATCTACGGGTACGTCGCTGTTGGCGTAGACCTTCCATCGCTTCGGGGTCTTCTCGCAGCCGCCGTTGCCTTTCCCGTTCCCTAGTGTTGGGCTAACTGTCGCCTTTCTTTTTAGTGGACCACAGGTGTGTAGTGGGACTCACCCAATTTCTGTGGCACATAGTCGTTTATGTTGATGATGGCTTTCTGATAGGCCGCACAAATTACTGTGGCACATATCCGTGCCCTGTAGTTGGGCGAGCAGTTGCATACTCCCTTTTAACGCGATAGAGTTAAAGAGCTGGTTTCGCAGAAATTCCGGCGTCGCGTCGTTGGTTGTGAGCCCCCGCAGGGGCGTCTGCGCAAGCAGGCGTTTGGTGTGTGGCGACACCACGGACCCGAGCCAACGGGGGGGGGGGGTTTCGACCTCCTCCCACGCCTAGCCGTGCGTGGCGTAGCCGTGTCCGGGGAGAAAAGGGGATCCTGGGGGGTTGAGCCGACGCCGGGTGATTGGACCTTTAAGGCCCCCCGGCAGAGGCAACACACCCCTTTGGCCCCAGCTTCACGTAGACGGCACCCCTGGGCTGACCCACCCAGAGGAAATCGGCAGTCGCCTTTTCCTCTCTCTCTCTACCCTTATCTTCGTCTTTCTCTCTCTTTTAATCTTTCCTGTCATCTCCTCTCTTCTATTCACTTCCAATCTTCCAGGCGGCAAGGGTTAACCTTGTGTGTGTGCCCTCTCTTGGGCACATTATATTTGGTTATAGTGGCTGTGTACAGCTGGCGTTGGCATGGCTTATATTAGTGTAAGTTCTGTCGCGTCCCCATGTTGGGCTCCATGGTGGGCGGCTGGCATGGCTGCCGAAACTAAACAATTTCTATGGCCTCCAGCTCATTTCCTCGACTCAATGATCGTCCTCTCTCAAAGAGGGGACGCACCGAAGAAAAACATGAACTTCTTTTTGAAGCCAAAAGAAAATTTCCCCCGATTCCACGTAATCCACTGTGAGACCATCGACAAGAATGCCAGAACAATCTCTCCCTTTATTGTTTCCAAATCCCTCACCAATACACTCGGACAAGGTTATAAGGCTACTAGAATGGCTAGTGGGGACCTTCTCCTTGAAGTGCAAAGTAAGAGCCAGTACGATAACCTCTCAAAACTAGTCTCCTTTGGAAGTACTCCTGTATCAATAACACCACACCGATCCCTGAACAGCTCCCGAGGTGTAGTATCTGACCAAGACCTGCTCGACTTGACTGAGAATGAGCTCCTTGAGGGCTGGAATGAACAACATGTGACACATGTACAGCGAATTAAACTCCGACGTGACGATAAAGAAATACCCACGAAACACCTGATTGTTACATTTTCCACAAGCACCCTACCAGAATATATTGAAACAGGCTACCTGAGGCTAAAGGTCCGACCATACATTCCCCAATCCGCGGCGTTGTTTTAAGTGCCAACGTTTCGGTCACGGCTCTCACAGCTGCCGTGGCCGTCAAACCTGTGCCAAGTGCAGCTCGCACGAACACCCTACAGACACCTGTGCTGAAACTCCCCACTGTGCAAACTGTGATGGCGGACACCCAGCCTACTCTCGCACATGTCCTTCATGGAAACACGAAAAAGAAATACTCACACTCAAGGTAAATGAGAACATCTCCTTTAGGGAGGCGCGCAAACGCCTTTCTTTTGCGCAGGGTCCTTTATTCGCGGACGTGGCACGCAAGGGGGCAGTGCCACAAAGTTCGCGGCGGCCGCACGCACCACCTGAGTGGACGGGCGGCAGCGCCACTGGCCCCCTCAGCGGAAGCAGCCCGTGCTGCTCCCGCAACCAAAGGGTATGCAGGCCTCTGGACCTGCAGGCCCAGGGCCTTCTGTTCAGGCAGAAGGTCCCAAAAGTGTGACACCCGCGCGCGTAAACCGCGGGCGGGCATCCAGCGCCTCTGCCGAGGCAATGGAAACAACGGCAAGTCCGACGGCGTCTCCAGCGCCGAAGGATCGGCGCAGCTCCTTGGAGCGCGCCAAAAAAGCAAGAACTCCCGTCACGGGGCCTGACAAGGGCTCTCCGACCTAACGCAACACTCCTTTCAGTACACACAGCACTAATTCACACTCAAAATGGATACACAAATTATACAATGGAATGTAAGAGGTCTTATCAGAAACCTCGATGATATCCAAGAGCTGCTACATGAACACTCACCAAAAGTGCTGTGTGTACAAGAAACACACTTAAAATCCAAGAACACCAATTTTCTACGTCATTACGTTATTTTCAGAAAGGACCGGGATGATGCTATGGCATCATCTGGTGGCGTGGCAATTATAGTTAATCCAGGAGTAGCATGTACACACCTACCACTACAAACATCCCTTGAGGCTGTGGCTGTTCGAGCAGTTCTTTTGAACAAACTTGTCACCATCTGCTCTCTCTACATACCCCCCACACTACCGTCTTGAAAAACATGAATTCCAGTCCTTAATAGATGAACTACCAGAACCTTATCTGGTCCTTGGGGACTTGAATGCACATAGCGGTCTATGGGGTGATCCTCGCTGCGATGCACGAGGTCGCCTAATTGAACAGTTCCTCTTTTCCTCCGGTGCGTGTCTGTTGAATAGGAAAGAGCCCACGTATTATAGCCTCGCCAACAAAACCTACTCGTCCATAGACCTCCGCATTGTATCTCCATCGCTTCTACCCCTACTCCACTGGAAAGTCATAAATAATCCTTTCGGAAGTGACCATTTTCCTGTAGTTCTGAGCACACCAATAGCGAATGAATGTCCTCCACAGGTTCCTAAATGGCTCACAGACAAAGCTGATTGGGAACAGTTTCATGAGATTACCCGTTTAAGTTGGAGTGACATGTCTGGCTTAAGCATAGATGCAGCCGTAGAGTACTTTACAGCTTTTTTGGTAGATGCTGCAACCAAATGTATCCCACAAACAACTGGACTGCCCGGCAAGCGACGTGTCGCTTGGTGGAACAATGAATGTAGAAACGCCCGAAAGAAGCAAAACAAAGCATGGAGGTTGCTTCGGAACTCACCGACAGCCGAGAATCTTGACAGCTTTAAAAACATTAAATCTCAAGGCAGAAGAACGCGTAGACAGGCTAGAAGGGAGAGCTGGCAGAAATTTTTATCAGGAATAAATTCATATACACAAGAGGCGAGAGTATGGAACATGGTTGGTAAGGTAGCAGGACGACAAGCACATTCACTTCCACTAGTAAACACACAAGGCGACAGCTTGGAAGACCAGGCGAACTTCCTTGGCGAACACTTCGAACAGGTCTCCAGCTCATCGCACTACACTGCAACTTTCCAACAATACAAAACAAGAATCGAAAAACAGAAACTCGAGCGCAAATCCACAAAACACGAGCCATACAATGAACCTTTCGTCTTAGCCGAGCTACAGGCATCACTAAACTGCTGCAACGATTCCGCCCCAGGCTCTGATCGTGTAGTATATCAAATGTTAAAACATCTGCCCTCTGAAACTCAAAAGTCCCTTCTTTCCCTGTATAATGCTGTTTGGTTTTCCGGCGAGATCCCCTCTGCCTGGAAGGAAGCCATTATTCCGATTCTGAAGCAAGGCAAGGATCCATCCTCCATTACCAGTTACAGGCCCATTGCACTAACAAGCTGTCTGTGTAAACTTTTTGAAAAGATGGTGAACCGCCGACTAATACACTTCCTAGAAACAAACAATCTACTGGACCCATACCAGTGCGGATTTCGCGAGGGCAGATCCACCACTGACCACCTCTTACGAATCGAGGCACAAATTCGTGACGCTTTTGTCCATAACCAATTTTTCCTTTCCGTGTTCCTAGATATAGAAAAAGCTTATGACACCACATGGCGCTTCGGTATACTGCGAGACCTCGCACATTTAGGTGTGCGGGGCAGAATGTTAACCATAATCGACAGTTACCTGTCCAATCGGACATTCCGTGTCCGAGTGGGCACTGTTCTGTCTCAAACATTTGTGCAAGAAACAGGAGTGCCGCAAGGTGGCGTATTGAGTTGTACGCTATTTATTATCAAAATGAATTCCTTGCGCCTGTCCATGCCCCGCAATATGTTTTATTGCACATATGTCGACGATGTTCAGGTCGGTTTCAAATCGTGCAACCTTTCAATGTGTGAACGGCAGGTTCAGTTAGGCTTGAACAAGGTCTCTAAATGGGCAGACGAAAATGGCTTTAAACTGAACCCACAAAAGAGCACTTGTGTCCTATTCTCCAGAAAGAGAGGCCTTCACCCTGATCCGGACATTCACCTGTACGGTCAACGTCTGTCTCTAAAAACTGAGCATAAGTTCCTGGGTGTAATATTAGACACCAAACTAACTTTCATACCGCACATCAAGTATCTAAAAAACAAGTGCCTAAAAACCATGAGTGTACTGAAAGTGTTGTCACGCACTACATGGGGTAGTGACAAAAAGTGTCTGATGAACCTACATAAAAGCCTCATACGCACGCGCCTAGATTACGGGGCAATAATCTACCAGTCTGCAACTCCAACTGCACTAAAGATGCTTGATCCTGTTCACCATCTAGGGATTCGTCTTTCTACGGGTGCTTTTCGCACCAGCCCCGTAGAAAGCCTCTACGCTGAATCTAACGAGTGGTCGCTGCACCTGCAGAGAACCTACATGTCTTTTCTATATTATTTCAAAGTGAACGCAGACAAGGAACACCCTTCACATTCTACAATTAATGATACGTCCAGCTCTGCCCTGTTTGAAAACCGGCCTTCGTTCAGACAGCCCTACTCACTTCATGTGAGGGGCCTAGCAGAGGAAACGGGTGTGCCACTTGAACATCGTTTGATGGCTCCTGCAGCGTATCTGCCGCCGTGGGAGTGGCAGACTATAGACTGCGATGTATCTTTCTTAGAAGTCACGAAGCACGCGCCCATTATACATATCCGTACATACTTCCTTGAACTGCAATACAAATACACATGTCCTGAATTCTTTACAGATGCATCAAAGTCTTACACTTCTGTGTCGTACGCAGCGGTCGGTCCATCATTTTCGCATGCCGGCGTTCTGCATCCTGATACGAGCATCTTCACCGCTGAAGCATATGCGATACTTGTGGCTGTTAAACACATTAAGCAACTAAAACTACAAAAGGCAGTAATTTACACGGATTCCCTAAGCGTAGTAAAAGCTCTGAAAACACTTAAAAAAACACAAGAACCCGGTCCTTGTCTCCCTTTACTCATCATTATGCACAGCCTACACATTTAAACAGCATGTCGTAGTGTGCTGGGTGCCAGGGCACCGCGAGATCCAAGGTAACGTGTTGGCGGACCAGCTGGCCGCATCCGCCCACGAAAACACTGCCGATACATCCACGCCCGTCCCTGCGCTGGACTTAAAACCTTTCCTTAAACGAAAGCTAAGAGCTTATTGGCAGAACACATGGGACAGGCAGACAGAAAATAAACTACACGTTATCAAGCCGCACCTTGGTAATTGGCCGCAAGTATCAAAGTCACGCCGCACAGAAGTTACACTTATAAGGCTAAGAACAGGACATACACACAGTACACATTCATACCTTTCTGGCCGGTGGTGATCCACCTCTGTGCGATAAATGTGGTGGATCACTCACTGTCCTGCACATACTTATTCAATGCAGTGAATTAGAGTCTATTAGAAAAAAGCACTTTCCATTAGCCTACAAAGAACAAATCCCACTGCACCCGCGCATGTTCATCGGCGAAGAACCGATTTTTAAATATGAGTCATTGTTTGCGTTTTTAAAAGATATTCATAGCTTTCACATCATATATCAAGGAAATCCGTAGCACGACCTCTCAACAGAGGTTGTTGCTGCGGTAGCTACTCTCACAAGCACCTTCTTCCCAGCCTTTGGCCTCAAAGGCCTTGAGGAGGCATTGGTGCAATTTTCCGATCGCCTACTTGTATATACCATGGTCATTTGTGATTCATTCCATCCCCATAGATCACATCACGTATCAGTGCCATAATTTTATACTCTATACACACCTTTTACGCTTGTTTATAGCGCGTGATTTTAGGCCTCTATACAGCCGTAATACACCGTCATCGCAATCATTGGTCATCACCTACATCTCCTAAAAGACATGGCGCTCTTTGGCCACACATGGCCCTTGCGCCACAAAACTCCACTAATCATCATCATTGGTTGTGAGCGAAAAATCATCATCTTGTCCGTGACCGAAAAATCGAGGAGATGCAAATAAAATAAGAAAAACTTTCCGGGTCCGAGTGAGGATCGAACCAAGATCGTCTGAGTGGCAAGCAGGTGTTGTACCACACAGCCACACGTATGCTTTTAAATACTGCGAAAATAACTTCCTCTGCTTGGAAATACAGTGAAAAATAACTCCTGCTTTACAAACACACGCGTCCCGTATACATGCGTCCCAATACAACATCTAAAATCGCAGTAATACGTGGCACAAGCGTACATTGCTATCAGGTGTCAGAACAGGTGATTATCATAACTTCGTGGTTCAAAGCCGGCCACCCATTACAAACAAAACGCAAACGTTACTGGGCGTATTCCCTGAAGACCACGTAGTGGGTGCATAGCACGTTCGAAAACATGTCACATGCATAATTGCTCTTGGTTTAAAGCATGCTACCCGTTACCTAGTATGCACTAAGTGGTTGAAGTACGCACCAGGGACAGGATATCGCTCTCGCGTTCAACTCTTAAAGAAGAAGCTTAAGGATCCCCCAATTTTTTAGTGTGCCAGTGGTGAGTAGTGGGATTCACCCAATTTCTCTGGCACTCTCCCGTTGATGATGATAGTTGTTTTATGACAGACGGCACACATATCTGTGATACATACCCGTTCGTTGGGCTAACTGATGCCTTCTTTATTTTTAGTGGACCAGTGGTGAGCAGTGGGACTTACCTACTTTCTGCGGCACATACCTGAAACACCGCACAGGATAGTCTGCACAAATTACGGCTGCCTTAAAGAGCTACGCTGTTAATAATACTTGTACCACCTCGAAATGCGCCTCAAAAGCAGCATTTTTATGGCAATTGGCAGCAAAGTCGAAATCACAAACGTCGCGAGTGTATCCAAGGAAACTTTCAGACCGGCCGAGGTAAGAGGTTGCGGAACGGGTTGTGGAGGAAACGAATTGAGAGAATAACCTTTAAGGCACGCAAAATTATGCATGTAGTAAATGAACTTTCGCATATACAGTGATGGAAGTGACTTTTTACTTTTTGGAGCACACTTTGGAGCAGGAAAATTACCGCTCTGGAGCAGCCATAAGTGTTTTCGGAGCGGAAAAAACGTTAGTTTGGAGCAGCTATTGGTGTTTTAGGAGCAGGTACAAAATTTGCCATACACCAATTGGAGTTCGAAGCATTGCCGAAGCAACTCGTAAATATTAATATTTATTATGAAATATATTTCGCAGACAACAATGTATATTTCAAGGAGCAAACAATTAAAAAAGATGGCTGGTTGTCAAAAATGTGCTGTGAAATGAGCTATATATTTAAAATACTAGTATTTGTGGCAGAAATCAAATCAAACCAGTAAAGCTGAGCGCCACAGTTTAGAAGTAACCACAGTCCCATCTAACTGTTGCCAAATAAGCAGTAGATAATCGGTATGAGATAAAGGCAATCCTGCTCATTTTCACATTTAACCTCACTAGCCTGCATATCTATCTGAAGAAAAAAAAGAACAGGCAGATGAGCTATATGCTTAATATGCCAGTTCTTGTTGCATAAATGAGATCAGAGATGATAATGCCGCACACTAGTGGCATACTGGAATGATAGTATACAGATTCTTTTGTTTCTTTAGGACTTATGAGTTGGTCAAACAGTAAAAGTTCGTCGTTCTCATTCTCTCAGTGCCATTTCGGAGCAGGTTTGGAGCAATCACTAACAAAAATCACTGTTTGGAGCAGCATGGAGCATCATTTTTCTTTTGGAGCAGTTTGGAGCAATTGGAGCAGCACTTCCATCGCTGCATATACGAGAAATGACCTACACTATGGCAGCGGTCACTTAACATATAAAAATTCATATCATTGGTCTGCATGACCTGTGAAGAAACGTATGAATCAAAGTTTATTGATGCAAATCAGAATCAGAGAAGTAGATCTGAACAAGCTGCTCAGATTTCATTCACAAGACTCATGTGCAGTTGCAGATCGTATGCAGCTGCATGCTTTTTGCCGTCCATGGCTCATCCCCCCCCTCGCTAGATTCCAGAGTTACTTGCGGATTGCACTGGCCTTCATATGTCCTACTTTGCTTTTTTCATCAATTGATTGGTGCGTTTGATGTTGCGCACGGCCTGCTTGTTTGATTTCCGTAGGAGCCGTCCGGCGCGATTTATGTCGCATGTGTTGGAGATCCCCGTTTATGGCGTTTGTAAAGAACAATCGCACCAAGAGAAACTTCCTTCATCACTCGTATATTCGCGAACCAAGAAAAGTGCAGTTTTGCCTGAAAGGCGTTGTACTGCTAACGGCAGCAGCTTGTTAGAGGACTGCACCTGTAACGTTCACCAATTTAGTTGAAGTATAACGCACGCAACGTAAGCATACACAGATCTTCCTAGATAACTCTGAAAGCTCGCTGTCCTAAACTTGTCTCAATGATGCGCAGACAGACAGTGCTGAGAAAAGAAATGGTGGTCCGCTAAACGATGTCTCCCAAACCAAGCTAACACGACATCTAGCACTAGCCACGCGGGTAAGCAAAGCATACGAAGCCACGAGCCATCTCGGTTCACTAAGCTGTTGCACCCGTCACGGATTACGAGCAAGATGACGCTCGCTTGTCACCTATCATCTAGCACAACCAGACTGACCAGAGGAGCAGAGTCATTGTCATTCTTATCAACGCGCTCGATTACCCGAAGGGGGGGGGGGGGGTGTTTGCACAAAAAGTTCAAATACGTGGCCGACTCAATCAATGAAGTTCACGGGACAAATTTTACTGGTAAACCTTACCGTCGCCACTAAAATGAAGAAATTGTAGTCCATCAGGTCGCAAGTCGTATCATTTTCTTATAATATATGTGGTAGAGTTAATCAATTCCGCTGTGAAGGTCCACTGCTGTTTTGTTGCCTGTTTAACTAAATGCCGTTTTGTGCGCTCTGTACATTGAAGGACAATGTAACTGGAATGCCCATGTGTTCCATCACACATAATGACTATGAATATAATGAAACTGACGTCCACGTCACCCTGAAAATTTTCTAAAGGTCGATACGTTTTGCGAACTCAGCGGGATAAAGCACATTATGCGCTGTAAACTAATTAGCGAACACGGTAGTAGTATTTTGTTGTACAATAGCCGTTTATGTGTCAGCATTTCTCGAGCAGCAAGTCTCCGCCATGCGGAACGAGCTAAAAAAGATAGAATTATGACATCTGACACTGGCAATGTTTAAAAGTTCTGCACTGTCTGAGAGATCGGACGCTACAGTAGGACTCATGAATTCACACAATTCCTGCAGTAAAATACGGTACATATATCAGTATGGACACAAATGTCATCCACCCGTGTTAATGAGAACTAACAGACAATGATGCCTAGGAATGTATAGGGGTTGTTATTAGAAGCAATTGTAATGTAAATGTGAAGAATGAAAAGTGGACGAAAAGATAACTTGTCACCAGCAGGGACCGAACCTGCAACCTTCGAATAATGCGTCCGATGCTCTACCACTGAGCTGCGGTGGCGGTCATCCCTCCGTCCACTTTATAGGGTTGTGAAGAGGTTTATTAGCAGTTCAGCGACGATACGCTTGTCAGCGACGACGCAGCGAGAGGCACAGTCCAGCGGGACAGCAGCGATCAGAAACACGAGCCGAGCGAGCCAAGCGTTGGCGATGCTGCTGGATGGAGGCACATCTTTTTCTTCACAGGGTATATATGTGCATTTAAACGTGGGAGCGTCAGTCAGCGCCGCCTGTTGCCATTACGGCGAGTGTGGAACACTCTTTTTGCCTGTTGGGCGTCACGAAGCACGTGATCTTATTACGAGCTGGCAGCTCACTAATAATCCCTCGCATACCACCTGAAGGCATCAAGTCTGCCAGAACGAGACCCTCGTTATGAATGAAGGAAAGAAAGAATTGTAAACTTAAGGGCTCGTTTGCTTTGTTAAACACGGTATTAATGAGAACTAACAGACAAAGATGCCAAGGAAAGTATAGGGGATGTTATTAGAAGTAATTGTAATGTAAATTTGAACAAAGAGAAGTGGACAAAAAGATAACTTGTCACCGGCAGGGACCGAACCTGCGACCTTCGAATAACGCGTCCGATGCTCTACCACTGAGCTACGGTGGCGGTCATCCCTCCGTCCACTTTATAGGGTATATATGTGCATTAAAACGTGGGAGCGCCAGTCAGCGCCGCCTGTATTTCTTTTTTTTACCGCAATACATGCCTAAGTAACTTGCGTATTTTGTTTCTAGAATCTAGGCAATGACCCTTTTATAGTACTTCTTTTCATGAATGTCCCTGTGAAAAATCGCATAGTCGATTTTGCACAGCATACGTACTTGTTGTGGAGGCAGATGCTGTTGCAAAAGGCACCGTCGCACAAGCAACAACATTGTATTTGATAGTGGCAACAGATCTTTAGGCAGCGTAGTCGCCGCTGAACTTCGTCAAATTGTCTTGGAAGTGACCGAGCTACTTAGTCATGAGACGCAGTTTTTTTACAATCCGGGAGCAAATGAAAATCTGACAGGTTTCCTTATGCATTCCACTAGGACGACCCGAAGCCGAAAGCCATCTTCTTGTCCTTTGTCTTAGTCGATGTACTGCTCCTCCACCCCGCCCCTCGTTCCTTCGAAAGCTTTCTGCGCTTGAAGTGGTTTTGCACTGTCTCCTGGATCGGAGGCATTGCAAGCATTCTGCACCTGTTAGCAGAACTTGTTTCTCGGCTACTTTGCTCGTACCTTCGAGATAGACCTAGACGCCTAAGCGCCACCAGAAAACGAAGATCACGAAGGGCGTGCAGTGCTTCACCACTGCCTCCGTAATGGGCCCGCCTTTGAACAATTCACAATGACATCTGATCACGGAACGTTAGTGGCGTCTAAATGACGTCACAATTTTCGCTACGTGTGTCTTCATGTGATGATTCTTTGCACCACTATTGTTGAGGCGGCCGCCGGTCCATATTCACGTTCGATGAGGACTCTAAGGTTCTCGCCTTAAAAAGGAAAGGCGAGAGTCATATTGCGAAGCGGGATAGACAGGGCGGCAGTAGCGTTGATTCGACGGTGCGTCATAGCTTTATTATTACGCAACCGTTCTCAGCTATCGAAAGCCGCTACCTTATGCTGGCCACCGTTGTCCAACTGTTATATGGAAAATGCTATGGCTGCACCCTATTGCAGCCATTGCTTTCTCTCGCTAGGAAACAAGTCGATGCGGAGAGGAAGTAATAATGTGAATGCAGTGCATTCCTGCGCTCTTACTCACCTCGTAAGTTGCTTTGTGGAGCTGTGTGCCAAGGGAACTTGTACATCTTCTGTATCCTTAACATACTTTTGTACGTGAACCAACTTGTATGGGCGAAGTAGATGTCCCTGTTTCCGGGCGCCATCTTGATCAGTGCCGAGCAGGTCAAAGTCATGAGAGAATGCATGTCCTGGAGCCGGCCAAACTTCATCTCTAACTCGAGCAAGTCTCCAATCGCCGAGAGCAACCTGTACACAAACCGGAGATTTCGTTCTAACACGAGGAAATAGGTAATCTTTCAGGGAGCTTTCGCGGAAACAAAGTATATAGGGGATATTGTTATGCAGCTCATATTGGAGCTTCTGTGATATCGCTTTCTACGAAACTCGTCCAAAATTAATGAAATATGAAGACCCATACTTTAACGCTCAGAAGATTCTCTCGCAGTTGTGATTTCATTGTGTGCTTTAAGCACACAGTGCAATGGCGCTTTTAGAGGCAGGCGCTTCCTCTGATTAGGTTAGCGTGTGAGTCCTACACACAGTGAAAACTGCTTATTAAAATACAGCTGATGTTTCTCCTTTTGCAGATCCTGACAATCTTTCATAAAACAGAAAACATGGCTTTTTTGTGTATTCTAAGAATGACGGTAGTATGTGGCCAGCATGCTCCAAATTCACTGAATAATGTTTGAGTTTTTTTTTCAGGATCTACGCTTTTCTGGATCTATTAGTGAGTAAGGTGGTGAGAACGTCATTTCTGAAATTATTTCGAGATGTTAACTTGCTGCAAGAGAAAAAGGCCAAAAGAGAGAGAGAGAGATAAAAAAAACGGGAAGGCAGGGTGGTCGACCAAGATTACAACATCCGGTTTCCTAGCTTACACCAAGGGAAAAGCAAAACGAAAAGAAAGATTGAAAGAAGAGTCGAGATAAGAGCAGGCGCACAAAAATAGGAAGGTGGGAAGCGAGAGTGCCATAACTTTTGCAATATGCCAATGCCCCACAAAAAATTCAATGAAGCCTCAATATATTTCCGGTGTGACGACAGTTCGTGTCGACATTCTAGTATTGACTGTTCAGACGGGCCTGTCGTCAAGGCAGGTGAACGCAGCCGCTAGCGGAGGTCTGTGCCTCCTGTAGTAAGGACAGCGACAAATAACGTGTTCTATCGTGTCTTCATTGTACCAGTGGTGGCAATCACCACTTCGTTTGCCGATTTCGAAGGCACAGTATTTGTTGAAAGCGACACCAAGCCACCGTCGGCAAAGCAGGGTTGTCTCGAGTCGAGAGAGTCCGGACGCGGGGGACAAGTCGGTGCAGTCGTGTGCGGTGTAAACTTGGTGTATTCTATAAAGATGTTAAGATGCATTACAAGTTATAAAGATGCATTATGATGCTTAACCAACTCGCCCAACAAGCCACTCTTCTAAATATGTTAAGGGTTCATTTGCAAGATCGCGAATGTTCATTGCAGTATCTTCTTGATAATGGGATGGAACCTTGTACGCCGTCTTCGTGCTCAGATCGAGCAGCTGCATCGGCATGTTCGTTGCCATTATATGCTCTTGGGAGCCCCTGAAACGGGATGTGCCCCTGCACGAAGAGGTGATGGAGAAGCTGTCTAATTTCAAATGCTAAAAGTTTTCCCTATGACTTTAATCACTCACTTTACTTATGTTTCCTTACGGTTTATTGAATGTTTCACTTACTTTATTCTATGTAAAAGTTTTGCCGCTTACTCTAAGCTATGTTGCTGGTGTGCGTCTGACCAGATAGTTGAGCGCGCTGGCGTAGACGTTGCTCAGCACGAAGCTTTCTCAAATTGGGGCGGCCGAAGACTTCCGTGAATGCTGTCTCGAAATGGGACCAGTTTTTGTATTTGACGCTCATGATTGTGGAACTTGTGACGCTCATGATTGTGCTTTGGCTGAATCGCGCAGTCGGCTCTCGGCGATCGACATTTTGACGTCGTCAGGCTCACAATGGGCGAGGGGCTAATGTATCAATGGTTTGCAGCCAGAGCGTTGTGTTGTCTAAAACCCCCGAAATTCGGTAAGTTCTGTAAGAGATGGCGGAGGCCGTGCTGTACTTGTCAACGCTCTTGTGATGCAGGCGTTAGCGTGTTCGGAGGACTTCTTCATGGTAGAAATTGCCTGCGTGGCCACGGTGAGGTGGCTGGAGGCCGCATTCGAGGTAGGACTGATGACCTCTGGCGTTGATACGGAGGTCCCTTGGGCAGCGGTATGAATTGCAAAGTCCTAGGAAGCGTGGACACCGTCCTTTGAACCGAGGTAGCGTCCATGTGCAAGGCACTGGAGTTGGTGACCTGGGCTATGGGGACGCCTGCACACGAGCCGGTTGGTGCAGGAGCGGGGGTGAGCTCGGCGACCGAAGCCACTGTAAGTGAATCGGGGAAACGAGAAAGTATGCCTCCGCTCAGTAGCGCGGTGTGCGACTGCAGGTCGTCAAGCAGAGGTTCTTCGGACGGCTTCGCCATCGTAATGAAGAGACACAGAGACAGCACCCGTACCTGGGCCTGCTGCTCTATTCTCTGCCTCTTCTCCTTCCGCTTCGCTTTCCCTCGAGCTCCTTGCGCAAGCAGCCGAGCCCTAATGTCCATTCTTGCCCTTCACAATACTTTATTTTTAATTTATTTATTGAATATTGCAGACCTAAGAACTGGTCAAAGCAGGACAGGTACAAGCGGCATGATATAAACAAAAACACATGACGTAACATGGGAAAATATCAAAAGAAATGGAAATGAAACACCTGCTAACAGTACGCATCATTGATAACATGACACAATATTACATAAAATGGAACGATAACACAAATTAACAGTGCATATTGAAGGTCTAAGCTGCAGAAAATTGGCTAAGGTCAATTAAAGAGTTCCACTCGGATGCAGTACGCGGGAAAAAAGGAAAGCTGAAACGCGTTGGTTTTAGCAAAATATGGGGTTAAAGAGTGGGAATGACGATGACGTGTATTCCTAGTGGACAGAGGAGTTGCACGTGGGTCAAGGGCTAAGTTATGATTAAAAATAAAATAATGAAAGTTCAGGCGGTTCCTTTTTCGCGTAGTTCAAGTGCTTCAATGATGTTAGCAGTCATGAGTTTAGTCAGTGAGTCCGTGATTTTAAAATTAGGATAAGCAAACCTAATAGCTTTTCTTTGTACTGCTTCAAGTTTTTTAAATTTTAGTTTTAGTAAAGCGGCCCCATACAACACAAGAGTATTCTAGTTTTGGTCTTATGTACGTAAGTAATTAGTTTAATGTTAGAAGGAGAATTTTTAAGCTTATGTTTTAGGAAACACAACTTACGGAAGGCAGCAGAACATACGTTGTTTATAAGGAAGTTCCTAGACAGGTCATATGTTATTGTTACGCCTAGATATTTATAGTTGTTTACCTGTCGTAGTGATGATCTGCCGAGGTTTTAAGTAAAATAAAGAGGTGTTTTTGAACGAGTTACGCAAATATAAACAGATTTTCGTGCGTTGAGTGTCATACATTGTCATTACACCAGGTTAATATGTTATTAAGACTTAGGTTCAGGTTCTGTTCATCATTAGTACAAGTAACAAGGTAGATTGATGTCCCTGGTTTTTGTAATTAGTTTGCGGTGAATAACTTTTTCAAATGCTGTACTAAAATAAAGGAACATGACGTCCATTTGACCATTTTTATCCAGAGTTTCTGCAAATGAATTAACCACTGAGAATAACTGAGTTACGATTGAATAACATTTTCTAAAGCCATGCTGAAAATTAGTTATGGTCAAAAGGTAAAAGCAAGACGCCGACCAAAAAAACACTTTAAAAAAATAACACGACGTTTCGGCTCCCGTGCGGGGGGCCTTGTTCACAAATGGAGCAATGAAAGATCGGGGATTGACTATGTACGTGCGTATAGATGGCGCAAACAGCGCGCGTAAACAGAGGGAAGGGTGCCGTCATTGCGACTTAGCGTGATATCGCTGGTTTGGATTAGTAATGATTCGAGATGAAGTCGCGAGGTTAGATTTCTTTCAGTGGCTAGCACATGCGCACTGGCCCAGTCAATATCATGTCTCTTGGAAACAGAATGCTCAGGGAGTGCATTTGAAGACACCTTTTCTTTTTTCACGTCGTAACAGTTCTTTCAGGCGGCTTTGAAAATCGCCTGTCTCGCCGATGTACAGATGATCACAGTCGGCACAGGGAATGTTGTACACGACACCAGGAAACGTTTCTTCTGGAAGCTTGTCCTTCACGTTTGGGAGCACACTTCTCAGTTTTTTCACCCGCACATGTCACACGTGTACATCAAAGGAGCGGCGCACGCGCGCTAAGGCCTCACTGGTTCCAGGAGCATACGGTATCGCGGCACGTTTACGGGGAGCAGGCACGGATGAGGCACTAATAGGCGGACGAGATAATTGGTTATGCACTGAATTCACAAACGAAGCAGGATAGCCGTTGCCTGAAAGTTCAGCATGCACCACTTTCAGGTCTCTTTGCAAGTCCTCTGAAGAACTACACGTTTTTTGCGCGCGATGTATGAGTGAGGAGGCGACCGAGCGTTTGTGGCAAGCAGGATGAATTGAACTGAAGTTGAGGTAGCGTCCTGTGTGTGTATCCTTTCGATACACGCTGAAGCGAAGTCCTGTCCCTTCACGCTGCACCAAAACGTCAAGAAATGGAAGGCGACGATCCTTCTCCAGTTCAACTGTGAAATTTATGGCCGGTTCAATGGAGTTCAGGTGTGACGAGAACGCATCCAGGGCATCCTTCTTTATAACGGAAAACAGTCCTCCACATACCGAAGAAAAAATCTTGGTTGCGGCATGAATGCTGCGATAGCCCGGCGTTCGACTGATTCCATTGTTAAGTTTGCAGCGGTTACCGAGAGGGAGGCACCCATGGGCGTTCCTCGAAGTTGCTTATAGAAGCAGTCCTGGAAAACGAAGTACGTGTTTTCCCTGGCAGAACTACAGGAGCTTGCGCAAGTCCTGAACCTCAAATATTGTCCTCTCGGGAAGCGAGGCGTCGTCTTGCAGGGCAGTAGAACACACTTCGACAGCAACGTCAATTTGGACACACCTGAACAAGGACGTAACGTCGAACGACACCATAGTGTCGTCATCGTCAAGCTTCAGATCGCGCAGTTTGTTAATGAAGTCAGAAGAGTTTCGTAAACGTGTTGGACCGCATCCCACAATTGGAGATATGATGCGGTGTAAGTACTTCGAAAGGCTAAGAAGCGGTGACCGTCTGTAATCCACGATTGGCCGCATAGGTAGTACATCAGGCTTGCGTATCTTGAGCAGTCCGTAGAGAGCCGGAGCGGAGCCAATGCGGCAGAGGAGACGGTAGTACAGATGCTTATGCCTTGGGGGGGGACGAATTGAAACACCTCTGTGAGTAACTTTTGCAGGTCTTTTTGTACCTTGCTGGTAGGGTCCTTGTCAAGACGGTAGTAGGTGTTTTCGTCTTGCAGCAAACATCGCATCCTTTTCACGTAGTCACTGCGGTCCAGAAGAACTGTGGCGTTGCCTTTGTCAGCTGGGAGGATGACTAGGTCATTATTACCTCGAAGGCTTTGAATCGCATTGCGCTCTTCTGCAGTCAATGGTGACGCGAATCGTCTAGGACGGAATTTGGACAACACACTCACGGCTCGCGTGCGGGCTTCATCACGGCGTGAAGGTTCTACCTGCGCCACGGCGTTTTCACTGCGCAGACCAAACGTTTGGCGTCCGTTGTTGGTCCCGTGTTGAAGTTGAGACCAAGCTTAAGAAGAGACAACTCAGAGGCGCTTGGACTGTGAGAAGAGAGGTTGTGCACAGTGGTAGTGGGCGCGTTCCTGGTCGACGCCGTGTGCGAAAGACGTCAAGCTTGTTCTCGTGAGTGATTTCGCTCGATGAGACTGCCGCGCAGCCTGGTAGTTCGCGTGAAGGAAGATGCTGGTGCATTCGTCGGGGTACCGGTGCTCCAACTGTCGGCGAAAGAAGAAGGCTTCGTTTTCCAGTCCTCTAATCTTTTCTCTGCATTCGAGTATCCTGGCCTGGAGGAGCGAACGTTCACCCTTGGCCACCAGGCTTAGGCCAAAACTCGACAGGACGGGTCGGTTGAGGTGAAGGGACCGAGGTATGAAACCACGGAACTTGCAGGATAAGTTCAACGCGAGATGATCTTTCAAGGCGAAAATGCGGGTGATCAGGGAAACGCAGCGGCGAATTTTTGTCACAACTTGGCCATACGCCCGGCGAAGGTTAATGAAATCAAGAGTTTGACGAAAGCTCGTCTGCTCGGGAATAATCATGGTCAAACGTGAAGGGCAAGCTTCCAAAAGAAAAGTTTCCTGGTGTCGTGTACAACATTCCCTGTGCCGACTGTGATCATGTGTACATCGGCGAGACAGGCGATTTTTCAAAGGCGCCTGAAAGAACTGTTACGACGTGAAAAAAGAAAAGGTGTCTTCAAATGCACTCGCTGAGCATTCTGTTTCCAAGGGACATGATATTGACTGGGCCAGTGCGCATGTGCTAGCCACTGAAAGAAATCTAACCTCGCGACTTCATCTCGAATCATTTGTAATCCAAACCACCGATACCACGCTAAATCGCAATGACGGCACCCTTCCCTCTGTTTACGCACCTGTTTGCGCCGTCTATTCGCACGTACATAGTCAATCCCCGATCCTTTCATTGCTTCATTTGTGAACAAGGCCCCCGTACGGGAGCCGAAACGTCGTGTTATTTTTTAAAGTGTTTTTTGGTCGGCGTCTTGCTTTTTACCTTTTGACCATGATTATTCCCGACCAGACGAGCTTTCGTCAAACTCTTGATTTGAAAATTAGTTAGTATAGAGTTTTGTTCTAGGAATACCCGCAACGCGCTTAGATATTACATGTGCAAGCATTTTACATATTGGTGATGTAACTGAGATGGGACAGTAGTTTTCTACGAGCAAATGGTTTCTTTCTTAAAGACGGGAACAACACGAGCCCTCTTCCAATCACTGGGTAGTTTTTCACTCAACAGCGAACATCGAAAGAGCACCATTACAAAATGAGGAATACTTTCTGCATAACGGCGAAGAAAAACATTAGGGATATTGTCTGGACCACAAGATGATTTAGTGTTCAACTTCAAAATCTTTCCAAAAACACCAAATAATGAGATAAAGTCAACTTCATTGGGTTGAAACACTCTTTGCTGAGGAGTATTAAGACTCGCCTTAGCAAACACGCTATGAAAAAATTTGTTAAAATGTTGCGTAATGACCTTCAGATCTGTAACGGTATTTCCCTCGAGTAATGTATGTGATACCTGCTTCTTACTATCGCTTAGGAAGTTCCAACACTTTGTGGGATCATTTTTTTTTAAAGTTTGGCTAACATTGTTTTAAAGTAAAAATCCTTTGATTCGCGCCAAGCGCGTGCCAAATTTATTTTAAGTTCATGAATAATAGCTCATTCGGTGATTAATCTTTTTCAGTCGTTTTAATTAGAATTTTAGATGGATGATTTTACGCGTAATTAATTAGGCGCTTTTAGCAATATTTCTGGATTTGGTAGGTACGAATGAACTTATGCAGGGATGGCACATTTTAGTGAATTGGTTCCATAGCGCGTCAACGTCGCCTTCATTTTCAATAAAGTTATTGTAACAACTGTCCATCAACGGCAAAATAGACGCATCATCAGATCCTTGCATAATCCTTGAAGCTTCGAGTGGTTGTGCGTTTGTGACCGACTGAGTTGGATAGAGGAATGGTAACACTTAGAAGATGATGATTCAGACAGGCCATTTTCAATTAAAACTGTATATTCATAAACATCGCGGCATAGATTGGACCTTGTGTTTGACAGCCAGCAGAGAGCGTTTTTTGTATACTCCACATTTTTCGAGAAATGTTGCGACTGGGGCGCTCAAGTATCCATTAGAATGGCATTATCTCGTACGGTTGGAAACGGACGTTCACAATTGGTCTTCCACGCTGGGCTGCGGACACAAAAGAATTGTCACGGTCAAATGCCACGCTGTCCTATGCTCTGCATACGCTGCATGGAGTGCCGAGGCTGCGTCAAGCAGCAAAGAACGCCTGTGCTCCTTTGCTGTCATACCTTGCGGTGTCGCCAGTATGAATCAGGCCGTTCGCTTAGGTAGGCCTTCGCGTGCGACTTGAATTTCAAGAACACTACTCCTGATGGTAGGCGCTTGACCGACTGCACCGGAGATTGCTCTGCCCGAGCGTCAGCAGGTGCGGCATGAGAAATGACCACAGCTTCTCTGTTTGGGTCCTCGGATTTCCCACGGGCCTACACATCGCCCAGGAAATTCTTGAAAACAACGCAGTGAACTGTGTTCATTGCAGTACAGCGGATAACGCCATCTCCGGACATACATGTCATAATGTTCAAGCGAGAGACAAAACATTTATTTAAAAAAAAAACGTGGTTCATTCCGGGTGGGGCCCTTCTTCCAAGGCTACAAGTTCACTCTCTTTAACGCGGTAGCTAAACAGCTCGTTTTGCAGAAAATCCGGTGTTTTGCGCACAACAGCGCAAAATCGATGTTGTGCGTAAGAGAAAATTCGAGGTGCATACAAATAAATAAATAAAAATATTCGGTCCCAGTGAGAATCAAACCCGGCTTTCTGCGTGGCAAGCAGAAAGTGTGTTGCCACGGAGCCACGCTTGTACTTGAAACTGCTTGGTAAGGAAAACGCTACGACACTGTCACGTACTGGGAGGAGTCTCCTTAACGCATGCAACATTGCGTGGCCGAATTCTAAAATCGCTCCAGGCATCAAAACATGTGCATTCTCCCACGAGTGGGTGGATCGAAGCTACCCACTTATTAAGTGTGCAGCTGCGCAAGTACGCACGACGCGTAGTGTGAACTTACAACGGCACTTGCATGAGGCATTTCAGGATAGTTTGAAACGGCCAATGTTACACGCACAAACATTCCTTTCGTTGCGACCTCATTGAAGGCGATTTACGCTTGAAGGCGAAGCTGAAGCGTCCTGCAAGTTTTACAGCGAAAGCTGTTAAGAGTTCTCAACAAGGGCCGATTCTGGCGCCGTAGTTGTGCGCCGCCACCGCCGCCCGTGTCCGTAACCACTATCGCGCGAAATAAGAAAAAAAAACTAAATAAAATATACCCGAGGACAGAATGGGAATCGAACGCGGCCCTCTGCGTGGGAGCCCAGCACTCCACCACTGAGCTACGCCGTTTTTTTTCTTCACACGATATTTATTACAAAAGAGGTTTATGTATATACATAGCGTACAAAAATACCTAAGCATGCCTCCACAAATGTACAATAGACATTACAAAACAAATTTCATACAACACTGTGTTCTAAAAGGGTATTTGAGCAGTGGATTTTATCAACTGTTGATACCAGTCCGGCTGAAACTGTAGTTGTTCATAAAAGTATTTTAGCTGTACAGTCATTTGTACGAAATGTGACTGCGATGACACCATTGGTTCCGCATGCCTGTCTTACAAGTGAGCTTTCCATAAACTGTGCATGCCCATTAACAACAGCACGTCAAGCTGGCATGGCATTGCGTTTGGGTGGCACAAGATAAGCGTATGCTATGAGAATTTAAATAAAGGTGCTTTTTCAAAGCCTTCTGCAACTAATGAAACAATGTTCTGTTGTTTCTGGAACTTCAAAGAGGCGGCAATTAATTGAGGATACAAAGATACCTTTGGTGCTTAACCAGGCTTTTACAGGTACTGTTTCTGTATGCACTTTGTAGAAAAATGTCTTGGTTATTGGTGAAATAGGCATTTTCCTCACACGTACTAGCACGTCATGACCAGAATGTCTAATACAGAGTGAGCAGCACAATGGGGCCGAGAATAAAATATCTAATACATCATTATTTATTTATTTACAGATTACCTACATCGCCATATAGGCATTACGTAGGGGGGGGGGAACAAAAACATAACCTGTACAAAGGAACGCGTAGCAGAGATAAATACACACATATACAAAAATCACTGTAACATTAAGAAAAGTAACAAAAGTATAGATCAGCAAGTACATTTTCAATACGCGTAGTACATACATTTGTTAATGCAAGAACAATTTCACAACATAGAAAAAAAATAAATCATTATTTGTTGTATATACCAAGTCTGCTAAACTGTTCCACTCTCTTATTGATTTAGGAAAGAAGGAGTAGAAAAAAAGTATTGGATTTACATTTGAAACTAGAAATATTTTTGCTGTTATCACAGCGGGTGGATGTATAGTGTGGTTCAAAAAGGTAGCTATGACGATTGATACCTGTGTTAGAGTTATATATCTGGTGCAAGTGTGTGCTTGAAGTAGTTGCCCCAAGAGTGCGGGTTTTCTGTTGTCGTGGTGATGTGGACAGCTGGCTGCCCTTTAGCTGTGCTGCCAGAGTTCCTCGAGCACTAGGCGTTGTAGTTGGTGTCATGGAAATACAGCCGGAACTCCCGCGGTCCATCGGACTGCAGCGGCTGGGCGCACAGCTTACGGCAGTGCTTGACGTCGCGTCACGGTTGCGGTCTGCGGGCCTCCGCAGCACCAGCTTCACAAGGACCTGTGGCCGTCCAGCAAGCGATCAAGTGTGCTGCTACTGGTTGTTATTCTAGGTATTCCCTCCTGCAGGGCCTGCTTTATCTGTCGTAGAGCAAACCAAGCTTTCTTTATTGCGTTAGCAATTATATGGACACTCTCTGCTGATTTTTTCCATCCCCTCATGTCCCGGATATTTGTATGCATTTATATATATGTAAAAGGCATGAAGCAAAATAAATTAGTAGAAAAAATTCCCAAAGCACCTGACCGGAGATTCGAATCAGCGACCCCTCGCTACGCAGCCCGCTGCGCCAGACAACACAGCCTACGCGCCATCCTTGTGCCGGCTTTATGACAGCGAGCTATTAGTATGCACCATTTACCGCTCGCGGTACGCTGATTTCATAGGAGATTGAGCGTGTTTTCTATCATAAAACGCTCCTACATTTTCTTTCAAATTGAAAACTGCCCTTGAGATGCGCACGAAAAAAGTGGCCCCCTACTGTACCCACCCATGATATAGAAGGAAAAAGATAGAACACCTAGCACACTTTGCGTCAGACGCCACCGCGTGGCTGGAGACGCAGATGGGTCATTGCACGTGCCACAGTTTAAAAGAAAAAGAAAAAAAACACAGCATATCCACAGAATGAATGATGATGAGTGGGCGAAGCTCCGGAGGTTCATCGGTAAACCGTGAATCTTCCGTGAATTCTGCCCGGTACATCATCACCGACGTGAGATCGGGCGCGTTTATACTAAAGGGTCGATAAGGGTTATGGTGACTGAAGCAATCATGGTAACACCGGGAAATCTTCAGTGGTTTCGCCCAGCAGTAATCAAAGCGATAGTGTGTGTGAAATTTTATTCAAACTTCAACGACCGGTCGTCGTCCATGGTCCGCCAAGCAGCACGATCCAGCAAGCGCACTCGTACGGCGGTCCGCGCAATCAGAGAGCAGCTGCACCGCCAACGCCATCTAGCGTACCTTCACCCAACCGCCATATTGTACGCATGTCTATAGGACAGCGCCCTCTCTCGGAAACGAGACGAGAACTGGAGATGACGACACCATATCCACGGAGTGAATGATGATGAGTGGGCGAACCTTCGGTGGTGCGTCGGTAAACCGGTAATCTTCCGCGAATTCTGCGCAGTACATCATCAACGACGTGAGATAGGGCGTTTTTATACTAAAGGGTCGATGAGAGTCATGGCGACTCGCAGCTCACTTTAATTTTACATGTACGTTGTGAATTTTTTTATTGTTTAATTACGCACAAGAGACATCTCGCACAGGCACTACCTTGGAGGTCAAAATCCAGTGCTTACTGGCTACTCAGAATGCATGGACAACCGAGGACCGCCGAAGTGATGCCATAAGGAGCTTCGCCCCTAAATATATTCATCATATACAAGTACCGCCATCTAGCGGACATTCCAAGAACTAAACGAGAGGTGGCTACCTACAACTACATACATCGAGGACGCACGACCCACGGCTTAAGGAGCTTCGCCCCTAACAAACAGCGTCGGCTTCTGCATTGTGGACACTTTCAGCGCGTCGTTCAAGCACAAAGGCATAACAACTGTGACAGTTGTTAGTTCACGCTTGTCCTGTGTATACCTACGGCTTCTTTTCGAGCGTCCCTCTTTGTGCTGCAGCGGCACGCTGCAAGTATCGAACTGCTTGTCGTTCTTCGTGTGACATTCTAATTTCTTGCTATGGCATTCATTGCTTCGCCCTAGTGGTGACACTGCGTTTTTTTTTAACCAATACCTCGCTTTGACGTTTCTCTGTCGGTGGCGGCAGCAGACCTAGCTTTTTTCATGTTGGTACCCAAGGCTTCTGACAGTTGCTTCAGGTCGGTCGAGCCGTTGACGACTATGCGCGCCCTTGTAGAGCGCGGACAGTCTGCTGTTTTTTCCGAGCAGGTTCGCTTGGATATTTGAAATGTGGTACTGGCTTGCAGCCAGCCGTGGCTTCCAAGCTAAAGGTCGCTTTTCATTTGGAAGTGCTCTTTGAAAGCACGTATGTTAGAAGCGACCACGCTTGGGCAACAGAGCGTCGTCTGCTGCATAAATACGTGAATCGAACACCTTTGATGTTGTTATGAAAAAATTAATTGTACATGATCCCTTCCGAATAAATGCATGGTTAGTTTTAAATGGCGGCTCCTTGATTTCAAGAATCGGTCTACATTGTCTGAAAGTCACGATTGTTCTCCCCAGGCTTAGCAGAAAACTGCGAACCCTTTTTCGAGAAGGTAGCCTTGATACCGTCTGCTAGCAGACCACGTGACTCTCTGCCAAATGCAATCAACGGTCAACATCATGACCCGAAACTCTGCAATAGCGATAAAGCATATGTGCTCTATGAGCGTATACGTTTAGTACCCCAACCACACTGCTTTTTAACTTCTCATATATAACACCAATACGGTCGGGGTAACCACAATGCCTTATTTTCATAAGCGCTAGCATACAGTGGCCAAAAACAAGGTATTCCTGTCGCCTCATGTTCACCTTTTTCCGCAGTTTAGACTATCCAAACTGGCGAACCACCTGTTTTGTGTATGGATTAAATTGCATTCCACTTGAATTAAACCTGTTGGCGATTGCATAAAACATGGTGGCATCCAAATTAAACTGACTGGCATACGGCTCCTTTGCGCTTGCATTGAATATGCCGGCGCCAGGATTAAATGTTTCGCACACAGATTAAACAAGACTATTTCTGTGTCAGGTGGGTACTTTTAGCTGGCACCTGGATTAAAATGAGTGGGAAACATGTAGATGTTCGTGAGGTCCCCGGCGTAAGGCAGACATCATGCACTGAAGAGCTGCCTTGGAGTTCGTGAACACGCTCCATTTCTTGGATGGTTGACTGCGAATAACGTGATGTGCGCTACGCTGAGGCGCATGTTGAGCGGCTGTCGATGTCTGCTGGTGGCATATCCTAATCATCACGGTGGTGGTAGTTCATGCAGGAAAGATCACAGACCCTGCAGACCCACCCACAGTGGTTGATGCGTCAGTAGACAGGTGACAATGCTCATTTTATGCTTGCAAGAAGAGCAGCGACAGCTGCTTGAGCGCTGGAGACGAGGCTGCGCTTTTGACTTTATTCCTTGAAAAGTTAGTCGGACGTCTGGATGAGTTTTAACCAAGGGAATGACATGCCCGTAGAGCCAATGGGGAGGAAAATTGAACGCGATGGTAGCGCCGTTTGGATTACAACGGTAGTTGCACAAACATGGCAAAAATGTATATGAATTGCAAAATGTACAAGGTTTAAACAACAAAGTACATATTTTTATATTTTGTTTAGAGTAGGCTTGTAAAATATTGATAATTTGAGAAAGTTTCTGGAGTACGATTCATTAGCGCAGACGACATTGCTGTTTCCGTCTGCACCGTCTGTTCGCGAGTTAAAGCGGGCCGAACCAGAAACAATCGAATATGGCTGCTGGCGTTCAGTAGGCTGCCGTTTTGCCGTGGCGGGCTGTAGCTCGTTTAGAGCGTTCCATGTCACGTTGGTACGGTTTGCAAGCGTTCCAATTACCTGTTTTTCTTGAACGGCACACTTGGTTCTGTCTCTGTACTGAGAGCTTTGTAGATATTCGCAGTATAGAGCAGGCCATTGAGTTAGATGGTCTTGAGAACAACACATATTGTGAGTACACAAAATCCTTTATTACAGCAGCATTGGCATGGTGATGAAAGCGTACGGTTGCCATTTTAAGCACAATAACACAGGCACAATGTTTGCGTAAGGCAGCGCTAGCCACTGTGCGTACGCCTGTTTGCACAAATTTTCAATTTGAGCAGCACATAATGAACATACTGTGCGGGTGTCATACAGGCACTTCGACTGCGATCGAAACCCGCTCGGGAATGAATTACTCGAACGGGATTGGATCAGTCCCATATCTTGCGCGAATGAGCCATCCACGATTAAAAAACTCTACCCAGAGTCGGCTCCATCACGATCAATATTGCACCGTGTGACACCCGTACACACAGAGAAAAAAAATCAAATAATGTACAGGCATACCGTTGCCTGTGTACATCAGTGTACTACATGCTACGATGCGCGCACACACACACACACACACACACATACACACACACACACATATATATATATATATATATATATATATATATATATATATATATATATATATATATATATATATATCGCGGGTCCCACACTATTCATTCGTGCTCGCGCACATTCGAGTTTGTAATGCCAGTATTCCCATCTTGCAAGCAATGCGATAAGAACAATCGCAGATGTTCGAGAGTGTTGTGAGGCAACCATGCACGGCTTGCGTCGTGTGGTTGGTACTACCAACAATATTGAAAATCTAATTGGGGTCCCAGTACGAACAGAAAATTATGCATGTCAATATGGCTTCACTCATACGTTTACGTGGACATGTGTATTATGCAATTCTTCATGCGGAGAATAAACAATAATATTAACACATATGACATGATTGGAACGCCTTGTTCACGCGTGTACGTGCTTAACGAAGTATGTTGTGGTGCACGTTTTGCCAGCCCGAGATGACGCACTGTATGCATGTAATGTCGCAAATATACATACAAACAAGTTGCACTGCATACTGTAGTCACATTGTATAAAATACAAAATACGGTAAAGCTGGGCATACAACAGCAATAAAGTTAAATATCAGTAATCTACACAAACAATACACTAAACGAAAAGGACTGTGAAGTGTTCATTAAAAGAATGAATGTCAACAGCCAACCTTCTGCACACCCCTTTTGTTTTTGTCTGCTAACTGATGTACGCAACCACTGAAGAGGAAATTGCTGAGGCATTTTGCTATATACAATGCTAATTACACATATTGACCAGCCATGGAAGCTTCGCAGCACTTCTAAGCTCAAGGATGGCCACAATGGTCGCATTTCCATGGGGGAGAAATGCAAAGGACACCTGTATGCTTAGATTTATGTGCTCGTTAAAGAACTCGATGTGGTTGAAATTAGTCCGCCACGGCGTAGCAGTGGTAATGGTAGGTCACGGGTTCGATCCTGGCCATGGTGGTCGCATTTCGATGGAGGCGAAATGGTAGAGGCTCGTTTACTGCGCAATGTCAGTGCAAATTGAAGAGCGCCAGATGGTCGAAATTTCCAGAGCCCTCCACTACGGCGTCTCTCATAATCATATTGTGGTTTTGGGACGTTAAACCCCAGCTTTATTATTATTATGTGGTTGAAATTAACCTGGAGTCCCCTACTATGGCGTGTTGAATAATCTTACCATAGTTTTGGCATGTAAAATCCTCAGAAATTTTTATTAGGCTAATTGCACAAGGGACAAAAGAAGGAAGGGGAGACAACAAAGTATAATGAAATGTAAAATGGAACTTTATGGTCAATATGTGAGATTGCGGCCTGTAATAGAACAATATGGGGGGAACCGAAGCTTCTACCGTGGGACTTGCAATAATATACGTGATTTTGGACATAACATATTTTGTTTAATTCGTCAATTTCTTTGTTTTCCTTGCATTGGCGCTTTTTCTAAATTTACTTTGTTTTCTTGTTGATGAATGTAATGTGCCAACTGAACCTCTTGCTGCGAAACATGTTTAAAAAAGTGTTGTTGCAGTCTGGTGTGCAGAAAAGGTTTGGCTGCCTCGGCATTACCTGAGTAAGATGCCCGCATACATTGGTGTGATGTATACTGTAGGGAATTTCTTGTGTGAAGTAGGTGTCTAATTCCTTTATATAGCTTGTGCACTCCTCAGTCGCTGCCGAAATGACACTGAACAGGTTCTCGCGAAGACTGTCTTCCTTGAGCAGTGCAAAAAATTGATTTTTGCGCGGAAGAGTTCCCCCCGTCTTTCTCTAATAATTTATCATGACATGTACAGTCAGTGGTGCTCAGGCCAATAAAGTCCTTTACAAGGGTTCCAGTGACACGATATATGACATTCTCATATATCCGTGTCATTGGATTGTTGTAAAGGTGCCTTTGCATAGCACACAGCATTACAACACTCGGTCGGCCAGAGCACACAGCATTCATGCTGTGTGCTCTGGCCGACAGGAGGTGTGCTGCTTAGTGACACAAATGCAGTAGCATCCTCGATGTTGGTGAGGAATGCATTTCTTGCCACTTTGCAGGTTCCTTGTGCGGATAAACGGAAAAGTTTTCCTATACAAATGTGTTTTAGAGAAGCTATGAATTGGTACACATTGGGTGCTTCGTTGCAACCATGCTTTTGACGAATGGTTGCAAAGAAGTTCTCCAATGGATCCTGTTGCAAGCGACGTGTAAGCAGAACTGAGAAGCCGAATTCTTTTTTTAGAACTTGCCACAGCAGAAGCAGGGCTTTAATTGTGATTTGCCATCGCTTGATCGTATGTGGCTGTTTGTTCTGAAGATCACCAAAGTGCCAGCCAGCAATCCAAGTTATGCACTCCTCAAGGAAGGTGTGGTGTTCAGAGCCATCCGACATGGCGTACCCGAAATTGTCGTCCTGTTTCCTCACTGCTGAACTGAAGATGCTGTCGAAAAGCTTGTCCACTCTCTATGAATTCTGCAGTAGCTTTTGCATCCACAGGAAGCCCTCCAATGGCCATGAGAGTGCGTAATGCAACTGAAACAGATTCGCTGAAAATCCGAGTTGCATACTTCACTCTCATATCAGTGAAGGGCATCCTGAAAATGTGTTGATCCCTGAGTTTTTTTGCCAATCTACTCTTCAAATGTTCCGTAGGTTTGTTAGATACCGGATCTGTGTGACGTGTTTTTTTCTACAGGGTTTCAATGTGTGCCCAGTCCACAACGTCTGAGCCGATTGTAAGTTTAAGTCTCCTAAAATTTTTCTTGTGCACTTGATCAGGTGTGGAGTGTCAAAGATGAAGTATCCTTTCTATTACTGACCGTAAAAAAGGGTTCATGTAAAGAATGGAGAAGCATTTTCGAGAGACTCACATTGTTCGAGCCCAGGTCACAGATCACAGCTTTTGCCAAGAGACATTGTGTTTCAAGTTGCTGAATTAGGTCAAGCAAAAGCCGTCGCATCACAAGGGCTGTAGTCGCATTGTGACACACGGCAAAGGCCACTGGCTGTATCCAACTTCTCGATATGCCAGACACAGCCACAACAAGTGATGTGTTTGCCACACGAGAAGTCCTGCTATTTCCATCGTTTGTAAAGCGAATGACAATGCCGTTTGACCGACCGTACATTAAATTTTGTTTCAAGGCTATTTCATGAAACATCAGACAGCATGCCCTGTCTTGAACTGGCCAATCTTTTGTTATATATGTAATTGTGTCCGTGGCACTAGGTATGATGCCAGGTGTCATGGGGATATCTGCCAGCTAGCGCCTTAACGTCCTCACATGCGTCAAGTGGAGCACCTCCCTCAAGAATCGATAGACTTTTGGAGAATGGAAAAATAAGTTCAGACCGAATTGCTTCATTTCCTTTGACCAATGTTTTTTAGATTTTCGGAAGGAGCAGAGCCAAATTTGAGACGTCAGGTGTGAAGTGGTGAGGCAGGCGAGCTAGCTGGTGAGGCAGGGCGTGTCGCTGCAGTGGTGAGATCATCCTCTGAAAGTTATGAAAACAATAAAAAGTAGTATAACATAAGCAGGAGGCACTTGTCGCAATATTGTGTCTGCATCCAAAATTAACTATTGGAACCAGCTCCATATTTTTTTTCCTCACAACTAGCTGTGTAACACAGCTTCTACTTTCGTGTGTGCATTTGCTTATCACAACTTGTAGTCATGCTGTCGGACGCTTAGGCATGGTAATGATGGTAGAAGCAAAACATTGGTGTGTAAACCTTGATAGTGAACCTTGATAGCTGTGATGTGCTGTGTGAAGGGGGGGGCCTTGGCTCATTCACAAGAGCAAAGGAAACGTTACCAGATGAGAACTAGTCATAACTGGACAGCTGTGCAAAACCCTCAAAGGAAAACGTTTTACACCATATACGTTCACTAAAAGTGACAATACGTCATGATTACAAAACACATTACAGTCTCAAATACGTAAATCATTGACCAGTGCCTTGTATTAATGAGAAGTCTTTCTAAAAAGTGCATGTGAAAGACCACAGGTAACTTCGGTCCTAAAAAATTTTGTGCTTCCATGCTATGGTACATTATAGTGTAGCGTTTTACAGGTGTTTACCGTAAACTCGGCATGGCCAAATACCGAAGCTGTCACCTTGAAATAAACAAACGTTACTTCACATCAGTGGTACTCATTAGTGCTCATCTTGTCCTTGCACCTGCTTCCTTGCTCTATACAAATGTAGTTTTCATTTGACGTTTGCGTGTAGCCCTGACAGTTCTCACGTATTCTGTTCTTTGTCCATTTTCGGCCTAACCTCAAATTTATCTACTTGTCTTAAGAATGGCTAACATGCTTTCAAATGATTAATGACTTCTGTGGAAGTTTCTTTTGCACTTCGTAATGTTTCTTGTTGCTTGTTGGACACTATCTGCCTTAGTCTCCATGCATGCAGAAATAACAACCATGTGAACTTAGTGGCACCTGTAGCGCAGTAACTATATCACTGAAAACAACTTTTTACATTGATGAGCAAGGCTGTTCGCCAACCAATTCTGGAGATGTAGAATTTAAAATACAGCCTTCTTACGTACCTGGTGAAATCATCTCTCCTGCTGCTGTTTGGCAATAGTCTGCAACATGACGATGTACTGTTAAGTACTTGCAAAATCACCGGACAACGCAATGAGCATTCATTTATTAGCAAGCAATGCTTGCTAATAAATTGCACAACTTGCAGAACTTGTGTTGTGGTAGTATGTCTGTAAAGATAAAAAAATGAATTGCAGATAACTACTCCGACATGTAGGCTAATATATTAAGGCCAATATAATGTAGGGTGGCCAGGGCACCCCCAAGCTGACTGAACAGCTTTTTATCTCTGGTCTCCCGCAACATTGTTGTAAAAAAATCAGTAAATGAAATGGCTAAAGTCTACAAATGCATTCATGAGGCACATAATTTTCCATGCATTACATATTATGCTGTTGTGTATATTTGGCCGGAATCAGTGTCACATTGTTAGGTATGTGCCTTACCTTACGTCTTGGAATTTTCAAAGAAGTCTGCAATAAACGAACAGAAAAATTTTCAGTCGGGTACACCATGAAAGCCACCAGTAAAGCTGTAAACGCAAGTGCACAAGTATATGCGCAGGTAGACTAAGCTTAGTTGTCTTTCGATCATCAATTAGCATTGTCAGCATCATCACTTTGAGCATCATTGCATAAGTTGGTTTGTGGGTGAAACATTGGTCTTCGTCCTGAGAGACGTGTCTAGTACGCTGTGGGTCCTTTCATTTTGTTCTATTTATTTATTCGCATCCCCCCTGTGGTCACGTGACCTGCGTAACGCCTACTACTACGTTGACGGCACGGGGTAGGTTAAGACACCTCACTGTAAAGTTTACGCACAGGTTCACACTCAAGTACATTGAACACATTTTAAGGCGAAAGCCTTAGATGCCTAATCAAACGCCAAAAGTGACCATTGTCAACACGAACTGTGATGACATCATGACGTCACAGATTGCCAAACTGTGACGTAGGTCAAGATGGGCCTACCTTCAAGGCACTGAAAAACCATGTGAGGTGCAGAAAGCTTTCGGCTGGCAGTGAAAGGGATCAATATAACCGAGTGAGAAGGAAAAGGACATGGCTTTCACCTTCAAATAGTCGTAGACGAATGCACGATATCTGTGACCTTCCTTATATCGGTGTTAGTGAAGGGCTAGAGTAATATCTATCATGTTAAGTTGTGTACCTGGGTGCACCAAGGACCTGAGCCTCGGCTCGTACACCTTCACGGTGGGGACTGCGCCTCGCGTGAGCCTTTTGCGGTCACTACTGGTGAAGCAGTCTCTCGTGAAGTGCGTGGAGCACAGCACTGAAGTTGCATGTACTTGGGCCCTTGGCTTGTCCTGAAGGTCAGGCATGTTAGCATAAAGGAGCCAAGCTTCCAACCTGAAACGATGTGTAAACAAGTTGATTGTTCTGTTTAACCCTTGGTCGTAATGTACTTTTCATACAAAAAAAACCTAAACTCACAATAACAATCCCATCTTTGTTTTTTTTTCTTGTTTCGGCTAGCTTGCAGTAAACATCATGAAATGTTACGTACTATAACTTTGTTATACGTTCATAAGCAAAGTGGACATTTCCTGTTGCTTTAAGCTCCGTGAAATATCTTTGTGCTACAACATTGCAAGTCTTTCACATAGGAAAAACGCAAAAAAAAAAACTAATAATAACAAAAAAAAATTAAAAATCCTCGAGCAGTTTGCGGGTGCATACGTTAGCAGTTGTACGTAATTAGGAAAATATGCCAACTAAGTCAATGACAAGGTTGATTACAAGGGCTGAGCATCGTGAGTGTCCCAATCCTGCGCAAATCGCCATGGTTGCCACTTTGTTCATGGAATGCTCGTTTCGAGCGAGTGCGTGGCGTTTGTCTAACAGATCTGCATGTTTTTGCAACATTGGCTTCTCTGCCTAAGTGCACACGTCGAAGCAGTATTTGCACAATCGCCGGGCCACGCGCGCGATCCGATTCGGAGGTATACGAGCGGTCACGTTTTGTCGGTTTCGGTGTCTACGCGATACGTGCATGGGCACTGTAATTCCTGAAATTGACCACATTAATTTTTCGTCACATACGACTTCTACACCGCTTCAATGTACCCTCATAAGTACAAATAGTGTCCCAAATCTGTGCAAAGATCTGCTGCAGCGATCAGTATTAGGATTCGCACAGCATCACGACTTTCACGCGAGACATGTTAGAGCTCTGCTAGTGTGACTAAGTATACGTTATCTCTGCTAGCGAATGCAGAATGCCATAGCGCTGATCATGCGACGTGCGTACTGCCGCTAACCACTTCAAGTAATCTTAATGGCACAGTGATGTTGCTTCGCCTAACTCTCCCGGTTATCATGTGAAACAGTGCGAACACAAACCTGTGGTCCGTCGGCACTTTGAAGAAACGCTCGGTGCCGTCGCTCCCAGAGCTGCTGCACCACTTCGCGCAGCAGTGGACATGGTAATTTCGAGGCATCCGTAGACATGCAGCGTGTGGTCACTGATTCTGACAAAATCCACTGAAACCGCTTTCGCTGTATTGCCTTCCCACGCAACATTCCAGCGCGATTGGTCGGTACGAGGTAATCTCGAGGAGACATTCGCTAGGCCTAAGGAGCCGTACCAAGAACATTACACAAGGCCCATGTACCATAGAATTCAATGTTACGAGAATCGTGTTCAAGGGAGAAGGCAATCTAGCCTTGTGAGGTGTTTCGCCAAACGTTATCAAATCATGCCGTGTAACGACTCCGTGAAAAGCGAAGAAGAAGGCAACGTTTCATTCAGGGAAAGGAGGAGAGGTCGGTGTGGAAAGCCGTTTTCTGGCCTGCTGCTCCTTTTGGGGGTAAGCGGAACAAATAGAGAAAAAATAACTATATTATGTGTGTTCTACGGCAGCATTAAAATGACGGTAACGATAGTGGCATGATGAACACATAAAAAGTTCGCAGACGGTCTGATTTTGATTGGACACATTGGGCACAGTGCATTTTGCTGAACACATTGGGATAATTGCAAAAGTTGCAACTACTTCTGTAAAGACAGAGCAGTATACATCAAACGTATATTTCACGGAATTTTTCAATATACGGGGGCGAAGTTGAAAAGCGATGGGAATTTGTAAAGCACAATGATGTGCACCTAGAAGCCTGGATATTCAAGTCACACGGAGATAAGGAAAGTGGGAAACCAAGTGCTACCTAACTAGAGGTGCATAGTGGAGTTACGAAGCGCTAATTGAGAGTCATCAAAAGTATGAGTATAGCCGAGGCACTGATACGACAGAAAGAGGTTGCACTGAGCCCACAAATAAGGGAAAAGAGCAATCAATGAAGACAGTTTCTACGATGTTGCCAATGGACCTTTCCAGAAATTCCGGCGCGCCACCAACGGCGGCCGCAAAGCGTTATGGGAAGCCGGAGCGCCGGCGGAGTGTCGTCTGCTCGCGGAAGCATTGGGTCACCTCGTTTCCAGCGTGCGGTCGTACTAGCGCGTCGTTGCACGAACATCGTACGTGAAAACCATGCTTCATTCTGCACTCAAATTGAAGGCAAAACCCAGAGCAACATGGATAATACCCAGGAAGCACTAAGTATCCTTGACTTATTACTGAGACGGGGAAATGCTCACGTACCCGCGAAAGGGATAATTGAATTGGAAACTCTATACGGCGTTCGCGGTGAGTCGCCTGCGCTTTGTTGATCATATTTCCAAGTAGCGGAAGCTCTCCTCGCTTGTTTTATTGTCAGCGTGACAATAAAACATTATTAGTATTTTTTGTTGGGCACTATCGCTCGTGATATGCTTCCGCGTGATACGCAGGACCATGGCACTTCGCGCATGATAATCGATGTCAAAATCGCACCCTTATAAATGGGTTCGAGCCCAACTACGCTTCAAATGCTGCGTGTTAGAAACTTTGCACTTCGGACACTGAGAGTAGTGAAAACCAGGTACCAACACACCCACAGAGCGGACATCAAGTGAGTGCTGTCGGGTGCGGAGATCGCGCAATCACGGCACAGTATCGCACTGCATGAAGCGAGAATATTCTGCACATTTTACTTCCCTGTATTTGTTTTCGGACAACGTAAAACATGGTGTCTCTGTGGCGTGCCTGTTTTCTGTACCGTGAGTTGGAAATTAACTCGTTACACAATATTCCATTTTACTGTTTGAGCTCCCTTGTTTCATTACAGTTTATGATTGTGCTAACTAGTGATTTGTCGTTTGGATGCAGATGCCCCTCGGCTGCCGAAAAACATACAGCTGTTCCTATCGCCTTTGCCAAAAGGGCAATGGACAAAACAACTGAAGGACTTGCCACAGGCCTCTTCATAAGGAAAAAATCTGTAGCATGTGCATTCTCATGATGCTAATAAGCACTCAGTATCTGGGTGCTTAAACTACAACTACCACTCTTTGCCTTGATACATGGAATCAAAAAATGCGATGCGTGAAGCCAAGATAGGTGACGCCTCTGGGTTTATGGTGAATAACAAGCAAATCCGATTCAACATAATCAAGCAGCAAACAGCAAAATAAACACTACGTAAGAGTGCAATAAAAAACTCACAGGGTTTCTTATGCATTCACCCGAGACGACTTGAAGGCGAAAGCAGTCTTCTTTTTCTTCAGTCGATGTATTCCCGCACCCTTGCGAAAGTTTTCTGCACCTAACGTGGTTTTGCACTGGTTCTATGACGGGAAGCGTTCCAAACTTTCAGCACCTTAGCTGGTTTTGCTAGGCATCCGTGATAGGCCCACCGATCCCGGAGGCAGTGCAAAGCGACGATGTCGTGTGATGACGTGATCATGAGACGTCATGATGACCTCGCACATTCTGATGATCTGTGATGTCACGACGACGTCATATGGTGACGCCATCACGTGGTGATTTTTGCATCACTCTTGTTGACTCCACCGCCGCGAGACGCCAAAGCCACCGACGGTCAATTTTTGTGTTTTTAGGCGAAAACTTCAGACGCCCCATCAAACGTGAAATTTGACCGTCGGCGTCCCTCGTCGGCGGCGTCGAGTGATGCGAAAATTCATCATCACGTGATGACGACACCATATATGACGTCAAAGTTCGCCAAAAATTGTGACCTCATTAACACGTCACGTGACTTCACGTGAACACGTCATCACATAACATCCTAGCTTGGTCAAAGGTGGTCTTATGACGGAGGCAATGCAGAATCATGAGGTGCCTCCGATCTTCGAGGCAGTACAAAACCTCGTTAGCTGCAGCAACCTTTCAAAGCGTGGTGGAATGGTGGCGGGCATGGGCGTCGGCAGGGGGGGTGCAAAAGCGGCACTTGCCCCCCCTCAAGTCACACCAGCACTTGCCGCCCACACAAGCTACATCAGTGCTCTCCCCCTACCCCAGCCGCGATGCAAGACGGGTTAGCACACAAGACAAAATCCTGCTGACACTCATGGACTGGCGGAGTAGGATTATTACATTGACTAAGAAGAAAAATAAGGTGGCTTTCACCTTCGAGTCTTCTTCGGCGAATGCATAAGAGACGCTGTGAGTTTTTAACAGGGCATCTAAGGCTTTCGCCTTTATAAATTCGCGTAGTTACACGGCATGCTTCGTGTTTAAAGTCCCAGCCCTGTAATCACAGTGAATGAGAACACAAGCATCTTAACAAAGGTCAAACTTAGCTGCAACATCACAAAAATTCAAGTCTTGAAGTAGCACCGATCAGTGAAACGAAAGGTCCGGTGTCTTTCGCGTGTTACCACATCCAAGAACAGAACAGGTTTATCCGCCGCTTTCCTTTTTCTTCAGCATGTTCATTGATGATTCTGGATATTTGGGACGAACGACACAGTCTAGTTTGCGTGCATGAAAGTCGGAGTGCTGAGAAGGAGCCATTTCGTCACAACAACAGCACTTTACACCATTAAAAACCATTCACGGCGCGTGACAAAAGCAGGCGAACTCGGGAAAGCGTTTGCTCTGCCCGCCCGTCGCTCCGCTCTCCCATAATGCCCCAGCGTCGATCCGCCAGGGGAAGGCGCGGCGCTGCGATTTCTGGAAAGGTCCATGGCAGTGCTTTGTCAATGAAGCTCCGCGTTGGTTGTCTGTTTATGTGCAGAAGCTTTAACTAGCGTACGCGAGCGGCGCATTCACGAACGTCACCGCGATATAACGAAGCCAAACAAGGTGTTGCTACATGTCTACAAGGCGCACTCAGCTGGGCCCATTGTATGCTGGGTGGTTCCTTCTTGAGGACGTCACCCGGCACAAGTCACCACTAACCAGATGAGCCAAAGAACATCGATCGTACATTTTCTATTTGCTGACGCAAACGCATTTTTCATCTGTAGCCGCCGTACTGTAAGGCCGCTATGAAGCTTAGATTAAGTGGAGCTGCATGCTCTATAGGTTACGCTCACGGCAGTTTGCAACAGTTCTAAAAATGCCACACCTCAAGCGGGAGGACCACTGGAGAAGAGCGACAACTCGGTATGTCATCGAAAAGAGAAGGTGCTAAAGAACTCGGTCTCCCTCACCTATTGGTTATTGGGATCGTAAGAAACCTTTCTTAATGTCGTAAATATTTGAGCCTTTTTTCTTCATCCCAGTGAAACAAAACGTGTTCGTAAAGTATTTGTAGCGCTGCATGCTTGCTGTAACGCCAAAAGTTTTCTTTAAATCAAGGTGTACGCCTATACCCACTGCGAACAGGCAGGTTACACCGATAGCCTGGTATTCGGCAGTGCGGTCGCAGTGCAATAGTGTTCAGGCAGCCACATCAGGCTTACGTAACATATCTTCTGTAGTGATCGTTACTTGGCTCCGTTCTAGGTTCTACGATTGCTCACACTCCACCACTCCTCGCATGCACCAAGGGCGTCGTACGCGGAGTTGACTCGCAACAGTCTACCTGAAATACTCCAGAAGCTCTGAACGGCCTGAGTAATGGCTGTTTAACAGCATAACCGTAATGTGAACAATATGTGGGTATCCACTACACCGTTATTGCGACATATGCCGATTTTAAGTAAATGCTTTGTACTACTCTTCAAGGTCGAACCATTGATATCACGTCGCCGAAGTCATCTAAAGTCCCGGCAAGTACGCCATGGTGTTGGTAGGTGTAAATAGGCGTTACACTGTTGTATATGCGTTGAGGGTTGCCGTCATAGCGATGGTACAGCGTTACCTCTGCGATTCTGCTCATCAAACGGACTACTCAAGTTGTCATTCCGTTAATTTTCAAGAAATATAGCTGCTCTAAGGGATAGACAGGCGTTATTATTCTAGGATAGAAGGTATGGCGATTATCAAGGGAAAAAAACAAATGATTATGCTGCTGTTTCTGCTCACGAGAATGTTATCACGGATGCAATGATTGCACCAACAGTTGAGGATGCTGTAGAAAAGACATTGTTGAAGGCAGTGCTTACATTATTCACGTGACTCTCACAATGATTGAGTGAGTTAACATAAGAAAAGCCGTTGCTGGGCTAGTTTGTTCATAATCTCAAACACTGGATAGCGCGAATTCGATACAAGACACAGAAATAACACAGATGCACAGGACGAGTGATACTCCTGTGAATGTGTTCTTTCTTTGTCCTATACAGTATTCTTCAATCTCGACTTTTTCCTCTTAGGCTTCGCTTCCAGAACACCCGCGCCGATTTGTCCACCGGATGGGAGAACGAGTCCAGAGAAAGGGAGAGACACAAAGAGGGAGAAATGTAGAAAGAAATAAAAACAGAGAAGTTGATCGAAAGAAAAGGAGATACAAGGATAGCAGGAGAGAGGACGACTCCATTGAGAGAAAAAAGACATATTGAAAGACAGAGGAGAAAATAGCAAGAAAGAAAGTGGAGAAAGAGAAAAAAGATAGGAAGGCATAGAGAGACAGAGAGAAAGAAACAGACACAAGAAGGATAGAAAAAAAAGAGAAAGCAAGCATGGCCATGTATGGTACAGCAAAGGATGGGAAAGGGTGAGTTGAGAGGGTAAAAGCCCAACCTAGCCAGGACAAGCCAGGTGCACTCCAGCTTTGCTCTGAGGCAGACTTTGAGGCAGCCTTGCGCGACTTAGGGCAAGCTGAGCTAATTTTTTTACACGAAAGTGTTTTATGCCGTGGTCCACCAAGACTTCACTGACGTATTTCCGTCACGGATATGACGTTGTTAAAAGGTACACAAACACAATACAAAGAAAGAAATCAGAAGAAAAAGTTACGCGAATTTGGCAGACCCGGGAATCGAACTCACGACCTCTCGGTGCGCGGCGATAGTAATCGGGCGGTTAACCGACTGCGCCGTCGGCGCATTTGGAAAGAGTCCTTCAGACGCGCCTTATATATCTCACACTCCTCCGCTCTGTACCTGCGTTCTTCGTTTCTCGGGAAGTACTGCATTGTGACACTAACAGCGACAGAGAACGCTGCGGTAGTCTCAGCACTACGGCGCCTCGATGCTATCATTCGAACGGACGCTGGCATTAAAGCGCCCTACCAACGCCGCCTAGGTGGCGTTGGCCCTTCTTGAAACACAGTGTAGCGCGGCCTCCGCAATCAGCTGCGACAATGTTTCTGGAGCTAATTTCGGAGGCCACAAACGGAGGCTGTAATTGCGACGCGCTCTACCCGCTGATTTCACTCAGTTTCAGTTTATTTCGGACATAGTTACATTACATGAAATATGTCCACGAGGCAAGGCAAAAGGAGACTCGTATGTCTCCTGACGAGGCCTTCACCCCGGACTTACATGTCGGACAGCCAGGAGCAAAACCAGAGAAAATAAGTACAATGCTCATTGCACAGCTTATATAAAAAAAAAATGAACAGTAAAAAACACATTAGGACAAGAATTATACAAAGTTTACATTGTTTTAACAATTATACAAGGTTATACAAATATACAAAATTACATAATTTTTGCGTTCATAGCAAAAATAATTGTATGTTTCAAGGAGGCAGGAAAAGTACCTTCACTTGTTTTTTAAAGGGAGACACATTTGAGTTCTGATTGGCCAATTCGATTAAGGATGGGTATGCATTCAACAATGAAATAATCTGATAATCTATAGTTTTAGTACCTCTGCTTTGTCTTTCGCGTTGCATTGGTCGGAGTTACGTGCTTCGTCTTTCGCGTTGTGCTAGCGTGTGCAGCGTAGTGCAGCTTAAATATGCACCAATGGTGTATCTCCGCCGTCTACTGATACGAGCGATACGAGTGCAATGGCACCGACTACGAGAACTGCTGCATTAAGCGCCACCGAAAGACGACGGCGTCGACGGGCGGTCGAGCAAGTGAGTTTGGCGCAGCGATGGATACGCCAGGCGGGAACGGGAGGCCTTCGCACGCTCACCGCTCAAGCTGAGAACTCTGCCTCTCACGTTTGTGAAGTTGAGCGCATCGCGATCCAACTGGCTACCATACAGCTATCGATGCAGGCCCCAAATGATCGTATCTTCGCCGAAGGGACCTACCAGCAGGACGCTGCTCGCCAACACGACGTTGCATGCCAAGCACATCGACAGGACGGTCGCCGACCCGCAAATCACGCACCCTTCGCTGCAGCGGACCGTGAGTTGAAAAACGATGAAGTGAGAACCCGTTCGCTTTTGCTTGCACGGTTTGCGAACGCCTGTGGTTCAAGTGTGATTTGCGCGATGCTGCGGTGCGTGCAATGCAGTGTCTCCGGAGAGTATCCCCGTCGTGAGTCGTTGGTTGTCGTGATTGAGATGTGGTACCAGGTGTCAACATGTGTGCATAAACATCTACGGATGCTGTAGCCACTAAACACCAATAGTGAGTGAGTGAGAATTTATTAGAACGCAGAGAGGTCGGCCTGAGCTTATGCGCTCTAGCCTGCTACTCTACACCGGGGATAAGGGAAGGGGGGAAAAAAAGAGGGATGAAGGGTCATGATGAGGACAGAGAGAGGTGGTGAGTATGTACAGTAGCCACATATCTCAGTACCCTACAGCTTCGCAAAACACCAATAGACATTATATATCACTATGCTATAAACATTGAACTACTTCTGTGAAGACACGTTTCACTTTCGTGTGCTGTACCGATTCCTATATCAGAGGGATCAACCACATTTTTTTATAATGAATGGGCACGAAAAGGTCCCGACTCACTGGAGGCTGACATTTTCACTGTGAGGTAAACATGATAAACACAGCAAGCACAATGGTCGTTACGTTCTCCCGTCATCGGAATGAAGGCGTTCCATCCGGGAGTCGTCTACGGTAGCGTAACTGAACTGTTCTACCTGATACAGCGCATCGGCTCTGTTGCTTTAAAAGGTTGCAAATAGTATTATAAGTATTTTTACTTTTCTGGTGCTGCTTTTGTAGGCCCGACTTGGAAAAATGTTACGTAGGAATCGGGCAGTAATTGTCCCTCAATTAGTCTCGGTTCAGAAAACATTGCACAGAATTACCAAGTATGTATTACCAATGATGTCACGAAATGTGTACATACGTACAAAACTCTTGACGTTCTTCTGAGACGGCTAGTGTGGTTTAATTGTCGATTTTCGAAAGCATCGTTGAGTCCGGCAAGCTGCACCATTTGAAGGTCAACCTGTGGGGGAAAAGCGTTCACTGAATACTAAACATCATCCCAGGCAGCACGCCGGCATTGGACCGATCTCGGCCCAATGTCGGCTAACGTCGGCGGCAATATTGGCCCCATGTCGGCAAATCACGCTCGCGCTACTTTCACCCACATCGGTCCGATGTCGGCTAGCCGGCGTTGGGCCGATGAGGGCTAGCCGGCGTTGGGCCGATGAGGGCTAGCCGGCGTTGGGCCGATGAGGGCTAGCCGGCGTCGGGCCGACGAAGGCTAGCCGTCGTTGGGCCGATGAGGGCTTGCCGGCGTTGGGCCAATGAGGGCTTGCCGGCGTTCGGCCGATGACGGCTGGCCAGCGTCGGTCCGAGACCGGCCTGCCGTTATTCAGCAGATGATGGCAAGCCGTCATTGGGCCTATGTAAGCTGGCCGATGCTGGCGTGGTGTCGGCCTCGCCGACTTCGGGAAGCCGCCGGTGCGACGGTTAGCACTCGTTATTATGGTAATCTACCGTGCGGTGAGTAAGGTAATATACTGTGCCGTTGTAGTCTGCACGTAGCCAGTTTAGATGGGGACACCGGCGGTGGTTGCTCGATGCCTACAGTAGCTTGATTAAAAAGGCTGATACGCGTGTTATAAAGTGAAACGGCTGCGTGGCGACCATGCATAGTTCGGTATTCCTGTGATTACTGTACTGTAAGTCAGCAGTGCAAAAAAAAAAACCTATTCGCAGCACAACGGCATTCATCGGACTACCGTTGACGCCGTATTCGGTAAATACTTCGTAAGCAGAACGACCCATTTGGGGTCTTAGCATAGCATTGAGACCCAGAATTCTATGGAACCGTGCAAGGCTGAGAAGAAAAGCCAATATTGTCTCCAACACACCTAAAAGGATGAAAGTCCTGCTGCATCAATTACGCATGCGTCTAGGTAATGAAGAAGCAACACATTTGCCAAGTGATAAACAGACATTTATTCACACATATGAACACGCCAGCAGTTCCGGAATAATGATGCCATAAAGGAACACCTAAACATCTATAGATACCGTAGGCCAACGTATAAAACGATCCCACAGCCACCGTATTCCTAATGAAAAACACGAAAATATGATCGAGAATGGGGTCAGGCGAAGAGTTATAATGTTATTCAAGGCACATTCAGAATAAATATTTAAAAACATAGAACGGGAAAAAATATGATTAAGAATTAACGAAGAATATCATAGCTACTTGTGTTTTGTGGACGATATCGCGCTTTGCGGCAATGACGGTGACGAATCACGAAACAAAAAAATACTGGTGATGTAAACGAAAGAAGCCGGATTACAGATGTACCCGAAGAAAACAAACATCATGTTAGGCGGCCCGGCGAGAAAGGGAGATTACGGGTGGCAAACAGACTAGAAGTGCATGTATAAGGCTAGTTACTAACAGAGGAGCCCCCCCCCCCCCCACTTGATGTTTATCAAATTCACCGAAAAGTAAGGTTGGGTTGGTTCGAAAACGTTAGTCCATCGTAACACAGGACTGGAAATTAAATTACCCTATCCTTTAAGTGGAAATCACAATTCTTTCACTCATAACTTATGGGACAGAAACATAAATAAACTAGAGCACGCGACCTGAGAAACGTTGCGAGTGGTGCCGCAAGGTTCCATATACTGTACATCTAAACAAGGTAGACACACACGCAGGCATTCCTTATCTCAAGGTAAGAATGTAACGGAAAAAAAAGCATGCATGAACACCTTTCACGCATGGCTCTTGGATCGGTAAGAACACGAGCGAATAAAAGGCATAGTCAATAGCGAACGCACGATAAAGAGAAACATCTGTCTGGACAGACGTAAGAGCAGTCAAAACGTGTCCTTAAATGAAGCGAGCGAGTCCGATGTGGAAGCACGTAGCCACTGGCTGCTAGCTGCGGTGATCTTTGCCGAAAACAGCGCTGGAATCTTGCCGCGTATCCGTCTCGCACACGTTTTTGACTTTCCTCCGCACATGTCCACACACCGACACTTCTTGATGAATTCTGCTGGCCGGGACGAAAAAGCCTTCTCTCGCTACAACTTATCCTTCCATCGAGCTGGCTACCCTTCCCTGCCTGGTCAAGCAAGCTTCGCGACAATGGTGGTGGTGGTTGTGGTTCGAAGAAGGAAAATGGCGCCTAATTTCTGCAGCCCGGTCGGGAGCACGGCGCAGCGCCTATGCGACAATGACGCGCCGAACGACAGGAGTAAAGGCGGGGGGGGGGGGGGGGGAAGAGGGGTAGAGCTGGAAGAAGACGAAAAAATGCTGACTCTCCCTTCTTAGGAGCACGGCTCAGCCTCCGACAGTAGTGTGCGCCCCCCTCCCTCCCCCCCCCCCCCCCCCCGTGTCCTCTCCCCCCTCCACAGCATGTCGTCTGTGGGCTACGTGGATTTTTCAATGCATTGCTTGTTCCAAGTGTCGCTACGTGAAAACTTTCCGTGACCATGTTGTAACCGCATTTTTTATCGTATTTCCCGTGCAATAACACTAACATTAATGAAATCCAAAGTTTGACGGAATCCCGTTTGGTCGGGAGGAGGCATTGCAAAAGAAGAAGAAACGCCGATCACAATAAAATCAATTTAAAACAAATTAAACGAGACGTTTCGGCTCCCACACGGGAGCCTTGTTCACAGTGAAGTTCAAAAAAAAAAAAAATCTCTCCCTTCTTAGGAGCATCTATTTTTTTTTTTTTTTGAATTTCACTGTGAACAAGGCCCTGTGTGGGAGCCGGAAACGTCTCGTTTTGTTTTAAATTGTTTTATTGTGGCCGGCGTTTCTTCTTCTTTTGCAATAGTAACATTAAATGCGACTGTTTCTAAACGCACGTGGGAAGTAATCGTTGAACGAGATTTTTACTTCAAAATGATAGGTATGGGACAAAAAGACGGCGATGAAGTGAAAACACGAACAGGCAAACACGTGTCAAACACGTGTTTTATGTTCGTTAATGATTGTTTGTCTTGGTGGGCTAGTTGATTTGGAAGGTTTTTACCGAAAAAACGTGTCTACACTTCTTCCCGGTCTTTCTTGTGCCATACCTATTTTTCTCAAGTAATGAACAACGAGCTCAGCAACACTCCTTGTTGAGCTTTTACTACTTTCACAAGGCAAAATTATGTGACATCACTGAAGCAAATGCGTTTGTTACGCTTGACCACAACATGCGCGTGTGTAAATACGTGCACACCCACAGACAAGAAACTATTCGTGCAGTTTATAAGCACTCACACCATGCGGTCAGCGGCTGAAAGGATGTAAAGGATATAGCGCTAGAAGTATGATGTAAGGCACGGTTTATGCACAGATTTAGTATTCACATAAAACTTCTTCCGCTAAATGTATTCCTGCTGGAATGATTGGGACGAATCCTGATGCTGGATATATCAGTAAGGTCTACCGAACAATGGCAAAAACATTTATGAAAGAGTTGGACTTTGAATGTAAGTTCAGTTTTTGTAGCGTTGAACAGCTCGTCAACGAAATGGCCATCTAATGTGAGTCAGTCTGAAGGCCGCTTTTTGGGTAGAAAAGCCACAGCGCCAGTGATACCTGTTAGTTAATGTCCTTGCAGAAACTAACAAGAGGATGCAAGCTATTTACTCGGCGTTACTTCAAGCCCCAATAGTACATGCGGCATTAGCACGATACAATGCATGCATGCACTTTCTTATTTTTGCTAGTACACCAATCCATGTAGCAGCTTTCTGCAGCTTAGGCGAGTAATATTCAAGCGCTTAATGCTCTATGGCATTACAAGCTTGTGTTCGACGTCGACGTACAGTAGATTGCCAACATGTCAGCGACGGTTTTATTTAGCCGCTCGGTGAGGCCATTCGTCTGCGGATGATATAGTTGCGGTTGTCCGTCGGTGACTTGTATGTCAAGATGGTTAGCGTTATTTCTGCCGTAAAATCCGTACGTGTCAGTGACGACGACTTCTGTAGCGCCGCGACGCAGGAGGACGTTCTCAACAGGGCAATATATAACTGTCTGAAGGAAGACAAGAAGGTATTCCAGCTTCGTCGATGAAAGCTAACCAACAATTGACTCAGCCAACATTACTTTAAGAGCGGCAACAACACGGGAAAAAAAGGCCCAATTCTGTCTGCGAAAGCCTTCAGCTGCCGATATCAGTTGAAGCATCTGATACACGGCAGAATGACGGCAAGCTCGGCCCAATGTTGCCGGTGAAAGCCATCGGCTAAGCCGATATCGGTGGAAATGCGGCGGGACGCCGGCAAACTCGGCCCAGTGTTGCCGGTGAAAGCCATCGGCTAAGCCGATATCGGTGGAAGTACGGCGGAACGCCGGCAAACTCGGCCCAATGTTGCCGGTGAAAGCCATCGGCTAAGCCGATATCGGTGGAAGTACGGCGGGACGCCGGCAAACTCGGCCCAATGTTGCCGGTGAAAGCCATCGGCTAAGCCGATATCGGCGGAAGTACGGCGGGAGGCCGGCAAACTCGGCCCAATGTTGCCGGTGAAAGCCCAACATCGGCTGAAGGACGGCAAAATCGGCCCAATGTTGCCGGCGAAAGTCAACGGCTCCGCCCATATTGGCTCCATGCCGGCAACGACGGACCGTGGTTGGTCCGCCCACAGCCGCCTTAAAACCAATATCGGCCCGACGTTGTGTGCTGCCTGGGATTGTTGTTATAACAGAAAGCCAGTGCTGTGGGAGATCTGGTTTTTCAATTATAATTCACAGAATACGTGAACATCAGGCGTAGTTGCTTAGTAAACGAGCGTAGCATCGGTAGGGAGGACTACGGGAAGTTCAGCGGGCAAATGTATGGCGGAGCCCATTGGTATATCGTATTTTAAAAGGCGCCATAAGACAGCCACAATAGTAGTGTCATGCAGTTTCAAGTATTTTCAAGGTTAGCGGGAACACCAGCAACGGAAGGCCGATTACAGCTCCATCGATACAACGTAACATACATAGGTACTAAAATTCTTTGGTAAAGTTTGCCAGGCCAGTTTGATGCCTGTAATATATTCACAGATTGTGTACAAAGTGCACACAGAACAAAGATGCACTGTTAAAAACTGGTCTTCAAAAGAAAAAATGCCCCCACCTCCCCAAAGGGAATCGTGAGGAAATGCGAATGCATTTCGCGCGCGCTTCACTCCATTTATATATGGTGGTTGTGGTTCGAAGAAGGAAAAGGCGCCTAATTTCTGCAGCCTGGTCGGGAGCACGGCGCAGCGCCTGTTTTTTTTTTGTTTTTCTTGTTTTTTTTCTCTTCTTTTTTTTAATTTTTTTTTATTTTTCTAAATTTTCTTTTTGTTCTTCTTTTTTTCTTTTTTTTTCTTTTTTTTTATTAAAAAAATTTTTTTTTTCATATATAGCTCCGCCGAGCTCCCGCGATGCGAGCGCCCTCACGCACCAGAGCGCGCTCCTCCTCTCCACTCACTATAACACCTGCCGAGGCCACCGCGGACAACGCCAACGCCGGATGCCTGACATAGCCCGACTAAGAAATGCATTCGCATTTAAAACTGGGGATGCGTAAAGCACGCAGCGATGGAGCGGTGTTTCCTACTGGAACATGCCAATCGCTGCTAATGTGCAATGAGAGACAGAAGACTCCGACTGGACATAGAGACTCGCAGTCTGCTTTTAGTTAACGCGCACGCTGCGAATTTTTATTGTTCAACAACGCACAGGAGAAATCTCCCACGGCACCACCTTGGAGGTCAAGATCCATTGCCATATATAGGGGGTGGCCAGTGAACGGTTGTGCAGCGCGAGCAGTCGGTTTTTTCAACCAAGAAACTCGCTAGCAGACGCTGCCTGTGTCGGCGTCGCGAGGCGAGAGAGGGGGGAGAGGGGGGGGAGCGTAGGAGAGGAGAGAGAGGGGGGGCGCGCATGCGCAGTGGGGAGTGTGGACGCTGCGGGCAGAGATGCCTAGAGAAGAGAGGGGGGAGCGTAGGAGAGGAGAGAGAGGTGGGACGCGCATGCGCAGTGGGAGTGTGTACGGCGTGGGCAGGGATGCCTAGAGGAGAGAGGGGGGAGCGAAGCAGGGTAGAGAGGAGGGGAGGCGCATACGCAGTGAGGGTGTGGTTGCCGCGGGGAGGGATGCCTAGAGGAGAGAGAGGGAGAGAGGAGGTTTTTTATTTTTTTTTGAAAAGGTTTGCGCATGCGCAGTAAGGGTGGTCACGCCGCGCACCACCACCAGCAGATTAAGCTTCGCAATAAGATGCTTCACATCTAACACCTGCCGGCGCGCACACCTCCTCAACCTATCCTCCTCCTCCGCGGACAACGCCGCGCAACGTCCAACGCCGCACAACGCCGGATGCCTGACATAGCCCGACTATGAAATGCGTTCGCATTTAAAAGAAAAAAAGCCAGGCCTGCACGGCAAGCGCAGCGCAGTCACAGCGAAAGCTGGAAGAGCGGCGTTTCTATAACACATGGTAAACTCTGTTCGGGCTGCTAATGTACAAGGTACATTAGCAGCCCAAGGCTGCTAATGCAAGGTACCCACTAGGCCATAAATCACAATTTTTGTCAAGTTGGGAAGCACCCATTATGCCATCAATCGTCATTTTGCGGAGAAGCGAGGTACCCGCTACACATTTGCAAGGCATTATGTGCACTTTGTTGATGGGGTGGCTGATGACGATGAAGAATTATGGCTGATGACTTTGTATGGGCTGGAAGCATTGAACGACCCACCCGCTAAGCAATTCTTATTGTGTGGCGCCTGGTCAAGCACTTCGCAGTGTGTGACGCGTAGTTGTTATTTTACTGTTTTACCACGCTATATTACATATGTTAACGTGGTTCCTTTCACGACATTACGCTTGTACAGAGTCTCCTTGCGAAGGAGTTGCGAGCATCGGCATGGCTCTGGCAGAATACTGGGCTGCCACGGAGGGGGCCCAAGTTCGAACTGCGGTATTGTTTACCAGATCCCACTTACATGCGGGCGGTCATTACGTGACCCAGAGCGGCCGATGCATTAATGTGCGCTTTAGAGAGCACGACAATTCGCTTAAGAGAGCACGAAAACTTCGCACCCGGCATCGCATTGCAACACGTGTGGCTGCTCACCTGTTTTTGCCGATTCAGAAATTTTGTCAAAGCATGGTTCCCAGATAACTAGAGAAGTGAAAGAAGCATTCCACATTAAACGAATGGGTGACGCATGCGTAAACGAGGCATCGATGTCTCTTGCGGACAAAGAGTTCGCCTATCTTCTCAGCACGTGTGCCGCTAGGTTATACGCTATGCAACTTTGCTATTCAATTTCAACACTTCTGCGCAATGTTGATACGTTTGTTTCTGTTTTTCAATGCTTTTACGTTCGTGTGTTCTTCAAACAAAACTAAGCAGTTCCCGAGTCAGCACTCGTCCGTCTCCTTTCCGTCGTTCTCGCGCTGTACCCAAACATGGTTCGAACGCCGTCCCATTGTGGATATTTCCTTCTTGGATAATTTCGTAAATTCGAAGCATTTCTTAGCGAACTGCAGGGCACTTTGAGCGTTTCTAGCTACGTATGTATCCGTCTATCTCTTTATTTAGCCGCCTGCGTTTGGGGGCTCTCATGATCGGCTCCTAAATTTAGGGTAGACCAAAATTGATATGCGAGGGAAAGAGGGTCTTACGAATATGTCTGGCTGGTCATGACATGAATAACGTGAAAATCTTGTCGCGTACGTCGTCAAACGCTTTCCTCCAGACACGTGCGGCACATAGCCCGTATACCACGGGCCGCGGCATGTGGGTATGCGCAACAGGTGATTGACAGTTTATATCTACCCAGGAACGGCGAGAAGAGACATTGGTAATTTAAATGTGAGAGCGTTAAGAAAAACTGACATCGGCCAGCGTTGACTCGACGAATGCAAAGAATAAATGTCAGGGTCGCAGAAGGAATCGAACCCACGCGTTCTCCGAGGCAATCAAGTATTCTACCACAGAACCACGCCAGGTCGCGAAACTGCTTTGGTAAAAAGACACTATGCAGGCGTAATGTTGGTGAAACGTCAATGGTGCTCGCGGTGCTCGGCTATTTATTTTCCTAAACATTACAAATGTACTCCTATGACACAGGCATCGCGTCGGGTTAACGCCTTGTATACTCAAGCGCCATCCACTGAAGTTGGTCTACGTAGCACTAGCCAGGGCTACCATCATCGCAAGCAAACGCGGTACATGTCTGCTTGCCGTTTCCTGGTGTCGGTAATACCTATGCTGCTGTTGGCATCGTTACGCAACTATAAACAACTGGTTACATGAAACATATGCGACTGTTCATTATATGTCTGGTACATACAAGATTTGTACATATATTTAGCTTAATTTCGTAGGGTGTTCAATAAAAAAAATTACACCACAGTCACCTTCCCCCTGCATCCTTCGCAGGACATCGATTCCAATGGTACGTGGGAATCTGTCGAACTTTTTCTTATTTCGCGCGAGAGTGGCTACGGACACCGGCGGCGGCGGACACATGGGCGCCAAGAACGGGCCTTGTTGTGATCTCCTAAGAGCTTTTCCTGTAAAAACAACTTGTAATGCTGCTTAATTCTGTACCATGTTCATAATTTTCTGTATTTTTTCCTTGTTGATTATCTTTTCCTGTGCACTCTACTCTTGTGTGGGCCCGAACAGGCAGGGGCCTGCAGGGCCTATAAACACAATACTGTCAAGCCACATACATTATACCAGCTTGCAAGTTGGCATTTTCAAATACCTGTCTTTTACTGCCATGTTGTGAAGAAAGTTAAGGAAAGTTGCAAGTCAAGAACGTTGCATGGAGATCTGCAAGTCGGCTAAAAACCTTTTTCGTGGCATAAAGAAGGTTTGTGTACAGAGTGAAATGACCTAAATGGATTCGTGTGCTAACCGGTTTTGTTGATCACTAATCACATTCTCGCGTAATGATCCTATTTCAGCCATGGCCGACGACACTAGGCGTGTCGTCGGCCATCATAAGTGCCCACTGGGCATGATAAATATATGCGGTGAAGCCGTACCTCTAAGCCAGGGGTCTCAAACACGCGGCCCGTACGTGAGCCGCATGCGGCCCACGAACTTCTTGTTTGCTGCCCGCGGCCCGCACAACGCTATGTTGGTCCCATATTTTTTTTTTCATAATAAGCATGTGCGTGAACTACACAGGCGTGACTGGTCTAAAGCATTGTTTTCGTGAGGCACCCGATATTTCAGAATCGGCGTCCAGATTTTACTCATTTTGTATAGAATGCTAACCCCAAACGTCCTTCAGAAATGACCCGTATTTCAGATACGGTAAAAGCTTTCTTTACAGTGGTAACGCTTGCTGAAAATGTTTTGCGAACTACAGCCTCTCCCCCCCCCCCCCCCCCCCCCGCTCCAACACGGCCCTGTGACAGCAGCCCGCTGCCTGAGATGAGACCCCTGCTCTAAGCCAATCAAAAGATGGAAATAAAACGTCATATAGCGGAAGTTCGCACAGTGACAGCATAATTTTCAACGAAAGGAGCTCGTCTCGGCAGTCACGTAACTACACTGTGGTTCAATGAAGTTAAACCACCTGTTTGTGAAAGTCGGTCGGATATCAACATGATTTCAGCCGCATACTTCAGAATCTTCAGCAGAAGCCTGATGATACTGAACTGCATTTTATAAAGTCCCCGTACACATGCGCTATCTTTAGACAATTCTATATTGCTGTATAGCCGTTCCTGTACAGTGCACAGTTCAGTGTCGTTTCGTTTCTCAATATGCACATATAACGCTATGAGGAGCCTTCAGAGCGCAGATGAGCCGCGCGTTCGCTGGCTTCGCGTCATCTTTTGGAACCGAAGGAACGATCGACTCAGGAGAAGAAGTAAAAGAGCAGTCGTGGCGCGCCTTAGGGGCAACCTTCGCTGTTTCGACTCCAAACAAGATTACCGACTACTACGGCAACCTCGCCGACTTCTCCGATTTTGCTGGCCGTGTGGAAGAAATTACACAAGATGAAGCATGTTGTTACGCGCCGCCCGGGATCGGCAGAATCCCAGAGAGACGCATAATGGCGCGGAATTGCTCTCGCGGTACCGCTTTTCCAAGCCATTGGTACAATGCCTGTTGGACATGATGCCGCCGGGAGCAAAGGACAACGAACACCGCGGTCCCCCCCATTCTGCCGCTGCTCGAGCTCCTCATCGCACTTCGATTCTATGGCGTCGAAACGTTTCAAGTTGTTACCGGGGCCCTTGTCAATGTGTCTCAAGCAAGCGTGGCACGCATGTCACAAATGACAGCCGGCAGATTTTTCCCGCAGCTTGTGAACCTGCCCAACGCCGCTGAAGAGGCCGCGGTTTTGGAGGGAGTGTATGTCATGGCACGGTTCCCTCGTGTAAGCGGATTCATAGACTGTACTCATGCGCTTATGAAAAATTCTTCCGGAGAAGACGCGCAGGTCTTCCCGAATCGAATGGGCTACATCTTAAGCAATGTTCAGGTAGGCATACTACAGTGGCCATTGACATAAATACCGAACTGCTGCAGAACATGACTATGTCGGAGCAACACGAAATAATATATAAAAAAAGGATACGCTTCTAAAAAATCTATTTATTTGTCAACGTTTTCATCGGAGACCGAATTGCATTAAGTTGATGAAGATCGGTCTCCCGTCGAAACGCTGACAAATAAACAAATTTTTAGTATCGTGTACTTTTTTCCTATTTGGTTCACGGCAATCGAAGGCAGAGTGTTCATAACACACACACACATATATATACAGGGTTTTTTTAAGCAATACAGATTTTTCCTTAAAAAAATATAATAGTTAGGCACTTGTCGCCTTCGCAGCCAATTTCTAGGCCGAGGCGGAAAGATGTTACCACTAATTAGATCATTCAGAAATTGCTAATTAACAAAAATAATTTAATTAAATTTTTAATTATCAATTTTAGGGCAATTGTTTATATGAGGAAGTTGTTTACGTCACAGTTGATGACAAGCTAAATTTTTTAAAAATTGAAAATATCGCGTGTAGTTTGAGAGATCCATCGTCGAATTTCCAGACCGCGGTGCGGTAGATACCGAAACTGACGCACCGGGCGCGGCACGTGCTGCGTCAAGCCGGAATTCGACGATGGATCTCTCAAACTACACGAGATATTTTCGATTTTTAAAAATTGGGCTCGCCATAAGCTGTGACGTAGAACAACTTCGCCATATAAACAATTGCCCTGAAATTGATAATTAAAAAAGTTAATTAAATTATTTTTGTTAATTAGCAATTTCTGGGTGACCTAATTAGTGGTAAAATCTTTCCGCCTCGGTCTAGAAATGAGCTGTGAAGACGACAAGTGCCTAACTATTATAGTTTTTAAAGGAAAAATCTGTATTGCTTAAAAAAAACACCCTGTATATATATATATATATATTATGTTTCCGCAATGAGCTTACTAGTAGTGTGACGTTGTATGCACAACATTAGTTGTGCTAGCAGATTTTCTTTTATTTGGTGGCTAGCTGTGCCGGCTTGACGCACGACAGCCGGTTGTTCGAGAACAGCTCGGCCAGAGTACACAATACGAAGACGGAACTGTGCCTGGCATCCTAGTTCGCGATAGGTGGTATGCCTACGACTCTATTTAGGGACAGAGGGACGAAAGTCAGACCTGAGCACACGAGAGCTGAAGTTAGAGCTACGTTATTTATTCTGTGTGTGCAAAATAATGCCGAAATTTAGGACAAAAGTGCTTTGTTCAATATGTACTGACGGGCTCGTTGGTGAACCAATGATTTTCCATGTGGTAGCGCACAAAAGGACACAATACAGGCACACAGAAACGCAGTACTGCAACTGATGATTTATTGTCGGAAGACCCGGCTTATGCAGGAGAACACGCACATGCGCACTGGCAGCACTGAATATAGTGAATACCACAAAAACACCAGAAAAAAATAACAACACAAATGAAAGCACAAAAAAATAAAACGCGTGGTTCTAATGAAAATTGCAAGACAGCATGTGGTTATATAGCGAGGTATCGGCGCGCTTTTTTTAGAGAATGATACCGAGAGGCAACTGACATTTATCTTTCCATTTATCGATTTCCATTGCCTCGATTATTTCTCTCGTTTCCTTCTGCATTGTTCAGGTTCGAGTCCCTCTCACATATGGGCTGCAGTACCGAGAAGACGTTAGGAATGTGGGTCGAAGGTTTCCATTCCTAGACATGAAGTTTCAGATAAAAAACATCAGTTCCTATCGTCATCACAGCTTGTCCCACACTCGATAACCTTAGCCACCTCCTAAAAGACCCTATCCTACTTCCACCACAGAGCGAGGCAATTCGTGACAGCGGTTCGCCAGCGGTTCACCACCACTATCAGCCACGCCACCTGTGCCAGACATGGCAAGCGGTTTCAAGATGAGCGACCGCATAGTTGCACAGTATTTCATTTAAACGGAATGAAAGAAAATCACAACGCGTGGTTTTATTCGTATTTTTTTCATTCTCTCCAGTTGGACTTCATTTCATCTCTTGAATTCTAATTAGCGTCTTCAGCCTAAAAAGCCGCGTTTTTTTTTTCACCGTGTTCTGAACGTTTATGTTTCTGTTCGAGGGGCACGTATTTTAACCTTATTAAATGTTCTTTTACCATTATTAACGGCCGTCTCTGATGGCACAAAAGCGGGCACCCAATGTCTCTGGCAGCTACTACTTGGACAGCATTCCGTGCCAGCTCCCTCATCGCCGCTAGAAGCTACCGCTAAAGCCGCGCAGAAAGTTGCTGTAGATAGTACAGCTTGATGTGACCGACGAGCTGGGGAGGGAGGGGGGGGGGGTATAATCTGCCACCCAGGCTCCGGCGAAGAAGGACTTCCGAGGCTTGAGGCTTCTTGGTCACAAAAAACACACGTTTAATTTTACATATTCACAGCATTTCTAACAAACAAGGCGTAGAGACGCGCCTTTTACATGAGACACGAGAGGGCCCGCAAAGGCCAGCGAAAGAGGGCCCAGCACACTCTCTATGCGCTTCTGTTATGTCGGTCCGTGCACGCTGTTTTCCTCAAGTGTTTTCACTGGACGCGGACAGCGTGCAGCAGCAACGCCGATGCGCGTTGCATCAACGCCGACGCGCACAAGGACACCTCTTGCGTTCCTGCAGGACGCGGACTGCGTTTGGAAGGCACGCCGATGAGCGTTCCTTGCAGGCCGGGTCTTCGCCTTGCCGGTTATGACAAGCTGCAGCCCCTGACGGTGTTGCAACACCACCACTGCGTGCTTGGCTGTCTGCAGGCGTCCTGTACTTGGCCATGGGAGTGGGCAGTGTTCGTTGAAGCTTCTGCCCGCGAACAACTAGTGCCGTCCCATGACAAGAAGTGTAGTGGTTGATCGATCATGTCTTGACAACCTGCAGCTGCAGCTCCAATGAACACACTGTTAGGTAACTTCTGCATCGCTACACCAAAATTGTCGCACCATGCTGAACACTTTGCTGTCATGCACAGTCTGCAGTTTTGTAGGGCCGAAAGCCCCCTTGTAGCCATATTATTTTAATAGAAGTCACTCACTGCAGCCTATGTTATTTGTTCAAGATTTCCGGTGCCCATTCTTTACACTGAGATGCCAAATTACATGAACTACTAGAGCGTGACCGCACCGAAGCCCGACAAAGACACCATTAGTAAAACGATTGAAACACTGTACACTCCAACGTGATACATCCAACGTAATAAATGAAGAACATTGTCTTTGCAAACTAATTCAACGTAACAGACCTAAAATATTCGGAGTGAAAAATACGGCAGCCACACAATTGGACTCTTCAAAAGGTCTGTCTTAGGTGTCTGACGGCAGTGCAGCGACACCAGGCGTACACTGCGATTCGGCGGACTGCGATCCCCTGGCACGTTATTATGCCGGCTGCGGTCCCTGTCGCAGCGGTTGGGCAGCCAAAGTGCCATGTGTGGCGCAATGCCTCCAATACAGTGTACATCGTCGGTGGTTTGGCTTGGTGGTGTTCCGCCACCTGAAATTGCAGCGAACTGCCATGACAGTAACTTTTCCGGCCAAACCTGCTATCATTGAAGATGCCAGCAGGGCACATCAAATGATTACCCAGCTGCATATGCAACTTGCCATGGAAGCTTTTCTATCGTAATTTTATTGTGGTGAGCGTAGTTAGCAGCAAAAAAAAAAAAAAGAAACCTATTGGGATCATGATGCACCATACCATCGTTTATTCGGATTCACGCATGTCGAATCCCTCCTGTGCTTCGTAAGTTGACAGCTGCATGGAAAGGCACAGGCATGCTCAAACACATAGTAAGGGCTCTGTCTTTGTATGTATCGTCCCACTGAATACCCATGCAGTTGAAAATACCGGGACGAACCCGGCTCTGTGCAATGCATGTTTCCTCTCAATGCTTTAAAATGAGGGGCGAAAATTTCCACGGTTTACAATCGCCCCTTCCGAACGTTGAAGCCGTTTGACCTGTCATGTCATGTATTTTGAAACTAAACAGAGAGGGAGGAGAACAGGAAGCATTCTGCTCCTTTGCAGAGGTGAACGATTGTGCGGAAATTCTCTGTCCTTGTCTGTCCCTCCTTCCCGCGTCCTTCACCCCCTCTCTCTGCTCTCCTACGCTCCCCCTTTCTCTCTTCTAGCAATCCTCTACTCTACGGAGTGGCGCCCTCGTCCCGTTGACTCCATTCCTTGATCTTGCTTGCATGTGCTTGCGGGGGCTTTGTCCGTCCCTCCTTACCGCGTCCCACATCCCCGCAGCGCATGCGCGTCCCCTACCCCCTCTCTCTTCTCTCCTACGCTCCCCCCTTCCTCTCCTCTACGAATCATCTACTCTATGGAGCGGCGCCCGCGTCCCACACCCCCACAGCGCATGCGCGTCCCTTCCCCCCTCTCTCTCCTCTCCTACGCTTCCCCTTCATCTCCTCAAGGAACGTTCTACTCTACGGAGCGGCGCGCACGACAGGTGTTGCGAGAGCTGCATACTCCGCTGGGGGGCGCCATGGTAGTTCCGCGGTATGAAAATGACGGAGCGCGCGCGCCTCATCCTCTCTCCTGTGCAGCGCCGCGGATGAGCGCCCGGGCCGCTGCCGCGAAACGGGAGCGGCGATGTTTCTCCCGCTCAAGCCAGCCATCGCCCCGCTGCTTCGCATCCACACATGGTTCCCTTTAGCGAGAGATGGGGATGATTTTCTTTGCTGCTGCGTCGCTTTGTAATAGTAGAATAAGTTCCATCGCGCCATTTTCGTGAGCTTTCATAGATGCACCGTCGGCATGCTCGTTACCAGTGATACCGCAGTGACCTGGTAACCGCTGAAAACTTACGTCGTGCCCTTAGTACTAGTTGATGGAACAGTTGTATTTTCAGCACCAATTGATCTTGAGGCCCATGATGTAAATCAGTGCGAAGACACTGTGAAGCTGGTTTCGAATCAGTACAAATGCTAGTTAAAGGGATCCGGACACCGACCAAATGATTTAAAAACGAATGTATTGACGTTTCGGTTCCCCCCACGGGAACCATGTTCACAATCAAAAAGAACGGCACAGCAGTTCCGCCTTTTTTTAAGTGTGGCGCATCACGTGACCAAGCACCTGGCGTACAACGGAGGAAGATTACCCTCGTTGCGATTAAGGGTGTGCGGCGTGGTTTGGATGATCAGGGACTCTAGATTAAAGATATGGCGAAGACCGAGAGCTGTATCTTTACAAAAGTACAAATGCTCCATTTTAGTGCTACTTCTCGATCAATCCTGCGGAGTGCATTGCGGAGCGCCGCGAGCTCCGCGGCCGTTGATGTCGTCATGTGTGACGTTCGAAAGTGGATGCTTTCGGCTTTTTCTGGGAAGGTCACAGCTTTTGCAGATCATCCAACAGTTGTCGAGCCATTTGTGTAAAGTTTAAAGGGTTCTTCCTGCAGCCTGAGTATACTCAGCTTCTTCAAAGCTGGCGACGAGAGCTCCGCCTTCTTGCGAATCCCTCGCATTGTCAGCGTATTTTTGGTCAGTCTAAACAACAAAGGGACTTTATTTTTACGAAAAGCATATTGAGCTATCATTGAACGAAAGTACCAAAAACGCACGAAGCAAATATGCAAACTCAGCGTGCCTGCAGTTCTCAGCGGATTAAACACCGTAAGTACGGCTCTCGGTCTTCGCCGTACGTAGTGCTAATATAAGCAAAACGCAATCGAGATTGCAGACGCTATGACCAAACCACGGCGCCAAAGTGGAGCCATTTCGGCGAGTTGGGAGAAATGCTGGCGTTCCTTCTTATGAGGAACGCCAGCGCGTCTCTCATGCCAGGCCGTGGTTGAAGTCATCGAATTAAATTGCTGCGCGCTGTAAAATGCGCGCATACAACATATCACGCCAGTATTTCCGTAATTTCAGCCAATGGAATGCTTACCTGTTCCAAACCAGTTTCCCCGCATGTCTTCAGCGTTGGTTCTTCGCCACTTATCTTTTACGTGTTCCCAGCATTTCTTCCGCTGAGTCCATTTTCGCGGGGCGACGTTCTCGCGGCAGTTTAACTCGTCTTCGGTTTTTGCCCACGACTCGTTTGCAATTCATGCACACCACATCGGTCCTCTTGTTTTCCTCAAGCTGCGGTGGCGCGAGAGCAGCTCCAGCGACACAGCACGTTCTTCTTCGGAGAACTTTTTTCTCCATCGTTGTGAGAATGAAAAATAAAGAAAAAAGAGACTGCACACCATAAGAAGCGCTTAAAATCAAGGCAGCAAAGAAATACTACGAGACACGCTCGATGAACACGACTCATGAAGTTTTGCCTGAACGGTACATACTTCACTTTCGGGGGGTGAATTCTACAAACGAGACAGTGAAATCGCGATGCGTGCCGCCATTTCAGCCTCAGCGGAGATCTTGACAATGGCACACATCGAAAAACAGGCCATGGACACGTTCATCCAACCACCAAAAAACGTTTTTGAGACATCTGGATGACGTCTTCTGCGTGATCAAGGAGCCTCATGCCGACAGTTTCCTAGCACACCAAAATTCAATCGAAGTGGCGATTCAGTTCACCGTTGAACGTGAAAAGAACACCGTTCTTCCTTTTCTCAGCGTGCTAGTGACGGGCGGAAGGGCGGGGTAGGGCGTTTGAGCTTTTCGGTTTACCGATAACCAACGCACACCGGTCGATATCTAGAGTTCAACTCCAACCACCCTACCGCTTACAAAACATCGGTTGTCACGACGCTTTTTACCCGCGCAAATGCCATCTGCAGCTCCAAAGAAAAGCGAACAAAAGAAGTAGGAGCGGTCATTACCGACATTTCGAACGATTTGTACATAAGGAGCTTCACCCGCCGTGTATGCCACCGACGTGACGACCGGAGGAATTCCCCCCATTGTACCCGTTTCTGCGAGAATGCCGCCGTTACGAAATAGGTTCGGGGAGCAGTGAGACTGGTTTCAGAGACGCTGGCTAGGGCAGCAAGGAAAAGGACGCAACTGGCATGACACACAAACATATATTCGAACACAAAAATGCACACACGAAACAAATACAAAAGCACACCAAGGACAATGAATCCGCGAAGCATCTTTAGAATCTAATCAGTTCAAAGAAACGACGCGCTCACTCGTTGGGGCTTGACTTGGCGGGCGTGGCCGCGTTGCTAGTCTTGGACGAGAAAGGCCAGCCTGGTTATCGCAGGTTCTGCGTCCGCTGGGCGCCGGAGCAGAAGTTGTGTCGTTTCCGAAGTCCTTCGGGCTTTGACGTCCGACGCGGTACCTCCGACATTTGTTACCCTCCCGAACGTTGACGTCCGGCCAGGCCAACACGTCTTCTTCGCTTCTGGGACTGTCTGCCTGAACAACGTGACCTGTTCCTTTTTCTTCTTTCTCTTGTGCCTCATGGGCACGTGCAGGGAGGCATCTTCAAACGGGCGAAGCGCTCTTGGTTCAGTGCGCGTTTTTACCGCCGCTTCGTCGACTTCTCAGCGGCGACAGGGCACCTCGTCACATAAGCCCCCATTTGAAGAAGTGTGCTGGGGGAACACTTCAACGTGGAGGCTATCACTGTCACTTTGTCTCCACAGCACAGACTGCCACACGAGAATGGTCAAACACGGAACACACTTACACTTGGGAAATGTATGCACTGGATGAAAAGGAAACAAAAGTCAGAAATAGATCACAGTGTGTTGAGACAATTATACGCAAGTGTGCTGTAGAAGATGAAGAATAAGGACACATACACGGCGCTCGTCCCGTGTTTCGCGCTTTTTTTATTCTTCGTGTACCATGCAGCACCAACCAGCCCAATCAAGCACATTGTAGAGGATGCATTGACTAAACTTATAGGCTCTTCGCTTTGTAGCAACCAATCCACAAACTTTTACAATGAACAATCACCAAAATGTGTGACATACTTTCACAGTATCAATGTTAACTTAATAGACAACCATTCCTTACACAGAAACACGAACAAAAGTGAGTGGCATGTGTTTTCTAGTTGAAAACAGATCATTCATGACGTGCCGATCACATCGGGTGGAATCCACTTCTGTTAGCAGTCATAACGCTGGCGCTTCATTGCCTCAAAGGAAAGACACTTCCCTTATACGGAAAAAGTCCGCTAGGGGGCCAAGCAAGGCTGCTGTGCCTCGCATGGGCTCCGCATTCGACGAAGTTTTTCTTGAACCAAGACTGCTCTTTCGGTGCCAACAGTGGTCTCTATTGGACTTTAGCACCTTGCCGACGCTGCTGGTGAGTGTCTCCAACCTCTTCGGTCTTGCGGAACTTTACAAACTTCGACTCCTGCTGAGCGGGGGAACGCCGCCTCGTTAGCCCTAACGCCACCGGCACCGGCGTCGGGCTCGCGCTTCGTCGCGCCTGCACGAGTCTATTCGGCAACGCAATGGCGTACACGGTGAGCGGCATGGATCTACCTGCCACAGAATTCAACCCAGAAGAATGGAGTGTAGTCCTGAATGCCCGAACACGCTCACCTCGCCAGCAGTCGAAAGAAACCGAAGGAACGCAGTCACCTAAAGCGGCGTCAGCTGACGGAACGCAAGCGAGCAAAACGGAGTCAGCACCAAGCGTTCCATCAAAGGTCGACGACACAGCTGTGGCGCGTCTTCGCTTAAAAAGACTGCCACGGTTGCCAGTCGATGACTTCAAGATCGTCTTTCGCCCGAGTGCGGGCGTCAATCTGGCCCAGTACAACGATGGAGAGTTACGGGCAGCTGTAGTCGCCAACAGCGGACTGCACTCTGCAGTTGCCGAGGAGGATCTTGTGTGCACCAACCTGCCCAAGAATATATTCACAGTGTCCACTTCTTGCGCAGACCGAGTTGCCAACTATGCCAAAATACGAGAACTCACGCTACGCGGCAACAAACTGGCATTTCATGCATACATAGCTCCCCCGGACGGGGCACGGCCAGGAATCATCTACCGCGCTTGGAATGGTGAATCGCCTCAGGACTTGCTCCGAGAATTACGTCGAGCGAATCCCCTCCTGCCAATAGTCCAAGCAAGAGACATGGGGCGTACCTCACGCTCAGTGCTCATTCATTTCATGGCCGAGGAGCTTCCTCCCTCTGTGAAAATGTTTGGCATCCTTTATGCCGTCTTCAACTTCCGTCCGAAAGTGGAAGCGTGCCTGAATTGCAGACAAGTCGGCCACAGACGCGATGTATGTCCTTTGCCGAATCGCCTCACTTGCTCAAGCTGTGGTCAGAAGCACCCGGAAGACCAACCTTGCACTCCGCAGTGCGTCATCTGTGGGGACGCTCATATGACGGGCGACAGAGCTTGCAAACAACGCTTTCAACGTGGCTCCAGCCGTCCCTCTCGTCCACGACAGAGGCCGCAACAGGAGCAACAGCAACAGCAGCACGAGTTCCGGCTCGAGAAGGAGTCTTTCCCAAGCATCCACGACGGAAATCGGGGCAACAGAAGCAAAAGTCCTGGACGAAACCATGGCAGCAAAGGCAAAAGCCCTGGGCGAAGTGCGTCACAGAGCCGCGACCTCGGCACCCAATCCGGAAAGGTGAGCTGGGTAGGGCAAACCTCCTGCTCCTGTGGCATGCGCTCCGATCCTAACGAAACTTCTAAAACTCAGGAGACTATCGAACGTCTAATTCGGGAGAATCAAGAGTTAAAGCAACAGTTGGCTCTGGTGCTGGACCGTTTAAGTTCACTTGCAGCCGTTCCGCCTGCGTCCTCTCCGCCCCTATCCATCTCCCCCTCTATCACGGAGCCTGATATGGCAGACCTGTCAGGGACCGATCTTACAGATTCCTCCCCCCACCCAGCAAAAAAGAAAAGAACGGAACAGCCCGAATCATCGGAAGATGATCTTAAATGCACGACTCAAAAAATTCGGAAAGAACACCGGGAACTCAGGCAAAAGGTTGATTTAGGTTTCACCCAAATCGCAGAACGCTTCACTAAGATAGAGAATATTCTAGACATGTTAGTTGCTCGGCTCCCCTCTTTGGAAGCTCTGCCACAATCCCTCCCCTCTCAAACGCCTTCGCAGCCATAACTCCCTCCTGCACCCTTGCCTCATCCTTACCCTCTTCACTCTGCATATGGCAATGGAACTGCCGTGGATTAAAAAACAAGCGAGACAACCTCTCACTCTACATACAACAGTCTATACCCGCCCCTGATGTCATCTCCGTACAGGAGCCTTTAAAAGCTTGCAAACTCCTAGGCTATCAGGCTGTACATTCGAATCCTATTTCCCCGTGGGCCACCACATATATACAAAGGAATATCTCGTTTATAGCACATGATCTCTCCGATCTTTACTCTGACTGCATTCTTCTTGAACTTCTCCCTCGTCGTACAGGAGGAGGCACATATTTCGTCTTAAATATTTATTCTCATCCTAGAGATGGTCTCACTGCGGTATTCGAAGCAATCGATAAGGCCATACAAATAGCAAGCTCCGCTCCCTTAGTTGTAACGGGTGATTTTAATGCACCGCACGTAGATTGGGGTTACAGGAGAAACACTCGGAAAGGCACCAGCCTCTTTCAATACATTCAGCGAAACAGGTGCACCCTAGTTACTGATTGCATGCTAGCCACACGCATTGGCAACAGTGTTAGCAGAAATACCACCCCGGACCTTACTTTCACTAAAAACGTGCGACAAGCTTACTGGACACACACTGGAGTCAACCTCGGCAGTGATCATTACATCTTAACAATCACACTGCCCAGTGCCAATCTCCGTCCGCAGTTTCATTTGAAAACTATTGTCGACTGGGACAAATTCCGCGAAATCCGAGACCGAAACCCGACAAAAGAAATTGAGGACTACAAAGACTGGGCGTCTAAGCTCAAACGGGACGTAGCTCTTAGCGAAAAAGTAGCCCCGGCAGAACATATCCGCGATCCAGTAGACAGCAGGCTGCTCCACCTATGGGAGGCCTATCAGAGTTTGGAGAAGCGATGGCTAAAGCAAAAACATAATCGCAAATTAAAACGTAAAATGGCACAAACGCTCCAACTCGTCACTGAACACGCGGCCGAGCTTTCATCACAGCAATGGAACCAGATCTGCAACCGCCTTGACGGCACTCTACATATGAAGAACTCATGGTCCCTGCTTCGCCATATGTTAGATCCATGCTCCTCGCGCTCTGAAAGTAATAAGCAAATTACGAAACTTTTGTTTGAGGTAGAGAAACAAGGGCAAGACCTTGAAGCTGCTCTTAAAACCACGTATTTCCCTGACCTAAAGCGAGAATCGTTACCTACCTATACAGGAGCTCCCAATCCAGACTTGGATGCACCGATTGCAGAGGCGGAAGTGTGGGCTGCACTAAGCAAACTGCGAACCACATCCGCTCCAGGACTGGATGGAATTACAAACAAAACACTCCGAAATTTAGATTCCCAATCATTGGCCGCTCTTACCAATTACATGAATCAACAATGGGAGCAGGGCACGCTGCCCCAGGAATGGAGATCAGCTAAGGTGACTTTCATCCCCAAAAATAATAAGCCGTTAGACCTTAAGAATATGAGACCGATTTCTCTTACCTCATGTACAGGTAAGCTGATGGAGCATGTAATCCTAAATCGCCTTAACCGCTACATGGAGAAAGAAAAACTCTTTCCCTCCACCATGTATGGCTTCCGAGCGGGACTATCAACTCAGGATGTCATGTTACAGCTTAAGGAGGATGTGCTCAATCCAACTTTCCCACACATCACCAGAGCCATCCTCGCATTGGACCTGACCAAGGCCTTTGATAATGTTTCTCACTTCTCCATTCTACAGTCTCTTAGCGAACTAAACGTAGGCTCTCGCACGCACAAGTATGTCACTGCCTTTCTCAGCAACAGGTCCGTCCGCCTACAATTAGGCACATTCAAAACCGATCCCTTCACGCTAGGAAGCAAGGGAACGCCGCAGGGAGCGGTTTTGTCCCCGTTTCTTTTTAACGTTACTCTCATTCCGCTAGCTCAGAAACTTGCCAAACTTCCTTCCGTCAATCACTCCTTGTACGCGGATGACATCACGATCTGGGTCAATGCCGGCAACCATGGCGAAATCGAATCGAAGCTACAGTTGGCCGCTGACACTGTTGCAAAGCACGCCAATAGTATTGGGCTCACCTGCTCGGCGGCTAAATCGGAACTCCTAATTATTGACTTTAAAAAGCGGGATACCTTTAACATTCAAGTCATACTAGATAACACTCCCATTCGCAGGGTTAATAAAATCAAAATTTTAGGTCTTAATATTTCGGACAATGGCTCCAACGCTGAGACCATTAAGTTAATTCGCTCTTCGGTTCATAATGCAGCTTCCTTAATTAAACGCATTTCCAATCGGCATCGCGGCATGAGGGAAGCAGACACACGTCGCCTCATTCAGGCCTTTTGCCTATGCAGAATCACCTATTCCATCCCCTACCTCTATCTCACACCCGCGGAGACCGAGCAACTCAACAGACTCATCCGCACTGCCTATAAAACTGCACTCCATCTCCCTAAATCAACAGCCACGGATAAATTACTTCAACTAGGAGTGCACAACACTCTGGGAGAGCTCGTAGAGGCGCATCTCTTCAGTCAATATCAAAGGCTATCGCTTACAGAAACTGGTCAGGTACTCCTGCGCCGACTTGGAATCACCGTTCCTGGTCATACCACGGCCACGCACACACTTCCAGTCGCTGTTAGCAACAACCTATGCATCCCGCCACTCCCCAAAAACACTCACCCAGAACATAATCGAGCGAGACGGGAAGCTAGAGCTAAAACTCTTCACAAGCGCTTCCCTCCTAATTCTCCAGCAGTATACGTAGACGCGGCCGAATATGCAGATCGTCCAGCTTTCACAATAGCCGTTGTAGACGGATTTCAAAATCTTATCGCTAGTGCGTCCATTCCAAATTCGACAGAATCCCTGGAAGCAGAAGAGGCGGCAATTGCCTTAGCAATTGTTCACTCCTCCGCCGAGTATATTTTCTCTGATTCTAAAACTGCAATTCGTAATTACGCCACTCTCAAAATCCACTCACCGGCTGCTAGAATCCTTGAGTTATCTCCTCCGCCTGATCGTCTCATCACTCTCCTCTGGGTCCCTGCGCACAGTGGACATCCAGGCAACACGGCCGCTCACACCCAAGCCCGAGCACTCGTCAACCGGGCTCACAGCGACCTGCCTTCGCTTCGCGGTGCCAGGGATCGACTCCTCAGCTACCACGATATAACACTGTTTTATCGAAATTCCCGCCTAACGTATCCCCCCACCGCATAAATCTCTTTCCAGAAGTGACCAGGTTTTGTGGCGCAGACTTCAAACGGCCACAGTTACGACTCCATTTCTTCTCTCCCTTATTACACATGGCGAAACCTCTCCTCACTGCAACCTGTGTCGTAGCACCAGAGCCGACTTCAATCACGTCTTTGTGAATTGCCCAAACAAACCCAAGCCCCCGTGGCAAGGGTCAGAACACCAGGAGCGATGGGAGGCTGCTCTGCGCAGCTCGCAACCGGCGTTACAGCTCCGGACAGTGGGCTGGGCCAGAGGGGTCGCCGAAGCACAAAAGTGTCCGGCCATCTAGAGCGGCCCGAGGGCCCATCGTCTTCCTGCTTCCACTTCCCCCCACACACCCCCCCCCTCACATGATTCTTTCATGGATCAAATAAAGTTTATACCTACCTACCTACCTCCCTTATACATCACAAATCTGCGGTGAGCACTGTCGCTCCATGTAGGCTGTATCTGAAACGCCAGCGCGTGGACGTAGCGTTCATGCCTCTGCCCATGTGCATGATGAGCGTGTGCGTTCCAATCGCGCTGTGGGAACAGTGACACCTTACTGCGTTTCCGGCGTTTGTAGTTGTGTTTGCTGCCTGTATCATTTTTCCCGCAGTTAGGCTGTCGTGCTGTTTGCGGCAAACAAGCTCATTTCATTTCCCCAGTTCTGGAGCAAACTTTAGGATTCGTTGCCTGCCGACGCTCCATTTCAGAGGAGATTGACTTACGTCTGCGTTTTGCGCAATAGAGCAGCTTGTGAAAGGCACAAACTCACCATTAGAAAATGGGACATATTCACATGCATTGCGCATGTCGCTCACATGGGTTATTGTTGAGTTTACTTATCGGGACCAGTGACCACTGTTTGTTCGTTTTTCAGCTCAACCACTTCCTTACGTGTGGGAATGTTGCCAAAAGTCTGTTTCTGCTCACGGATGAACATCTCAGGACACATGAAGTTCTTGCTTTTTTTTCATATAGTGGGATTGAACGCCGGTGTGCGTGATTTTTGTGTGCTCCACATAAGCGTCGCACAGCACACGGCGCCCTAACATGAGACGTCCACTTTCAGCCGCGGAACTCCTGTCTAGCATCAAACTACTAGCGTGTACCTCTTCCTTGCATTTCGCTGTGAAAGGTGAGATCTCCCTCTACCCTACGCATTTCAGCCTAACAAGCCTCGCGCTCTAGCTCGAGCCTCTGTATATGAGCTTCCACCTGTTCGCGTTCAGCAATAAGCGCCTTTATTTGCGATTCATGTGCTTGTGCTCTCTCTGCGCGTGTACTTTCTGCTTGCGTTCTGCCCACGCCTTAGAGGGGTGTGCGACCAAATTTGTGGCTTGCGCGTTCTTCGCTGCAAGCGTTTCTTATAGCTCTAGGAAGAATGACACGCGTACGAAGATTCATGTATTCTCGTTAAATAATTCAATATCGCCTTATTTATGTGGGCAACTTTCGGTTCGGTTTCTGGGCGCCAAGTTGCGCGTGACGTAGCAGTGTAGTAGGCTTGGTCACGTGACCAATAAAGGCTGTGACTCACGTCGTGCTGAGTATTGGGCGCGAGGCCCACCACTGCAGACGCGGGCGCTGCAATCGCTGTGACGTGCAGAGTTGGATCGCGTCATCTTACCTCGCTGTGGCGAAGGGAAGCGGACGGTTGGATGCATTGTTTTTACCCGCGATTTCGCGGCTTTTTCTCTCTTGAACAGCGACGTTTTGCTCGCACTTTATGTGTGCGGACTCCTAGAGACTACACACCGGCAAAAGTGCAGTAAAGGTTATTGGCGGCATGGAACTTTTCTGCTCCGTGCCACAGCGCGCTACGTACACGAAGAAACCAGGCATGAGCTCTCACTTTTACCCCTACCTTGCTTTGCAAGAGCATGACGCCGGTGTCCCCTGTCTTTCATTTATTGTTATTTCAAGCCAATGGGTTTAAAATAGACACCGACCACGAATTTTCATATGAAAGCAAGACGTTTCAGCTCCCGCACGGGAGCCTTCACAAGGAAAAATGAAAGCGTAAACTGGCCGCTTATGTAAAATATGACGTAGCAACATGTGTATCCCGTGTGGGAAGTTCCCGTCGTTACGATTAAGTGTGTGCGCCGTTGCCTGGATTATCAGAGATTCATAATAATGCCGAGAAGTCGTTCTTTTCTCTCTCCATTATTCTTGGCCAGTTGCTTGTGCGTGCTCGGCAAGCGCGTTCGAGGAAACATTCTTCCTTACATTATATATTTACTGCTTGTGACTTTGCTGAAAGTTGCTTGAGTCTTTGCTGAAAGTTAACTGTCTCGCTGACGTAACTTTCACTGCATCCCCCCCCCCCTCTTTCACTGGTGTCCATTGTAATTGTCCTTATGTGTTTTCCCGACCACACGGGTTTCCGTCCGATTTTCGACATCAGCCCAATGGGTCCGTTGCTTATAGATTGTCTGTAGAATGAGCCCATAGCCAGCGTCACTTATTCTTTATGTTGTTTTACGTTACGGGCGTAAACATGGCCGCTTCAAACACTGATTTACCTTCTAACAGCGGCAGCGAAGCGTCACACTGCTTATCAATGAAACTGTAAAGGCTGGACGCTAGTATTTTAGCTGAAACACAAAATTGTCATTTAGACCGTAGTAAACCACACCTTGCAGCGTGCTCATTCAAGTGCGCAAAGTGATACGGCGGGCTGGCACAGGGCTGCACTTGCTATAGCAATCGAACCCGATCGGGACCATATTTTTTGATCGCGATTGGCCTCTTCGTAGAAGCTAGAGAACTGACTCAATCATCGAACATTTTCGTCCCTATATTACTGGTTTCGCCGAAGTGAAGTACAACAACAATTATCAAAAATGAGACGCGGAAGTGGCTGCGGGCTGTGCAGGAGAGGGCTGGCGGAGCAATCTAACCTTGCACGTCACAGGGATGCCTCCGCATGGTGGCGCCACGATATGTCATCGCGCCCAATCGTCTGCTCTCGCACACAGGTCCTGAGGTCACTGACGTCACTAGAGACCTGGTGTGACATCACTACAACTTTCGTTGCCCCTCCTATAGTGCTACGCCAGTGTTGGTGCGCTAGCGATGGGTCTCGATCGGGAGAATGAGCATTTAGGTACACTTTAGAAGTGAAGGAAACCCACAACAGGCTTGTTATAGCCTCGAAATTGATGGCGCCACCTCTTTAAGTTGCGCGCCTTGTAAGCGAAGCTCTTTGCCTGCTTCATTTAACTCTGCAATATCCATCCTTCCGTGCAGCCCTCAGCTATGCATTCTGACTGCACGGCTGTGAGCTTCTCATGTTTAATAAATAAAGGAGAAAGTCTCCGTCGCAGACGCCATTGTTACAAAATAGGTTTTTGGAGCATGCTTAGTTATGTAGTGCCAGAGACTCCTGTTGGGGCAGAAAGGAAGATGACGCAACTGCACGGCACACAAACATGTTGTCACGTTATTAAAAAAAACTTGGACCATCTCCCCGAAGGGAACCCTGATGGCATGCGAAGCAGCAGCGGTGCGCACGGCGTTGACCCGGTTGAAACGGGCGTCGACGCGAGTGCTGGAAGAACGGTTTGAAGCGAAACTCGGTGTAGCGTTTACTCGAGTAAACGTTTGTTTGAAACGCAAAGACACGGGAGGCGGGTCAGAGTTGTTGCGAGCGGGCGGAGCAGCCGGCAGCTGCGGGCGCTGCCGCGAGCATGCTGCGGGTGAGGGAGAGAGTGACGTCAGCGCGCACCTGCGAGGGAAGCGTGCGAGGGGAGCGTGACCTGCTTGGCAACGCTCACACCTACGGCGAGGGGAACGCGTTGCGGCGCATTCGTATGGACTTACGTAACGTACGGCGTTACACACGTGAGTCAAATAGCGGCTTCGCACCTAATAACACGGAACCTCCGTCTATCGGAACACGAGGACGTCGGACTCAAACGATCACTGGAAGCGCGACTTCTTCATCTTTTCCACTTCTTTGTCCTCTTCTCTCTTTCGCGGTGGCACATACACACAGTGGTACAGCGCAATATTATACAATGCTTGTGGCATTACCCGCCTTCAAAAAAAAGCATTGTCCCTGTGCTCAGTAGTGATCAAAACAGAAACTAATCGCGTGTGCACGCGCGCATACACACACAAACACACACACATACACACACACACGCGCGCGCGCATGTTGCAAAGTGTCAAGGTGTTCGATAGACCATCCAAGCAAACTGGGCGAATAGTCAACGGGGGTAATGCGGCTTCATCCTAGACACATGAACAATGTCTGGCTGCTCTGAACGACGGGATCCCCGAGCCGTACCTTCAAGCAGCACTTCGTTGTTGCCGTCGTTGAGGCGACGTAAGACTCTGTTAGTTCCGAAGTAGCGGTGGAGTAGCTTTTCTGAGCGGCCCCTTTGGCGAACGGGAATCCAAAGCCACACTAGGTCACCGGGTTGGTAAATGACGTCGCGATGATGAGAATTGTATCTCTGTGAGTCGATGCGTTGCTGGGTTTGGATTCGCTCGAGTGCAAGCCTGCGAGCTGCGTCTGCAAGCCAGATAAATTTGTTCGCATCGGTGGTAATGTCTGGCCTGTTGGGTAAGAACATCACATCCAGCATCGTAATTGCTTCTCGGCCGTGAAGCAAACGGAAAGGGGTGAATCCCGTAGTCTCTTGTACCGCAGTATTATAGGCGAACGTAACGTATGGCAGAATGTCATCCTAGTTTTTGTGCTGTCGGTCAACGTACATAGATAGCATGCCAGCGAGCGTCTTGTTTAATCTTTCCGTAAGACCGTTGGTTTGTGGATGGTATGCGGTAGCTTTGCGATGGGTGGTTCCACTAAGCCTCATGACGTCTCGCATCATTTGGGCTGTAAAAGCTGTTCCACGGTCAGTGATGACCACTGCTGGCGCTTCGTGGCGGAGGACGCTGTTGTTCATGAAGAAGTGCGCAACGGCACTGGCGGCGCCTCGTTGTACGGCTTTTGTTTCGCAGTATCTCGTCATATATACACTAAGAAAAAGTCGAGTATTTTGGGAGTATTTCTGCTACACAACGATAATCGTCATCTGGCTTGCTCACGTTTCTTCTCTTGAAAACCCGGCTCTCGGCACATTCCTATCAAGAATGCTATGTCACGCCGATAACGCGCGCGGCGTTCGTGACCGAAACGTGCCGGGACGGCGGTGATAACCGCCAGGAAAGTAGGGTAGATGACGATTATAGTTGTGTAGCAAAAAGACACCCTTTTTTACTCGGTTATTTCTTAGAGTGTAGTCAGTAGCGACTACGATCCAGCGGTTGCCGTCACGAGATTTAGGGAAAGGCCCGAGCAAGTCCATGCCGATTTCTTCAAACGGTTTTGATGGCGGAGCAACAGGCTTCAGAAAACCAGCTGGACGCATAGGCGGGGCTTTACGGCGCTGGCAACCGTTACACGTTTTTACATAGTGCTTGACATCCTATGTGAGCTTTGGCGAGTAGTAATGTTGACGAATCCGGGCAAGGGTGCGTGCGAATCCCAAATGGCCGGACGAAGGCTCATCGTGGCAGGCAGATAAAATGTCAGCACGGAGCGCTGATGGGAAGACGAGCAGGTGTCCAGTCGCATAAGGTTTGAAGTTCTTTTTGTAGAGGATGTTGTTACGCTCTATGCGCGTTGTTGGGCTAGATGGTTATGATCCATGAGACTGTTTGGCGTGGCGCACACCCACAAAGACAAAGAAGGACACACACACACAGCGCTAACTTTCAACTTACACGCAATTGCACGCAATTACATGCACGCAATTTCGCATAATTTGCGCAGAATAGCGAGAAATTCCGGTGCGAACGCAGTTTTTTCCGCTCCCGAACGTCTACAAAAGATGTGCAAAAAGGTCAATGCGGACAGCAAGGTGAAGCGCGATTGCACAATCAAGCACCGCGAAAAATTTGTGAATTGCAGTGAAGGCGTGGTGTATTCTATTCCTCTAACATGTCAACGCGTCTATATTGGCCAAACCGGCAGGTGTATACACCAAAGACTCAGGCAACCCTCGTATAATGTCAAAAAAGCTGTGCGTGGCCACTTGGGCATTCACTGGCAAAGGTGCGGTTGCGCCGCAGAGTTTGAGAGCACTCGTATTCTATATAGGGCTCGAGGAGAAACAACCCGGGAAATAATCGAGGCATTTGAAATTGACAAAGTGAAAAAAAATGCGTGAGTGCGCCTTCTTTAGGTTTGACCGATAAAACAGCGAGAGAAATATTTTAATGAATAGCTGGAGAGGTTTGTCTGGCTTTTCGCCTGACATGCTACTCCAGGGGCTGGGTGATGATTATGATATATACACTGATAGACACATAACACATACAGCTACACACACGTAGACTACACTATTTACTAAGAAAAGAGGGATCTTCAATTGTCACTTTGAAGAAGGTGGGTGCAGATAGATGTGATCAGTGATGACATGTGCGCGATCGATGCTGTACTATTACGTGTTTTTAAAGACGATAGTCTTTCTTGGGATACTTAAACGCAAAAATTTTGGTCTTTCTGTCTGTCTGTCCGTGACCCGATTCAGCTACTTGGCCAAAGTTTAACCACTTTCTGAACGCCCAGCCATCTTAAACTGGTGTTATCATGCATACCTGTGAACAGCTACTCGGCCAAAGTTTAACCACTTTCTGAACGCCCAGCCATCTTAAACTGGTGTTATCATGCATACCTGTGAACATATTCGATCAAAAAGCAAATACTGCGCATACCTGAGGCGCAACATTAATATGTAAGTGTCAGGTCGTGTGTTCTTTTATTAGAAAATACATAGGTACGCAATTCTAAAGACCCTTGTGTTTTTTAGGCTGCGCTGAAAATGCGACGCTGTGCTGCCGCTGGCAGTGGCCCTTGGTCACGGTGTAATGCCCTTGGTTCAGCAGAAGCTCATGTCTTTCAATGGCGGCCATATCGCGCGCAGCGCCTCGTCTATTTCATCAACGCCAGCCAGATGCGGCCAATTCAACGTTGAGTAGGCGCTGTCTGAGGCAAGGCAAAACATAGTAGTACGGCCGGCACGAGACTATCGTCTTTCGAGGACATTAGCAGCGAAGCACGCAGATACGCGGCTAATTTTTTCCTAGGTGTTTTCTTGGTTTTATCGATCGCATGTTGCTTTATAAATAACACGTGTGGTCAGAAATAAAACCATAAGTTGAAAGTTAGCGCTGTGTGTGTGTGTGTCCTTCTTTGTCCTTGTGGGTGTGCGCTACGCCAAACAGTCTCATGGATGTTGTTACGCAGACAGAATGTTCCTGAACGCGCGAATGCCTGCGGAGGGCTCCAGCTGCGGCCTTCAAGGTATTCAATAAGTTGTCGAAGTTCGGAATCGTTCTGCTGTAGTTGGGCCAAGTCAGATTTACTGACAGCGCAAAGAAAACGGCCGTCGGTATCGTCATCTCTTAATGTCGTCGCAAGTGGAGCGCGCGAAAGGCAATCGGCATCTGCGTGCCCCCGGCCAGACTTGTAGACGATTGTTACGTCAAACTCCTGGAGCCGCAAGCTCCATCTAGCGAGACGCCCTGAAGGGCCCTTGAGGTTGGCCTGCCGACAGAGGGCATGATGGTCGGTAACGACTCTGAACAGACGGCCCTATAGATGCGGTCGGAACTTTGATATGGCCCAGATAACAGTAAGGCATTCCTTCTCCGTGGTCGAATAGTTAGCTTCCGGAGATGACAGAATGCGGCTAGCGTAGGCGATGGGACGCTCGACGCCGTCTTGCCACTGGATGAGCACAGCACCAAGACCGATGTTGCTTGCATCAGTGCAGTTCAGTGGCGGCATCTTCATCAAAGTGTCCTAGTAAGGGATCAGTCTGGAGGCGCTGCTGAAGCTCAGAAAAAGCACCTCGTTGCTCGGGACCCCAGACAAAAGGAATGTCCTCTCTCGTTAAGCGGGTGAGGGGCTCGGCGATGTTCGCGACATTCTGCACAAAGCGCCTGTAGTATGCGCAGAGGCCTACAAATCGGCGCACATCACGTTTGTTGGAAGGTGGAGGAAATGCAGCAACAGCCATTGTTTTGTCTGGGTCTGGCCGAATGCCTTCGTGACTGACAAGGTGGCCGAGAAACTTCAGCTCTTCGTAGCCGAAATGGCATTTCTCCGGTTTTAGTTACAAGCCTGCAGAGCGAATTGCGACGAAGACTGTCTGAAGTCGCTGTAAATGTTGCTCAAATGTTGGCGAAAAAACAACGACGTCGTCTAAATAGACAAGGCACGTTTCCCATTTGAGACCTGACAGCAAGGTATCCATCATCCTTTGGAATGTTGCTGGAGCAGAGAGCACAGTCCGAACGGTAGCACTTTAAATTCGTAGAGGCCATCAGGAGTTATGTACGCTGTTTTTTCACGGTCGCGTTCATCGACCTCGATCTGCCAGTAGCCACATCGATGAAAAATATCGTGCATGTTGAAGTCGATCCAGTGAGTCATCTATGCGTGGAAGAGGATCGACGTCTTTCTTCGTCACTTTGTTGAGTTTGCGGTAATCCACGCAAAATCGAAAAGTGCCGTCCTTCTTCTTTACAAGTACGACGGGGGACGCCCATGGACTGTTTGATGGTTGGATTATGTCATCGTCGAGCATCTGCTTCACCTGAAAACGTATCGCCTCCTGTTCTTTTTGCGATAGTCGGTAGGTGTGCTGTTGTAGGGGCCGTTCGGTAGGGTCAGTTATAATGCGGTGCTTCACGGTTGGGGTCTACTAGATTTTCGAAGATGACGCAAAGCAGTCGCTAAACGTGCATAAAATAGCGCGTATCTGCTCCTTCTGCGCACATGAAAGCGTCGGATTCACATCGGCTGTACTGGCCACTGCAGTGTCACATTCGGCGGCTCCGGCAATTGGAGTAATTGTAGAAAATGGTTCGTCGCCAATGGCTTCGAAGTGAGCGATTGCTGTGCGCTTTGTCAAATGTTGGTACTCGCCGCTGAAATTCGTGTCCAAGAGCTGAGTCATCCTACGTTTCAGGTGGACGATACCGCGGGCGACGCAGATCTGCCGAGCCAAGAGCACCGACAGGTTCGCTTCGGCGATACCGGTACTGCTATTGTCGCAGTCGCTTTCCACAGTTACCAACATACTGGTCCGCGGCGGAAGTGTGATGGTGTCGTCAGCAATTGGAAGTGCTGTTTTCTGCGTATTGGTATCTTGTTGTCCAGGCGGTTTGTCGTCAGAAAACGTTATCAACAGGTCTCGAAGGTTAATAACCGCTCCGTGCTCGCGCAGCAAGTCCATCCCGAGGATAACTTTTCGGGAGCATTCGGGCAACACGACGAAAGAAGCAACGTATGCTGACTCACGGATTTGGGCACGGGCGGTGCATTTCCCAATCGGTGTTAACCGGTGACCTCCTGCTGTCCGGAGGATAGGTCCATGTCCCCAAGGTGTCGTTACTTTTCTTAATTGAGCAACGAGGTCAGCGCTGATAACAGAATAATAGGCGCCCGTGTCTACCAGAGCAGTTACCGGGTGGTTGTCGACGAGAATGGAGATGTCAGCAGATACACGTTTGTTGTCAATGGCATACGTCTGCGAAAGGGAATCGTCGGATGTCGGCAGGGAGGTCGGAGGAGGTCGATCAACAGCGGCCTCGCCCCCCGGAGGTCGCTGCCCCTAGTTTCCCCAGCGTGGGCTTGGGGATGTAGGCGATCGCCCCGCAACGACGTCGGCAAAAGTCAACTGCTGTCCAGGTGACGTGGAGCGCCTGGGAGACGGCGAGCGGGACTGGCGTCGCTGAAAGGTTGAGGGCTGCTGGCTTGCGAAGTACTGGGCGATAGCACGGGGCCGCTCACCATCTCGGGGTCGACGAGCATCTGGACGAAATCCTGGAAGGCCCATGTGTCGGTAGGTACACTCGTGGTAGACGTGGCCTGGTTAACCACAATGGTAACTAAGGGGCCGGTTATCGGGAGCGCGCCACACACTGGATTTCCGCGTATTAAGTCGTTGGTTCCCGTAATGCGGTGGGCCTGAGTAGAATGGCGTCGTCTGCGGGTTGAATGGGCGGGACGGATAGCCGACTGCCGGTGCCGGAGCACGTAGCGCTTCCGCGTACGTTAAAAGAGAGGCCTTGGCTGGGGGGCGGAGTCACCAAGGGTTGGACCAGGTGCCGCACCTCTTCACGGACGACATCCGACAGAGCAGCGATATGTGGCTGAGGAGACACTGCGTGCAGTTTTTGCAGCTCCTCGCGTACAATACTGCGCACGAGCTCCGGAAGTTCCCTCATGGTTGAAACATCAGGTGTTGCCAGGGACGATGACATTGACGAAAGACTGCTTGGGCGCCCATACTGCGAAGATCGTTGTCTTAGCATGCGGTCCATCTTCGTGGCCTCGTGGAGAAATTCCGCTACGGTGCTTGGAGGATTGCGCACGAATCCGGCGAACAACTGCTCTTTGACGCCCCGCATCAGTAGGTGCACCTTCTTCTCTTCCGTCATTGATGGGTCAGCTCGCCGGAACAGCCGGGACATGTCCTCAACGAACATGGCAACGCTCTCGTTTGGCCGCTGATTACGGGAACTGATGAGACGTTTTGCTTGTTCCTTTCGGTCAGCGCTTCGGAAGGTGTTCAGCAGCTAGGTGCAGAACTCTGGCCAGGTTGTCATGGTCGCTTCGTGGCTTTCAAACCAAGTGCGTGCCGAGTCCTCGAGGTAAAGTTAGTCATACCGAAGCTTGCCGGTGCTCATCCCATTAGTTGACGCAGGCGCAACGACTGTAGTGGTCGAGCCAGTCGTCGACGTCCTCGTAAGCGTCGCCATGAAAGGACCTCGGAGTTCGCGGGGTGTTGGAACACCATGGAGAAGGCGCAGTCGATGTCTCTTGAGTCCGCGTTCCTGCACTCGCCATACTTCTGAAGACTTGTGGAAGGAGGCCGAATTAAGGGGGTAGGCCTAGTTGCCGCGGGCTACGCCGCAAGTCAGGTTGTTCTTCCAAAGCGCCGGGATCGTCCTGCTGGTCACAGTGCCCGCACCTCCACCAGAAAATGCCACGTCATTATAAATAACACGGAACCTTCGTCTATCGGAAAACCAGGACGTCGGACTCAAACGATCACTGGAAGCGCGACTTCATTTTTTCCACTTCTTTGTCCTCTTCCCTCTTTCGCGGTGGCACATACACACAGTGGTACAGCGCAATATTATCCAATGCTTGTGACAATATATTCGAACACTAAAATGCACACACGAGACACACACAAAGCACAGCAAGTACAATAAAATGTTAGCGTCTTTACAAAAGTTAACACAAACTACGCTCTCACGCGTTGGGGCTTGACTTGGAGGTTGTGGCCGCGTTGCCGGTCTTGGAACAGAAGGCCCAGGGGGTTGTCGCAGGCTCTGCGTCCGTTGGGCGCCGGGGCAGAAGACGTGTCCTTACCAAAGTCCTCCGGGCGTTGACGTCCGACGAGGTACCTCCGACAATGTTGGCCTCCCCAACGTTGGCGTCCGGCCAGGCCAACGCGTCTTCGTCGCTCCAGCTTCTGGAACCGTCTGCCTGAACAACATGGCCTGTTCTTTTTTTTCTTCTTTCTCTTGTGCATCATGGGCGTCTTAAAAAACGGACGAAGCGCTCTTGATTCAGTGCGCGTGCTTGCGCGTTTTTGCCGCCGCTTCGTCGTCTTCTCAGCGGCGTCAGGGCCTCTCATCACAGCTCCCAACAATGAAGCCTCCCCCAAACAACCATACCGCATCGCGGTCTCATACATCCAGGCAATCACTGAGCAACTGGCGAGGGTGTCGGGGAAGACGGGTATCCGGGTAGCGCAAAGACCCGCTTCAACACTTGCACGATTCTTTCCGCGGCCTTTAAGACCGGCCGCCAAAAGAAAGATTCCCTGGAGTGGTCTACGATGTTCCCTGCACTGATTCCCACGTCACTTACGTAGGCGAGACCAGAACCCTTCCGGAAAGGATTCGTCAACACCGAAACGACGTTCGTAGCTTCAATGCAGTACAAAATGATCTCGCAGAACACAGCGAGAAGATGGACCATCGCATCAACTTCGACGCCGCCCATGTAATGATTGGCGTCGGCCCGTTAGAAGGGTGCACATCTCATGGTCCTCATCACAACTTGAATCTGAACTGATCATAGTTTCGTCCTTTAGGGTGAATACAACAGCTGGATTAGCGTCAACAACATCATCGATGAAATGTTCCAGTTTTCTCACCACATCCTCCAGAGAGATAACATGCTCCACATTATCTCTTCTACGTCTCGGCGGTCACTTGCTTGATTCCTTGGCATAGCAGAGTGTCAACGTCTTGAATATTAAACCTCTTGTTTGCCGCCGCTATGAAGCCCTTCACGTCGCTCCAAACAAGCTATATGGGGTTCAGTCGGCGGTGGTAGGGAGGTAGGCGCACAACGAGGTGGCCAGAAGCCTCAACGTTGCAGTCCTCACGGTATCGGTCCCCGCTTGCGTGTACTTTGTCGACAAGCTTCATGAGCTCCTCCTCCTCCATGTCGCTGCTGCACACACCTTTTTTCGGAAAGCCAGGCCTGCATATCTTTTTTGAGGCTACACATACGCGTCACTTTTTCCTGCTTTACATAATGATATCGCTTATTATCCATCACTATAACACTGCCAGGTGGTAGTACTGGAACCAGCTTCTCGGAGAACCACTTTTAATAGTGGTCCCCGTTCATATTCTCGTGGTAATCACTTGAGCTTTTCTTAGCTTGGAAGACTTCGCTGCGCCTTCGTCGAAACTACCTTTGCAACCCCCGGCGTGACAATAAGTCTGCCTCCTTTGCCACTCTGGTTGTGAAGACCAGACGACAAACCAGATCGACGGGCCTCTTGCGTAGGCACGAAGCCCGTCAATCTGTTGTTGTCTGCTTTTGTTCACCCACGTTTCACCCACGTCGATCTGGTTGTGATCTGGGTTATTCACCCACGCTTCGTCAGTCAAAAAAATTGGCCTGCCCTGGCGTCGCAGCTCGGTTATTTGGCGCAAGTACCGGCGGCGACTCTGCACAATGTGCGTCGCTTCTATGTGAAAAGCGTTCCGATTGCGATTCTTGTACTTGAAGCCAAAGCTTCTGGAGCATCTTTTGGATGTCGTTATGGAGACGATCGGTAGCGTCTCGTCCTCTTTGAAATGCAGCACCACCTTAGCGATAGTTCGAATTTCACCTTTCTCAAAAAAAGCCATGTACCACTCTTCGCAAGACGCTGAGGTGAAACTAGTCCTGCTTCTTCGCCGGATCAAGGCCTTTCCCACAGGAACGCTTCTTCGGTGATAGGAATGTGCCCAAGTACTCTGTCTGTGTTTTCCACCCAAAGCGCTTTCGCTCGCTCACGTGGGTGAGTTTTGCGCTCTTCATGACAAGTGAGTCCACACTTGCACTCAGTCCGCACTCGACGCGAAGCCCTTCAAGACCTTTTAAAGCTATTTGCTTCGCCAGCATGGCAAAACCGCGCACATTCGATGGATGGCTCACTCGCCACACAGCCTGTGGGGCATCTTTCAGAGATACGAACAACTCGGGCGTCGCCATGTTGCCGAAAGGCGGTACATCACCACTTCACAAGCCTCCGCAGAGATGTGTCCATGCTGGCTTTCTTCATTAATTTCACGAACGATTAAAACACGCTGCATGCTTGAAAACCTCAATCCTAAACATGTTTTCAATTCATGTGTCTGTAGCTTGCAAAATACTACTGTCCAGGCAGGCAGCACGCCGGCATTGGACCGATCTCGGCCCAACATCGGCAAACGTCGGCGGCAATATTGGCCCCATGTCGGCAAATCACGCTCGCGCTACTTTCACCCACATTTCACCCGCGTTGGGCCGATGAGGGCTAGCCGGCGTTCGGCCGATCAGGGCTTGCCGGCGTTCGGCCGATAACGGCTTGCCAGCGTCGTTCCGAGACCATCGTCATCATCATCATCATCAGCCTGTCTACGCCCACTGCAGGGCAAAGGCCTCTCCCATGTTTCGCCAATCAATCCGGTCCTGTGCTTTCCTGCTGCCACGTTATACCTGCAAACTTCTTAATCTCATCTACCCACCTAATTTTCTGTCTCCCCCCTCACGCGTTTGCCATCTCTTGGTCTCGGCAGGATAACCAGCGGTTATCCTGCCGACGTGCTACGTGCCCGGCCCATATCCATTTCTTCTTCTTGATTTCAACTTATGATATCCTTAACCCCCGTTTGTTCCCTGACCCACTCTGCTCCCTTCCTGTCTCTTAAGGTTACACCTATCATTTTCCTTCCCATCGCTCGCTTCGTCGTCCTCAGTTTAAGTTGAACCCTCTCTGTAAGTCTCCAAGTTTCTGCTCCGTAGGTAAGTACCGGTAAGATGCAGCTCTTATATACCTTCCTCTTGAGGGATAGTGGTAGACTACCATTCATGATTTGCTAAAGCTTGCCGAATGAGCCCCATCCCATCCTTATTCTTCTAGTTATTTCACTCTCATGGTTCGGGTCCGCGGTTACTACCTGTCCTAAGTAGACGTACTACTTTACAACTTCCAGTGTCTCGCCATCTATCGCAAAGCGCTGTTCTCTGCCAAGATTGTTCCACATTATTTTAGTTTTATGCATATTAATTTTCAGACTTACTCTTCTACTTTCCGTATCCAGTTCAGTAATCATAAGCTGCAATTCGTCTCCCGCGTTACTCGTCAATGCAATGTCATCAGCGAATCGAAGGTTACTGAGATACTCTCCATTAACTCTTATCCCTAAATGTTCCCAATCTAGGGCCCTGAAAACCTCCTGTAAACACGCGGTGAATAGCATTGGAGAGATCGTGTCTCCCTGCCGTACGCCCTTTTTTATTGGGAATCTGTCGCTTTCTTTGTGGAGGACTATAGTGGCTGTGGATCCGCAGTAGATTCCGAGACCGGCCTGCCGTTATTCAGCAGATGATGGCAAGCCGTCATTGGGCCTATGTAAGCTGGCCGGTGTCGGCCTCGCCGACGTCGGGAAGCCGCCGGTGCGACGGTTAGCTCTCGTTATTATGGTAATTTACCGTGCGGTGAGTAAGGTAATATACTGTGCTGTTGTAGTCTGCTCGTAGCCAGTTTAGATGGGGACACCGGCGGCAGTTGCTCGATGCGTACAGTAGCTTGACTAGAAAGGCTGATACGCGTGTTATAAAGTGAAACGGCTGCGTGCCGACCATGCATAGTTCCGTATTCCTGTGATTACTGTACGTAAGTCAGCAGTGCTAAAAAAACCTATTCGCGGCACAACGGCATTCATCGACTACCGTTGGCGCCGTATTCGATAAATACTTCGTAAGCAGAACGACCCATTTGGGGTCTTAACGTAGCATTGAGACCCAGTTCCGTGGAACCGTGCAAGGCCGGGAAGAAAAGTCAATATTGTCTCCAACACACCTAAAAGTATAAAAGTCCTGCTGCAGCATTTACGCATGCGTCTAAGTAATGAAGGAGCCACACATTTGCAAAGTGATAAACAGAAATTTATTCACACATATGAACACACGGCAGCAGTTCCGGAATAATGATGCCATAAAGGAACACCTAAACATCTATAGATACCGTAGCCAACATCTAAAACGATCCCACAGCCACCGTATTCCTCGTGAAAAACACGAAAATATGATCGAGAATGGAGTCAGGCGAAGAGTTACAATCTTTTCAATGTTATTCACGGCACATTCAGAATAAATAATTAAAAACATAGAACGGGAAGAAATATGATTAAGAATTAACGAAGAATATCATAACTACTTGTGGTTTGTGGACGATATCGCGCTTTTCGGCAATGACGGTGACGAATCACGAAAAAAAAAATACTGGTGATGTAAACGAAAGAAGCCGGATTGAAGATGTAGCCGAAGAAAACAATGATCATGTTAGGCGGAGCGGCGAGTAAGGGAGATTACGGGGGGCCAAGTAGACTAGAAGAGCATGTATACGCGTGGGCTAGTTACTAACGGAGGAGCGCCCCCACCCAATGTTTATCAATTTCACCGAAAAGTAAGGTTGGGTTGGTTCGCAAACGTTAGTCCATCGTAACACATGACTAGAAATTAAATTACCCCTATCCTTTAAGCGGAAATCGCAATTCTTTCAGTCATAACTTATGGGACAGAAACATGAATAAACAGCACGCGACCTGAAAAAAAAAAAAATCACCGCCCAAGCACTCCGTACAAATGGTTAACCAGCGAAGCTGAAATGTGCGGCCCCAGTGTTTAGCAGTGGGTTCAACCCGACGCTGCACTGAAGCCTTCCACAATTATCGTTGCCAGGTTGTGGTCGAACCACAGGCGGTCACAGACGTCGCAGCCGAAGCCAAAGTGCCGCTGGAGACACTCTCGCCCAAAGCGGGCGTTCGCCCCGGCGAATGCGCTCCCGCAATCACGTCGACGCCGTTCTGCCCGCAACGCCGTTTCTTCGGCGCGCCAGAGGGCGCGCCGTGGCTGCAAGCGTTTGACCTTGCAAGCGTCGTAGCCAAGCTCGCGCACCAATGGCGCGCGAGCTTGGGTACGACGCTCAGAACGACGTAACTGATAGCACAGCCAATGGAGACCGCTCGTGACACAGATGCCGAGCGGTTTTTCGTTTCTCCTAGCCATATACAGCTTTCGCAGTAAAACGTTGCGAGTGGTGCCGCAAGGTTCGATATACTGTACATTTAAACAAGGTAGACACGCACGCACGCATTGCTTATCTCAAGGTAAGAATGTAAAGGAAAAGAATCGTGCATGATTACCTTTCACGTGTGGCCCTTGGATCGGTAAGAACACGAGCGAATAAAAGGCATGGTCAATACCGAACGCACGACAAAGAGAACAAAAATCTGACTGGACAGACGTAAGAGCAGTCAAGACGTGTCCTTAATGAAGCGAGTGAGTCCAATATGGAAGCACGTAGCCACTGGCTGCTAGCTGCGGTGATCTCTGCCGAAAGCAATGCTGGAATCTTGCCGCGTATCCGTCTCGCACACGTTTTTTTCACTTTCCTCCGCACATGTCCACACACGGACACTTCTTGAAGAATTCTGCTGGCCGGAGCGAAAAAGCCTGCTCATCGCGCTGGCTACCCTTCCCTGCCTGGTGAAGCAAGTTTCGCGACAATGACGCCGAACGACAGGAGTAAAGGCGGGAGAGGAGGGGTACAGGTTGAAGAAGACGAAAAACTGCTGACTCTCCCTTTTTAGGAGCACGGCTCAGCCTCTGACAATAGTGTGCGCCCCGCCCCCCTCCGTGTCCCTTCCCCCCCTCCACAGGATGTCGTCTGTGGGCTACGTGGAATTTTCAATGCATCGCTTGTTCCAACGTGTCGCTACGTGAAAACTTTCCGTACACCACGTTGTAACCGACTTTTTTATCGTATTTCCCGTGCAATAATAGTAACATTAAAGAAATCCAGGGTTTGACGGAATCCCGTCTGGTCGGGAGCAGGCATTGCAAATGAAGAAGAAACGCCGCCACAATAAAAACAATTTAAAACAAAACGCGACGTTTCGGCTCCCACACGGGAGCCTTGTTCACAGTGAAGTTAAAAAAAAAAAGAGATATCTGCCTTCTTAGGAGCATATTATTATTATTTTTTTAACTTCACTGTAAACAAGGCTCCCGTGCGGGGGAGCCGAAACGTCTTGTTTTGTTGTAAATTGTTTTTATTGTGGTCAGCGTTTCTTCTTTTGGAATAGTAACATTAAATGCGACTGTTTCTAAAAGCACGAGGGAAGGAATCGTTGAACGAGATTTTCACTTCAAAATGATAGGTATGGGACAAAAAGACGGCGATGAAGTGAAAACACGAACTGGCAAACACGTGTCAAACACGTGTTTGTATGTTCGTTAACGACTGTTGGTCTTGGTGGGCAAGTTGGTTTGGAAGGTTTTTACTGAAAAAACGTGTCTACACTTCTTCCCGGTCTTTCTTGCGCCATACCTATTTTTCTCAAGTAATGAACAACTAGCTCAGCAACACTCCTTGTTGAGGTTTTTACTACTTTCACAAGGCAAAATTACGCGACATCACTGAAGCAAATGCGTTTGTTACGCTTGACCACAACATGCGCGCGTGTAAATACGTGCACACCCACAGGCAGGAAACTATTCGTGCAATTTATAAGCACTCACACTATGCGGTCAGCGGCTGAAAGGATGTAAAGGATATAGCGCTAGAAATATGATGTAAGGCCCGGTTTATGCACAGAATTAGTATTCACATAAAACTTCTTCCGCTAAATGTATTCCTGCTGGAATGATTGGGCAAATCCTGATGCTGGATATATCAGTGAGGTCTCCCGACCAATGGCAAAAACATTTATGAAAGAGAAGTACTTTGAATGTCAGTTCATTTTGTAGCTTTGAAGAGCTCGTCAACGAAATGGCCATCTAATGTGAGTTAGTCTGAAGGCCGCTTTTTGGGTAGAAAAGCCACAGTGCTGGTGATAACTGTTAGTTAATGTCCTTGCAGAAACTAACAAGATGATGCAAGCTATTTACTCGGCGTTACTTCGTGCCCCGAATAGTACATGCGGCATTAGCACGATACAATGCACGCATGCACTTTCTTATTTTTGCTAGTACACCAATCTATGTAGCAGCTTTCTGCAGCTTAGGCGAGTAATATTCAAGCGCTTAATGCTCTATGGCATTACAAGCTTGTGTTCGACGTCGACGTACAGTAGATTGCCAGCATTTCAGCGACGGTTTTATTTAGCCGCTCGGTGAGGCCATTCGTCTGCGGGTGATAGTTGCGGTTGTCCGTCGGTGACTTGTATGTCAATATGGTTTGCGTTATTTCCGCCGTAAAATCCGTACATGTGTCGGTGACGACGACTTCTGTAGCGCCGTGACGCAGGAGGACGTTCTCAACAGGGCAATATATAACTGGAAGAAATAACGTTGCGCAAATATCACGAGGACGAGAAAGGAACACTTACAACAGTGTTATTTGCGCAACGTTATTTCTTCCAGTATGTTACACCAACTCGCCCACATCAAGCTACTTCTGCTCCAATATATAACTGTCTGAAGGAAGACAAGAAAGTATTCCGGCTTCGCCGATGAAAGCTAATCAAGAATTGGCTCAGCCAACATTGCTTTAAGAGCGGCAACAACACGGGAAGAAGGCCCAGTTCTGCCTGTAAAAGCCTTCAGCTGCTGATATGAGTTGAAGCAGCTGATACACGGCAGAATGACGGCAAGCTCGGCCCATTGTTGCCGGTGAAAGCCATCGGCTACGGCGATATCGGCGGAAGCGTGGGGAAACGGCTGCAAACTCGGCTCAGTGTTTCCGGGGAAAGCCATCGGCTAAGCCGATATCGGTGGAAGTACGGCGGGACGCCGGCAAACACGGCCCAATGTTGCCGGGGAAAGCCATCGGCTAAGCCGATATCGGCAGAAGTACGGCGGGACGCCGGCAAACTCGGCCCAATGTTGCCGGATGAAAGCCATCGGCTAAGCCGATATCGGCGGAAGTACGGCGGGAGGCCGGCAAACTCGGCCCAATGTTGCCGGTGAAAGCCCAACATCGGCTGAAGGACGGCAAAATCGGCCCAATATTGCCGGCGAAAGTCAACGGCTCCGCCCATATTGGCTCCATGCCGGCAACAACGGACCGTGGTTGGGCCGCCCACAGCCGCTTTAAAACCAATATCGGCCCGACGTTGTGTGCTGCCTGGGTGGCTTCCTCAAATATTTCACGGACTATTTCGTGTGCCTTTAAAGCACTGTTTGGATAAGAGAGCTCTACCTTTGGTAGTGCTGCCAACAGCTTGTGTAACGGAGTACAGTTATGTAACACCTTGTGAGATGCCCAGGTGTTATTTTAGTCTCCTACCACGCTATATTAGACATGTTAACGTGATTACTGGGCAACTAATACAAGTACATTTGCAAGATACACTAATCAATAAAGTCGCAATTTTGGGGAGGTAAGGAAGCGTCCACTATGTCATTATTTAAAATCGGAGCTGGGCGGCATTCCTGGTTGCTGTTTACTTTTCTTTTGATATTTTCCTCTCTCACCTGTAACTCATTATGCACACTTTGTTAATGCTGTGTCTAAATACGATGAAGTGTTTCGGCTGAGCGTCTTGTGATTGGTTAAAAGCATTTAATGACCAACTCATTACGCAATACGGATTGCTTGAGGCCTGATTGTTCTTCAACTTTTTTTGGAACGCTATATTACACATGTTAACTTCATTCCTTCCCCGACATGAAGCCTGAACAGGGTCTCGTTTCAAAGGAGTTTGAAGAATCGGATTGGGTCTGTTGTAGAGTACTTGGCAGCGACGGAAAAGGCCTGAGTTCGAATCCCTTTCATTCCTGAATATGTTTTCATTGTTTCGCCGCGACAGCGGGTACGGAAACCGCGGCGACGGCGGCAGATAATTACGGCCCCAAAAATGGCTAGTGTGATCTCGTAACAGCTTTCTGTATAATAAGCATTTTACAGCGAAACCTCTTATGAGACCATAACAACATCCCATTTTGGCGCTGTTGTCTGCCGCTGTCGCCGCGGTATCCGTATCCGCTATCGTGCGATGTAAGAAAACACTTATTGAGAAACAAATATCCACGATCGGACGGGATTCGACCAGGATCATCTGTGTGACAGTCGAGTATTCTACCACGGAGCCACACCGGTGCTAGCAACACCTTCGCAAAAAGACCCCATACAGGCGTTACGTCTGATAAAGAATGTTGTTAACATATGTAATATAGCGTGGTAAAAGAGCAAACTAAGAACCTGGCGTCACGCAATACTTTGAACCTATTATGAAGGGCCCAGACATAATTATTCGTTGTCTTCGGCCACAGCACAAACGGAGTGCACATAATGCCTACAGATGTGTTGCGGGTACCACGTTTTTCCGCAGAATGACGAATAATAGCTTCCCGGGTGGTTCCCTGCTTGACAAAAATTATAATTAATGGCTTAGTGGGTACCATGCAAGTGTAGTTGTATTAGTTGTCCAAAGAGATTTTGCAACGGGCTGTAGACTAAAATGCCGCTCTTTCAGCTTTCGCTGTGACTGTGCTAGGTGTTCCCGGCAGGCCTGGCGATTCTTTTTACAGCGTCAGGAGCAACCGGGGAGGAGACCACATATGTTCCAGCCAAGTGACAATTTCACTGACTTATTTCGGATAATTGTAATAAAGAAAGTGGTAGTTTAAAGGTGGGAAATTCTGTAAATGGTCATGAAATATGCGCTGAAAACAAGGCTGTCTTACAGCACTTCCTAAATCTCAGTGGAATGATGAATTTGATTTGAGCAACCGATCTCGCCTCACCCACTGTACATGTTCGGGAAGCTATGCAGTACTGTTTGGACAAATATGACATTTATTTTTTCGTCCACGGTGTTACCTACATGCAGGTCACTCTCAATGAAACACATCTCTACAGTGTATAAAGTGTGGCCATGTCATGGAGTTTTCCGCCTTGGCAGATACACCATTATTTGTTCTCTTAGACATACCATCGCAAATGCAAAAGCTAATCAAAAACTGCGATATACTAGACCTCACGAAACGGCTTAGATACCGCAACACTTCGTCTGACATAAAAGATGGAAAGTTGTACCGCAACTTTGTAACTTCCACAGTCGTTTCTGGCAACAAGATCACTTGTTTTAAATACTGATGGAACGCGCCATTCTACATCTAGTGAGACTGCCATTTGGCCTGTTCTGCTTCTCATAAACAACGAATCAACAACCTTGTGCTAGCCGCACTCTGGGTTGGAAAAGAAAAGCGAGGGCGGAATAGTTTCAAGGCCCTTTTGTAGATGTACCGAATAAGCTTAGAGAAGATGGATTCTTGCTTGAATATCAAGGCGAAGAGAATGTATTTCAGGCCTTTTTTGCATCTGCTGTGCTGCAGACTCAGATGCTAGAGCACCCGTGGAAGGCGTAATGTAGTGGTTATTATGGGTGCAACTGGTGTCTACAGCGAGGCGAAAGAATTGAAGGATCTGCGAAAGATCCTGTGCAACAAAATGAACCGACTGAGCGCACAGAAGAGCGAATGCTGCGTGATATGGCAACAGCAGTAAAAGATGGCACCACTGTTCATGGCGCGAAAACGGCGACAGCCCTGATAAATTTTCAACAGCTCAATATAGTGTCTGGATTCGTTGCAGACTATATGCACTGCATCCTGCTAGGCCTAGGGCTCAAGTTGCTGGATTTATGGCTGAAATTAAACGAATGGCCGGATCATTTAACAGGAAGTGGTGGAAAGCCAAGGAATAGGAAAACTAGATCCTTTGTTACAGCCTTCCTGTGCTTGTGTGGATATTGGGGAACTAGTGCAGTCGAACCCACTTATACCGATACCGGATTTAACAATGAGAAGCTGTTGCACCGTCAACTTTTGTATGTTTTCCATGGTGAAATAACCCTCTTCCAGCAATGACCGCATGCCGCATTATCGGTTATATCAATGAATTCTTGCTGTTGCTTGTCCATGCCGAAAGGTAATGGGACACGAAATCCTTTAAAAGAAAGAAAATGAGACATTCAAGCTACTTAACCCCCCGCCCACAACAACTTCTCTCAGCGCCCCTTCGAATATGCGGTATGTTTCCCCGCACAACGTTCAAGTATTGCAGCAAAACTGAATTTGAAGAAGGGCGCGGTAGCGGCGCTGCCTTCTGTCAATGCACTTTCTGACATGCAATATGTGTAATCTGTAGCCTTGTTACCCGTGTCACTCATGTCTGTTGGCACATCCCATCCGATATTATTGCTTTCTCACAACAGGCTCCCGTCCTATTTCGCCTTTTTCGTGCAACCCGTTTATAGCAATCATCAGTTATAACAATGGAATTTTCGTTGCACTTGAGTAGTATTATAAGTAGGTTCGATTGTATTTGGAGCACTGGGCATGCCTTGTAGAAAGCTAACATCTCCTCCTTGAGCAGGACTTGCTCACCTGCGACCTGGAAATTGCAGAAACATATTTGCTTGAATTTCACATCAAAACAGAGCTTCTCTATGGGAAGGAGTCTGACCTACAGCATGCACCACACTTAGCCAAAAGTGTGCACCAATGGGGGCCGCTGTGGTCTCATTCGACTTTTCCGTTTGAATGCGTAAATGGTTCAGTGAAGTCAACTGTGAAATAACAAACGGATCTCAACACCTATAGTGCACAGAAAAGACAGGAAAACTGAAGTACGATGTGAACGCAGCGCTAACTTCCAACAAATGAATTATTTACGAAGCAGTACAAGTGAAGATAGGGAACGGGAAGCAACGCGCGCAGGCGCATAAGTACGATATTGGATTTTTAATATGTATTCAACATGTTAAAGATGTGCAGCATAAGATAACGTGAAAGTAAAACATGATACGTAACATGTACAACAGTTACGTGAGCTTGGGCATGTTGGATGGAATACCAACATGCCCAAGCTCACGCTCTTGCAAAAAACGGAATTCCGCATCAAATCTGTCGCTCACTGGAAATCCAGAGTGCAGTCTATGAGCTAACCAAACTGGCTAAGGCATCTCATATTCTGGCTCAGTGTTCATTCTTCGATAAAACTGTAACCCAGAAAGTAGTGTCCGTGTGTGAGGATATGTTTTAAATGCGAAACATTTCTTTGCTTACTGCAAGCACTTTGAGCGTTTCTATCTATCTATCTATCTATCTATCTATCTATCTATCTATCTATCTATCTATCTATCTATCTATCTATCTATCTATCTATCTATCTATCTATCTAGTGCTCTGGTGATCGCCTCCTGAACTTTAGGTCGACCAAAATGAGTAGGGGAGGCTAAGGGGATTTGACGAATACGACTGGGTGGTCGTGACTTGATTAACGTGCAATTCCCGTCGCGTACGTTGTCAAACTCATTCCTCCAGACAGGTGTGCGTCAAAACAGCATACCACGGGCTGCGGTATACGGGTATGCGCCACGGGTGTTTGACAATTTATACTTACCCAGGAACGGCGAGCACAGACATTGGTCATTTAAATGAAATGCGAGGGCGTTGAGAAAAACTGACATCGGCGGCGTTGATACTGGTAATTTAAATGCGACAGCGTAAAGAAAAACTGACATCGGTGTCGCAAAGAATGCAAAGAATAGAAAGCAGAATCCCAGCAGGAATCGCACCCAAGCTTTCTGTGTTGCAGTCAAGTATTCTACAACAGAGCCACTTGAGGTCTCGAAACTGCTTTGGAAAAAGGCGCAATGCAGGCGTAATGTCGGTGAAAGATGAATTGTGGTTGCAGTGCTGGCTATCTAATGAAAAAAAAAACATTACATATATGCTACTATTATGAAGGAGTCATGTCGGGTTAACGTCAATGTATACTTTTTTTTTTGAGGAGCTCTTTATTCACAAAGTGACACTTCGGTGCAAAACCATGACAAGCTGGCTGACTGACCAACAGAAAGCACGCAGAAAACAAAACGACTGATTGCTCTTGCATTGAGCTTACAAGTGGTTCATACGCTGTCATTGAACGATTATGTGACAACTCTCAAGCGGATGCTGTAGCCCGCCGGCTGAAGTACTCTGCTCTGACCTACATGTAGACAATCATGAGATATCTTTCAAAAATGGTAGGGAGTTCAAGAATGGAGCTAATTGAATTGGCATATGCCTGCAAAGTCTGTGTGGATATTCAGCTCGATGTTTCTGATGTATCTCCTTTGCCAAGCTCTTTCACATTGTATTTTTGTAGTGTCACGGACGGAAATGTTAGTGCAAATGCATTTTGTCTTGAACAATTAGTTTTGGCTTCTAAGACTGCAAAGAAGAGAGGGCAAACCCAACAAGAACCAAGAAACGCAGCAGAATATAGACAAGAAGAGGAAGGCAATGATGACGGCAACACGACGGCAGAGAAAGATGTGGCGCTAAGGATGAGAAAGATGTAAAAACTCGACAGGTCTTTCATGAAGACCTTGCTATCACTGGCAGGAGGAGCTGAAGAAAAAGACACACGCCTGGGCAGGGTTCACAAAACTCAAGAGTATAACCCTCGAAGCCACACATGAAGTGGCAAGGCTTCAGGGAACAATCGCGTCTACACAAAAAAAAAAAAAAAAAGAAACAGCAACCTATGCCAAAGTGGTTTCAGGCCATAAGAAAGGCCAAGAAGCAGTGAAAGAGATCCCCCCAGACTTTTTTGACCAAGAGATTGGGGAAAGAGAACAGTGCAAAACTGGCGTTGATCGTAACATGAGACAAGTTAGGAAAAAGTCTCAGTTTCACCACAAGGGCGAAGCAATGAATGCGATAGCAACAAATTGTAATGTTATACGAAGTGAGGCTGGCAGCTAAATCTTTTGGATCCGATCTCACGCAACTCTAGAAAACGCTGGTTTAAGAGAATACGCCCGCTCCAGGACACTTTTCACACCACATTCTCTTCGCGTTGAGAGCGCAGCACGTAGAAGGAAATACCGGCAACCCGCTGTCGGCTGCCGAGATAGGGAGATAACGCGCGCGCCAGCGACGACCGCGCTCGTAAAATCGAACGACGCTCGAGGGAACCCCCCCCCCCTCGCGTCTTTTCACGCTCGCGAACGACGGCCGGCGCCGGTCAGTCGAACAGTTGGGGGGGATCTTATCGCATGTGACTCGGAACGACGGAGATGGACCGGCTCGCTTGATCTCCGCTTCAGCCGCGTTCATCGCTGCCGCTCGCGCGCTTTACCCGCTAGTAGAACGTACGATGCGCAGGAGGCTCTTGTCAATTTGGACTTCGTACGCGACATGACGGCGACGGCAACAACGGCGGCGGCAAAAACCCGTCGAGACTGTCCATATAATTGCTATGAAATGCGAGCAGCAACAATAAAGAGAAAGATCGACCCGCACAGATTGCGTGTTACGGAACCTGAAATCCGCCCCACAAGGGATGGAATTGCCGTGATGACATCTTCCAGAGATGGTCTACAGACACTGGAGGAATTCATTGAAAACGATGAAGATTAAACGTCCAAACTTATTTAAATTAAGAGAACGTAAAGGAAATCATCTGGAAATTAAGGTGATCGGAATCCACGATCTCAGCAATGAAGCAATGAAACAAGAAATCATTGAGCAAAACGGTCTCAAGTGTACCACCTTAAAGAACACCAGATGGTTAAAATTTCTGCAGCCCTCCATTACGGCGTCTCTCATAATCATATCTTGGTTTTGGGACGTAAAACCCGAGATGTTGTTATTAAGTGTACCACCCAGGACCTGAAAGTGCAGAAATCTTGGAAAGAGAAAAATGGCAAAACGGCCACAATTTCATTAAGCCTTCAGTCATACGAAGACCTGAGAGGCAGAACTCACTTGAACATTGGATGGGACAAAATGCCTAACATACGATAACACCTTTGTCCCAAGATGCACCACAATCCGCTAAATGCGCAGAATGTGGTGAAGGACATTAATTCAAAGAATGTAGGGCGAGTGAGCATGAATGTTCTGCGTGCACGGAAGAGGGAATCGACCCTGACCAGGCGAACCACTCCATTAGGCCGGTGGGGTGCCCCATATTTCAGAAGAGGAAAGAACAAGAGCGAGACAATATCATTAGGCCTCTGCGAATTGCGGGAGTTTAAGCTATCGAAACTAACAAGGCGGTGAGCACTGCCTTCTCTTTTCTTTTCCTTCTCTATTTTGTTTTTTGGCCTTTTTTAGAGAAAATGGCCAATTCAAAATAAACTCTGCAGGAAAAACTAGAACTAATCCAGGTGAATCTAGGTAGAGCGTTTAAAGCAAATCAAAATTTTAAGCAATTGGCAACGAAAAAAAAATTTTCATATTTCATTAGTACAAGAAGTTTACCATTTACAGTGAAACCTCGGTGATACCAATCTCACAGTACCACCAAAAATATTCGTATCATCAGAAATTCGTATCACCAGAAAGCATGGAAAATTAGCATGCGAAAAAGGAAAGCTGGCGTACATTTTCATTTATTGTTTTTTAGGGCCGCAGCAACGACAGGAAAAGCTCTGAATGATTGACAGTTAAGTTCTCGGATGTCGGCAATCATACTATCACGTGGTCGTGCCGTCGACGAAGGCAACAGTCAGCGGGTCAAAGAAGAAACTGTTTATTTGGCCGAACTTGTGGCCGTGAAACGTCAAGTCAGATTACAGCTATGCACACTGGCACAGATAGCGGCGAACGGAGCGTCGGCCGTCGATCAACTGACGAGCAGTGAAGTGCGTCGGCATTTATACGTGTGGCATCGAATATTCCAGCCTTATCACTGGCTGTCGCGCAAGCTCTGGAATAATTGAGCTCGAGTGTTCGCGTCTTGCGTGCAATCTTAACAAAACGATCTACAATAATCGGGAAGCTTCTCGAACAAAGAGGCGCGGTTTGCGCTGAGCATTGCTGACAGTCTTTGTTGGCGAAAACCGAATACAGCTACTGTGAAAATTAGAAACGCGCGTGGCAATGCCCCCACTCTGAAAAAGCATCGTCCCGATGCTTAAAACAGAACACGGGGGGAAAATGCATGCAACAATAAATAAATCAAGAAAGCGCAATAAACAATAAGTACAAGCAAGAAATTCCAATGAAAAAAGTAGAGTCCAGAATAACTGCCAGTTGGGCGTGTTGGTATACGTTCATGGTATAGTCCTCAGGTTGGTACGTGTTGGTACGTGTTGGTATAGTCCTCAGGTTCACTAACGCGCGTAAAACGGCTTGAGGAGCACGACATGGACGACTTCAGGTCGCGCACGGCGCCGTTGAGAGTTCGTAATGCCGTCGGGGACAACCTCGTAGTCGAGTGTGCCGAGACGTCTAAGTACCCTGTACGGTCCGAAGTACCGTCGCAGAAGTTTTTCACTTAGTCCGCGTCGGCGTATCGGCGTCCACACCCAAACACGATCGCCGGGTTGGTATTCCACGAAGCGTCGTCGAAGATTGTAGCGGCGGCTATCGGTCGTCTGTTGATTCTTGATGCGGAGGCGGGCTAATTGTCGGGCTTCTTCGGCGCGCTGTAGGTAGGCGGTGACGTCGATGTTTGCTTCGTCGGTGACGTTTGGCGACATGGCGTCGACCGTCGTTGCCGGGCTCCGTCCGTATACCAACTTGTATGGCGCCATCTGCGTCGTTTCTTGTATGGCCGTCCCTACTGAAAAAATCCGCATGCCGTCATACGGAAAACATACGGATTCCGCATATTTTCCGTATAAAATATATGGATTTTGTACGAACGTATACGGATGCTTACGGAAATTGTAAGGAACATATGGAAGTATCATATGGTACATAAGGAATTCCGTATGAGCGTACGGATGTAGCCTTAAGGAACATGCGGATGCCGTATCTGTTATACGGATCGACTCATACGGCGATACGGAATATACGGAAAGTATGATATATATATATATATAGGTGATTCTGTTGAGAAAAAGGAAGGGGGGGTTCTGTGTGCACGATAACTGTCTCTCCAAGAGGACACCTCAACCGATACACACACGGGGAAAGGGGATGAAAAGGAGAAAGAGAGAAGGAAAGACAGAAAAGTAGGGCTTGCAGGGAGGAAGGGCGAGGGGCGCGCTAGACTACGTGCGTGTTGGTTTTAGAGCCGCTCGCTGAGGCCGGCAGCGTCGATGAAGGAGAGAAGGGCGGCAAGGGCGTTACGGCGACGGTCGCTGCAGCCGGTGGGGAAGAGGATGTCCTCGAGGGTCTCGCAGGGCAGGCCGAGAAGACGGTAGCGGGTTGCGAGCTGCTTCCTTGCACAGTCAGAAGTGGGGCACTCACATAGCAGGTGAGAAAGTGTTTCAACTGCGCCGCAGTCGACGCAAGCTGACGAAGGAGCTCCCCGCAGCCGCTGTTTTCGTTCCCCCCGTCCATGCCGAGCCCGTCCGCAGGGAAAAGAGGAGGGCGCGCTCTCGCCGGGAGAAACCAGTCATGGGGAGTAGAGGAGGGGGGGCGTCCATCGGCGACCCGCTCGTCTGGGTGGTCGCGCTGCAATTCTCGGCGAAAATTACAGCGCGCGGAATCGAAGGAGTTGGCGTATGGTGTCAATGGGGCCGCGGGAGAATGCGCCTGCTTGGCCAGATCGTCGGCAGCCTCATTTCCCGCGATGCCAACATGGGAGGGAAGCCACTGCAGAACAACATCGCAGCCGTGCTCCTGAACCGACCGCAGGCTATGCGCAACACGTTGTGAAAGTGGCGGGCCGCGTTCCTCCTTCATGAGCTGTCGCAGAGCTGACCTAGAGTCACAGTAAATTGCAGCGCTCTTGATGGTAGGCGACTCACTAAGGAGGTCGGCAGCCAGCTGCAAACCCACGAGTTCCGCGGTTGTCGAGGAAGCACAGAAACTGAGGCGGCACTGCAGGGTTTTGTCGAGCTCAGGGGCAATGCAGGCGGCCGCAGCTGAACGGTCTCGTAGCACAGAGCCATCAGAGAAGACTTGTGTTCTGCCAGCTAGGTCGTCGTGCATCCTCGCCGCAGCCTCCTGAGCGATGGCACTTTGAGGTGTGTGTCGCTTTGAGCGTATGCCCGGCAGTTCGAGGCAAACACGGAGGGGCGCTCGCCGGTGTGGAGGGGGCCAGCGCGCACACGGGGCAGGTTCGTCGACAACGAGGCTGTCGTATAGGTCGACGATTCGACCGACCTGAGTGTTTGGGACAGCACGAAGTCGGGCGAGTAGGGGACCGGCGCCGGGAGCGCGATGGAGGCGCTCCATATGACCCAGGGCGCGCAGATCCGCTGTAAGCGACGCAGGCCACGCGCGAGTTTCTGCGAGAGTCTCGGCCACACGAGTATGACGAGGGATGCCGTGGCACATTCGGATCACTCGCCGATGATCCCGGTCGATCGCTCGCCACTGTGGGGCCTGAAGGGTGCAGAGAGGGAGAGCGTAATGCACCACGGAGAGGGCCATTGCCTCGTATATGGTGCACGCGAAGGTGGGAGGGCATCCGTTGCCGCGGGCGAGGAGTCGACGGACACATGACTCAACGCGGCAAGCATCCTGCCGAATGCGCCGCACTGCGGGGAACCACCGTAGACGATTGTCAATGGTTAGCCCGAGGTATCGAACACTCTTTTGCCAAGAGATCGGCACACCGTCGAGCTGTAGGCACGGGAGGTGGCGGCGGGCTGCAGCACGAGGGTGGACAACGAGGGCCTCGGTTTTCGTTGCCGAAATTGCGAGGCCAATGTCACTAATAAACTTCGCCACGCACTGCAGAGCCATCTGCATCCGCCCGCGGACCTCAGAGCACATCCGGGTAGGGCCGCGCACGTAAAGGGCGATGTCGTCCGCGTAAACAACAGCGCGCACTGGGAAAATTGCCGTTTCAGGGAGACACTTCACAAGTGGTGCAAGCACCAAGTTGAAAAGAAATGGGCTGAGAACACTGCCCTGCGGCACACCAGTGTGGACGGGACGCGGTGAACTGGTCGCCCCCCCAACGCGCACGGCAAACGTCCGGTCTGCAAGGAAGGCCCGAACATAATCGAGAAGCCGGCCCTCGACGCCAAGGGAGCGCACTGCATCGACGATGGAAGCATGGGGCAGCGACTCGAACGCCGACTGGACATCGAGAAGCAAGAGGATGGCCATCTCCTTGTCGTGGAGAGCCTGCTCAAGTGTGCTGACGACGGCTGCAATGCAATCGGCCGTCGCACGATGAGGTCTGAAACCGCACTGCTCGGGGGCAAAAACATTGCGCGCATCCGCAATCCAGTGCAATCGATGAAGGGCCATTTCCTCCATTGTTTTTCCAGCCACTGAGGTGAGAGAAATGGGCCGATAAGATTTGATCGCACGAGGCGACTTGCCTCGCTTGAGGACTGGGATGACAGTTGCTGTGCGCCACTGGTCAGGAAGGGATCCACTTGCGAACACCCGGTTATAGGCCTCCAGCAGGATGGGGCGCTTGGAAGCGTCGAGATTACGCAAGAGTTGATGGGTTATTCCATCTGGGCCAGGTGCGCTGCGATTTCGTTTTCGCGAGAGAACACGCTCGAGCTCGCAGAGAGTGAAATCCTCTTCGCAGAGCGAGCGGATGTCTGCGGCGAGAGTCAGCTCAGGGGGGAGGGAGGGGTGGTGCAATGTAGCTCGTGGCGCGTGCGACTGCATCCGGGGCAGCGGAAGCAGTAGGTACGAAGGAGGAGGCAATCAGCTCGGCAAGGTCAATTTCTGAAATACCGCGCCCCAGAGCGATGGCCAGCACAGGGCAGCGTGGAACCTTGGGGTTGAGCATCGCACGCATTATGCGCCAGCCGCGGCCACGGCGACGTGGGTCCTTTAGTGATGAGCAGACGCCCGTCCAGCTGCGGTCACGAAGCTGCTCAGCGTGACGTCGGCACACCGCGTCGAGTCTGTTGTATAGTGTCCAGGGATTGATGGCGGTGGAGCGCAGCGCCTGTCTTTGAGCGCGGCGGCGGACTGCGCGAAGGTTTAGAAGCTTCACGTCCGGGCAGGGTGACCCCGCAGGCACGACACAGCGGGTCGTAGCTCGCTCTGCGCACTCCGCGATACGCTGGGAAGAAGTCATCAGAGGACTGAACACTCGCGCACAATTCGCGGAAGAGAGGCCAGCGGACGACATTGTAACTTCGTACAACACCACGGCTGGGATGACTTGGTGACAGCGTGATCGGGAAGTGGTCCGAGCCGGCCGTGTCTGGTTCGCGCTTCCATTCATAGGAACAACGCTCCGACACGAGGGCCAGGTCAATCACGACAGCGGCCACACCTCTACGGGCGAAGGTAGCTTCCCCAGAGTTCAAGACGAATAGGCCTGTGGACGCAATGACGTCATTCAGGTCCCGACCACGCGTGGAAGTTCGGGGACATCCCCAGCTCACGTGGTGAGCGTTGAAGTCACCACAACACACAAGGTCGCTGTGAAGGGCCGCGACTAGTGGTGGCAGGAATGCAAAACTGGCCACGCTGACGGGGCGAACGTACACACTGAACATGCGGAAACCGCATGGGATACGGAAAGAACAAACGGAATCCGTATGTGCTATGCGGAAAGATCCACGTGGCAATAAGTAGTATACGGAAAGCATGGTGTTCTACCTGAACCCATGACCATAGGCGAGCGCACGGGGGGGGGGGGGGGGGGGCGCTCCCTCTTCCCTCTTGTCACCTAAGAGGGAGGGGCATCCCTCCCTAGCTCTTAGGTAGAGAACCTCTATACTTTCTGTGCCCGTCAAACGCTCCCTCGGCGACCGTCGTCTTTCCCTCTCACCCACGATGGTATTACGCTACATTCCACCGCGGCGCGCCGCCACCTACGTTTGGCTTGGCTCTCGTGGCTTGAGGCGCTCCTGCCAGTGTATCCCACGCTGCCGCGTCTAAGCAATTGCGCTTGCGACGTTTCCTTGCTGCTGCGATTCTTTACTGATATACCCGTAAGCGTTTGTAGCCATCCTGGCCGGATACCTGGAACGCCAGTGAAGCGGCTGCCCTGCCCTTCGCAACCAGCTAGGCGTTGGATGCCCTGTGGTTGTGCGGCAGTGAATAGGCGCCCGTCGGCTAGCTGTTGCCTACATTGCAACCGAATGGTGACAGGTGTGTGTGTGTGTGCCTGCAGGAAAGGTTTATAATCTACAGGATCTCGTAACACCTTGGGAACCCGAAGGTGCATGACGCGACCTGCCACAACTCTAGGTACATCGAAGAACCACTTATTTTTGTGTCACCATGGACTTTGCTTGCTCCACCACGTTTCCCGCTTGCTTGGCATTACAGCTTCAAAGGTTTACCCGCCAGTGAGAATGTCATGCCTTCATTGCAGTTAAGGGTGGCGGGTCAATGCGATTACCTCGCAATGGCAGGAACTGTGGGAGTGATTCTGCTGTTTCTAAATCCTCACAATATTGAGCATGGTCAGTGGTGGCAGATGTGTACAAGTGCATGCGTTGTGGTGTGTGCCCGGGTGTCGTGTCGCCTGACAGTGCGCATTGTTTACGCTTACTCTACGTGTGACAACTGCCACTGTTTCTACATTCTCGACACATGGAGCATAACCAGTGGTGGCAGACGTGAACAAGTGCGTGTGTGGTGGTGCGTGCCAGGGTGTCGTCTTGTCTGACAGTGCGCATTGTTTGTGGTTATTCTGCGTGGTGCATGCGAGGTTGTTGTCATCTGACAGTGCACGTCGTTTAGGCTTATTCTGCGCGTACATGTGCAAAATAAATATTATTCAGTTTACTTTTATCTCTCGATTAAGCTGTCCTCCAACAAGTTCTGACTTCATGGACGACCTTGTCTGCATTGTATGGACTCGCTAAACCAAAATCACACAACAATTAACCCTTGTAGAAGTCAGTTTTGCCTTACAGAAGATAGATTTTAGTATCTCGATATGGACGGTACGAAATTCATATGACATCTGATGCGGAAAAGGTATATATGTAAGCCGTATCATGCGGTTCCCGCACGACCACAAATCCGCACGACCAGCCGTATCATACGGCATCCATAATACCATATTTCCGTATAAATGGAAACCGTATATACGGAGGATACGGATCCGTATAATCCATATGTATGGATTATGCGGATCCGTACCATGCGGATCCGTATCATGCGGATCCGTAATACCATAATTCCGTATGTACGGATCCGTATCTTCCGTACATACGAATTTTTTCACTAGGGGTGTTGTACGCGAAGGTCACGTACGGGAGGATGGCGTCCCACGTCTTGTGTTCGACATCGACGTACATGGCCAGCATGTCGGCAATGGTCTTATTAAGACGCTCGATGAGGCCGTTGGTCTGTGGGTGGTACGCGGTGGTCCGGCGGTGGCTTGTGTGGCTGTATCCCAAGATCGCCTGAGTTAGGTCAGCCGTAAACGCCTTACCTCTGTCGGTGATGAGAACCTATGGGGCGCCGTGTCGAAGGACGATGTTCTCAACGAAGAACTTGGCTACCTCGGCGGCACTGCCTTTAGACATGGGCCTTTGTTTCGGCGTAGCGGGTGAGGTAGTCGGTAGCTACGACGATCCATTTATTTCCGCAAGTCGACGTTGGGAACGGCCCCAGGAGGTCCATCCCGATCTGCTGGAACGGTCGCCGAGGAGGCTCGATCGGCTGAAGGAAGCCTGCTGGTCTTGTGGGCGGTGTCTTCCGTCGCTGACAGTCTCGGCACGTCCTTACGTAGCGGGCGACGTCGGCGGCAAGACGCGGCCAGAAGTACTTTTCCTGTACTCTGGCGAGCGTGCGGGAAAGTCCGAGGTGTCCAGCCGTCGGGTCGTCGTGTAGAGCCTGCAGGACTTCTGGTCGCAAGGCTGAGGGCACTACGAGAAGGCAGTTGGCTCGAAGTGGCGAGAAATTCTTCTTTAGGAGAATGCCATTTCGCAAGAAAAACGACGCGAGTCCTCGCTTGAATGCCTTTGGAACAATGGCGGTCTTGCCTTCAAGGTAGTCCACAAGGCCCCTGAGTTCCGGGTCGGCTCGCTGTCGTTCGGCGAAGTCGTCGGCACTTATGGTTCCCAAGAAGAAGTCATCCTCCTGGTCATCCTGCGGCGGCGGGTCGACGGGGGGCGCGAGACAAGCAGTCGGCGTCAGAGTGTTTTCGTCCGGACTTGTAAACGACGGTAACGTCGAATTCTTGAAGTCTCAGACTCCATCTGGCGAGACGACCTGAAGGGTCCTTCAGGTTAGCTAGCCAACACAAGGCGTGGTGGTCGCTCAAAACTTTGAAGGGCCTGCCGTAGAGGTAGGGGCGAAACTTTGACGTTGCCCAGATGATGGCAAGGCACTCCTTTTCTGTTGTGGAATAGTTGGCTTCTGCCTTGGATAGCGACCGGCTAGCATAACTGATAACCCTTTCAACGCCGGCATTTCTCTGGACAAGAACGGCGCCGAGTCCTACGCTGCTTGCGTCGGTGTGGATTTCCGTGTCGGCGTGTTCGTCGAAATGCGCAAGTAACGGAGGCTTTGCAGGCGTCGTTTCAGTTCTTGAAATGCTTCGACTTGCGCCGTTTCCCACTTGAATTCCACGTCGTTTTTCGTGAGCTGAGTTAGTGGCTCGGCAATGCGTGAAAATTCCTTGACGAAGCGTCTATAATAGGCGCACAAGCCGAGACATCGGCGTACGGCCTTCTTGTCGGTGGGCGGCGGGAAGGCAGCGATGGCAGCTGTTTTCCGTGGGTCGGGGCGAACTCCAGACTTGCTGATGACGTGACCCAAGAAAAGAAGTTCCTCGTACGCGAAGCGGCACTTTCCTGGCTTCAGGGTGAGTCCGGAGGCCTTGATTGCTTGAAGTACAGCTTCAAGGCGCCGGAGATGTTCGTTGAAGTTCGAAGAAAACACAACGACGTCGTCCAAGTACACAAGGCAGGTCTGCCACTTCAAGCCGGCGAGTACAGTGTCCATAACACGTTGGAACGTCGCAGGTGCCGAGCAAAGACCGAAGGGCATGACCTTGAATTCGAAGAGGCCGTCTGGTGTGATAAAGGCAGTCTTCTCTCGGTCTCTCTCGTCGAGTTCGATTTGCCAATACCCGGTCTTGAGGTCCATCGACGAAAAGTACATCGCGTTGTGGAGTCGATCCAGGGCGTCGTCTATGCGTGGGAGAGGATACACGTCCTTCTTCGTGATTTTGTTCAGGCGACGATAATCGACGCAGAAGCGTAGGGTTCCGACCTTCTTCACTAAGACCACGGGTGACGCCCATGGACTCTTGGACGGCTGAATGATGTCGTCGCGTAGCATTTCGTCGACCTGTTTCTTAACGGCTTCACGTTCACGTGTCGAAACTCGATACGGGCTTTGGCGGATTGGGCGGGCGCTTTCTTCTGTTATAATGCGATGTTTAGCGAGTGGAGTCTGTCGGATCCTTGACGACGACGAGAAGCAGTCCCTGAATTGCAGGAGCAGGGCTTCGAGCTGGCATTGCTTGTTCTTCGGAAGGCTCGGATTCACGTCGAAAACTGGTTGGGGACCTCGATTCGTCGAAGCAGGTTCCGTGGCGTCGCTGAGGGTGAAAGCGTTGCTGGCGTCTACGAATTCATTCATGAAGGCGACCGTCGTGCCAATGTTGAGGTGCCTGCATTCGTGGCTGAAATTTGTAAGCATTACTTTAGCTTTGCCATCATGCAGCTGGGCGATGACTCTTGCGACGCAAATCTGACGGTTAAGAAGCAGGTGCTGGTCGCCCTCGATGACGCCTTCCAAGTCTATCGGTTCTTCACTGCCGACCGAAATGATGACGCTGGAGAAAGGCGGAACGGTGACGTGCTCATCTATCAAATGTAAAGCATGGGTCGGTGGCGTCGTGTGGGGCGGCAGTGCGTTTTTTGAGTTTAGGGCTACTGACTCAGACCTCAGGTCGATCACGGCGCCATGTTGACTTAGGAAGTCCATCCCGAGTATCACATCCCTGGAGCAGTGTTGTAGGATTAGAAAACTGGCGGGATAAGTCCGGTTATTGACGGTGACTCTTTCTGTGCAAACACCGGCCGGCGTTATTAGATGACCGCCAGCGGTCCGGATTTCAGGGCCTTGCCAAGCAGTCTTCACTTTCTTCAGCTTCGTCGCAAAAGGCCCACTGACGACGGAATAGTCGGCTCCAGTGTCGACGAGAGCGGTGACGTTGTGGCCGTCGAATATTACGTCGAGGTCGCTGGTTCGTCGTCGTGCGCTGCGGTTGGGTCGCGGCGTCGGGTCACGGCTGCGTCGATTTGTTGCGATGCCTCGTTGTTGCTTTGTCACGTCTTCGTCGGTCCGCGACGTTTCGCCGGCAGGGCTTCGTCTGCTTCGCGTCGTGTTCTGCAGGTTTCGTCGCGTTGTCGTCGTCGGCGGCCGCGGAGGATCTTCGGCATTTCGTTGTACAGCAACCGCACCTCCATCGGTTGCTGCCCTTAGTTTCCCGGATACGGGCTAGGCGACCGGCCGCGGTTTGGGCCAGTGTACTGCCCGCGGTGCGGTGATATGTAGCGGCCGGGCGACGGCGAGCGAGAAGGTCGTCGGGGTGTCCACTGTGTTCCGGTGATGTAGTCGTCGATGTCGCGAGGCCGTTCGCCTGGCTGCGGACGCGGTGCGTTGACGGCGAATCCGCGCAGCCCCATCTGTCGGTACTGGCAGCGGCGGTACGTGTGGCCGGCCTCCCCGCAGTGGTAGCAGAGCGGGCGGTTGTCAGGGGCGCGCCAAACGTCGGTCTTCCTCGGAGCGTAGTGCTGGCCGGCGGGTGGACGGTATGGCGTCGGTGGTGGTGGCGGCGCTGTCTGGCGGCGGAAATGCGGCGGTGCGACCTCTTGACGTGGGCGTGGAGCGGGAGCGTAGCGTCGGGCTGCAGCTGCGTAGCTCATGGCTTGCGGCTGGGGCCGTGGCGGTTCAGAGGTGCCCATCGACTGCTGGATTTCCTCTCGAACGATCTCTGCGATGGAGTCCACTTGCGGCTGCGGTGAGGGTAACAGCTTGCGCAGTTCCTCCCGCACGATCGCTCGGATCGTTTCGCGCAAGTCGTCGAGAGCATAAACGGCTGGGCTGTCTTGACTCGTTGGGCGATTGTACTGGCGGGTTCGCATTTGCAGCGTCTTCTCGATCGCTGTTGCTTCCGACAGGAATTCCTGGACGGTCGTCGGTGGGTTCCGCATCATCCCAGCGAATAGTTCTTGCTTGACCCCTCGCATTTTGGGGTCAGCGTGCCGGAACAGCCGCGTCATTTCTTCCACGAAGATCGCCACTTTCTCATTTGGTAGTTGCACCCGTGTCTCCAGCGAAGAAGCGGCCCTTTCCTTGCGGGCGACGCTCGTGAACGTGCCCAGGAATGCGCCGGGGAAGACATCCCAGGTTTGAAGTGCTGACTCGCGGTTCTCAAACCAGGTTCTTGCCGCGTCTTCCAAGTAGAAGTAGACGCGACGTAGCTTCTCTTCCGTGTCCCAGTGGTTGAGGCTGGCCACTCGGTCGTACGTCTCCAGCCACGTCTCCGGGTCTTGAAAAGATGATCCACGGAAAGTCGGTGGCTCCCTTGGCTGCTGCATCACGACCGTTCCGGGAGTTGGTGCAGTGGCTGCCATAGTTGTAGCAGTAGTGGTCGTGGCCTTGGACTTTCGAGTCTTATCCGGTAGGGGCCCGAACTCTGGAGCTAGCCCTTGTTGCCTGCGGCTGGTTCGCTGCTCAGCGTCGGCGTCGATGTCCTTTTCACGGAGTGGGCTTGGCTCACGGCTGGAGGGGGGGCGTTCGGTACATGGACCGGGAAGCACCTCCACCAGATGTCACGTGGTCGTGACGTCGACGAAGGCAACAGTCAGCGGGTCAAAGAAGAAACTGTTTATTTGGCCGAACTTGTGGCCGTGAAACGTAAAGTCAGATTATAGCTATGCACTCTGGCACAGATAGCGGCGAACGGAGCGTCGGCCGTCGATCAACTGACGAGCAGTGAAAAGCGTCGGCATTTATACGTGTGGCATCGAATATTCCAGCCTTATCACTGGCTATCGCGCAAGCTCTGGAATAAGCTCGAGTGTTCGCGTCTTGCGTGCAATCTTAACAAAACGATCTACAATAATCGGGAAGCTTCTCGAACAAAGAGGCGCGGTTTGCGCTGAGCATTGCTGACAGTCTTTGTGGGCGAAAACCTAATACAGCTACTGTGAAAATTAGAAACGCGCGTGGCAATACCAACACTCGCAAATATACGGCCCGTACGCGAGTGCTTAATTAATGAAAAAGGTGCGTTGTGATCCGCGACATTAGTAGACCCTTCAGGCCCGTAGCGAGAAATTTTTTTCGGGGGGGGGGGCACCTATTGAAAACCTTGAAAACCTCCTATTTTCATTATTTTTTCTCGGTGAAACACCCCCCCCTCGACCCGAATTTCGGGGTGGGGCCCGGGCCCCTAGGCCCCCCCCCCCCTGGCTACGGGCCTGAGACCCTTCCAGATTTTAGAATGCTTTTTCTGATGAGACAGGAATATTGCGGCGAAAGTAACGGAAGAAGCGCTTTAACGCGATAGATCAATGCCACAAAATTTAACCACGGTGCTATGTTATGATTTTGTCATGGCGGACGTGTTGGGGATGTTTCTTGGGAGAATTATGGCCGTGCCCGCACAAGTGCGACCTCCACAGTCGCTTATGTTGATGTTGTTTGGCGTGCCTTCTTCGCCAAAACCGTCCTCGCCTTCTTTTGGGCCTCGGCCACCTTTCATAGGATGTCTGATGCATGAGACAGGCACGTGCAAACACGGTACAACGACAGAAGCCCACGTCGACGCCTTATAAAAAAAAGCAAGACGCCTGTAATCTAAACGCTAAGGCACACGGAGGCACATTAGAGCCTCAAAGATTCGCACAAATCTCGGAGGCCGTGACGCGTCTCTGAATGTTTATTCAGACCGCAAGAATTTTTTTTTCTTACACCGTGATTCTGACGAATTGGCGGTGCGGCGCGCATGCCCGCGCTTGCGTTCCCGCGCTCGCACGTGCTTGGCGCGTCTTCCACGACAGCGCGGACACCACCTCTTCGTACCTGGGTGGTAGCGTACGTTCGTATCAACCGTCGCGGAGTGAAAATCGGTTCGCAACAACCGTATTCCGTTACATTGCAGGCCAATGGGCCTTGGCCGGGACCAAAGCAAAGTTCGTATCACGCCGAAATTCGTATAAGCTGCGATCATATCACCGATGTTTCACTGTACAAGGAAATATAATGCCAGTCCCAATAAAAAATAGAATTATAGCGAATCAAGAAAACCCTAAAGTTGGTATAATAATCCACACTCATTCAATAAACATTTTCCTTTTGCACATAGAAGAACTGGTTGCAAAAGAAGTAAAATTCAAGGATAAAGAAGTGCTAATAATAAACTGTTACGCCACACCCAAAGGTAACATAGAACACTTATTAGTCAAAATAGATGGTGTACTAATGAAAGCGAAAATGGAAAATGTACTAATAACAGGACAGTTCAATGCCAAAAGTCATATGTGGGGTGGAGAATCCCTAGATGAAAGAGGAGAGATAGTAACAGAGTTTATCATAAAATCAATTTAATGCTTTTAAATGATAGCAAAAGTGACCCTACATTTGAAACAGCAAGAGGGAAAAGTTGGATAGACTTGTATTTAACTTCGAACAAATAAATAAAGAAATAAAGAAGTGGAAAGTACTAAATCAGCCATCATATAGCGATCATTAACATATCAAAATAGAAGTATTTGAGGAGAGTAAAAGTTGTATTTTCAAAATAACCCCAAAATGGGGGGGTATAGGGCGCTAACAAAGTTACTGAAGGCTGATTGGGAAGAATCACAGAGTAAATAACCCAGAAGACATAGAACAGTTAATCGAGAAATTTTATATAACCCTGGAAAATCTGTATAAAAATGTGAAAAACGTGTTACAAAGGAAAATAAACAAGAGAAAAGCTGGTGGAAGTTGGGTCTGGAAATGCAAAGGAAAAAAAGTAAGAGCAATGAGAAGATGCTTAAAGGGGTGTAGAGGAGATAGGAGAGAAATTTTGAAAGCCGAGTATTATGAAGAACATAAAATATATGTAGAAAATATAGCATTACAAAAAAAAAAAACTGGGACGATTCTATGTCAAATATAACAAGGAATCCTTTTAACATCGAATATAAAATAGCAAAAGCCAAATAAAAAGACCGGTAATTATAAAAAAGTATGGTGAAAGAAGACCAGACATCAACAAACTCCCCTACTGAAACAGTAGATTATATTTCAAGCAAACTATATGCAATATCAGCATGAAGGGAAACAAATGAGTCAAATTCAAAACCTGTTGAAACAAATAACGACGCAGAGGACGATCCGGAATTCACTCAACAGGAGGTTGATTCAGTGATTAAAAATTTGAGAAAAGACATTGCTCCAAGTCCAAATAAATTTAACTACAGGATTCATTCAAATAGTACATAAAAAACGACATATTTTTTGTCAACGTCTTTATTAGTTGTTTGCAAACGGGATATTTCCCTACAAATTGGGAACTATCAAAAATAACATTAATACCTAAAAAGCAAAGCTAGATAAACCATCGGACTTCAGGTCCATAGCTATGAACTCAATATTTGGGAAAATCTTAGAAAAGGTACTGAAACATCGTTTACGTTATTTCCTAAACATGAAAGCATTACCACTCAGAAATTAATTTGGATTCAAACACGGCACAACAACAACACAAGCTCTGGAAAATATTAAGGAAAAAATTAGATCAGGCAATTTTGGACAAACATGTGGCAATAATAATCTCAATGGACACCAAGAATGCATTTAATACTATACATTTAATACTATACATACATACTTGGAGAATAAAAGGTGCCCAGGGAACTTACTTAAATGAACTAATGCGGTGATGATGGATCGACGAATATTTGGAAAAAATGTACGGTTTAAATATAGGATCCCCGCAGGGATCTCCTTTAAGCCCATTACTGTGGACCCTTATGATGGCGGAAGTCCTCACAAAAAATATCCAGAAAAAACATATATACAAGCATTTGCCGACTATGCAACGGTAATAATTAAAGGAGTTTCTAAAAGGAATCTAACAGAAAAAACAAACGAAACTTTAAAATAATACATGAATGGGGCATCGAGAAGAAAATTGAGTTCAATGCAACAAAAACGGAGTTTGTGATGCTGAAAGGGAAGTATTCAAATAGTCCTCCGGTTCTAAAATTAAGAGATGAAGTGATTAAAACGGTTAAGGAAATGAAAGTATTAGGAATCATAGTAGATAAAAAATTGTCTTTCCTTCCACATTTAGATTATATTAAAGAGAAAGTAATTGGCCTTACAACTTACAATCAGGCTAAACAAGTTCACTGGAAGAAACAGAGAAATGAAAAATAAAAACTTAGAGAAATATATATGATGAACAGAAAGGATCGTAACCTATGCTAGACCGGTTTGGTATAAAAACACAACTACGGTACTGAAAACATTTAAAGCAGTTCACAGGAAGCCGCTAATATCCGTAACAAAAGCATATAAATCAGTATCAAATAACGCGTTAAATGTGTTGGCAAATTTACCACCAGTGCACTTAAGAAGAGAGAAAGAAATCGAATTGCATAATATCATCAATAAAGTAAAAGATTTTGTATGGAAAGATAAACCTGTGCTTTATACAAATAATATAACTAAAAAGATCGACAAATGGTAAATACATCCCACTAAGAAATTAAGATTTGATTTTTAATAAAGAGGAAACTCAAGGAATGGATTACAGCATTTGTGCAGCTGCCTCATGTAATCATATCGGAGCTGTATCAGCTTTTGTAATTACAATATCACAAAAGTAATATAAACTAAGCAATTTTTATTGCCAGATTGCAGTAATAACTCCGAAGCAGAGGCAATAGCAAAGGCCATGCTTTATGCTATGAATCAACATAATAAAGATAATTACCAAATTTTAACAGATAGTTTATCGATGCTTCATGGGGTAAATAACCCAGACAATCTTAATCCGTACAGTGTTAGAATAAAAGAATTACTAAACAAGATATCAGTGAATAATAGTGTTATTCTGACATATGTTAAATTGCATAGTGGTAATGCGGGCAATGATATCGCTTATGAATTGGCACAAAGAGCTATAAAGTGCGGAAAAGATATTGATCTCCCCATTTAAACAAAATGAATTGGCATAAGTGGAATCAGGTATGGGAAATGATAAAATGACACGTAAAAGTTGTAAAATTTCTTCTTTATTTCACATTTAGCTTTACTTTTTGCAGCAATACGTAGCAACTGAAGCTAGATTTAACAAACAAAGGCAAACCAATACAGCTGTAGCAAGTGACATTAATAATAAAAATCCCACCATCTACAGCTGCGATTCGAACTCGGGCCTTTTGAGTGGCAAGCGGGTATTCTACCCCTGAACCACTTAGGCGGAGTAGCGCGCATATCTTAAAACGACACATTGCACACTACCGACCACAGCGCCACGAGCGGATTGACCCTGCTTGGGCTTCACTTTCAGTGCATTGGTGCTGCGGCCGTTCCGAGTACTCCCCTGTTCTAGTACACTTAGTGCAGACGCCATCTGCGTTCCAGCGCTAAAAGCTCATTTATCCTCCCGCGTGAGGGGGAGACGCCACAGCTGGCATCGTGTGCCAGGGGACCGGACACCGGTCACCGCGTGTATGAAACATTAAAGGCTTTCGCCTTAACCCTTTCAGTCCCGAATTAAATATTTTCAATGTAAGCAACTAGCTCTTACATTTTGGGATGAGCATGATCCTGGTAGTCCTAAAAAACTGAAAAACTATTCGCTCACACTTTTCAGAGAAGCGTAATTAACGTGTCAATTAATTTAACAAATAATTATTATTTAATAATCATTCCATAATTTTTGCTTCATTTACTACATAAAATAATATTTACATAGGATAGCATATTGTCCTATAGCCAAAATTCAAATTTCCGACACAGAACCAAAATTAATGCCCTATCTCTGCACAGTGGAAGAAGACGCTGCCTCAGCGAAATGCGCGAGCAGCAAGACCGCTTCCGTAATTTCTTCGCTCAGACGTGACCTGCCTTTATTTTATGTACCATGTTGACACCACATGTAGGGCAGATGCTAAATACGGGCTCTTGAGGAAGAACAAAGCTTTATATTTACCAGATGCTTGCTGACTGACCTACATAATTTATGATTCCAATTGGAATCACAGGGACTGAAAGGGTTAATAACATCCACCACCTAGTTACTCCATGAAAGACATTTCGTTTGATATGCATGCCAGCAGGTTGCGATGGCACATTCATGGTTGCGAAGGGTGGTGACGTCACGTGAATCACTAGTGATCGTACTTCAAATATTGATAGTGGTCGGGTTATTACCCCTTGAAACACATTTTGTTTGAAATGCATGTCGGCAGGTTTCGATGGTGCAATCATGATTGTGGAAAGTTGTGACTTAACGTGAGTCGATAGTGATATTGTCACGTGAAATAATGAGCGAAAAGGTTATTATTTGTTGAACAACATTTTGTTTGATATGTATGTCGGCAGGTTGCGCGAGCGCTTTCATGGCAGTGAAGAGTGGTGACATCACGTGAGTCACTATTGATGACGTCATTTGACATTGTGCTAGTGATCAGTTTATTGCCCCTTGAAAGCCATTTCGTTTGACATGCATGTCGGCAGGTCGCGCAAGTACATTCATGATTGTCAAGAGTGGAGACGTCATGTGAGCCACTAGTGATAACGTCACCTGAAGTATTGCTAATGATGGGATTATTAACCCGTAAAATACATTTCGTTTGATATGCATGTCGGCAGGTTGGGCGAGTGCATTCAAGACAGCATAGAGGGGTGACGTCACGTGAGTCACTAGTCATAACGTGACCTGAAATATTACTAATGATCGGGTTATTACTCCTTGAAAGACATTTCGTTTGATACGCATGTCGGCAGGTTGCGCGAGTGCATTCATGGCACTGAAGAGTGGTGACATTACGTGAGTCACTAGTGATAACGTTACTTGAAATGTTGCTAGTGATGAGGTTATTACCCATTGAAAAACATTTCCGTTTGATATGCATGTCGGCAGGGTGCGATAGTGCATGCATAGTTGAGAAACTTGTTGACTTCACATGATCCACCAGTGATCACGTCATTTGTTTTTATAAGAGTGATGCAATTTATTATCCTGAGGACGGCATTTTTTTTATATGAATGTCAGCAGGTTAGCAGTGAACATACGTGAAAGAGAAGCGGGTTGATGTAACACGAGTCACTAGTGATGACATGGGAAAGTATCACCTCAGTGAGCTATCACGAGTCACAAAGCGATTACGTCAAGTGGCAAGTAATTGTGAGCACCATTGCAAATGATATGAGGAAGTAAACCACACGTCATGATACAACCAACTCGAAAATTATCCCTCAGGGTTGCGGCTACTTCGTGTGAGTCACTCTTGTCACTGGTGGAATAGGAAAAATATACTACACTATATGATCACTTGAATGAAGAGCCGTTTACCATGACGCTTGTGACGGCGTATTTTGCAAGGAGTGTTCGCCCTCCTATTATTAAATGCGAAGCATTTCTTAGCGAACTTCGGCGACTTTGAGCGTATCTATCTATCTATCTATCTATCTATCTATCTATCTATCTATCTATCTATCTATCTATCTATCTATCTATCTATCTAGCCGCCTTCGGCATTGTGCTCTCCTGGCCGTATCGTTAATGGGATTTATACCAAAATTGGTATGGCATAACATGACTGTATGGCAAACATGAATGACTGGTCATGTCATGAAAATCATGACTAACTTGTCATGAAAAGTATGATTTATACGCCATGGCCATAGTGCTCCTGAGGCCGTTTTCTTCACTTGATATATCCAAAAATTGGTACGATGAGACATTTCTGAATGACCAACATAAATGACAGGTGGCAATATGAAAATCATGACCTGCATGCCATGTACAACATGATTTACATGCCACGCCCATGGCACGCTGACGGCCGTTTCGATAGCTTGATATACACCAAATTTGGTATTGCCTGACGTGATTGTAGGGCAAACATAAATGCCAAATGGTCATATGGAAATCATGACGTCATGTGCAACATGACTTGCATGACATGCTCATGGCACGCTGACGGCCGTTTTGCTAGCTTGATATATATGCACCAAAATTGGTATTGCGGGACGTGGCTGTATAGCGAACATAAGTGGCAGGTGGTAACATGAAAATCTTGGCATGCATGTCATCTACAATGCCATTTACATGTCACGCTCATGGTGCGCTTGCGTCCACTTCGCTAGCTTGATATACACCAAAACTGCTATTGCGTGACGTGATTGTATGACGAACATATATGACAGGCCCTAACATGAAAATCATGTCATGCATATTATGTACAGCATGATTTGCTCCTTGCTGGCTGCATCGCATTACATCGATTCGCACAGTGCGTGGGATCTGCTGGTTTTTTTTTATCGGAGGAACTAGCCGTCTGGCACTGAAATTAAATGGAATGACACTGGATTGAAATAGCTCTCAGTAGAATTAAGTCATATTACGCGCAGATTAATTCGCATGGCTCTGCGATTACGTGTGGTGACGCTGGGATTAAACTACTTGCGTTTGTCCTAAATATCTTCGTCTTACCCAGCACAGCAGTCAGAAACAAATTTAGGAGAGAGGAAAAGGGTGCGACGGTTAACCAGAACATATATCAGACTTGTAGCAACGGTTGCAATAATGCCTACAAACATGAGAATCCGAGAGAAACGAATATAATCCCTAGCATTGCACAATGAAAATCCGGTTATTCGAATATACGAGTATCACGATATTGTTAACCGAATAACCAACCGAATATCCTATATTTCCGGTTTCGCGATTAAACGAATAACCGGATAACCGGTTTTGCCGCAAAATCGGTCTGTTTTTGAAGTAGTTAGATCCCGTCCGTGGCGGTCGCACTTCAGTGGAGACGAAATGATGCCGGCCCTTGTACTGATCGACGTGAGTGCACGTTAAAGAACACTAGATGGTGGAGATTTCCGGAGCCTGCAAACAACTGCAAAGCCTAGCAAGGTGACACTATGGTCACTTCTATATATAACCTAGAGCAATATCACAAGTGTAATTTTAAGGGCTCGTTTTTCTTTGTTGGACACACTATTAATTAGAACTAACAGACAATGATGCCAAGCAAAGTATAGGGGTTACTATTACAAGTACTAATTGTAATGTAAATGTCAAGAACGAAAAGTGGACGAAAAGAGAACTTCCCGCCGGCAGGGACCGAACCCCTGACCATCAAATAACGTGTCCGATGCTTAACCCCTGAGCTACGGCGGCGGTCATCCCTCCGTCCGCTTTATAGGCGTTGTAGGATATATAGACCGTTTTCATGGAGAGGAGGAGCGTTGCCTCGAAGCGGTGCATCTTCTTCACTCTCACTCTCTCCCACGCATATCCCATCGTGCGGCCGCTGCCAATGGTGTGCCGGGATGGCCGCGTTTTGCATTGCGTGGCGCGTGAGAGGTCAGGGTGTTTCGATTTTACGACACGCCGAAGCAATTGTGCTACTGAAAATCGAAATGTCGGACGAGAACAGGTCGACAGGATACACCGCGCTGTGTTTGGCAGCGCCAACAACTATCGCAAGCGTAAAATAGTGCCTGAGCATCCGAGGTGCACCGTGCTTCAAAACGACTTCTCTTCGTCGTGCGCCTTCTTCTCCAACATATAGTATATTATCCGCCGCGAGATCTTGGAGTGGCGCCCTCTCGTGTGTGACGTCGGAGCGGGGACTCCGCTCTGAACGGCGCTGCAGCCGCCGCGGCTCCTGTACGAGGATCGTCTGCTTCAGGCGAGAACTTTGTCGAAGGAACAGCCTCGCGAGGGTCAACGAACGCCTGCAACGAATGTTTTCGAGTGCAGTTATGAACTTGGTTTTAGTTGAAGCCCAAACGACAGGGCCAGGAAATCCCCCGGATGGCCGACGAGTGCGCCGACGCCAGCGACCGCATTGCTGGTAAGAAAGTGAAACTATGTGTGAGTGTTCTCGCTGGTTATCGACACTTTACGCCGTACGATACTAATCAATTCGAGTGTTTCTTTCGATATTTCAGTAAGCGTGCCTTTGTCCAGCATCTACAAGTATGCAGATAAAGCTTGCGAAACGTCGCGGTGTCTGATCGAGGGCGAGGCGGTGTACAACGAAGACCACGTTGTCGAATGTGCGGTCGAGGCCGTCAACGGAGACCGCATCACCGTCGCGGCGCTCGTCCTGCAAACAAGTAGACTTGCGAACCCGCCGCACAAAGTCTCCGTCGTGATCGACGGCAGTGAAGTGGTGAATGCTCGTTGTTCGTGCAAAGCAGGGTGAGGCAAAATATACGTGTAACGTAACACAGAGCGTGGCGGGGCAAAGGCAAGCTGGTTTCTGTTCATGCACGGGACATAACGAAAAGCTTAAAGAGCTCGGCTTTTTTAAAAGTGTCTGCAGTGCCTCATGTGAAAAGTGTTAGAGAATGTGCAGTGAACAGCGGCAGCAGGTTTTGCTTATGAATTTCTGATAAGCAGTCCGCTAGGCGCGGGCTTGTCTTCACGGGTAAAATACGTATGTACAGTGCGTACACGATCCAAATGCAGCCGTTGTCTCAGACATCCTACGCAGCTCAGCTGCGCTCACGGGCCGCGCTTAGGTGCTAGACGATTCGGAGGCCACGTCGTCGGCTCCTCGTCTAGGGGCCTTCGCGGCAGGTTTTAGAACGGCACCAAACCTAATGTAAGTCGCCTATGCTTATAAGTCTGCGTGCAATAAATGGCTAAAGTAGTCGCGGGTCACTGAAACACGGTTACACGCTTACCGAAGAGTGGCGCGTACGGTGGGTAGCAGAAGTCACTGTCAGCGAAGTGCTTGCTACACACGGTCGATGAAGGCGTGGTACGCTTTCCCATTCTGAGATTGGCTTTCTACTTCTTGTTTAGCTTCGGGTCCTTGGGATAGTTGTGAAAGCGAAATCCCTTTTCACGAAGTACATTGAGGCACAAAACAGTACTTCACCATTGCGCAGCACTCGCCGGGGAGGCAAGCGGCCGCAGTTCTGTCAAACAAAGAGCTTTGCTTTTAAAATGAACGTCAAAAGCGGAGACCTACGGTTGTTCGAACGGGGTCGGTAGCCACCATACACAACCAACTGAACTGCTTCTTCGTTGAGTTTTACCACAACGATAGTTTCTACACTGCGCCGGGCCTACGTAGGAGACGAAAGCGCGCGAATCCCCGCTCTGACGTCATGCACGCGCGGTTCGCAGCGCCGCCATCTGTCGCACACCAAGCGAATATGTGCTGTCTGCACTTGTGGCGATTTCCTCAAGTCATCACACCAGCTTGTGATTATACTAGGGTGCTGGTATACTTTATCACCTGCACCAAAATGTTTGGCCAAAACTTGTTCTCTTATAACATCAACACCCCTAATTTCTGTGCAACAGCACATACTTCCTTCAGCTGATGAAATGTTCCACCTAAGTGCGTGCGATATCTAGATTAACGAATTACAATCTTCCAGCCTACATTACTGAAAGGCCGGCACGATATAAGCGCTCTCTGGCGCAGGCACGCGTCTGTGATCTTTCGTGGAGAATTATGTGATAACTGGGCTAGAATCATGGCAACCGCACATCTTTTTCCCCCGCGGTAACCTGGTTGTCATTACTAATCGACCGTTGTTCGTTAATGCCAGGTCGTTACCTCAACACGTGTGCTCTTCATAATTCTTCTCAAATACTCGTGAAAAAACAAACTAACAATGTTACCAAAAAACGGGCGCGCTTTCGGCGTGCCGCTAGTGGCAGCTGCTCGCGCCGAAACGCAATGCCTAGCATTGCACAACAAACTTTTTCTGTTTTTTTTCTTTTCTTCCTCATCATGTTGCTTCTACGCCGAAGTTTGAGCTCACCCGTCGTACACGTGTTTCTTAACCTGCGCACCGATTAGAGGTCAAAAGCTTTCAACTGCGACGACATGAATCAACACTGGCATCGGTGTTTGTACCCCCTTCGTTTCACAAACTGTGTTTTGCAACGTGCTAAGCGGAACCAAATGGTCTGTTAGACATTAAAAGTACTTTGAACTTCAATAATCGCGGCAAGAGACCCGAGCGTCACTGGGCACTAATGCGCGCCTTTAAAGGCCAGTTGGACAATGGTGTAGGTATTCGCTCGTCTCCATTTATATTTCACGTGTTACTTCGGGAGCTGTCCTAAACGTTAACTACAGTGCATATTCCCAGAACCCCACAAGACCAGCTATAACAAAACATACAATTGAAATAACATTTGGCAAGTGCTACTAAAGAACTGCTTTTTGATTCTACTGACCTCCTTAATCGTACAAGCTGCGGGAACGTCTTGTGGACCGCCGCTGCTTGTCGTTTCAGTTATTTTAAAGACGACAACGTGGTAATTACTTGTTAGCGCCTTCCCACTCGAGATGCGTTGCTGTATTTAGCCCGTGTACCGCGAAGAACGTCAGTACTTTGTAAACTGAGTGTATAAGCTGCATGTACAGCCGCAGATCCCCCCACACACCGGCATGACCTCGAAGCTTCGTGGACGCTAGACGGCGCTGCGGCGGCGGTGAAGTGCCATAAAAATGGCGGCCTCGTTGTGAAATTGGTGTATATGCGCTGTAGTGAAAAAGAGTGGCCTCAGCGGCATTGCGCTGCGCTTCAGCGGCATCGCCATCGGCACGAGCTCGTGGTTGCTGCGCTTGACCGAACGCTGCTGACCGCTCCCCGTTCACCTGCATTCGCTACCAATAAACATCTTAACAAGTGGTGGAGGTGCTGGGTTTCGATCGCCCTGGAACTTCGAAATCGCACGCTACCTGCCATCATGCCCAACGACGCAAACGCCGCTCTTCCAACTCCTCCAACGGCGACGCCCCCGGCACCGCCCACCCTACTCTGTGCCGGCTCTTTGCGTCTGCGAGATCCACCCATCTTCTCGGGCACTGACGACAAGGACGTTGACGACTGGATCTGAACGTATGAGCGAGTGAGTGTCCATAACAAATGGGACGACGACGACAAGTTGGGCTACGTCTCATTCTACCTGTCAGACGTAGCCAAGCTGTGGTTCATAAACCACGAAGCTGACCTCCCTATTTAAATGCGCAGTTAAATGTGGGCGCGTCAGTCGGCGCCGCCAGTAGCCATTACGGCGAGTGTGGTGCAGACAGACAGACAAAGAACTTTATTGAAGTCCTGAGGGACTAGCCGGGAAGGACCCGCTGGGGTCCTCGGCTCGCCGCTGGCTGCTCCCATGTCGGAATCGGGAGGCCATGCCTCTCCGCTCTTTCACGGGCCCTCTGGACGGCCGTTGACTGGATATCGAGGGCAGTACTTGCGATGGCGTCTTCCCAGTCCTGTTCGCTGGTGTGTGACGTGTCCGGTAACGCAGGACACTGCCAGAGCATATGAGCTAGAGTGCTAAATGCCTCCCCGCAATCCGGGCACTGTGGATCAATAGCTTGATTGATGCAGTTTTTTTGCCTGTTGGCGTCACGTAGTCCGTGATCTTATTACGAGCTGGCAGCTGATCAATTGGTTTTAAGACGGAGACTTGCACGTTCTGGAAAGTTCGTTAGGCATTCTGATATCGCTGCTTAGTGACACATAACCCAGGCAGCACACCGGCATTGGACCAATCTCGGCCCAAGGTTGGCAAACATTGGCACAAATATTGGCCCCCACATTGGATTTTGGGGTTTTGCTACACCTAAATGTACATTGGTCCAATATTGGAAGCCAATGAATGTCCAATGTTTGCAAACATGGCTGCAGCCAATATTGTATGTCCAACATATCGCCAATAATGGTAAAGATGGCTTAAGCCCACATTGTCCGTCATGCGTATCGCCAACATTGTGTAAATATTGGCAGCTCCAATATTTCTTGTCAGCCTTTTTCGTTGGCTGCACCGTCATTCTTTATTTTTCAGCGTTTAACACCGGTTCTTGCCAGCCTTTTCGTTGGCTACGCCAATATCTTTCTGGCGTTTTCCACTGAATGTGTAGTTTAACATGAAGTAGATTTGTGTGCGTGTACATGAATTCGTGTTGTCCACGCTTTTACATTTAGGTAGGCAGCAGGAATGATCACCTAGAAATCCTGAGAGCAAACAGAAGTTTATTCTGAATGTATACAGTGTACATATGGTAAAGATACTGGAAGTTTTGAAAAGAATTTCGCGCTTTGTTCTACTGATAGCTTGCTTGTAGATAATAGCTGTATAGTACCCACACTAATTATTTTGAATAACGATCTTATATTACTAATCGCAAAAAGGGCACCACTCACAAACACACAGCCAAATATCATCTGTGTTAGGGCTTATTTGAGCTGTAAGTACATCGGGGCTCAAAAGGAATTGAGTGAAAAGCGAATTGTGGTATAAAATGAATGCATGAACATCTACGCTTGGACTGGCATGCGACACAACTGTGATTCATATTCGTCTTGAACTACCAGTAAATACATGGCCTATTTATTTATTAAACGGTGACTATGCTAGAGCTTGAAAGAAGGCGATAACTTAGAAACTACTGAAAATATCAGTGTTATAAATCCAGAAATCCTTTGCGCGATGCGAGCGGTGAAGGAAAAATGAAAAACGGATGCTTAGCTGGCGCACAACAACACAATAATGGAACCAAATAACACACGCTAACGCTGACAATTTCGCTAAGGGTGGGGACTTAACTAACCAATTTCAACGCACAGAACAAAGCGCAGCACATGGATATACACAAAGTAAAAAATCTAGAGAAAATACTGAGCACACATTTCCCCATACGAAAAAACACGGAAAGTAACTTGCAATAAAGGAAAGAAAAGGACTTACTGAACGCGATCCGAACACAAATATCCAGCGGAAAGTTTGCGAGTTTTCAAAACACATCGGCTCTCATCTGCGGATGGCTTGTCAAAAGTCAAAACAATCAAGTCCGAAGATGCACACGGCAGCTGCTTTCTCACTGTAGCGGCGCCGTAGAACGTCATCGTCTCGGCATCCGAGTCCGTTTTTTCCCGATGACTCCCAACTGAATGCCGAAGGGCGCGCGGCCGCCGATGCCGGGAGCCCAAACGAGGAGAAGTGTCCGCCACCGACTAACAAAGGATAGCCGCCGGCCAGAAGAGGCCGAAACGCGTACGCATCTTTCGTCCCGTCGTCTCCCGCCAAACACCCTGCCCCCCTCCTCCCCCCCCCCCCCCCCCCCACACACACCCCGATCCTCGTTTTCAAGGGCAGTGAAAGCTCGGAACCGCTGTCGAACCGTCGTGGGCGGAGCAGCCGTCAAGTGACAAGTGTTTTATGACCAGCCGCCACCATGCTACCCCACTGCCGGGAGGAGAGGACGTAAAATTCCTGAGGAAAACATGGCGCAGCACTGCTTCTCCGGCCTCCCGAACACCGAGAACATTTATTTGAAGTGAACACATCTTGTGTGAAACGCTGAGAGTGCAAACGTAACTGATCGCTCATTTAAAAATTCCGCGAGCGATACCGCAGTCTTGGACAGCGCATCGCTTTAGCGCGCACACAAAAAAGCTACGATACTGCAATCTAACCAGTCGTGTATTAAACACAAAAATACGTGGTGTGGCTGAAGTAACATGAACTGTTTTGATTCTTCGCCGCTAATAAAGCCGTCAGAATAATTTCCGAGTGCACGCACAAAAGTCGTGCCAATGCAAAACGCCCATTGCGAAACAAAATAGAATTATTTTCTGTTCTATTAACTCATCAACACTATCTATATACAGTGGCGTCTCTCATAATCATATCGTGGTTTTGGGACGTAAAACCCGAAATTATTATTATTATTATTATTATTATTATTATTATTATTATTATTATTATTATTATTGTATTGCGTCAATCAATATAAAGACAATGTTGAAGGTTTTTTGTTGTTTTTACAATTGCGGTGTATATGCTGGCTGTATCGCACAATTAACGTTATTTTTTAACAAGCATTACAAAGTTCAATTTTGTTCTTTTTTTGCGTTTCCTTTTTCTTAAAAATCTTTCCAACAGCTCGAAAACTGAGTTGAGATCTTGGTGCGTATTTATTTTACATTGCTGAAAATCTGTAAAACAAATTTTGTTCAACTATTGAGCCTGCATTTTGAGCCATACGGAATGTCAACTCAGTAATACAACTCACTAATGCCAACTCAGTAATGGAATGCCAACGCAGTAATCGAAGTGCTAGTATTTTACGTTGGCTGGCAACGGTATTCGATTGTTGCCGTCCTTGCAGGATGGCTGTGCCAATGTGTTATGTATGCTGGAAATGATGGGCCTTTTGTTTCCGTCCTTATAAAATGGCGGTGCCAATATTGCATGTTGGCTGGCTACCACGGCCCTTTCTTGCCGTCCTTGTATGATGGCACAACCAATATTGTATTTTGGATGGCTATGACGGCCCTTTGTTGCCATCCTTGTACAATGGTAGTACAAATATTGTATTTGGACTGGCTACAATGGACCATTCTTGGCATCCTAATAGGCTGGCTCCGCCAACATTGGTTTTGTAATGGATTGACTGGCCCTTCATTGGACCATCGTTTGCCAGCGTATAAACAATATTGGGCCAATGTGCTGTGCTGCCTGGGAACGTTTCAGTGGCAGCGACGAACCCTAATATGCGTATTATTCACATTAGCCTAGAAAAACTACTCAAGGTGCGAGGGAAAAGTAGTCAGCGCGACTGCATCGCAGGTGAAGGGCATCTATGTCGCGATTCCTTGGGCAGAGCGCAAATTTTTTCTGATCTTGTAGCCGGATGTATTTGCATAGCAAATAGATCCAGTAGGACGAGAGCTAGATGGCTGAAATCTCGCTTAAGAGATTTTAGGAGAAGTTGCTTCTGAAATCGACGATCTGAAATCGGCGAGTGGTGCAGGTGACAAACCAAAGAAGCAAAGGAGAACAACCTTTTTACGGGAGCACACGAACATGTCGGTGTGTTATATTTAATGAGTGCCGCCTTCAGGAATTGGTAGGACTGTATCATCGTCATATGTCAAGGGTCGCGAATATATTTTAGGAACGAAAGTTCTGCCTTTACCTTTGATAATCCAGCTCTACTGCGCACTCGCCTAGTTCAAAGGAGGCGAACTTGTCCGATGTGTTAGTTGATGAAGTGGAATGCTGTGGAGAAGTCCCAGCAAGGTCACTCGCCGTCGCCAACGACTCAAGGACGCCTTTCTGTGCGAGTTCCTGGACATGGTTGCAAGTCTCCGCACCCGCTCCTGACAACTAGCGCAGCTTAAAATACGTATGGAGAACAGCCTCAATGGCTGCATCTTCTGCACCCATTTTACTTGGGAGGAAGTCGCCAAACCAACGCAGAAACCCTTCCATAACTGCCAGCAAAAGTGGCTTGCAGTGCGTGCATTTCGTGCGGGCTTTTTCTTGCAGCCTAGATCTAATTGTAAAAATTGTTGGAACAAGCTCGCCGTAGAAATAGTCGGACTGTGATTACAGCCGACTGCGTGCGGATGAGATTGGCTGATGGCCGTTGCAATATTTTGTCATAAATGAAGTCTATCTCCTGAAACATGTCTAACTTCAGCTTATTACAACATTCTCGAAGTTTCTCTTTCAAACTAAGCAAAGCTTGTGTGCTGTCATATAGCGAATTCCAGCGCGTATCACAGAGTGTTTAAGAGAGTGGCTTAAAACAGAAACAATAATTCCCGATGAATGTGGTGTACGTGCGCAATTCCACAAAGCAGTGGATTTAATTATGACAGATGCATATCAACACGCTCAAACGCAGGTGTCTCTCTGCTTTATTGGCGTCAGTGGTGGCAACAAGGCTCAGTGTGGGGCATGCGCATCTGATTTGTCGGGGTAACAAGATTTGTGCACTGCATATTGTCACGTGGTTGTGACGTCGATGAAGGCAGCAGACGACGTGTCCAAGATGAAACTGTTTATTAGGCCGAACTTGTGGCCGGTAAACGGAAAGTAAGATTGCAGCAATACACGCTGGCACTGATAGCGGCGAACAGAGCGTCGGCCGTCGATGAACTGATCATCGTTGGAACGCGCCGGCTTTTATACACCACGCGTCGAACATTCTAGTCTTATCACTGGTTGTCACGCAAGCTCTGGAATAAGCTCGAGTGTTCGCGTCTTGCGCGCAATCTTAACACAACGATCTAGAATAGTCGTGAAGCTTCTAGAACAATGAGGCGCGGTTTGCGCTGAGCATGCGGGCAGTCTTTGTGGGCGAAAACCGAGTACAGAAAAATAAGAAAGGCGCGTGGCAATGCCCCCTTTGAAAAAGCATCGTCCCGATGCTTACAAAAGAACAAGGAGAAAAAATGCATGCAGCAATAAATCACAACAATAAAGAAAGAAAGTACAATAATAAAGGAATAAGTGCAGTCCTCAGGTTCGCTAACGCGCGAAATACGGCTTGAGGCGCACGACATGGACGACTTCAGGTCGCGCACGGCGATGTTGAGAGTTCGTAATGCCGTCCGGGACGACCTCGTAGTCCAGAGCACCGAGACGTCGAAGCACCTTGTATGGCCCGAAGTATCGCCGAAGAAGCTTTTCACAAAGTCCACGTCGGCGTATCGGTGTCCACACCCAAACGCGGTCGCCGGGCTGGTATTCCACGAAGCGTCGTCGAAGATTGTAGCGGCGGCTGTCAGTCGTCTGCTGATCCTTGATGCGTAGGCGGGCGAGCTGTCGTGCTTCTTCGGCGCGCTGTAGATAGGCGGTCACGTCGGTGTATTCCTCGTCGCTCACGTTTGGTAACATGGCGTCGAGAGTGGTTGCCGGGCTCCGTCCGTAGACCAACTTGTACGGCGTCATATGCGTCGTTTCTTGTACGGCCGTGTTGTACGCGAAGGTCACGTACGGAAGGATGGCGTCCCACGTCTTGTGTTCGACGTCGACGTACATGGCCAGCATGTCGGCGATGGTCTTATTTAGGCGCTCGGTCAGGCCGTTGGTCTGTGGGTGGTACGCGGTGGTCCGGCGGTGGCTTGTGTGGCTGTATCCCAAAATCGCCTGAGTTAGGTCAGCCGTAAACGCCGTACCTCTGTCGGTGATGAGAACCTCTGGGGCGCCGTGTCGAAGGACGATGTTCTCAACGAAGAACTTGGCTACCTCGGCGGCACTGCCCTTAGACAGGGCCTTTGTTTCGGCGTAGCGGGTGAGGTAGTCGGTAGCCACGACGATCCATTTATTTCCGCAAGTCGACGTTGGGAACGGCCCCAGGAGGTCCATCCCGATCTGCTGGAACGGTCGCCGAGGAGGCTCGATAGGCTGAAGGAAGCCTGCTGGCCTGGTGGGCGGTGTCTTCCGCCGCTGACAGTCTCGGCACGTCCTTACGTAGCGGGCGACGTCGGCGGCAAGGCGCGGCCAGTAGTAATTTTCCTGTACTCTTGCGAGCGTGCGGGAAAGTCCGAGGTGTCCAGCCGTCGGGTCGTCGTGTAGTGCCTGGAGGACTTCTGGACGCATTGCTGAAGGCACTACGAGAAGGTAGTCGGCTCGAAGCGGCGAGAAATTCTTCTTTATGAGAAGGTTGTTTCGCAAGAGAAACGATGCGAGTCCTCGCTTGAATGCCTTCGGAACAATGGCTGTCTTGCCTTCGAGGTACTCCATAAGGCCCCTGAGTTCCGGGTCGGCTCGCTGTTGTTCGGCGAAGTCGTCGGTACTGATGGTTCCCAAGAAGAAGTCATCCTCGTGGTCGTCCTGCGGCGGTGGGTCGACGGGGGCGCGAGACAAGCAGTCGGCGTCAGAATGTTTTCGGCCGGACTTGTAAACGACCGTGACGTCGAATTCTTGAAGCCTTAGACTCCATCTTGCGAGACGACCTGATGGGTCCTTCAAGTTAGCTAGCCAACACAAGGCGTGGTGGTCGCTCACAACTTTGAAGGGCCTGCCATAGAGGTAGGGGCGAAACTTTGACGTAGCCCAGATGATGGCGAGGCACTCCTTTTCTGTTGTGGAATAGTTGGCCTCTGCCTTGGATAGCGACCGGCTAGCATAACTGATGACCCTTTCCAGTCCGTCCGTTCTCTGCACAAGGACGGCGCCGAGTCCCACGCTGCTTGCGTCGGTGTGCACTTCTGTTTCGGCGTGTTCGTCGAAATGCGCAAGTAACGGAGGCGTTTGTAGGCGCCGTTTTAGTTCTTGAAATGCTTGTTCCTGAGGCGTTTCCCACTTGAACTCGACGTCAGTCCTGGTAAGGTTAGTGAGTGGCTCGGCGATGCGGGCAAAGTTTTTGACGAACCGCCTGTAGTAGGCGCACAGGCCGAGAAATCGACGCACGGCCTTCTTGTCGGCAAGTGGCGGGAACGTAGCGATGGCGGCTGTCTTCTGAGGGTCGGGGCGTACTCCGGACTTGTTTATGACGTGGCCCAAGAACAAGAGTTCCTCGTAGGCGAAACGGCACTTTTGAGGCTTCAGGGTAAGTCCGGAGGTCTTGATTGCTTGAAGTACAGCTTCAAGGCGCCGCAGGTGTTCGTCGAAGTTCGAGGAAAACACAACGACGTCGTCCAAGTACACAAGGCAAGTCTGCCACTTCAAGCCGGCCAGTACGGTATCCATAACGCGTTGGAAGGTCGCGGGGGCCGAGCAAAGACCAAAAGACAGGCCGTCTGGAGTTATGAAAGCAGTTTTTTCTCGGTCTCTCTCGTCGACTTCGATTTGCCAGTAGCCTGTCTTGACGTCCATCGACGAAAAGTACTTCGCGTTGTGGAGTCGATCCAGGGCGTCGTCTATCCGCGGGAGGGGGTACACGTCTTTCTTCGTCATCTTGTTCAGTCGACACAGAAACGTAGCGTCCCGTCCTTCTTCTTCACCAACACCACGGGAGACGCCCAGGGACTCTTGGACGGCTGGATTATGTCGTCGCGTAGCATTTCGTCGACTTGCTTCTTTACGGCTTCGCGTTCTCGCATCGAAATTCGATACGGGCTCTGACGGACTGGTCGGGCACTTTCTTCGGTTATGATACGATGTTTGGCGTCTGGGGTCTGTCGAATTCTTGACGACGATGAGAAGCAGTCCTTGAATTGCAGGAGCAGATTTTTGAGCTGGTCTTGCTTCTGCTTTGGGAGGCTGGGGTTGACGTCGAAATCTGTTTCGGGACCTCGATTCGTCGAAGAATGTTCGGCAGTATCGGAGAGGGCGAAAGCATTGCTGGTGTCCACGAATTTCTCAATGTAGGCGACCGTCGTACCAAGGTTGAGGTGCCTATATTCGTGGCTGAAGTTTGTCAGCAGTACCTTTGCTTTGCCGTCGCGCAACTCGACGATGCCTCTTGCGACGCAAATCTGACGGTTCACAAGCAGGCGTCGCCCTCGACGACGCCTTCAAGGTTAGCGGGTATTTCGGTGCCGACGGAAATGACGACGCTGGAGAGAGGCGGAACGGTGACCTGCTCTTCTATTACATTCAAGGCATGATTCTCCGGCGTCGTGTGGGGCGGCAACGCTTTTTCTGAAGTCAGTGTTATCGACTCAGACCTCAGGTCGATGACGGCGCCGTGTTTACTTAGGAAGTCCATCCCCAGTATCACATCCCTGGAGCAGTGCTGCAGAATTAGAAAGCTGGCGGGATAAGTCCGGTTATTGACGGTGACTCTTGCTGTGCAAACACCGGCCGGCGTTATTATATGACCCCCAGCGGTCCGGATTTCAGGGCCTTGCCAAGCAGTCTTCACTTTCTTCAGCTTCGTCGCGAAAGGCCCACTGACGACGGAATAGTCGGCTCCAGTGTCGACGAGAGCGGTGACGTTGTGGCCGTCGAATATTACGTCGAGGTCGCTGGTTCGTCGTCGTGCGTTGCGGTTGGGTCGCGGCGTCGGATCACGGCTGCGTCGAAATGTTGCTCTGCTTCCATGTTGCGTCGTCACGTCTTCGTCAGCCCACGACGTTTCGTCAGCAGGGCTTCGTCTGCTTCGTGTCGTGTTCTGCAGGTTTCGTCGCGTTGTCGTCGTCGGCGGCCGCGGAGGATCTTCGGCATTTCGTCGTACAGCAACCGCACCTCCATCGGTTGCTGCCCTTATTTCCCGGATACGGGCTAGGCGACCGGCCCCGGTTTGGGCCGGAGTACTGCCGGCGGTGCGGTGAGGTGTAGCGGCCTGGCGACGGCGATCGAGAAGGACTTCGCGGCGTCCATTGCGCTCCTTCCAGGTAGTCGGCGATGTCCCGTGGTCGTTCACCTCGCTGCGGACGCGGTGCGTTCACGGCGAAGCCACGCAGTCCCATCTCACGGTATTGGCAGCGGCGATACGTGTGGCCGGCTTCTCCGCAATGATAACATAGTGGGCGGTGGTCGGGTGCACGCCAAACGTCGGTCTTCCTCGGCGTGTATCGCTGGCCGGCTCGGCCGGCTGGTGGGCGGTATGACGTCGGTGGTGGCGTCTGGCGGCGGAATTGCGGTGGGAGTGGGTTCTTGACGGGGGGCGAGGAGGGGGAACGGGACGGCGGACAGCAGCAGCGTAGCTCATGGCTTGGGATTGCGGCTGCGTTGCCTCAGGGATGCCGAGCGATTGCTGGATTTCCTCTCTGACGATGTCTGCGATGGAGGAAACTTGTGGCTGGCATCATTCGGCGAAGTTCTTCTCGCACCACGGCTCTTATAGTCTCGCGCAGGTCGTCTCGGCATAGTGATTGAATGTCTCCGTAGCCTGGCGTCGACCGGCGATCGAATTGCCGTGTGCGCATTTCTAGCGTCTTTTCGATCGTAGTCGATTCTGAGAGGAATTCCTGAACGGTCTTCGGTGGGTTTCTCATCAATCCCGCGAAGAGTTCTTGCTTGACCCCCTCGCATGAGCAAACGGACCTTCTTCTCCTCAGGCATGTCGGGGTCAGCGAGCCGGAACAGCCGCTTCATTTCTTCCACGAAGATGGTGACATATTCGTTCGGGAGTTGCACCCGCGTCTCCAGCAATGTCGCGGCTCTTTCCTTGCGGGCGATGCTCCTGAACGTGTCCAGGAATGTGCCGCGGAAGAGATCCCAGGTTTGAAGGGCCGACTCCCGGTTCTCAAACCAGGTCCTTGCCGAGTCTTCTAGGTAGAAGTAGGCCCGGCGCAGCTTCTCGTCGGAGTCCCAGTGGTTGAACGTGGCGACCCGCTCGTATTCCTCCAGCCAGCTTTCTGGATCCTCGCATGGTGAACCGCGGAAAGTCGGCGGCTCTCGGGGTTGGTGCATGACGACCGTTGTGGGCGGTACAGGGGCTGCCATCGTATCTGCGGTCGCTGTCGTGGTTTTGGGCTGCCTGGTTGTCTCGGGAAGTAGCCCGTACTCTGGCTGAAGTCCCTTCTGCCTGCGGCTAGCTCGAGATTCCGGGTTCTCCTTAGCGTCAGCTTCTTCGTGGCTTGAGCTTGGGTCAGTGCTTCGCGGGGGGCGTCCGGAGCATGGACGAAGCAGCACCTCCACCAGATGTCACGTGGTTGTGACGTCGATGAAGGCAGCAGACGACGTGTCCAAGATGAAACTGTTTATTAGGCCGAACTTGTGGCCGGTAAACGGAAAGTAAGATTACAGCAATACACGCTGGCACTGATAGCGGCGAACAGAGCGTCGGCCGTCGATGAACTGATCATCGTTGGAACGCGCCGGCTTTTATACACCACGCGTCGAACATTCTAGTCTTATCACTGGTTGTCACGCAAGCTCTGGAATAAGCTCGAGTGTTCGCGTCTTGCGCGCAATCTTAACACAACGATCTAGAATAGTCGTGAAGCTTCTAGAACAATGAGGCGCGGTTTGCGCTGAGCATGCGGGCAGTCTTTGTGGGCGAAAACCGAGTACAGAAAAATAAGAAAGGCGCGTGGCAATATATAGCCCATTGTCGTTGATGACTGAAATGAAATGTCCACATCGTCGTCAGTGTCTAGATATTGTGAAATTAAAAGAAAAGAAGACAGAAAATGATATTCAAATTCACAGACCAAATTTACAGGTTCAGAATGAGTTCTCTTAAAGTTACATCACTTTAAACCGGATCAAGACATGTGTTTGGTGTCTCAGTTTTATATGAGAACAGTGTGATGCAGTTTGTATGACAGTTCTACCAATGCAATGGCCAAGTTTGTGCGGACTTTACCTTCGTCGCTGTTTCTAGGCACACGCCAAATTCCTTGAACGCCTTAGCAAAGTTGCTGGCGTTGTCAGTGATTGTGGCCACTATCTTGTGCAGGGGTGTGTCATATGTCTCTCTAATTTCCTCTAAAATGTGGGCCACTTTGTCGTACGTGTGACTCCCTCGGAATCTTCAGCAGGTCAGTGCGAGTGACTTTCGAAAAAGCGAGTCAGCGTCGATCTAAACCGAGCGCCCGGAGAATTGCTTATTTACAAAAGTCTCGCACATCACTCCTATAATGAAAACTAGAAGACACCGATCCAATGGACGGTCACGCCAACGAAGCTGTTGTGAGGCGTGGACCCGATGTCAGCAGTGGTTGGTACCTAGTTCTGTGCTGAAAGCTGCGCGCGAACGTAGGGAATCATTTTTGCCCAATCCTCATCAGTTCTTCGGCATGACGTCCGCCGCGACAACACAGTGTACCCTGGGCGCAAACGTGAAAAATTCAGCACGTCAGTGCACCTCTGGAACTTTTTGGAATCATGTAGTTTAGAATGCAGGCTCACCACACCTGTGACAAGCGCAACATTGCCTGGCTCTTCGACGGTAGACAATGGATGCAAACCATTTAAGATGAACAGGTCCTCGACACTCGCATCATTTGTGCGTCCCCGAGAAGCCTCGAATAAATAGCTTTGTTTGACATGTGTCAGAAACAGCAGATGATTTTTCAGGACGTCTTTTCGAGCTGTTTTTGTACACCTCGAATTGATCGCCTTTCATTGGATGTACACGCTGAAAGAAATGCGTGAATCATGGAGTCTTTTACTTCAAGCATAGTGTAAATTACGCGACCACACGCAATAGAAACATTCATATCTTGGCATGTTTCAGACACGGAAGGAATACGAAACAATAAAAGTAAAACATATTTGCAAACGCGTTTAACGATGGACCTTTCCTGTGATATAGAAAACTGGAGAACGTTACTCAATGACCCATTCGCCTAGAAAAATGCACATAGAAAGGCACATAGAAAAAGACGCCAAATTTCAGCAATGTAACTACCTCCGCCTGAAAGCCGACAACGATGAAGGCAGGACAATGCTGCAAATGGCGTCACGGTAAAATGGCGGCGACGTTGACGTTAGCCCGTCGCCAAAAGTGAATACGACACAACAGCGAAAGCGATAAAAGAAATACATCACGACAGCGCTTCGTGGACAAAGCGCACACGTGGTATCCTCGAAGACATGTGCGAATACGCAAAACATACAGTGGGAATCTTTACGGCTGTTCGTTCATCTCCGTAAGGAAACAGAGTCCGCAGAGCCTCAGAATTTTTTTGAATTGCTTAGGTTGGAAACAGCAGCGCTTCTTCAGCTTATATATATCTTCGTTACCGCTCCCACCGCAACCATGCTTTACTCAACCTTGAGTAGATCATGCGCGAGGAGGTAATCGCATGGTCAGACTAGCAACAGCAGGATCGCATCAAAGCGGGCTTCTTAGCGAAGAGCGCTGGTAAGGCGCCACGAAGCACCATAGGCTGCGTAGAAGGATGCCACATGGAGCTAAGCACCCTGAGTGAATCGGCGAACTCTTACTTCAACCGCGAAAAGTTTCCGTCGATCATCATCCAGGACACACGCAACCACGAAAACCTATTCACAGACGTGTTCACTGGATTCTCCGGTTCGGCGCGCGGCGCCCGGGCTCTAAGTGAAGGCCCTTTTCTGAAGAAGCAGCAACAAAGTGCTGGAATGGCTATATTCTGGGGGACTCTGCCTACCCGCTGCTGCCTTTGGCTCATGGTGCCATATAAAAATATAGAGCGGAGCTTCCCCACCTGGAACAGGAAATGTAATAAGTGGTATCCGCAGCAACGAGTTGCAATACAGGTAGCGTTCGGAATACTCATTAATTATTTGGTCACGGCATACGAAGAAACACAACTGTACTTACTTTATTCACTGAAGAGTTCGAAAACAGTCCATGGCGGAACGCTTTCTTCTTCTTTTCTTTTCCTTGATAAGCGCTCACGCGTGCTGCTCGACCTGCTCCTTTCATGCTCAACGAAAAATAATATGTAATATCCTCCGCGCACCGCAAAGCCGCGCCCTTTGAGTTGATTACAGCGATGAAAGTTCCATCGGGTTCGTATTACAGAGCCTGTCGGAAGCTTAACCGAACAGCTTCTTATATTTCGATCACGTCCACGGTGTACTTGTGGGATTCTCATCTTCCATAGCTGACGTGAGGCGCTTTCTTCAGAAAGAAGCACAACATCACCAGCTTTTAATTTCTTCGAATCTCGCTCGTCTCCATAGGGCGCTGGGCGCAGGTTAAGCAGGTACTCTTCCCTTCATCTTCTCTAAAAATGCTGCAACAATTCCTTACGATGGAATTGTTGCAGCAATTCCATCGTAATGTTGACCGTAGATGTTGACCCTGAATTTTCGACCTCTTCGTTCGGGTATGGGATGCTTGTTAAGCGTTTGCCGCCTAAGAAATGAGCCTGCGTGAGTATTTCGCTATCCTCGGGTGACGTTGGCAGGTAAGTGAGAGACCTCATACAACGCTGTTAACTCCTCAGGCGAAAGCTTCGCGCTGCGTAAAATCTTCCGGAGACTGGTCTTGATGGTTCTGATCAACCTCTCGCAGAAGCCGTCCCACCATGTCCGCCTTTCTGCGATGAACTTCCACTGAATTCTTCTTTGAGAGCAGTAGTCTTGGAGCTCTCCACCGAACAATACTCCAGCCAAAGAGGAGATTTACTTCGACACTTTCTTGAAAGTCTGCGCCCAAAATTTTTCTCAATGTTCAGCAAAGGTATGTTGTAAGCCACCGTGGAGTGTTCGCTTATGGCAATCTCTCATCATAAATTTTTACTTGATTAAGTGGACGCAATAAAATAGGATGTTAAATGCGAAGCATTTCTTTGCGTACTGCAAGCACTTTGAGCGTTTCTATCTACGTGTCTATCTATCTATCTATCTATCTATCTATCTATCTATCTATCTATCTATCTATCTATCTATCTATCTATCTATCTATCTATCTATCCGCCTACGTCAGGGTGAACTCGTGATCACCTCCTTTAAACTTGAGGTTGACCAAAATTAGTGTGGGAGGATAAGAGGATTTGACGAATATGTCTGGCTGGTCGTGACTTGAATAACGTGAAAATCCCGTCGCGTAAGTCGTCAAACTCATTTCTCCAGACACGTGTGGCTCATACCCGTAAATCACAGGCCGCGGTCTGCGGGTATGAGCCACAGGTACTTGACAATTTGCATCTACCCAGGAACGGCGAGGCCAAACATTGCTCGTTGAAATGCGAGAACGTTAAGAAAAACTGACGTCGGCAGCGTTGACCCGACGAATGCAAATATTAAATATCAGGGTCCCAGCAGGAATCTAACCCAAGCAATCTGCATGGCAATCAAGTATTCTACCATAGAGCTACGCCAGGTCTCGAAACTGCTTTGGAAAAAGACCCTATGCATGCGTAATATTGGTGAAACGTCAATTGTGGTTCCAGTGCGGGCTATCTAATTTTATAAACATTAGTACATATGTACTCCTATGATGAAGTAGCCATGTCGGGTTAACGTCATTTGTATACTTAAGCGCCGTCCACTGTAGTTGGTTTACGTAGCACTATCCAGGGCTACCACCCTCGCAAGCACAAGCGCTACATATCAGCTCACCGCTTCTCATGTTGTAATACCCATGTTTCTGTTGGCAGCGTTACACAACTGTAAACAACTGGTTATATGAAACATATGCGACTGTTTAACATATGTCTGTACGTTAAACATTTGTACATACATTTAACGTCATTTCGTAACGTTTCGCTCAATACAAAAATTACACCGCAGTCACCTTACCGCCGCATGCTTCGCATAACATCGATTCCCATGGTACTTGGGATCTGCCTGATTTTTTTACTTCTGCTTCCTGTGAGAATTGCAGCCATCCCTTTACGCATAACCGTCCGTTTCCTGTCAAGAAAGGGATGAAGCATTATTGGATCGGACCTTTATTCAGCTCTTGTTCCTTTCCAAGCTGATAAATTTCTTCCGCATAAGCATCCTCTTGAACCACGCTGATCCAGTAATCTTCTGCGCCGCAGATTGCTTCCGCTGTCAGGTGCGCTCGGCCTCTGATAGTTATATCTCTGCAACTTTTGACAAAACGGAATTCCCAGGCAAGTTATTCGTAGTACTTTTTGTTGAAGGTCCAAAACAGTCATATGCGTTCTCACATGTAGAACCAACGCCGTTGGTGGAACTTGCCACGATAACTTTCGCTTCAGTTAAAGGGGAACTCCGATGCATTTTCGACCATATTGAGATAATGCCGTTTTCAAATATTATTAACAGTCCTGTAACAGCTAGGGTGGTTCATTTTGCTGAGAAACTCATCAATAATTTTAAATAAGCAACGACAGATGAGTCAAACCAAAACCGAAACAAGGAGATGCTCCGTGATGGGTATGTGATGACGTCACGAAATACGCTACACGCCGCCACGGTTTGCCAGGGCGTAAACATAGCACACTTGCTTCTTCTATCGCCTGAAAAGCAAGCTGTCGATGTCATCCGACGCGGAATCAAGCTGTGCCAGCCTGTCTGACCTTACCAGCAAGAAGTTCAGCGTTGATTGCAGCTACTATCTGAGCGCCGAAACATCGCCTTTTCATTTCGACGAGCCTGGCGCGTGATGTAGCCGACGTTCCCCGCATCGATCTTCTCGTTGCTCAATATTGTGCGTGCTTATTGTAACACCCGATGTCAACGACGACAAACACGCTATGCAGCTAACAAAACCGAACAACTGTGCTCGCGTCGTCGTCGCCACTTAGAAGAAAGCGCTCACAGCATGCGTCTACTGGACGAGGCGTGGTTGGAAAAAAGTAGGCACGTTACGTCACATAAACATGATAGCCCCCGTTTACAGGCATGATCCCGAAATGGCTACCAATCCTTAAAATTCGATTTCTGAAATACTGAATGATTTACGGTTGTACAATTTGGTCCCATGTCATCAGGGTACCGAAGAGAACATATGTTGAAATTTTTATTGAAATCGGTGAATACTGAAATATCGCCAGAGTTTCCTTTTAATTCTACATTATCGCAAGGCAAATCACAAGGCACTTTCTCTTCTCGCAAAACTAAGTAATTACACACTGGCGAAATTGGAAATTCACCGGTATGCAAATTCATATATGCGTAACTTCAGCATATTTTGTTTAGGCTCGCGTGTTTAAGCTGTACTCGTGGTTATTGTGACAACTGGACGTATTCAGACGACATTTCACGGGCAATTTTGGTCGGCTGTGACAATGTAATGGTGCATAACCCAATTGACGTCAATTTTTGGTAAAGCAGACAGAAGTAAAACGTTTCAACAATTTCCTGTCGTATCCGCACCCAATAGGCATTATATCGCGAACAATTATTTGCGTAATCAATTCCGAGCTTACTGTGGAGATCACTGAAACAAGGTTACGAAGTGGGTTATTAACCACAGAGGTTAAGAATGTATGGGCGCATATCAACTGCGTGAAACGACGTGCCGTAAGCGGCCTGTTCAAATTGTCAGCGAAAATATTTCGCATTGATGGCTTGGCTTGTCGCATCGGTGTTGATGATACGGATTAAAATATACAGGAGTAGCGACTCAGATATTGATGGACAGTGTTCTCTACCGCAGCGTTCGATACAGGCAAAGAGGTGCAATAACCGATTTCGAGAGGTTTGGAAAGAGAGGCTCACCAGCAGCGTTCTTTGTTTACTCAATGGTACGCCAAAATTCCCCCCACATTATCACTCACCCTGAGATACGGAATCTTCACCTGCAGGACTCCGTACTCCATTTCAATGGTGGATTTGTCATCTGGTGGTTTAGCAGCTGATAGAACTTTTAGAAATTTTAAAATGGCATGTCGGGAACATAGTTTGGGCTTAGGTATATGAAGTTTCCGAACAACTCCAAGTTTTCGGGAAGTCTCTTTATGAGGGGTTTGACACCTGCCATAATATATCTTCTACAGCGGTCTAACATGCTGTCCTTTTCGGAATCCGCGAGTGAGCTCTAGTGAAAAGCGTCCAAAAAACACAGTTCCAGGAGCACGCGCACGTGGGTGAAGCAAGTTTCCTTCCCAATCAGCAGTTGGTGACGCGTGCGCGCGCAGCACTATCTTCGACAGCATTGACCGTACAAGGAGGTCCAAGTCTTCAAAAAGCTTATCGGGGTCCGGATTCTCTGTGTGAAACAGCCTATTCACCCTGTCAAACTCCACGACTATCGGCTGGACAAAAAGCATCTACAAGTAGTTTCTTTCATCCTCAAACATCTCATGCAACAGCCGTGCTGTGTAGCACCGCTCCGTCGAATGAGACATCTGAAAGTGCAGTTTCAGCTCGTTCCACTGCTCAAGGACCCTGGCTCACGGAGAGCGCGACACTCAGCCACCCAGTGTTGGACATGCTCACAAGTTTGAGTGGGTTGCTGTCATTAATCGATATTGCTCCAATCCAGGAGCACGCGCACATGCTCCTGGATTTCGCCTGAGAAGTTAACAGTGTTGTATGAGGTCTCTCACTTACCTGCCAATGTCACCTGAGGATACCGAAACAGTCACGCAGGCTCATTTCAACCGATATTGCTCCAAACAAACCAATCGATATTGCTCCTGTCTTTTAGGCGAGCTCGAAAACCGGCTGTAAGTTTCCCGTACAAGGAACTCAATATTCGACGGCAGAGCACTGGTCGCCTCACTGCAAGCCAAATTCAGTGAGTGACATGTGCACTTCGCGAGGATTAAATGAAGGATTCTCTGCCTTCATCAAGGAGTACAGCGAATGGTGCTTACCGCACATAACACTGGCGCCATCTGTACCAATTCCAACACAATGTAACATGCTCAACTTGCATGAGTCCAGAAAGGACTTCAGCGCCGAAAAGATGCCATTCGCGGATGCATCGGTTACGGGAACAAGTGCCAAAAATCGCGTGGCAAAATTCTCACTTTTCCGAGAAAAATATCGCACAACAATACCCAGCTCTTTAGTACAGCATTTGTCGGTGCTTTCGTCCACAATAAGTGGGAATATTGTCCTTGTCCTATGTCTGCAACTAGCATGTCAAGAATGTTGGACCGAGGACCTTGGTAACCAGGGTGGTGCATTTGGTACGTCCTAGGGTCAGCCCGTCTGCTACGCAGGAGTCCTTTAAAGCACTTTTCACAACCGAAGTCAGGTGATCAGTAGTACACAAATAACTGTGCACGGCAATGTGAGCTGCGAGGCGCCGCTCTGCCAGCTTCATCTTGGTTGTCGTTGGCTTAGATGGCCCAGGATTGAACGAGTCGATAGGTGTACTGACCGCCACTTCCTTTGTCGCCTTCATGTTATCTACGTGTTTTTGTCTTGTCGTGTGCACTTTAAGGTCTTGCATGTGTGGCCTCAGCTTGCATTTGCAGACTTTGCAGTATGCCATATCAGAAGGTATCGTCGACTAAGTGTGCACTTGATGGTGCAATCCAGTCTATAAAACAAAAAAGAATGTTACGTTTAGCATGTGGTGTGAAGTTCGTCTTATATATACCTAAACCGTGTATAGTATGACACGGATAAATCGTACCAACAGTGTTTTTTTTACAACCGCGTTGGTGAAGTCGTGAATTTTGCTCCCGCAATTCGTTCCCTCATTCCCTAAAATGAATTACTAAATTTCTTAGTATTCCTGCAGTTTCCAAGGACCGCAAGCCAAATTGCGAATCACATTCGAAAGCATCACGTTCAGTTGTTTCCGGCTCGCTACAATTCTTATCTAGCTATGTTCCAGCGTTTCAATGTCGCAAGAGGAAACCAAAATAAAGGGCGCACTGAATGCGCGCCCGCATCTCTTGCGCGCGAAAGAGCAGCGCCCTCACTAGATTCTTCAAATTACTTCGTCCGTGACCTCTACTAGCTCCACGTACGGCCGTCGCAGGCCCGCAGGAACTTACAGTGTGATCTCGGATTCCACGCGTCTACCTCAGGAACACGGCTAACACAGCGTCATGCAGTACGCGCCTTCCTCGGGCGCCCGGCTGAGTGTCATGTACATGCTTTTTCGTAACAGCAACTAACATGAAATCTCTCTCTCCTCACTTGGTCACTGTTGCCGTATAGTCGGACTAGTTTTTTCCATATTTCGACAGCGTTGCTGTCACGTGATCACATCGCACCCTTGTTCGCATTCTGGGCTGTGACGTTGAAAAGCCGCATACCCCATGGCGGAGTAGATTTAACTACTACCGCCAAGGGGGGCAGGTGCCACAGCAGACGGCTCGCTCTGCGCAGGCCGGGCCAGTGGCGGGGGGTCGATGCAACGCTGCCCCTGACGCGCCGCATCCGCATATGTTGTGCCGTAGAATGGTGAACACCTCTTTCTTGCTTCCTTGAAAGAAATGCTTTCCCTGACTTTCAATGAGACGATGTCCTTCTGTTTTTTCCATATGCAACAAGACCGTGAGTATGCTGGGTGCTCACCCCCACAGTTAACACAGCGAGCTGCAGCTTCACAGCTGTCAGAAATGTGGTCTGTCGAGGCATACCTGGCACAAGTAGATTGTCCTCTACAAATGTTGGAGCTGTGGCCGTATCTCTGGCACTTAAAACATCTACGAGGATTGGGTATGTATGGCCGGATTCTAAGTTTGGTGCAGCCTGTTTCTATAGTCGCTGGGAGTTCACTTGAACCAAATGTCGAGATGATGTGCTTGGTTGGCTTTTCCTGGTTGTCCCTTCTTATTTTTATTCTTTGTACACTGACCACATTTTGTTCCTTCCAGCCATCAAGAAGTTCTGCGTCAGAGAGGTTCAGAAGATCGTCGTCTGAAACGACACCTCAAACGGTATTCATCGATCGATGTGGGGTGATTGTCACAGAAATGTTGCCAAATGACTTGAGGTTGGGAAGATTTTCGTACTGTTTGATGTCTCGAAGTTCAAACAGCAGATCACCACTGGCCATCTTAGATGCCTTGTATCATTGGTCCTAGTTTGTCAGTGAGGGTTTTTGCTACCAAAAACGGAGATATCGTTCTTGCCTTTTCATCTGAGACGTCACAGTGGATGACATGATATTTGGGGAACTGTTTAGGATTATTTGCAAAGAAATTGACTGCTGCTTCGGTCCGTACCCTTTTTGAGGTTACGATCAGATTTAAAAAAAGATGTCCTCAACATAATATGCCTGGTTTTGTTTCGGCGGCGGTGCCAGCCACCACCGCCGAGCTCAACAAGGGGATGTGGGAGGATGTGTTACACAAACCCTACCAACGCCAGCTGTACACCACCACTATAACCTAATATGGTGAGCCAAGGTTGGTCATCCACACAAAGTTAACCCTCGCCGCCAGGAAAAACGGAAGTAAACTGAAGAGAAGAGAGCACAGGAAAGAATGAAAGTGAGAGGGCAAGACGAAGATATAGGGAGGGCGAGACAGGAGAAGGCGACTGCCGATTTCCCCTGGGTGGGTCAGTCCAGCGGTGCCGTCTACGTGAAGCTGGGGCCAAAGGGGTGTGTTGCCTCTTCCGGGGGGCCTTAAAGGTCCAAACACCCGGCATCCCCCAGGATCCCCTTTTCCCCTGGACACCGCAAAGCCACGCACGGCTTGGCGTGGGAAGGGGTGGAAACCCCCCCCCCCCCCCCCCCCTTGGCTCGGGTCCGTAGTGACGTGGATTGGTCTAAATGTGGATCAGGTCTAAAGATCTGCCCGGCGCAATACTTCACTCAAAATCCATGGCTATGAAACACTGGAGTGTCATCTACACGTGCTTGCCTTCTTTTGTACCGGCGCCACGATCACCCGGTCCTATTTTACTGATGCCCTTTCTGAACATATTCATGTTAGTGCAGTATATTGTGAAACACCCTCTACTCCCAGGCTCATCCCGATGCGCGGGGATCGGGTGTCTGATGACTGAGACCGATAAGACGAAGATGAGACGAAGTTGCTGGCGCAGCAAAGCACGATGTAACATTAAGTGCATCAAAGATCCAACCACCCGCTCAGACAACGGCGCAGAGAGGGGAACAGGGTGCGCGCATTTCGCGCACACACGCGCAGCCGCAATGCCGGCTACGCCAGCTAAAATGTGGCCTTCGAGATTCGTATCTGCTTGAGGAAAACCACCCCTGGAGCGTGGATTGAAGCGCCAGTTATAGCCCTAAATATAGCTTAAGTTCCAAATTTTCAGTAGCCTAAATATAGCCTCATAGCGTACTCGCCCAAGTCGACGCCAAAAATTTTTTTCTGTAGCCCAATTTGGTTAAAGAAAGCCAAACCTGGCAACACTGCGCGCAGAGTTGGGCGCTGCTTGGCGGCGCCAGCTCCTCGGCGCATGCGCGTCTAGGCGAAAGGCCTAGCCGAGTACGAGCGACGAAAAACGCTCGCCACAGCTAGGTTTCCAAATTAGTTTCCGGCACTGAATATTCGACATTAGAGTCTGTAACCGGCTATGGTTCGATTCTACTGTGTCTACGCCAAGGCAAGACCTAGCATCATTCAAGAAAGCCATGTTCAGACACTAAGATCGACCAGCTTCGATGTTTCTTAACGGGCCCCTCACCAGGTGACATAAGGAATTTTAGTTAGACACTGTAAGTTGTTGCGCGTCCAACAAGAGTATTATGCCACAAGAATTTTTCTAATCGGTCCATTAGAAGTTGAGAAAATCAATGTTTTGAGGCAGCGCGAAACCATGATGCGAGGAGGTGGGCTTGAAACCCTTGCCGCTCGCCCCGTCTAGCCTTCGCAAGCCAAATCCCTTCCCTGTCCTCTTCGGCACGCGAGCGGGAGGATCACAAGACGCATACGCATGAACACGTCATGAACTCACAATGTCATGAGCGCATGATGCTCTCGAACCAGCCCGAGCACCCGAGACGCGAGCGGTGTTGTGGCGGCGTTCTATGCGCTTCGTCTCTGCAAGCTATGCCGAATGCACCATCGCCGATCACTTGGCTTTCACTTGGCTTTCACTTGGCCTTCAATTGCTGAGCATGAAATCTGCGACATTTGTAAGGACGCGAGACTAGCGGTGTGCCACAGGAACATTTAGTTAGACGCGGGAAGATAGATGAGCCTTATGATCTCTGGAACGCAGTAGAAAATTAGTTTCGTTGTAAGGGTGGCATCCGTACGATGCACAAAGCGGGAGAACACGAACGCATGCGAATTGGAGGTAGATTAGTCTCGCATCTCGCTGTGATTCGCAGTTAAAACTGAAAAAGAAACGCACACATTCTGTTGTGTTTTGATTATTGCTCTCAAGTTTTATACGTCTATTCGAGCAACAAATTGCACAAAGCACACGTCATGTCAAATAATAGCAATGTCACGTGCTACTGTTGGCGATGTCAGGGCACAGTCGTCTACGTAGAGGAACGACGTCACAGCGCTACCGTCTACGTAGGGCCATTCCATCGTGTACGTCATCCCCTTATTCTGTGGGCGCGCGGCCGCGAGAGGAAGGGCAAGCAGCGTTCAGCTTGAAATTTTACCCATTTCCGCGGCCCGTAGCGTTGCAAATTTTGGCAGACGTGATCGTGAACGCCGAGTGAATGCATTGCGCGCGTGAGCTCAAAATTTTCATACCTGGTGAGGGACCCTTAAGCTTTACACGCCTAGTGTAAACTTCATTTGTTTATTCAGTATTAAACTATTCAACGAAATTTGCGTTTCCTTTTTCTGGTATCGCTGCTTTATTAATAGTGTTGCAAAATCTCAGCCATTGATATTTTTGTTTCCATGCTACCACCATTCTCGGATGCAAGCGACACTGAAGTTTTGGCTGATGAGGCGCCTGGTGGTAATGTAGCTGTCAGTCATGCAACTATACCCAAGACATCAGCGGGACCTAATCCACGGAAACGACAGAAGAGGAGCGCTGAAAGAGGTGAAGATTGACCAGGCACTAGCGAAAATGATCGCTATCAGCCAGTTTCCTTTGGCATTTTCAACGAATACAGGATTTAGACATTTTATGGACGTCGTAGAGCCAAGCTATAAGACATCTTCTAATGCTAAGCTGAAAATTCGAATTAAACTTCTACATGATCATTTGAAAGAGAAGGTAGCATGTCAGATTGACTCAGCTACAGCTGTTGCGCTCACCTCGGACTGCTGGATATCAAGGGCGCAAGATTCCTAGATCACAGTAACTGCGTACACTTTGGAGTGGAAGTCACAAACATTCGCTTTAGCAACGGCGGAAATGCAACAGCAGCACACGGGAGAAAATATTAATACAGAACAGCCGCCACAACGTGGCTGCATGGAAAAGGAGGAAGACGACGTTACGTTTGCTGGTTGCTGGACTGGCGCCATCTTGTCCACCTTGCGCTGTGCATCTTGTATCGATAATTAAACCAGCTACTCGTAACATTATCATGCAATGAATGGAAGAAGTCATCGCGGTATGGAAATTGGATGGCAAGGTGACGGCTGCTGTCACTGATAATACATCTAACGGCATCAAAACAGTGAATGCACTGCGATGCATTTTAGAACCGAATGACGTTACTTGCTCTGCTCACAGTCTGCACCTGAGCATCAAGAAAGCACACTCCCACAAGGAGATCGATGGCCTCTGCCAGAACAGCGGGAAGCTGGTCGCCCACTTCCGTCATTCGACCATCGCCAGCGACGTGTTGAGTAGGCGACAAGAGCTGCTCGGCTTGCCAACAGATCGCCTCACGCAACGCTGCCCGACGAGAACGAGCTCCACTTACCAGATGCTCGCAAAGCTTGTCAAGCACCGGCCTGTCATCAAAAGTGTTCTTGCTGACCGAGCAATTGTCACAGCAACTTCTGCGCAGAAGCTGCAGATCAGTCAGCTAGAACGGAATATCATCACTCTGCGAGGTACTTGAGCCTCTTCATCTTGAGACTGGCATTCTCTGCAGTGACACATTGTCACCTGTCTCCATGGTTCGGCCAGTAATGAAAACATTAGTGAAAAATCTAGAGCTTCGGGCATCTGGCGACTATCTAGTTGAGAATTTTAAATAGCTCGGCTGGAGATATCTCGCCCACTCTCCTTGGACTGGGATAACCAACAGAAGTTGATGTCTGCGCGTCAGAGGGCATCTTTTCTGCATCGGAGATACAAAAGCATCCAGTATGAAGAACCAGGAGATCGGGAGGCAATCCGTTCCAATGGTCGAGAAATGCTCGATGACTTGGTACCTTCGGATAATGAAAGCGGGACAGGCACTACGGAGACCGCACGGACAGCACTGGACAGATTGTTTGATGCCGAGCCTCGCGTTAGTGATCTGCCAGGTCAGTTTGAGGCGTACTTCTCAGAGCCTCAGCTCGGACATAACACGGACGCACTGAAGTGGTGGAAAGTGCATGAGTCCAAATTTACCCCGTGGCGGAACTTTAAAAGAAGTATATGTGCATCCCAGCCTCATCCGCATGTTCGGCGCATGTATTTTCAACGGCTGGGAGAGGTACTGGGATCGATACTCAGCACCTCCACCACAAAGACGTTACGTAAAAATAACACGAGGCGTGGCTATTTACGAGTTTTATTTACACTGATGCGTACAGCATCGACCAAGATGGAGGACAGCGCGCACAGCGGACAGACCATCCCTCTTCGTTGTCGTCTTTGATATGTCAGCTACGTAGCAATATTATCAGTGCCAAACGGAGATCCCTTCTACCGGAAAATGTGAGCACACTCGTGTTCTTGTACTGAAATAGGGCGCACTTAGATCTCTGAGAATGAGAATCAGAACAAATAAATGAATGTTTCTCACAATGTCATAGAGTTGGCGAGTACTATTCATCATATCACTACTGTATGTGGCAGGAAAAAACAGCCAGGCGGATGGCATGTCGGGGAAGATTTTTTGACCCGTTCGCCACTTTTCTCCAACGAGCATAAAATTCACGCTTGAGGATTTACGTAAAGAAGTTACTTAGAAAAACCATACTTTACGTATTTTTGATTCTTAGAAAAGAACTCCTGTACCTTCAGCGATTCGATAGTTACCGCATATTTCAGATGAAAAACAATCACAGCATATCCACAGGGTGAATGATGAAGAGTTTGGGGCGAAGCTCGTGAAGCAATCATCATGCTTACACCGTGAAATCTTCAGTGGTTTCGCCTAGCAGTAATCAAAGCGATTACTGCTGGGCGGCCTCCTTGGCGCGCACCGTCTCGGGATCCGCCTGACGCCGCAGGCGCTTGGCGGCGGCTTCGCGGGCGCGCACCGCCTCGAGATCCGCCTGGCGCCGCGCTCGCGTCGCGGCGGCCTCTCGAGCTCGCACCTCAGGATCCTGCCGACGAGCACGAGCCGCAGCGGCGCGGCCTTCCGCACCCGGCGCTCCTCGTCGTCCATGGTCCGCCAAGCAGCACGATCCGGCAAGCGCACTCGTACGGCGACGATCCGGGGAATGAGAGAAAGCGGGCGCTCGCCGCAACCCCGCGCACCCCGCGCAGCAGCCAATCGGAGAGCAGCTGCACCGCCAAAGCCATCTAGCGTGCCTTAACATAACCGCCATATTATACGCATGTCTATGGGACAGTGCCCTCTCGGAAACGTGACGAGAAATGGAGATGACGACACAGAATGCGTACAGCGCCATCTAGTATATCGTCACCCAGCTGCAGTTTGCATACATCTCTATGGGACAGCGCCCTCTATTGTACGATAAGGGAACACTACGGGGTACAGAGGATGGATCGACGATCGACAACCGACCAGGTCTCGCTATAAGGAGCTTCGCCCCTAAAACACTCATCGCTCGTTAGTTCGTCCGTTTCATCAACGGCTCCGTGTTTTCCGATTTTCTATTTGAATAAATTTGCAATGTTTTTCGAAGTTTATTTTTGGGCAGGAAATTCGGCGTTTGCCCGTGCACGTAAATCCCAGTTCTCCAAAGCTCGGCGTTTAATTTTGCATTATTCTCAATGCACCATAGGTGGGCAAAAAAGTTGGAACTCACTTGAACTCGCTCAAGAAATATATTTCGCTCTGAGTGCTCACTCGGACTCAGACTCACCGAAATGTTCCTCAACAGTATTTACTCGGACTCACTCACTAAAATTTTTCTCAACCGGACTCTCTTGGATTGAAACTCACTAATATATTGCTCATCCGGACTCACTTAGACTCACGGATTGACATGAGTCTGAGTGAGCCTGAGTGAGGGGGAGGGGACGCGCATGCGCTGTGGGGATGCGGGACGCGGGAAGGAGGGACGGACAAAGCCCCCCGCAAGCACATGCAAGCAAGATCAAGGAATGGAGTCAACCTGGGCGACAGACACCACGGGTAGTGCGTGTTATGTTTGCATGCACCCACCAACTGCCTAGCCATTGCTAAGCAGCCACTCTGTGCTCTGGGCCATGACTCTGAGGTCTGTGGTGGTGGTTGACGGCCTTATTGTACTACAGTGTTCTGGTTCGCATAGGGTAGGGTGCATGATGTAGGGTGCTTTTATGAAGTAGGGTGCTTCCCTACTTCATGAAAGTGACCAGACGCGGGAGGCAGGGACGTACAAAGCCCCCGCCATAAGATGCTTCGCATCTAAAAAATTAACTTTTCCGATTGTGGTGTAAATGCTCTTTATCGTCAATATCTCACATAATCGGTGCTCCATGATACGCTCTCTGATCCTGTAGCTTCAAATACGAGTTATCAGTGGTTGTAATCCAGTAGCGACATTTTTATGAACTATGCGACTGCCACAAGATATTTTTATAAATAACGTCATGTGAAAGAGTTACTGGGGGGGAGGTCTTGGCACCTCCTCCTCTATCTCACGCCTCTCATCAATAAACAGTGAGGTAGCGCATAAACACAAGTACATTGATATACGTGTAAATATACTTCAGAAGAAACATAAGTCGATATAAGCTGATAGTAATGCTGATAGGACCACAGGTTGACAATTAAAGGTGGAGCTCACTCAGATTCGCTCAAGACGTATATGTTGCGCTTAGGGCTCACTTGGACTAAGACTCGCCAATATTTTACTCTGCAGCACTCACTCGGACTCAACTCACCAAAATGTTTCTCAAGCGAACTCATGAGTCGACTCACTCAGAATCAGTCAAACTCAGACCCAGCCACGAGTCTGAGTCATTCTGAGTGAGTCGACTCATGAGGGAGATTGCCGACCTATGGAACACACCCAGTGCATTTTAGTTGTCTGTAAACGCACAAGCACACATACTTGAGTACAAAACAGCAACATTTGCGTGTATTACAGCCTTAAGGCTTGTTGTAGTACACGAAAGCACACTTTACTAGCATTAAGAAACACTTGCAAAGAGAAGAACCACAACAAGAGCGGAGTACTAAGGCGGCTAGGTTTTGCTCAAGGTTACGTACTGTCTAGCACAGTGTCACGTTTGAGTTGTGGATGCCGCCGCCGAAGCACCGCAGAGCCAGCGATGCCCGGAAAGATAGGCGTGGGGGCGAGTCCCTTGCTCGTGTGGCAGGAGGGGACGAGGCCGCAGCTGGAGTCGGAAAGCGGCAGCCCTGGAAAGCCGCGGCTGCCGAAATGCCGGCGTTTGGTTAAGAGGCAGCGCGGCGAAGAGAGGCACCCCGCTGCGGGGACGCAGCGATGACCGCGCACCACGCTCGCCGGGCATCCACCGGTATCGAATGTCTCCGTTGCGCTGACAGAAAACGGCGGGAAAGCTTGGAAGGAGAACGGCTCTGGAAGTGGTGCAGGAAGGACGCAACGAGGTTTTCCCTGCTGGGCACGACACCGACTCGGCTACGCGCCGGGCCCGGTCGTCAAGACGCTCCTTCGGCTTGTGCCCCGAAGGCTCCCAGCGGAACGCTCAGCGATCCTTCAGCTGTGCTCTCAAGTATTATGTTTGGACTATCTTTCATACAAAAGCATTGCTGTTCCCCATTGGATAGATTGGACTTCTTTACTGAAAAAATTAAGAAACTGAATCTGTTAGTGCATGCCTAGGCTCCTATGCCCCTTTGTTTAAGTCTGGAGTATTTTTGAAGTTTGTGTACGTTTTTGTGTGCTGCCGTAAGGCAACATTAAACGTGTTTGTGCGTGCAAAACGGTTGTGCGTCCTCTTGGCCTAATTCACGATACGAACAACCACAAAACGTTGACACACAACAACAAGTTATGATAAGATATTTTACCTTGTTGCTGTCATTGATGGAAGCGCGCTCGATTCGATTTATGAATCTCAGCTTTCAATAGGAGCACAACACAACTACGTTGTCTGAGGCCTTTCCAACCTTTTGAACATAAGTTTGTATCAATATGTCAATATATACGAGGTGTGTTCAAAAGCGAAAGCGAAGTTTTGCTATAACACCTTCAATGCTTGTGCTACAACAATGGATGGTCGTCCATGCTTGGGATCGTCACCGACCGACACTGTATCGTGTTCAAAACGCTTGAACCACTCATAGCACTGCGTGTGACCCATATAATCGTCCCCGTGTGCTTGGCTAAGTAACTGAAATGTCCCTGTGAAAGTTTTCTCCAGTTTTAGCAGAACTTCACACACACACGTAGTTCTTCCAGCTCTATCATTGCCACTTTGGTACTAATCCGAAGAACAGCTTGCCCATGTGCTCAATTCAGCGGCTCGCGAACTAACAATCAGAGTGAAACGCGGAAGATGTCAGTTTCATGTTTAAAGTTGCCGCTACGTGCAGTTAGTAGCTGCAGCCCGCTCCCTCTGGTGGTTGGCGTGCTATTGGAAAAGTTCGGTTTCTTTTTGCACACACCTGTAATGCGTTAGGTAGCCGAACTACTTCCATGTCTATCACCACTATCTGGTTTTCTTTGAATGTTGTGTTTTTCCATGTAAAAGTCTTCCCTTGTGAGAATATTTGAAAGATCTGAGTTTTTCGATTGTTGGGGCTATAGGAGGAATATTGGAGAGAATGCTTAGAGTATAATTTGAGGTGGTTCTGAAAGCTTTTGTCAGTAAAATTAATGGTAGTCTCTGTATAGATTTGGGATTTTTAGTTATTACGACTTTATTACTGTACCACACCGGGCAGGCGTAGACTACCATCCTCTCTATTCCTCTAGTGTAATTTTTAGACTGATACCTGGCTGGGTCCCAGCACCTCTACCAGTCGTCACGCGCGAAAAGAAGGTCTTCGGACAGGAAATATTGCGAAGTCAGAGAGACTGACGCAGGTCTCACAATATGGCAGCGACAAAACCAAAAACGACCGAGCGAGAGTGCGCGTTGTCCCAAACGACTTCTTTCGCATTGTCCCAAACGGCTTCGTCAAAGGATCCAAACGCCTCCTGTGTTCGCCCACTTCGTGGAAGACGGGCCGACCATATTGCACACAGAAACTATAGTCGGCGACAGCCTAAGAATAAATATAAGCTCCGCCCACGGGACCGCATTGCTCATATTTACCATGCCTCCGCGCTGCAAACGAAGTAGTTCCAGAACAATGACAATAATTTGACGCATATAAACATTATCTTGGAATACTGCATTTATATCGAAATAAAGAAAGTCAAGCTAAATAAAAAAAAAATTGTGAATGCACGGCGTTGTGCGTCCGCTTAACGATAAATCTGTTGCTTAAATCGCACCCCCCGCTGCGGTCATCTCGGAGTCTGCTAAAAAGTAATGTACATCTCAAAGGCGACGTTTCTGCGCTGCGCCTATTATGGTATTAAAACCACGAATGCCATATTTAACGTAAGTATTAATATAAAGCAATCATTTCTTTACGGTTTCACAAAACGAAACAAGGACATTAATTACATTGATAAGGTCGCTGGCATTTTTTTTTCTTTTTTACGAAACTGTCGCCACCAGTTTTCTTCATTGCCTGCTGTAATTATGGCAACTACGACTCAAAGCGAAGAACGGCGAAGTGGTCAGAGATTGCCTCCGCGAATTTCGATTCTTGTATTGCCTTGAATACCGTATTGGCGTCTGAAGTCGCCATGCTTGTCATCGTGTTTGAGGTAAACGACAAGGCTTCATTTGAGGTCGTTTCAACGAAATAAAAGCGCGCAGCGCACATGGCGCTTAACAGTGGGGGGTCATTTCATACGTTGCCTTTCCGTTCACGCCAAGGCGATGTACGCGGCTAAAGTGGCAGTGACTAAAAGCTTTACGTGAGATTGTTTCTCGCTTCGACAACTTACACTGGCGCTGCCTCGACTCCTTCAGCCCTTGAACGTTGAACTTTTTATTTATTTATTATTTATTTATTACATACCTGCATCGCCCCGGTGGGCATTACAGCAGGGGGGGCCCAGTTTTGCTGGAAGAAGGGCCCCTACCTTTTATGCGTTTCTATGTATGTGTGTCCGCGTAAAGACGTGTATATATGTATATATAATACAGATTGCAGAGAAGCTGTCTTCGGTTGCCATAAGACAAATAGGAAAAAGATGTACGCTTCTAAAAAAAAGCAGTTTATTTGCAAATGTGATCGGAGACCGATCTTTACCAAGGCAAAATTTACGAAGCTTCGATGCGCTTTTATAGCATCGTCCTCCAAGCAGGGAGAGAGAGAAAAAAGAACAGGACACAGAAAATAAAAGTAAAGAAATGTAAAATGAAAAAAAACCGGCAGATCCCACGCACTGTGGGAATCGATGTGATGCGAAGCAGCCAGCAAGGAGCAAATCATGCTGTACATAATATGCATGTCATTATTTACATGATAGGACCTGTCATTTGTGTTCGTCAAACAGTCAGGTCGCGCAATACAAATTTTAGTGTATATCAATCTAGCGAACTGGACGCAAGCGCTCCATGAGCGCGGCATGTAGATGGCATTGTAGATGACATGCATGCCAAGATTCTCATGTTACCACCTGTCACTTATGTTCGATATATCGTCACATCCCGCAATACCAATTTTGGTGTATATCAAGCTAGCGAACTGGACGCAAGCGCACCATGAGCGTGGCATGTAAATGGTAGATGACATGCATGCCAAGATTTTCATGTTACCACCTGCCACTTGTGTTCGATATATCGTCACATCCCGCAATACCAATTTTGGTGTATATCAAGCTAGCGAACTGGACGCAAGCGCACCATGAGCGTGGCATGTAAATGGTAGATGACATGCATGCCAAGATTTTCATGTTACCACCTGCCACTTGTGTTCGACATATCGTCACATCCCGCAATACCAATTTTGGTGTATATCAAGCTAGCGAATTGGACGCAAGCGCACCATGAGCGTGGCATGTAAGTGGCATTGTAGATGACATGCGTGCCAAGATTTACAAGTTACCACCTGGCAATTATCGCTTAATCTTTTACCTCGAATCACAGCGAGAGGCGAGACCAATCTGCCTCCGTTTCGCATGCGTTCGTATTCTCGCGCTCTGCGCATCGTGCAGACGCCATCCGCGTTCCAGCGTTTAAATTGACGGACACTTTGTGAATTCCAAAGTGTGTTCCTCGAACGCCTGTGCCCACTGAGACGGGGTCGGTCAGAATGAAACTGATGCGCGCGTCTTCCTCCTTGCATGATTAGAGACGCTGGGCACCACGACGTCACGCAAGCAAAGCGTGAGCGCTGTAGTGTTCAACGCGACCGGCTTCCGTTTGCGCGGCCCCGGCGTCCACCGTTTACATGTTCGGCACAGCTGGAGGGACGGATGGACGGACGGGCGGACGTGAGCATGAGACATTAAAGGCTTTCACCTTAAAATTTAGTGTATATCAAGCTGGCGAAACGGCCACAAGAGTGTCATGAGCGTGGCATGCAAGTCATGTTGCACATGACATGTCATGATTTGCATATTACCACTTGTCATTTATGTTCGTCATACAGTCATGTCACTCAGTACCAAATTTGGTGTATATCAAGCTAACGAAACGGCCGCGAGCGCACTATGAGCGTGGAATGCAAGTCATGTCGCTCATGAAGTCATGATTTTCATATTACCACTTGTCATTTATGTTCGTCATACAGTCACGTCACCCAATCGCAAATTTGGTGTATATCAAGCTAACGAAACGGCCGCGAGCGCGCCATGAGCGTGGCATGTAAATCATACTTTTCATGACAAGTTATTCATGATTTTCATGATATGACCACCCATTTATGTTCGTCATACAGTCATGTTATGGCATACCAAATTTGGTATAAATCCCATTAACGATACGGCCAGGAGAGCACAAAGTCGTAGGCGGCTAGATAGATAGATAGATAGATAGATACGCTCAAAGTCGCCGAAGTTCGCTAAGAAATGCTTCGCATTTAAAAAAAATGAGTAGCCAAAAGAACTCGCGTATATACTTGGACATACAAAAAACACGTGCATCCTCGGGGGGGGAAAAATGACATAAAGAAATATATATATATATATATATATATATATATATATATATATATATATATATATATATATATATATATATATATATAATCACGGTACACACAATCAGTAGGTACATACATTCCTTTCGTCCACTGTCAAGCCCCACCTCTCCGGCTGACCCCTTCTTCTTTGTTCGTGAAGCATAATGAGGCGGTGAGGCTTTACAAGAAGGGTAAGCGTGTAAAAAAAGCTCTACGGACCATAAGCTTCAGGATAGTTCACTGTAGTTTAAGGTAAACAAATTATCACTGTGTAATACATGCACACAATACACACGAAATGCAGAAAACGCACGTTAGACAAAAGCAGAAATTCCAAATATCATATCGTGAAGTATGACGCAACGCCATTATAAACAAAAGCGTTTTTTTTCTCACTCAATCATAGTTTTAGCGGCGTCACTTGAGTTCCACATAACCGAAAGCCCTTGCGTCACAGCGATATTACGTAGCGTGCACCATTTGGTGGTTATACGTAGTGTGCATCATTTCGCGGTGTGTAGGCAAAGATTACCTCGCACGGCGTTTTTCATGCAAGGCGTTCGTGCATCGAGGGTGAAACTTACACGACGAGCACTTCAACCCAGCACATCATTCTGGGCTGGTGGCATGCGTCACATAATCACACACGCACCAGATGAACACGATTATCTTTATATTGCATGCACGACAGCAGATTCTCCACACCTGGTTTGTTTACTTTCGCACTGTGTTGCGCTAACTGGTTATGTTCGTTGCTTTCTTGCCCTTCGTCCGCACATACCGTCCGCTCATACATCATTCATTGAGACGCACAGAACGGCGCATTGCGCAATAGATCACCAAGATTCCCACGTTGCGAGCTCCAAGTAACACACACACAGGCACGCACACGAGGGAACGCTAATGTCATGGCTTTTGCGGACGGTAATCGTACGCAGACGCGCACATTCAAACTTCACATCACTGCACACGAATGAACGCGACAATCGCCGATGTGGTGACACTCGGGCGATATGCTTGGTGTATCCGAGCGATGGAAGGAACACACGCCGTGATGGAACTTGACGCTGCCGATACGACGGAACGCGTTAAAGCGTCGCAAAACACTCCGAGCTGCTGCCGCTTCGGTGCACTTCAAATGCGGCACAATCACAAGCTTCTACACGCATCGAATCACGACCGGCGAGGATGATGCTGCATACGTGCGGATAACAGTAGGAAAGAGCTTCTTCTGGAAGAAACAAATGCCACAGGAATTCGAATTGACGGACGGCTCTCAGTCTCGGTGCAGCGGTACCTCGCCTCTCGTCGCGAACGGCGCCATGTTGCATTTTTCATTGATTCGTCTTAACTGTTACGTCATCGTAAAGAGCGGCCGTAGTTGGACGCGCATGATACAAGTGGACAGCGGTACAGTTTACTTTTTATTCTTAGCTTGTCACCGACTATAGTAATGTGGGTCTCGGAAGAGTACTCGTACAGTGGCAGGACGACAGCGAAAAGGTGATCGCTTATGCCAGTAGGACGCTGTCCCGAACAGAAGCCAAGTACACGACGACCGAAAAAGAATGCATCGCAATGGTATGGCCAATCATCGAATTTCGCCCGTATTTGTAGGTCGCTCGTTCACCGTTATCAGCGATCACAATTCGCTCTTTTGGGTAATTAATTTGAAAGACCCATCCGGCCGTCTCGCAAACTGGAGTCTTCGGCTCCAAGAGTTCGATTTCACTGTTCCCTACAAATCAGGAAGACGGCACGCTGATGCCGACTGTCTTTCTCGGTCAGACTACTGCCAGCGCACCCGGGTTGATCGGGCCGGCCCTTTTTCCTGGGGAAGCCTCAAGACTTCCGAAAATGCCTCGGGACCATATGCCCATCATCGTCAGAACAAGAGGAGGCCTTGACGTCAAAAAAGTCTGTACGATCCGACTTGCCCAGGCTATGGCCATGGCAGCGGCCTTAGTCCCGGATGAAGTGGGTGAAGACATCGTCTGCAACAATGCTGCTGAGAACATTCTCGTCGTTTCTACACCGATGAGAAAGAACGCGTGTGCCTACGCGGCCGTTCAGCAGATACACCTCAAGGAAGGCAAGTACGACGTGGCAGCTTACCTGGCCGCCTCGAACAACACATGCAAGGGAGTCGTTCGCAGTGTCGACGCCGACTTCAGCCATGTCCAGCTACGGACAGTGATTGTTAACCGACGCAAGCCGACGGCACTCGAGGTGAGGCGCATCAAGACTACTACGACGGTGGTGGTTCTCTTCGAAGGTATGAAAGTGCCGAACCACGTCATGTGTGGCTCGGGCATGCTGCCCTGCACACTATACAGAAGACAAGTAGATGTGTGTTACAGCTGTGGAAATTTGGGACATCGCGCCGTTGTGTACCCGAACCCAAGCGAGAAAAAGTGCAGGGGATGCGGTCTAGCGTCCCCTGTCCACGATCATAAGTGCACGCCAGAGTGTACCATCTGCGGGGGTCGTCACCTCACCGCCGACCGCAAGTGCAAGCAGCGATTCCAGCTGCCCTACATAGTACGACAAAGGAGACGCCGGCGTAGGCGCACCAAAAAGTCACAGGCGTCTCAGGGAGATCGTTCACGTGACTCCAGCGTGGCAAGTGCGCCTGGCCGCGCGCGTTCGCAGTCGCCAGCGGCTCGTCAACGCAGCCTCTCCAGAGGACGCCCCCGGTCTCGCTCTAATGGACGCTCCCGCTCAAGAGGACCTTCACGATCCAAGGGGCGCTCCCAATCCCGGGCGCGCAACCAGGAGGGACTCACGTGGGCGGACCGAGCCAAGCAGAATACGGACAAGGGGCCAAAAAAGGTAACGCATGTAACATTGTCAGAGCATAAGGAAGACGCTAGAGTAACACAGGTTTTGCAAGAAAGCGCTAGCCTCTGGGCAGAAATCGAAAAGATGAAAGCTGATTTCGAGGCTTTTCGGAAAGCCAATCTTCAGCAAAGGCAAGAGCCCTATTCGGGAGAGGAAGAAACGCAGGCGCGTCCGGCTAAACGTAGGGCCACTACCTCGCAGGAGGCAGCCGATGAGACTGCCACGGGTCAGGCAGCAATGCAGCGCTCGCTGGACCGTATACAAAAGTCCCTTAATGAATTGATAAAGAGCAATCAAACTCTTCTTTTTCGAGTCCAAGTTTTAGAAAACGAGTGGACTAAGCGCGCCGAACCAGTTAGTATGGACGTCACGCCCGCGTCAACTAGCGAAGCTTCAGGTGGCGCCCTAGAGGCCTCGCTAACTCAAAACATTCACAATGGCGGGTCACACTAAAGAACTGATCGTATGGCAGTGGAACTGCCCCAGTTTTTACAGGCGAAAGGCCCCACTGCAACAGTTTGTCGCGACACAGGCGAACAAGCCATACGTTATCTTATTACAGGAAACCAGATCTGAAATTTTGTCATTTCCAGGTTACCGAGCTATCTCGGCAAACGGCGATGGCATGCTCGGTCTTCCGATTCTAGTTGTAAAGAAATGCTCTTTTCAGGAGCACAAATTGCAATTGGGCAACACGAGAGCTGAGGTAATGCTTATCGAAATCATTCCCAGCAACTGGCTTAAGAACAGCGTTTTCATAATATTTATAGTTCCCCGAGAGACCGTCACCAGGTATTCTTGTCAGTTATAGCCAAGGCGGCGGCAAAAGCGAAGGATGCTCCACTCGCGGTAGCTGGCGACTTTAACGCGCCGCATCAGGCGTGGGGTTATGTGACACACTCCCCTAATGGAATAAATCTACTTCAAGCGGTTACAAACTGCTCTCTAGAGCTCGTTACGGACCCACAGTTTCCCACGCGCATCGGTACTTCAGTGTCGCGGGACACCACACCGGACCTGGCCTTCATTAAGAACGCCACCGGAGTTAGTTGGCACAATAAGCAAGAAAATCTGGCCAGTGACCACTTTATTGTAGAAATTTCTATGCAGGTCAAGGCAGCTCCCCTTAGGACATTCAGCGTAGTTGATTGGGATGCCTTTCGTAAACGCCGGGGACAGGAGTTGGAGGAGTACGAGTCCTTCGAGGACCTTTTAAAGAAACTGAAAGAGGACGTTAAGGCCGTTACTAAAATAGTCGAAACGGACCTCATAGTCAATAGGATGGATGCGCACTTGGCGCACCTAGTAGAAGCCAAAAACTCCTTACTCGCCAGATGGCAAACGCAAAGGCTCAATCGGAGGTTGCGTAAGAAAGTAGCGAAGTTAAATCGTGAAATCGAAGCGTATTGCCAAGAACTGAGCAAGCAGCAATGGAACGAGGTTTGCTCGGCTGTCGACGGACAGATGCGCGTGGGAGGTAAGTGTAACCTTCTGAAGCAACTGTTAGACGACTCACAATCAAAAAGCAATCTGTGCCTAGCTATGGATAGATTAATACACGACCTTCAGCAGGAGGGCCTAACAGACGTAGACATACTTCAGAGCCTAGCAGACAGGTATCTCCCCGTAGGCCCTTCGGGGCACGAGGACTACCCCCGAGTACAGAGGTGAACCTGCAGAGGAGCTCGATGCCCCAGTCACTAAAGCAGAAGTGGTAAAAGTGCTACAGGAGCTAAACGGGCGCTCGGCGCCCGGGCTGGATGGCATCTCCAACAGACTACTGCGCAACCTCGATGACAAATCAATCGAGAAGCTTGCCGAGGAGATCAACGGTGCGTGGGAAACTGGTCGGGTCCCAGAGACCTGGAAAACAGCCTCTGTAATATTTATCCCGAAAGCAGGTAAATCACTCACGCCCGAGAACCTCAGACCAATCTCGCTCACGTCCTGCGTGGGCAAGGTGGCTGAGCACGTACTCCATGACAGAGTGACGCGATACATCGAGGAGCGGGAACTGTTACCGTATAACATGGTCGGCTTCAGGCCCTCTCTATCGACGCAGGACATCATGCTGCTTCTCAAAAGGCAGATCATCGACGTGAGCACCAGGGATGTCAGAGGTATCCTGGTGTTAGATCTCTCCAAAGCATTCGACAGCGTTGCACACAGATTCATTCTGGAATCCATCTCGGACCTCAACTTAGGAAAACGCTTCCACGCGTACGTAAGCTCTTTCTTAAGGGACCGTAAGGCCACCATTGAAATCGGCCAACTAAAATCCCAAGAATTCAAGTTAGGGGCTAAAGGCACTCCTCAGGGCGCAGTGGTCTCACCGCTGATTTTCAACATAGCGATGAGAGGTCTCTCGGTAAGACAAGCTAGAGTCGAGGGCACGAACCACGCGCTCTACGCGGATGACATCACCTTTTGGTGCGGTGGGGGGGTCCGACGGAGCCGTGGAGAGTGCCCTTCAGGAAGCTCTGGATGTCACCGAAGAGTACTTACAGGGCACGGGACTTTGCTTGTCACCGTCAAAATCAGAACTCCTGCTTTATAGATCCAAATCGCAGGGCCATGAGACACTCTACCCCTCTCGACGAGATTCCCATTAGGCTATATGCCAAATCTGGTCAGATAATCCCTAGGGTAGACTCCGTCAGGATTCTAGGTCTAATACTTCATGCAAAAGGAAGCAACATTCAAACCCGTCAAAGCCCGTCTCAAGGCAAAGACTGAGAGCATGCTCAGATTAATCACAAGAGTCTCGAACCGCAGAGGTGGCCTCAGTGAGAGCAATCTCCTGAGACTGTATCATGCATTCCTTATGAGTCACATAAATTACGTCGCATCGACTGGTCCCGCTCGGAGGAGGCAAAAATTGATGCACTGATCAGGAAAAGCATCAAATGCATACTGGGAATTCCCACCAGCACTAGCACAGAGAAGCTTCTCGAACTAGGGGTGCACAACACCCTTACGGAGGTAATAGAAGCACAAAGAACGGCTCAAACCGTCCGCCTCTCGTCTACGAAGGCAGGCAGACGCATATTGAAGTCTGCCGGTCTGGCCCCCCTTGGCCATCGACGACAATGCCACCATGCTCTCTCACACGGTTAGTGGGACCTTTCAGGTTAGCCCTTTCCTAAGGAATGTCCACCCCCCAATATAATGTGGCTAGACGCAAGGCCCGAGCCCGCTCTCTCATTAATTTTACACATCAAAGCTTTCAATTAGCTTCCTACGTCGATGCTGCCGAGTACGGTCGCACATTTCATTTGTAGCTGTTGTAGCAGATCCTGACGGCATCATCGTTAATGCAGCTTCGGTAAGACACACCACAGTGTCTGCGGTAGAACAGGTTGCCATCGCGCTCGCTATGACCGACCCCTCGCGGCCTTACATATATACCGACTCAAGATCAGCCATACCAGCATTTCGATCTGGTTTCGTCTAGAAAGAGGCGGCGGCCATAATAAGGCAAAGGCAACCTGATGCTTCGCACACTATCGCATGGTTCCCGGCGCACATGGGACACAATGTTCATCCTAGCAAACCCAACCCGAATGAGCTAGTTCATGACCAAGCGCGAGGTCTCACGTTCCGCGATGATCCCGATGCACTAGACAGTCCGGGTTGTGAGCACAACTCTGACCCATTACTCTCTTTTCATGAAATAGTTAAACACTATCAGCTTGGCCGCTGGAAATTCCCGCTCCCACACCCTAAGCTCACTAGACCCCAATCTTCTACGTTCAGAATGTTACAGACGGGATCTTTCCCGTCGAGAGGTAAATTTAGCCACTTTGCTCCGGACATCGACCCACGCTGCCCTGAGTGCAATGCAGACTATTGCTCGTTAGAACACATGCTCTGGCAATGTTCTGCGTTACGAAATGCGCCTTTTAATAAACAAGAGTACTGGGAGGAAGCCCTCAGAAGTGGCGATCCCCAGGAACAACTAAGGGCTGTCCAAAGGGCCCGCGAACGGGCGGACGACCATGATCTTCCGGTCCCAACGTGGGCGCGGCCCGCAACTACGAGCTTGTAGTTCCTTTGGACCTTATTGAAGTTTGTTGACTGACTGACTGTGGCAGATTTCGGCTGGATTCCGGTGTTGGGAGAGTCCTGGGAACTGGCCGAAGATGGTACATTCATTTTTACGACGAGATTCTGGGCGAGACGATAGATAATCGGCGTTTTTCTAACTATACCGGGCGCAAGTTCCCACCAAAACATGGGCGCGGCAATATTTCACTGATAATAGTTTGTACAAGTGGCATAACTCCTGATCCAACCGGCACAGGAACATAATTTTGGTATGAGCGTGTTCAGTAAAAAACGCTAATAGTCATAAAAAAGCGCGGAGCATCTACGTTCGTTCAAAGGCCGGAAACCGTCACCCCTTACTATGCTAGCCACCATACCCCTACAACCAATGTTGAAAACCTGCCAAGTGTAGCCAGACGGTGCAATCATGTTGAGCTAGATTTGGCGGAACTCAGTATTTTCTGTTCAAAACGCTCCGAAACACCCCGTGTGCCCTTAAAAAACAGCCTCGCCATTTCGTGTGCAAAAAATTGTAGAAAAAAAATTAGGCTGAAAATACACCTCCGAAGTGAAACGGCAAAGAAGATGAGGTAACCGTATATGCCACATGGAGGCCCGCATTTTGAGTGGGACTGGCCTCTTTTGAGAGATCCAGTTGAACTGGGGTGACACACCACGCACGAGAATAATTCTGGTGTCACTTGAGCGAGGAAAAAGAGGAGAAAGTCCTAGTAACAGAACGAACGTATAACTCAAAGACAAGGCTTCTCCCACTTGGGACTGACACTGAGAAAGACAAAAGTAGACATGCTAAAAAACAAGGATTCGAGAGTGGAAGCACGGAGAAGACAAGGCTTGAAGGGACAGGACCTCGGTCATCTGCGAACACAGTGTTGGGGCCCATTTTAAAGATCCTCAAGAACCCATGAAACAGCGACGACAGCGCGGCTTCAATTTCCATAGACGGGACCAAAGCCGACAAGGGGCAGTAGAGAAAAACAAAGAAGATGCACCATACACAAGGGAAAACAACAACAACATCAACAATGTTGAGAGTAGAAAGAACAAAAAACCACAAGGATCGATGGCCACCGGAACTCCTTCCACAACAGATTGGTGGGGCTCAGCCGGGAATGAGCAGGTAGAAAAGACTCGCCAAAATACATCGGAGAGGCTGAATGGGGAGAAGACAAACCTCAGACGACACAAACCGGGGCCCAAGAAGGAGCAATGGAGAATTACTGGGACGAGGACAGCACTTCCCCGTCATAATTGCCAACCACTCGTGACGAAAAAGGGTCAATTCTGCCTAAACTCTCAAAGTCAGACAAAAACACTATGAAGGCACTGATAAAGATCTCTACGCTGACTGGAGGCGGTGAGGCAGTGGCCCAAATGACAGGAACGATAATTTCGGGACAGGCCAAACTAAAAACTCTGGTGCTGGAACAGGCTCGCCAGATCGCCTTTCAAAAAGGAATAGAAGAATTGGAAAAAAAGGAGACAGGACACACCAAACGATCAAATGAAAGAAACGGCTCAAAACAATTCCCCAGCAAGTGACAGGCGACCGACATACGCTTTGGTGGTATCATCAGGTACCCCGAAAAAGAAAGAAGTGGCAACGCTCCTAAGACACCGAGTCGACCCCCTTGACCTCGGCATTCAGGATGCAAAAATCCGACCAGGGAGGGAGGGGATCGTCGTGACAACCACTTCAAAAGAGGATTCAGCTAAAATCCTCTTTTTTTCATTCAAAATGACAAAAAAAAATGGACGTCCAAGCGAAACTTCCAAAAGAGAACAGCATTCGCGTGAAGGTAATCGGACTAGAGCACGACATTGACAATGACAACCTACCAGCCCGAATTGTCAACCAGAACCGCTTGGCGTGCTCTCCAGAAGACATAGCAGTGCAGAAAACATGGTCGGGCAGGAGAGGAAAGACAATCATCCTGGCATTAAACCGGAGTGGAAGCAAAGCTATTGGAGGCAGGACAGCGTTAAACATTGGTTGGTCGCGTTGCCCCATATTCGACAACATCGTCTGGCCTAGGTGTACGCGGTGTGCCACACACGGCCACACTGCTCCCCGACTGCAGTGGTCCGCAGCGCTGCACCAATTGCGGCCAACGGGGTCATCAGCAGAGACAATGCGAGGCCGAACCGCATTGTAAGGTTTGCGAGGCGCCGACCATCCAATGATGTCGTGGGAATGCCCGGTTTATCTAGCAAGGGTGCAGGCGGAGAAGAGCAGAATACTAGGAAAACTCAACTAAGCGCACCACAACACACAAGACGCAATGGCTAAAGACGCAGAAATGCACATAATACAAGCGAATCTGGGCAGGGCTTTTAAGGCCAATCAATCACTATATAATTTTCAATAAGAAGAGGAATTCGATATATCGGTAAGTTAACACAAGAACCATATTCGTTGAACAACAAAATCATAGGTTTTGCACTAAAACACAAAATTCGAGCGAGCAATAAAGACCCGGAGAGAGCAATAATAATACATAAATAAAACCTGATCGCCGTCCTAATTACTATACAACAAAAAGTGGTTGCAGCAAATACAACAAAAGGCAAAAAGAGAATTGTTGATTATAAACTGATGCTGCCCTCCAAATGAAAACGTTAGCCGGCAATTTCGGCGATAGAAAACATCATACGGAACTTTACAAACATGAATATGTTAATAATGGGTGACTTTAATTCAAAACATATAATATGGGGCAGTGTAGCAACGGATGTAAAAGGGGACAAAGTATTCGAATTCATAGTATCACACATGACACTGCTAAACAAAAAAAGATTCACAACCGACATTCAAAACAAACAGGGCGAAAGGTTAACATCATTATTTGTGCAGCTTATGCTTAACATCATTATTTGTGGCGTTCGCAGATTTCTTGAAGCTCTTGTTACGAGCGCAATTAGAGAGAATTTGTGAATCGGAGAAAAATGTTTCTTAGCTGAGGCTACGACGTAATCTTCTGAATAAACACTCCTGCCTCGGTAACGCATGCATGGCGCCAAAAATTGGTTTGTTTTAGCTGCGGCGTATACTCGTGACTGTTTTACGCGAAAAGGTGATGTGAAGTGCGTCGGAGACAACTTGCGCTAAGGCGGGACAGAAGACATACCCAACATTTCTTTTTTTATTTTTTTTTTCAGGTCATGCCGTCCGGAGTCAAGTACTACGGCAAATACTGTCGCGCTGCGTCGTGAACTGTATACGTACCTGTGCGTTTGCTGCAGTTCTACTGTTGTGCGGGGCTTTTCATAATGTCGCCCATTTGTTTATTTCTTGTGTAAAATTTATACTCAAGATATGGCAGCTGTATTGGCATGTCTTGCAGTGCAATGAACCCATCTCTTCGTGCGCGCGTTCCTCAAACACTGAGAAAGTGTACATGTGCTTACCAAGAATGACTTGAAAATAAAAGTTTTCGTCTCTTCCAAGAATTTTTATGTTTTATTTAAAATGCATAAACACACAGTGACATCTTGTGCTTGGCGCTCTGGCGGTACAGCTTACACAAAGCTAATCAATGCATGCAAACGACGCGTGGAAAAAAAAAGAAATTAAAGTATGGCCTCCAAGACGAGCACACGCAAAGTGGTCTCGGAGGCTGTGTAATTTTTCTGACCGTTAGAAAATGGCCTTCGAGACCACCTTTTCTGCGGTCCCCATCTTTGAGGCTGCAAAGGTTCCCCACGCCCGTTTGGTGCTCTGCGAACCCAAATCAGCCGCAGGGGCCTATGGGATGTCCTCTCTTAACTTTTTACATATTACTCTAAGACTTAACTTCAAATCGAAGCTTCTTGGTGAGTTGTGTCGGCCAAATGTATTTTTTTTTCTGCCTTATGCTCGACGAAACTCCAAAACCCGAGCAGCATGTCTAGCAGTTGGATTTGCTGGTAAGATATTTCTCGGAGAGCGGGCAGCCGGTGGTCGTTGAGCACCTCAATTATTTTAACCTTGGCCGGGCCACTGAAGATATAATCTTGGAGTGTAAGATGATGACCTAGCTGAGCTACCAAGACAACACAGCGATGGCCGTAATCTCACGAAAAGTGTTATAGCAAAGCTGAAGCAAAAGATCAACCCAAACCTGCTCGACGTTGGGTAGTGCACTCTGCACAAAGCGCGTAACGCTTTTTTCAAAAGAGCTGGACGCATTATGCAGTGATGGTGAGGAGCTTCTCCGAGATGTTTAAACATTCCTTTGTGCTTGCCGGGGGGTCTGAGAGAGCACCAAGAGCTCTTGGGAAGAGAGCCTCATGTTTATATTCGAAGCCTTCAACCGCTCACTGACATTGCGGGAATGAGTCGTCCCGCATGCAGGAACAGCTCAGTGCTTTGCAGTTTTTCTTTTTGGAGAGGAACAGTGTTGAGCGACAACCAGATGCCCAGACTAACCACGGCTGACTTGCTGCCGCTCTTCGAAGGAACACCCTTTACGCAAAAGCATTGTTTCTAAGAAACGCTGCTGAACTTTTTGCTGGGTTTCAGCACTTATTTCAAAGGCAGGAGTCACTTGTGCACATCCTTCATTCCGAGATGCTGCAATGGTGCGACGATTCTTCGGGTCTTACGAAATGATGCGTTTTGCGGCAAGAGTGCAGACAAACTTGACGAAATTAAATTTGGATGATGCAGCCCTCTGGAAGGTACGGCCAGAAATTGGCTTGGACACTGAGAAAGCAATGGAAGGCTTGGACCCCGCGGAGAAAATGATGTTTAACAAAGGAGCTTAAGAATTATATCTCGCTTGTTCTCAGGCATTGCTTCAGAAGCTTCCTCTTACACACAAACTGATTATGCACGCAAGCTTTCTGGCCCTGAAATGTGAGACTGCTGAGGAGGAGGTGCGGTCTTTGTGATATATTGCAGGACAGCTGCAGCCTCAGGTCATAGGTGTCGATCAGGTGCCGTCTCTTATTGACGAATGGCACATGCTTAATGTGATGATCACAGAGGTGCCTTGCACATAGAAGGAAGGGTCGATGGCTACTGGGCGAAGATCTTCGGCCTGAAGCGCTTCTTTCTCTGCCCCACGATAACGCTGACCTAGAACGGGGATTCAGCGAAAACAAGCACCTTGTAGATGGTCGGAGTCCGCTTAGCATTTCCAGCATTAATGGAATGCGCCATGTGAGAAGTTTTACTCAGCGGTATGATGGTGACGCTACCAAAGTGCCTCTCAACGCGGACCTTTTGAGATGTGTAAGGCAATCTCGTGCCAGATATGCACAAAGAGTTAGTGATGAAGAAAACACATGCAAGCGGAAGGCAATAATTGAACAGCCTGCCTCTGAGCAGTCTTCTCAAGAAGCTGAAAAGAAAGCATTAGAGGACCAAGTGGCAGCCAGCAAGGCATTGCTCACTAGTGCCGAGGAAATACTCAGCTTGGGCGTAAAGCCAAAAACATCAACAAAGTTGCAAGTGGCCATGTGCTCCTAACAAAAGGGAACGAAAACTTCAGACAGGCACTTAACAAGCTTGATGAACATACAAAAAATATGGCTAAGAAAGCCAAGCGTTGATATCACGTTGTTGATGACCGCACTACTAATGTATCGGGAGATTTTAGTCTACTTCTAGTCATATAGAACAAATGCGTTATTCGTGTTCATTATAGTTAGATACTTCCCAGGTGGAAGACCTGTTTGAACGGCAGTTTGTAGTACAACTAAAAATATTATTTACAGCTTTTAAACCATCTTTTCTTTTCTCTTTCGTTGCTTCGACCTAATAATACTAATATTAAGCATTTGTATAAACCTTCACTCTAGATTGAATAGCGCAACTACTCGAAGGGACACAAGAAAGATACAGAACAGAGCGCTATACCTTCAACGATGAGTTTCATTCTCTATTCCTTCGCAAGATTCGTGTAAACCTTGATGAGAATTCACCATGCACAAGGCCTTGCTGGTTTCCGCAGAATTCATTGGTCTTATTCAGCATGTTATGCGCTGAAAACATGATTGTGATGACATCGGGAGGTGTGCATATATATGTTTTGTTACTGTTCCAAAAGCAAGCTTTGTTTGTAAAGCTGCTGCCCCAAATTTGGAAGTTAGTACCCCAAAACAGAGTTTTTTTTCCGTAACCTGCTCCGAATTCGGATTTTCCTGCTCCAAAGCTTGCTCCGAATCCTATTTTGGCTGTTGCCGCCCCTGTAATTCTCTCCGCAGGAAACGTGAGTGTCACAACTTTCTTTATTAGAAGCTCAGTGCCCTAACGGGTTAGTGTTACCTCCGATCGGTCTATCGCATACGGCGACAGACCGATCAGGGTGCTAATCGAAATGTATTTCGCAGTTAAACCTTGAGCGTAGGCGTGCGCACGAAAGGGGCGGCCACTCCCTCCCCTCCCCCCCTAGTCACCTAAGCGTATGGCGCAAGGAATGCCCCATACGTTTACTCAGCTATGGCCACGCAGGTTTTCGACGACCGTGGCGGCCGAAGGCCCCTGATGTTGCATTCTAAGAACTGTTTACTTCAATGTTTACGTCAATGAATTAATAGTATCTGGAGTTTTACGAGCCAAAACCACGACATTATTATGGGGCACGCCGTAGTGGAGGGCTCCGGAAATTTTGACCATCTATTGTTCTCTGACGTGCGCTGATATCGCAGAGTGCGCGGGCCTCTAGCATTTCGCATCCATCGAAATGCGACCGCCGCGGCCGGGATCGCACCCGCGACATTTGGGTCAGCAGCCGAGCGCCCTAACCGCAACAACTCCGCGGCGGACTTCAATCTTTATTCGGGACAGCCAGGAACCAAAGGCGGACCATTATGAGAAGCACGTGATCGCGTCATTTTATTTATCCGTTGTGTAACATATTGCCATTTGGACTCGACCAACGGGTTGGGGGGGGGGGGGGGGGGGGCTGCGGTAAAACTTTGTCTACCCCAACCCCAAATGAGGAACCCTGCGCACGCCAATGACCTTGGTGAATACAGGCGCAGACATATCACACGAACTAACATTTGAGTGAAACCGCGTATAAACTAAGCCAGAAATGTATATTACATTTGCACGCAACGCACGTCGCAATGCATCTCTAGATTCACTCTTCTTTTTTTTCCCTCAGAGCTTGCAGGTATATAGACAAAATATGTTTTTGTACCGTAAGCTACACTGGCCGAGGTGCAGCGGTCTAGCGTGGCTTACGGTGAGCAGTGGGGCGCATGCGCGAGAAGTGACATCACACGGCGCACAAATGGCGCACCGGAGAAGGCCTGGAAGCTCCTGGAGTGACGTGTCACTAGTGGGCTGGCGCTTGACTCGCGTGAGCTCGATCGCTAGTCCGTCCGTCCGTCCGCCTGTCTGTCTGTCCGCCCGTCTGTCCGTACCTTCGTCTGTGTGTCCGTCCGTCCAGCAGTAAGCATGATAATCAAACTAATCCTAGACAACCAGGAAAGCTAAGAATAATCAGCTGAACCTTGGCTCACGCTACGTATTACCTGGCATAGCCGAACTAAGCCACTGCTAATTTTTTTTCATCATATAGAAACCACAATTGCCAGTAAGGTGTTACTATTCAATTGGTTTCTATTCTGATTTTTCGCCGTCAGATTTCTAAACTACTCGAGTGCCATATTTAAACTTTTTCTTATAGCAATGTGACCGCCTGTAGCTTCACTCGCTCCAGCAAGCCTTCCGAAGTGCTGAACTGCCGCGTCTGAAGTGCTACTGTGAGCGTTTGGTTCCTATGGCTTCTCGTAAGGCGACGTGTTTCCGTCCGTTTCCACTCCTCAGGGTACAGCCTCTTTGCACATTTACCCATTCAGTTCCCCAAGGCGCATTTAGCGCAACATTTCGCGGTGACGTTGTTTGAGTGCAAAAACTTCTGCCGCCTGCACGAGCTGATCGATCTTCGCAGATTTATCTCGCTCCAAGCAAGTCTGCTCGCTCAATTCGCATATATATATATATATATATATATATATATATATATATATATATATATATATATATATATATATATATATATATATATATATATATATATATATATATATACGTCTGTGTCAGGGCCTCAGATCACCGTGGAAGCGGCCAACAAAGACCGAAATGCTCTACCAGCAGACAGACGTTTTGCGAGGTAGTGAATCGTGCAGATCGGTACTTTGCGGAATGGTCGCGCTTGAAGAAAGTTTGGTCGCAAAATTCGTATACATACATCTGCGTGCATTGTCTCACATTACCGTGGAAACGACCTACAATGTCAGACTGTCTCTCTACCAAACGACGGAGACGTTTTGCTTGGTGGTGAACGGCAGGAATTCCGCAGAAGCAGCTCCTGCGGTACGGTACCTCTAATACCCAGAGGAAATGGCTGTATGACAAGCGTTGATAGTTGTTGCTGCCTTGCATAATTTTCCTAGAGCTCCTCGTAATTAACGAAGAAGTCCTGGGGCTCGTCTGTCAGCGCTGCTGGTAGCGCGGGAAACACGACAGTGCAAGTGACGCAACATACGAAAGACAAATGTAGTGTCCTGTGTACTTCTTTCTTCTGTTCATTTTCTGTTGAGATGCTATACAATGAGTATCAAATAACCGAGCTGGTTTTGCACTCTATCGCAGTGGCGTATTCATATTGTAACGTACACTATCGTCCTTTATGAAAGGGAACACGCGAGCGCGTGGCTAGTGCGCTGCGGCAGCTGCCTACAGCACCATCAACCGATAGCTAGAGAAAGCACGTCCGCTTTCGGCGTCATCTATTGGCAAACAAAATAACGAGTTATGGCCGTTGGACAAACGCGGCTAGATTACGCTCCTGCTGCGGTGTCGCAACGGGCGGTGCCGCCAAAAGCGGACCCCGTTTTCTTTAGCTGTCTGTTGATGGTGCTGTAGGCAGCCGCTACAGAGCGCAGGCCACGCGCTCGCGTGTTCCCTTTCATAAAGGACGACAGTGTACATGAGCAACTCAGGCGGACACAATCCAACAGAAAACATTATGCATGGGCCCTGTGGGCCCATGCACTATCTCCCCTTTTCCTTCTAAAATCACCACTTGGATAGCTTTACGTACTTTAGGAAGGCAAAAGCATGCAAAACGCAAATGTAACTTGCTATTGTTTTTACATCTACAAAATAAACACAAGCGTTCCTAAATGAGTGGAGTAGAAGACGATGCAACTTGCCATGCGCCAGTAGGGGTCCGTCTCCCGGTGTAAATCTTGCATGACCTGAGAGAAGCGTATGTTCGCATCGAAGAATCGGCGAAGCCGGCTGCAGTAAAGCCTGTTACCTCGGCAGTACCCGCCGAACATGTTCAACCACTGATTATCCATTAATTGACGAGTCAAATGTGCCTCCATAACACCAGCGGCATATGCTTGGATGTGGTCATCGACCCGGTGGTTCGTCTCAACTTCCAGGTAGGACCATCTAAACAAAGAAAATAATCACAAGGTTGAGTTCACTAAGGTGTTGCGAAACAGTCGGCTAACTTATAGAACTTAAGGGTAACTCAAGTTTCTGGCCTGATTAACGAATGAGCTATGTCGCTTGGAGCCTTTAGTTTTCTTGAAAATGTTCCCGCAGCGTTCTTACAAATGCTCCCGCAGGAAGCAGAGTTGAGAATAGCTTATCATGAGCCACTCGCAGCGCTATTCACCGAGTGCCACCACGCGGTGCGACATGGCGTCAAATGTTCAACGACATGCAGCGAAGCCAACTTTACGGGCGAGACGCCGAATCACAGTTTCCGTAGGTGTCATCTGGAGCGTATTCCGGAATACAGACACCGAAATACATGTGTTGGAAGCTTAAAATACAGATACGGAGATACAACTGTCTTTGACATAACGGGATATTTCCGAAGTACTTCTGCAAGAAGACGACAAAAGTTTCCCGGGACAGTTACAAGAATACAGATACAAAAATACATATACTGGAATACTTTTTTATTCCCAGGATGCTGATGGCCCCAATAAGACATTAATTAGGCGCACCATAATATTGTCAAGATTGTTCCAACGTATTAAAACTTACAAGTCAGGCATGTCACTCGAACCACTGGTGCAATAAAAGAAAGTATGCATATATATTAAGAATAAAAAAGCGCTGAGCTTGTCGGTAAGTATTCATTCTATAAGATGGCGTCTGTTGTCTTGACTTCTTTCTTCTGTCCGTGTTTGGCACACCCTGTCTTTTAGAATGCATTTATTCTCGACAGAAGCTCTGTTTTGCTAAGTGCGTTGCGTTAATTACGCCGAAGCAGCAGTAGCGTCTCAAACAGGGTGTGATTCAGAAAGCGTCGGTTTGGCCTCACAAGACTTGCTAAATAGCTGGCAAGCATAAAAATCCAGCATTCAATTGACAGCTCCGGCCGATACACTCTCCGAAATCGACCCAGACCAGTTCGCTTTTCCCAGACACGTTACGGAGAATGCCTTCTTCAATACCAGATACAAACAATACTGAGCAAATCTCTCACTTGTGTCCACTTCGATCTACCTGAATGTAAATTCAAGGAACATGTGCGAAGTATGCTGTTAAACTAATAAAAGTTGTTGCTGGGCTAGTTGGTGCATAGTTATAATTAGAGACCGGATTTTAGGCAAATGCCCTATTTTGTTCCTTGCGTTCCTATCGTGCCACTTTGATATATGAGCACGAATTAGGGGTTAAGTAGGGCTTTTATAGTATTTTTATAGTGCCTATAAATGCCTATTTTTTGGGGTTTGTGCCTAAATGTCTATAAGTGCCTATAAATGCCTATTTTCAAGAACGGCGCCCATATGAGCACTATTTAAACTCAAATTTTGCTTTCGAGAACAGTTTGAGACTGTAATTCATGTTACCGGGCAAAATTGACGTTTCGGAACTCTATGGGGTGCCACAACCTAGTTCCGTAGTTCAACAAACTTCCGGTAAGCAACCGCTAGCAGCAGTGAAATTGGACGCGCCGGCCACTTTACCCCACCGCACTGACATGGCGCGAGTGGTTGGAGCAGGGGGAGGAGGAGAAGAGGAAAAGGCGATATTTCTGCAACCCTAAATGGGAGCACGTCCCAGCGTATACAGTACAATGGGGAGAGGAAAATGGGAAAGGTGGCAAGAGAAGAGGAGAAAAGAGGAGAGTGGCGTCCGTGGCCGAGGACGTGGCGGGCGGCTTTTACAGCCGGTTTTCCAGTTCAGTGTTCCCAAGGAATTGAAGCACCTCTTTGAAGACCAGGGTGTGGTGGGGGGCAGAAAACAGTAGGTGCCTCTGTGCAGCTGCAGGAAGATGGAGAACGAATGCGAAACCATGGAGTGCCGTCAGGGGAAAGTAGAGTGTAGGTAAAAAAAATCAGATGTGCACATGGCTTTTGTTTCGTTTGTAAATAACTGCTTAAAGGGCGCTTCACCAGGTCACATGAGAAATTTTAGTTAGACACTGGAAGTGTTTGCATGCCCAATGAGGGCAATTATTAAGAAATAAGGAACTTATATTCATATAATCACATGCCTTACTTGTAATACGCACTATTATATGACAGGCATTATATATGTGTGCTGAAGTGCATGTTATGTGTGAATGCTGAAGTGCATGTGACTGTTATGTCCACATGATCGAATTCATCCCCATAAGGACTAGACGTGTTGACTGCTGTGCTGAGCCGGTGGGACTCAATGATGACCACACACATCATCAGAGACATTATTCATTGGCATTCGGACATTTTCTTATACGTTGTGATGGTGTTGTTCTGTGGGTGTGTTTTTACATATGTGTGCTCTTTGTGTTTTATTTTCCATGTACTGCTCTTTGTTTTTCCTTTATTAAGATGTATATTCAGTACTCACTCAAGGGCAAAGGAGTAGCCGGCGCCTGACTTGTGCGCCAACATCTCCTTACATATCATATCAATAAAAAAAATAAAAAAAAGAGCATTGTACCACAAGAACTTTTTAATTGGTTCATTACGAGCCGCGAAAGCATGATGCTGGTAGGTGAGCTTGAAACCTTTGCCACTCGCAAGCCAAATTTCTTCCCTGCCCTCTTCGGTGTCGGAGGAACTCGGAGCCGAAAGATCACACGACGCAGACGCATCAACACGTCATGCGCACGCAAGGTTACACTGTGTGCGCATGAAATGCCCAAGCCAGGCCGTGCACACAAGCGGTGTTGTATCGTTTTGGCGTTCTCTCTAGTGTACTGCCTGCTTCTGTGGGATGGATCCCTCTATGTGCTTGGAGAGGCTGGCATGGATGATGTATCCTTACCACGACACAGCGCGTCGCACCGCTGGAAGTGCTGTAAGGGACGATGCATCAAAAACACGCCAAGCGCTGTCAGGGCTGGCGCCGGCACAACGCGGCAACGGCGAGGACACGGACGCAAATGAAATGGAGGCATCTTAGTCTCGCATCGCACTCGATTCGAAGTAAAAAAAATTAATAAAAACGCACACAGATTCCGTTTGTATGTTTTAATATTTTTACAACTTTCATTCTTCTATTCAAGCAGCAGATTGCACAAATTACTTATGTCGCCTCGAATTATTCTCGCAGTGTCACGTACTACTCTGACGTACGCGGGACCATTCCTTGTTGTACGTCACCTCCTCCATATTGGTGCGCGCGCCCGCGAGATCAAGGGCAAACGGCATTTAGTCTCAAATTTCACCTCTTTCCGAGGCGCGTAGTGTTGCAAATCTTGGCAGACGTGATCATCAGCGCTCAGTGCATGCATTACATTTGCCAGCTCGAAGTGCTTAAACCTGGTAAGGGGCCCTTTAAGGTGTTCACAGACAGATAATAAATTGACCCTGCGCGATTAGACCCGGCCAATACGAGGCTAAAAGACCCTTCTTGCATTTTAGGGGTCTGGCTATTGGCTCCTGAGCTGCCCTTAGCAGCCATGCCAAAAAGAAAGAGACCCAGGAGCGTGTTTATTCGACGGCGGACACTTAACTCACCAATGCTGGACAATAAAGGAGACCGTGTTCTAGAAACCGTGCGGGAAATCGGACAATAGCATGGCTAGTTAAGCCATTGACGCCTTTGTGCCATCATAAACTATAACATTTGTTTGCTTTCCTGTCGTAGACACAGGTCGCACACGTCTTTCTTCGAAAATTTGAGTTTTTGTACATATTTATTGTGCCTGCATTTACGATTTTGGGGGGCCTAAAACTGTGTTTTGCCTGCCTGTTTTTGGCGCCTAAAACACGATTTTTTAGTGCCTAAAAATCCGGCCTCTAGTTATAACACAGGAAAGTTGCGCTACACGGAAAAAAGATGAAGACGAGGGAAAAAGTACAATCGCACACTACCAACTGATTTCTTTTCGAAAGAACACTCAATATAAGTAACAGCACGCACATGCGCAGAGGGCCGACATCAAAAGCGATCTCGCAAAAAAAAAAAAAAAAAATCACTGATGTGCAATACGATTGATGGTACGCTCCCACCTGCTGCCGAACAATTTGATGAATTGGCTGAGGCTTATTTCATCAAATTGTTTCCGCAGTAGGTGTGTTAGCGTACCATCAATCGATCGTATTGCAGAACAGTGAATTTGTTTTTTGCACGATCGCTTTTGATGTTGGCCCTGTGTGCATGTGCGACTGTTACTTATATTGAGTGTTCTTTCGAAAATAAATCCGTTGGTAGCGTGCGCTTGTACTTCTTCCCTCGCATTCGTCTTTGTTCCGTGTTGCGCCAACTTTCCTGTGTTATGCTGTTAAACACAGAGCAACTACTCAAACACCACTGTCTCTCTTTTGGTATCATATTTTTTATAGATTTTTCTCTTTTGTATAAAAATTTGTTGTCCATGCGCAAGTGCATACAACACTTATGTGACACTTGTATAATTGTGCATTTATTTCTCAAGAGAAATTAACAAATAAGCATTTATTTTGGCACGTGCATGTACAGTGCTTTACGTGATATTTTTGTAAAGTTCCTGCTGCTTTGAACGAGCGTTAGGGCTCTCTCCAGATGCATCCCACATCTTTTCGCCTAAGGACCTCCGACTTGATGTTGTTGGAAACAAGCTTGACTGGACTTGACAGTCGACGACGCGAGAAACGCCTGGCCCCTAAACCACCAACAGATGCTCGCGCTCGCGTGCTCAACTGCTAGCAGATGCGCGCGCTCCTTGCCTTTTCACCTCGGACGCCGAGGAAGCGCATTCGGAGAGGTGCACAGAGCACGCCTTCGTCATCTCAGAGCAACCGGTCACCGTCCCGGGCGCCCTCCGGACTTACAAGGGTGGATAAAAGGACCACTCCACCGATCCTTGTTGAACTTTATGCACGAGTTCAACTTGTTCGTTTATGTGTGCTGAGCCTCTCGTGTTATGCACGTTTGTTATGCCAAAGGGCAGCCTTTCGAATAAAAATAAAATAAAAAAAACAAAAGAAAATAAAAAAAATCATAAAAAAAAAGAGCGGTGTGACACCTGCCTTGAAAGCATGGCTTGAAAGACGGCTTCTTTCGCCGGCAGAGGCTGAAAATAGTGCTTCCGTGATCCTGCGGTCAGCGGCGTCAGGCGCTTTATCGCATGAGCCATTCTGTGCGTGTGGGAAATTGTTCGCCACCCTCACTCTATCGCCGACCAGCGGCGCGCCCTTGCTTGCATTATGAGAAAGATGCCTTCCTTTCCCGCTGGAAAGACGTTAGCTCATTTCTGAAAAATATTACGCTGATATCCAAGCAATAAATACGTCATTGGAAGCATATTCTGTTGTTGTTGAAACGCTTGGAAATGAGTATTCAATAGAAAAGCTGTGGATTCCGTTTAGAGACAAGGCTCTCGAGCTGCGAAACCGATTTTTTCCGTCATAGGTACTGAGTAGAAGGCGTAATAAAAGTAAGCCATGGTATGCTAAATAACTCGATGTTTTAGTCAAGCGTAGGAAAATAATTTATTGTACATTAAAACGAAATCCTTCGAAAGGAATTTTTGCAAATTTGGCAACGCGTGAAGTAAACGATGCCACAGTCCAAATGAAATCGGCGCATTTTAAAACAATACAAAGTAAAATAGAGCAAAACCCGAAGCAACTTTCGAAGCATATAAAACTAAATAGAAAAGCCAACATTTCTATTCTCGCTTTGACCAGTGGTGATATTACCGTTTGCGACGCGACAGAAAGGTCTAAGTTGTACAATGTTTATTTTACGCCAGTGTTCTCTGCCCCTACTGCTCCTCCGAAAGATCTGAAATTCTTGACACACGAATCCACATCCATGCCTGATGCACTGTTCGAAGCTCGTGGCATCGAATTACTTCTTGACGACTTAGATTGTGCAAGTCTTGCTCTTAAAACACAGTTCTCTGTGTTTTAAGGACTTTCCATCGGTTGCTCCCATACATCAATCTGGCCCGCGCAACGTTATGAATAACTACCGCCCTATTTAACTCACTTCTGTGTGCAGTAAAATTCTTGAACACATTTTATATACCGTCATTATTAGGCATATAGATAGTAATTCGTTATTCAACTAAAGCCAGCACGGATTTAGACAGGGACTATCGTGCGTCACACAATTGGTAGAGTTCAGATATGGTTTAGCAGAAGCACTGGACGACAAATTTTCGGTTGACTGTATTTTCCTCAACTTTCAAAAGCCTTAAATACCGCTTCGCGCTACTTGTTGCTGCAAAAAATAATCAGCTTTAACATTAATCCCGAAGTAATTGCATGGATTGCTGATTATTTACGTGAGAGGCGGCAATATGTATAGTTGCAAACGGTGAATATAGTCTGCAGTAACTGACGTTACGTCAGGGGTACCTCACGGATCAGTTCTGGGACCCCTTTTTTTGTTACTTTATATAAATGACATTATAGAAAACGTACCATCTCATATTAGGATATTTGCAAACGACTGCAGATTATACCGTAAAATTACCTCTGAAACTGACTGCTCCGTGATCCAAAACTATTTATGTGCGGTACATGCGTGGTGCGAGTGATGGGAAATGAAACTAAATCTTAAGAAAACGGTGTTCATCAGGTTAGCCAGAGACAAAGCCCAGGTGAATTTGAATACACAATATAACAGCTCTGCGGTAAATATGGTAAGCGAATACAAATACCTAGGCGCTTACTTTTGCTTGCCTCTATTTATCATGGAATCGGCATGTGGATTCTACCGTCGGTAAAGCATGTCGGAGTTGGGATATTTACGACGAACTACACGAGCATTTCCGCGGCAAACCCGGGAGTTATAGGTAAGACGAGTGCTGGAATACGCTTGCTGTGTGTGGGACCCCTCGACAGCATCAGATAATGAAAGATTCGAAAAGTTCAGTTCATGGCGGCAAAATATGTGCTTAATATACACTGTCGTCCTTTATGAAAGACAACACGCGAGCGCGTGGCCTGCGCCTACAGCACCATGAACCGACAGCTGAAGAAAGCGCGTCCGCTTTTGGCGGCATCGCCCGTTGTGAGACCAAAGCGGGGGGCGTAGTGTAGCAGCGCTTGTTCAACGGCTATCACTCGTTATTTTGTTTGCGAACAGATGACACCAAAAGCGGACATGCTTTGTTCAGTTGTCGGTTGATGGCGCTTTAGGCAGCCGCCGCAGAGCGCACGACACGCGCTCGCGTGTTCCCGTTTCATAAAGGACGACAGTGTACACTCACCCCTTTTTTTAACCTGAACGCGCGAGCGTCGACCGCCGAGCTGATCAGCGCAACACAACGGAGCGAAGCGGTGAATATGCGCATGCGCGCTTTGAGCAGTCCTGGGCAGCTGTCGTCTGCTAGGCTTTTCCGGGAACAGGACACCACGCCCGCTTCTTTTCAGCACCGCTATCGTCATTCTTTTTTTTCTATTCTGAACGCTGTCATTCAGTTATAACGGAAAGGTCAAGTGGTCGTGCTTCCGATGGATGAAATATGATTGCACCCGCTAACTACGCTGCATCCACATCAGCTTTTTTACATCGGAGTGGTTAAAGGGGTGGTGCCACCCAAATTTGTGGCTTGCGCGTTCTTCACTGCAAGCTCTAGGAAGCATGATACACGCACCAAGATTCACGTATTCTCGCTAAGTAATTTAATATCGCCTTATTTATGCGGACAACTTTCGGTTTCGGTTTCTGGGCACCAAGTTGGGCAGTGACGTAGCAGTGTAGTAGGCTTGGTCACGTGACCATACAAGGCTCGCGCGAAGATGCGCAGCACTTCGCCAGGAAGCGATCGAAACTCGGCAAGTGATGTAGCAACCGATGCTTTGCAGGTACGTACGTTCTGGAGGTAACAGAGGTCCCGAGGACACTCACGTCACTACAGATATGGTGTGACGTCACTACAACTTTCGTTGTCCTTCCCATAGAGCTACGTCAGTTTTGATGCGCTAGCGATGGGCATCGATCGGGAGAATGAGCATTTTGGTGCACTTTGGAAGTGAATTAAAATATATTCTAAACGTTTGCTGCGTCCGACCCTTCATGTGGAGTGTCCTTGCATACAGAGGAAACCCACAACAGGCTTGTTATAGCCTCAAAATTTGATGGCACCACCCCTTTAAAGGGCCCCTCACCAGGCCCCATAACAAATTTTAGTTAAACGCTGGCAGTTGTTGTGTGTCCGATGAGGAGCAATATGCCACAAGAATTTTTTCAATCGGTGCATTAGGCGCTGAGAAAACCGATATTTTGATGCGGCGCGAAACCATGATGCGAGGAGGCGAGCTCGAAACCCTTGCCGCTCGCCCCGCGTAGCCTTCGCAAGCCAAATCTCTTCCCTACCTTCTCCGGCATGCGGGCGAGGACAACACGTCATGGCATAGAGTTTCCTATAAATACACTAGAGGGAACTCTGGCGCTAGTGTCTGCGCTGGCTGCAACACAGGGCGCTTCAGCCAGCATGGGAATCATGGGTAGTACACAAATTTGCCTAGTCTTGCCTAGTCTTCGTTCTTTTGGCTGCGTGTGGCTGGAATTCGCTTTCCGTAATACGAAGTTCAGCAAAGGTTTTGAAGTTACGCTTCACCACCGTTACCTTTTTTGGCTCACGAATCCAAATACGCTCACGAAGTTCCCAACGGTCCATTCTTTTTTCCGAAAAAGAACGATAGCGCAACAATAAACAAAGCCACAAGTGCGTTCGAAGCCCGCAAGCACGAAGACTAGGCAAATCCGTGTGCTACCCATCATTCCCATGGTGGCTGAACGATCGCAGCGCCAGAGGCCCCTCTAGTTAATTTTAGGAAACTCTATGCGTCATGGCACGCAAGGTCACGTGTGCATGACGTGGCCGAGGAAGCCCAGCCCCCGAGCACGCGTGCGGCGTTGTTTTGTTGACCAGCGTTATTTTGTGGTCTATTGCCTGTTTCTGCGGGATGGACGCCTCGGTGCGCGTTCGTTTCACTTTTCACTGGCACGAGAGTGGCGGTATCATGAGCCAGTGCCGCATTTACGTTTACTTGGACGCGCTAGAATAAACGAGCATAATGAGTGCTCGAACGCGCCAGAACATTACTTTCGTTTCCAGGGCTGGCGTCTGCTCGATGCGCTAAACGCGGAGACACGAACGCATGCGAAACGGAGGCAGATTAGCCCCACATATCGCTGCAGTTCACTGAACAAAAATGAAAAAGACGCGCACATTCCCTTTGTGCGTCTCATTATTTCTCTCAAGTTTTATTCATCTATTCAAGCAACAAATTCCACAAACTACAGATGTCGTGTCAAATAATTTTCGCAGTGTCACGTGCTACTGCTGTCGACGTCAGTGCACAGCCATCTAGGTAGGCGACCGACGTGACAGCAGTGGCGTACCAACTCTTTCGCGAGTGGGGGGGGCAGACCTACCTCACTTGCCGGCCGTGATATATATATATATATATATATATATATATATATATATATATATATATATATATATATATATATCTTTTCCTCGATATATATTAAGAGAGAGAGAGAAAGAGAACTTCATCGACATTCACACTTTTATGTGATTTTTCATACACAGAGCATTCGTTAAATAGTGTTTAATAATATTATAAAAAAAGGGACAATCTGTTTTAAGCAGCATGCACTGGGACAACAAGAACACACGACGCTTTTTATGCTTTACCTCACAACTTTCCCCATGAATACAACTGTGTCGATGGCGGCCTCCTCAGTAGTATATATTTATATCATTTTTGTTAATGACTAAAAGCAGCTCACCAAGAATTGAGTTCTTAAATGCAAAGCAATCCTTAGGGAAAGAAAGGTACTTTGAGCGTTTCTATCAACTTATCTACCTATCTGGCCCCCTAACTCTGGGTCCTCTCGTAGTTGCCTCACTACCTTAGTATAGACCAAAATCGGCATAGGAGGGCACGAGGGTATGACGAACATAAGTGTCTGGTCACGACATAAATAACGTGAACATCATGTCGTGTACGTCATGAAACTCTTTCCTTCAGTCACGTGTGTCACATGCCCGTATACCACGGGCTGCGGTATGGGGGGTATAAGCCTTAAAGTTTGTATCTGCCCAGGAACGGCGACAACAGACATCGATCATTTAAACGCGAGAACCTTAAAAAAATTCGGCATCGTCCGCGTTGATCCGAAGAATGCAAAGAATAAAAGTCAGGATCCCAGCTGGAATCGAACCCAAGCATTTCGTTGGCTCTCATGTATTCTACCACCGAACCACGCAAGGTCTCGAATCTGCTTTGGAAAAGGTACTATGCAGACATCAAGTCGGTGTAACGTCCATTGTGGTTACCGTGTTAGCTATCTAAATTTATAAAAGGTGATAAACATTGCATATGTGCTCCTACTATACAGGCGCCATAACATCAACTGTGGCTTCAGTGTCAGCACCGCTTTTATAACCGTCTCATAAACATTATATATGCAGTCATATGACTCAGCGAGCTATAATCAAGCGTGCTCGGCAACGGAGGAATGCGCTAACGAAGGGTATTCACATCATCGCACCATAGCGTGCACTTCATTTCCATAAAAGTTACGTCCTTACCCTAACGTGAGTGCTGACGTTGCGTCAGGGCATAAATTTCCCTCTAAACTCCAGTGTAGTCGACGTGCCTAGTGAGCGCACGATTTGCACACTACTACTTCATTTACAAAAACACGTTGATGTACCCCGCAACTTCTGTCTGAAAAAAATAAGAAATGCGGCATGGACAAGTACTCGCTGACTGCTTCGCATGGAAGCGATTCCTACAGTTCATGGGACCTGCCGAATTTTAACACGAAATTGTTGTATACTGGGGTCCACGACGTATTTCCGTCACGGAAACGACGTCGAAAAAATGTACGCAATCACATGTCGAAAAAACGTTCTGTCAATGGGCATCGAACCGATGACCTCTCAGTTCACTGCCACAAGTGCCGAGCACGCTATCCACTGCGCAACGGCCACAGATTTTAACTGCCGTACAAACGCGCCTTTTATATCTCCCACTTTCCTCTTACAATGTTCTTGGTCAGCGGGGTAGTGTCGCCCTCTTGGAGAAAGTAAAGTAATTCATCATTACTGTGGCCTCCGCGGTTAGCACCTGCAACGCGTACTGCTACGCGCCTGTCCCATTTGGCGCGTTTACAATACAAGTGCAATTTTGTCAACGCCTTAACAGATCGCGAGGTGGCGACCTTAGCCCAAGCGTCGGTCTCGCTCACAGCGTCTATCCAAACCAAGAATAGCTCTGCGACGCGCGCCTGCCTAACCTGGATGTAATAACGCCTTCGTCGCTACGCTCGCCCCGAGAAACATCGCGGTCGGGCTACAGGAGCGACACGACGCGCTTAGCGTTTCCCTCTAAATACCACGAAGTTCAATCGCACTTTAACATGCCGCGGGATAGCGACCTTAGCCCAATTGCAGTCCAATATGCGACGCTAATCTTCCTGTCACGCCTTTTTCTCTGATTATGCTCTGGCCGTTAACATCTACAGATACCACAATGTAAATTGATCATGGACGTTAGTCGTCGGGATGGAGATGTACCACCAAGTGTCAACAAGGGTGCATCCACATTGAACGGTGCTATAGCTGCCAAACACCAGAACACACATTGGGCAAGGCCTCCTCTATCAATTTACAGTAAACATTCAATTATCTCTGTTAAGGCGCGTTTTACTTTCGTGCTATGCCGATTCCTATGACGGAGGGATCACCATGTTTTTTCAAGGAATGATTGCTCTTATACTTTTTCACAATCAGTATTACACTTTCTTGCATATATATTCAGGCTAGTGTTATAATTTGCCTTCTTTACTAATAGTCCAGACAGTGTTTCTGGTGCGGGCTTATTAACATTATTACTATTATTATACTAGTCTTATTGTCAACTCGTCAACGCTTTTCTTAGAAAAATGTATAATTTGTGGTGTTAGGGGCGTAGTACATTGTAATCTACTTTGTAGTATACAACTGATATTGTAGTACAACTGAAATTTTTCTTTGCTATAGAAAAAAAGGTGGGTGATTATGACGTTAAACTAGCCCTCTTTGCTTCCTTCCGAAATGGCCGTTGGCTGTGTATGATTGGCCGAAATATTCTGGGTCATGCACACAGCACCAGCTTTTTTACGCGAGGCAACAAATGACGCGAAAATGATCCATCGCGTAATGACCACTTATGCACGACCACGTAAAAAACAGGAGAATGAACTATTTTCAATGCGGCATCTTGTTGCCCATTGGTTCTTCAGAATTTAAAATTTTCTATGTGCCGTAAAATCGCCTGCTTGTTACATGATGTCAGGAATCTGTGATATGTCGTGGTGTTTATTACAACTTATGCACATGAACCAGCGCATTCATGTGATGAACAATACCCCAAACTTTTTGGAATAGCCGGAGAGCGTCTCCTTCTAAACATAATTCAAGTAGGCTAGCCGCCGATCACATTAGCAGCGGCTACTTATAGCAGCTGGCGAGATGAATTTATATGAATATAATGAACATTTTCACTTCCATCATAACGACGTTTAGGTGTTTGTGCGCGTATACAAATCTGTGAGCTCATCTTTGCTGAGAGAGAGCAGTAGGCAGCGCTGCGCATGTGTTCTTCTTTGCCGTCCGAGTTGTATTTTGAGCTGTAAAAGTCAATTCAAGTTGAACGAAAACCAACTAGCCCGACTCCTAATTAAGCCTCCTTAGAGCAAAAAACCACGGACCTTCAATATCTTCCTGGTCCGGTGGATCAAGTTGCGGGACAAGCTTAAAAGCTAAGCTTCCCACTGTGCTCGAGTCCACTGCTTTATTCGTCGCCACTTTGCAAGCTGCCGCCATCTCTCTAAGCTACAATCAAGGCTGCCCAGGTTGATCGGAAACTAAAGCGGAAACCTTTTTTGGCGCTTGCAGTACGGCAAAACAAAAACATTAAAAAAGATGCGTCACACTCATCGGCTTACAGCAGCTTCGACAGAGCAGCGGTGATGCTATTCCTTTTCGATGAAAGAACATCATTTTCCTGAAGCACCAAGTGCTTTGACTGGCCCATAAAAAGTTTGCTCGTTCCAATCCGTAATTGCATCGTCAATGATTTAAATTTCATGCCAAGCCTAGCAGAATAAAAGCATAAACGAGTGATCTAATGTTATAGGGCCCCCTGCTCTGCACTAGCCTGCTCTGCAATGCTACAGCACAAGGCGCGAAAGCGTCGCATAGGCGGCCCGCACCGCAAAGAGCCTACAAGGAAAATCGTCACAACAGAAATGTTGGAAAAATTTCATTATATTGTAACATTCCCTCTTAACATTCCCGTTCCCTCGTAACAATATTGAGTGATTACTGTGCTGAAGGAAAACTTCGCCTTAGTTGCTGGTGTCCCACCGTGCAGCCAACAGTGACCACGGTCGAAAGTGGGGGGGCTCAGCCCCCCTAACTTTTTCTCAGTGGGGGGGCTCGAGCCCCCCCTTGCCCCCCCCGGCTGATACGCCTATGCGTGACAGCACTGCCAACTGCGTAGGGCCATTCCGCCATGTACGTCATCCCTCATTCTCTACGCGCGAGCACGCGAAAGTAAGGGCAAGCAGCGTTCAGCTTGAAATTTGACCCATTTCCGCGGCGCGTAGCGTTCCAAAATTTGGCAGACGTGATCGTGAACGCTCAATGCATGAATTGCGCTCGTCAGCTCAAAATTGTGAAACTGGTGAGGGGCCCTTTAAGCTTTTAGTTATATCGTGCGGAGTCGACAAGAAACTCATCAGCGGCCGGCGCGCGCTCTGGCTCTCTTCACCTTCTTCTTCTTCATGGTCTTAGTTCATGCTTATTCAAGCCAATTAAGCCTACCCGTTCTAAGGTCATGCTAATTGAGCTATTTGATGTCATATACACGCTAATTAAAACACGGTTATGAGGTCATCGCTAATTAGGTCATTGCTAACGAAAACCTTAATGATTCAGTACTTCTCAATTAAGATCACTGTAATTAAAATCATGCTAATTAGGATCATGTTAATTAAATGCTAGCTAATAAGCTAGGTGAGCCACAAGCGCCGCGGTCAGTCCCGCCTTGCTGCACTAGTGCAAGCTGCTTACATTTTTTTTATCTGTTATCGCTTTTCGCTGTGTCTTCTAAAACGCCGCTGAAAAAAAAATGGAAAGTGCAACATGATACGCCCTTCCTTTGCTTTGTTTGTTGAAAGGTGTGAGCTGATAAGCGAGATATTCCGATCAGACGTCGTTGCTATCGCACTTCGCGATTATAACGTCCTTCACCTGCCTTCTCGAGAATGCGGTTCGCGTAGTATCAATTATGCCAGCTCGGATCTCTCAGGAAAAGAGAGTAGCTGAAATACGGATGTCGCTGAGTGGCACATCCCAAAGAAATATCGCGAGGGTTATGGATTTGCATCTAGCTACTGTAAACAGAATAATTTGTGTATTCAGAGATGAAGGGCGCATATGTGATGCGGCAAGAAACTGCGTGCGGAAGACGACAGCAGAAGAGGATGCTGCCTTGGTCCAAGTAGCCGAGGCTAATCCAATCATGACTGCTGAACAGGTTAGAGATGTGATTGGCCCGGATGTCAGCGAAGAGTTGGTCAGAAAACGACTCTTGGAAAGCGGTCTGAAAAGTCGATGTGCTGCCCGAAAGCCTCTTCTTTCGGACGCAGGAAAAGCAAAATTGCTGGCTTTTTCCCAGGCTCATCTTCAGTGGACGGTTGATGAATGGCGCAATGTCGTCTTCACCGACCAGTCTACAATCTGCACGCACTGGGACCAACACCGCAGAGTATACAGACCAGGCCTGACAAGGTTCGTTTCTTCCTATTATAAATATGTGGTTAGTTTCTGGCCGTTTCTGCTTTCACAGTTTTATTCCTGCAAGTCTTTTTGTTATTGCTGTTTTGACAGTGCGTTCGTGATATATATCGCCGCAATTTTAAATTTACTGATTGTTCGCCACTTTTGTAGGTATGCCCCCCTATACGTTCAGCAAGTAAGAGCCACTGGACGCAGAAGTGTCAACGTTTGGGGGGGGCAGTAACAAAAGAAGGTCTTGAACCACTGCACTGAATAGCGGGACCTATTTTGTGCAGACTCCTACTTAAGCATCATAGAACACGAGCTCCTGCCTCATCACCTTGACGGTCCTTTCCCTGACGGCTGTTTCATATTGCAGCAGGACTTGTCCCCCGTGCACACGTCTCGCGCTGCCAAAGACCGCCTGGAAGAACTCTGCGTCATAGTTGCTGACTGGCCGCCACTGGGAGTAGATATGAATATCATTGGAAACGTGTGGGGCGTAATGAAAAGTAGCCTTTCAAGAAAGGGGCTTTACAACGCGAGCTGCGACGAACTGTGGCGCAATGTTCAAGCCGAATGGGACCTCTTGAAAATGGACTGCCACCTCATACCAGCGCTCTACGATTCTCTTCCGCGACGCATGGCAGCGGTTGTTCAAGCCGGTGGTGCCTTCAGCGGCTACTGAAGGACAAGTAAGCTGCCACAACCAGTGCACAGTTTTTCAAGCAGGTGAAACGATACAAATCTTCAATACGCCGTGGCACCACTTCCAGCCAAGGCATCCTATTGAGGCTTTGTTTTCCCTTTTTATTTGCTCTCAAGAAAAGCAATAAACTTGTTTCTTGTAAGACAGTGACAAAGCGTCTGTGCTATACTTTGAAAGACGGTCGTTTCTAATCAGCCCGGCTTGCAGTGACAGATATCTTTTATGCCTCAGAAAAGCGCTGCGTGAACCACAGAAAAAAAAATGGACAGCTTGCAGTAGTGCTGCAAGGCGGGACTAACCACGGAGCTTGTGGCTGGCCTAGGTTATTAGCAAGCTTTTAATTAACATGATCCGAATTAGCATGATTTTAATTACAGTGATTTTAATTGAGAAGTTCTGAGATAGCAAGGTCCTCGTTATTAACGCCCTAATTAGCGTAATTATAATTAACAGGAGCTAATTAGCAAGGGCCTAGCTAGTAAGGTCGTAATTAACTTGATCATGATTAGGAATGACATATTAGCAATGACCCCATTACCGTTATTTTAATTAGCGTGTATATAACACCAAATGACTTAATTAGCATGACCCTAGAAAGGGTAGGCTTAATTGGCATGAATAAGCATGAACTAAGACCATGAAGAAGAAGAAGGTGAAGAGAGCCAGAGCGCGCGCCGGCCGCTGATGAGTTTCTTGTCGACTCCGCACGACATAACAAAAAGCTTAACCACTCCGGTGTAAAAATGCTGATGCGGATGCAGCGTAGTCAGCGGGTGTAATCATTTTAGGGGCAAAGCTCCTTCGGGTGTGGGTCTGTCCCTCCTCCTCTGTAGTAGTAGTAGTAGTAGTAGTTAGTAGTAGTAGTAGGTAGGTAGGTAGGTAGCCACGTGTAGTGGAATGTACCCACTCCACGTGATAAAGATGACGATGACGCAGTATAGTGGAATGTACCCACTACACGTGATAACGATGAAGTATAAGCGTGTTCCAGTATAGTGGAATGTACCCACTACACGTGATAAAGATGACGATGACGCAGTATAGTGGAATGTACCCACTACACGTGATAACGATGAAGTATAAGCGCGTTCCAGTATAGTGGAATGTACCCACTACACGTGATAACGATGACGATGACGCTGATGACCATGAAGTATAAGCGCGTTCCAGACCACACATTCTCTTTCTGCCATGGATGAAAACGATCGAGCTTCGCCCACTCATCATCATTCACTTCGTGGATATGGCGTGATTTTTTCATCCATCAGAAGCACGACCGCTTGACCTTTCCGTTATAACTTTCCGTACAGAATAGAAAAAAAAAGAATGACAGTAGCGGTGCTCAAAACGAGCGGGCGTGGTGTCTGGTTCCCGGAAAAGCCTAGCAGACGACAGCTGCTAGGGACTGCTCAAAGCGCGCATGCGCATATTCACCGCTGCGCTCCGCTGTGCGGCGCTGTTCAGCTCGGCGGTCGACGCTCGCGCGTTCAGGTTAAAAAAATGGGCGGGTGTACCCATGTATGATGGGCAGTTTAGTGCAACGAAATCTAAGGCGATATTAAAGTGGACGTCTTTGCAGCATCGAAGAACGTGATTTCGACTGAAGCTATTACACAGCATTTATTATTTTCATACCAGAATTCCCCATGACGTATACATTAACCGGTCTGACCATTGATCAGCACGCAAAGATCGCGAACACAAGAGAATATAAATGCAATACATCGTCCTTTAGCAACTCTTTTTTTTTTCGAGAAAGATCAGTCTGTGGAATCGACTTCCTTAGGGAATTTCTGCCACCGATACGTGGTTTTCTAGAATAAAAATTATTGAATTCTTTTACCACTAAGCCTTAAACATATCCTGCATTCACCTGGCAGTCACCATGATCTGTACCATATCCCGATTGCAAACCATCTCGTTTTCTTTTAGTGATTTCCTTGCGTCTTGTAGTGTACCACTTACCCCTGTCGCGCTGTTGAAATTATTCCTCACATTGCCATTAACTATTAGCATTGTCCTTCCTGCTTTCTCTTCTTGTTTTCACAATACATACATTTGCGACGCGGCTGTGCATGTTTGTGTCGGCGTAGAGTAATCTACACTTTTGTTGTTGTTGTTGGCGTAAATTATGTAAAGCTGCAATTTTCATGTTTGTTCTTTTTCTGAACGCCCCCCCCCCCCCCCGCTGTAATGCCTGCATGGGCGCTGTGGGTACTAAATAAATAAATAAATACATAGGGAGACACCCGCACCCTCCACCGTATCGCGATGTAATCGATACATCGTAAAAGTATTTTACTGTTTCCCTCGTGGATCGCCCGGCGGCTTCAACTCCTCAGGACTCTTCATTAAAGATCTTGACTGACTGACTGACTGACTGACTGACTGACTGACTGACTGACTACTGTGATACATATACATCTTGCTACTGTATCTCGATACAGCAACAAAGCTACGCAAAAGTATCTCTAAGATGCTAGCGCGATACTGTCGCGGAGGCACGACGACGAAGTGTGGCTCTTGCACAGCGGTTTGTTACCCTGTAACTGTTGGCGATTTTTCATGTTTCTCACACAGCCATCGGTATTTTATTTGGCTACACTAGAAGTAGATTTGCCTGCGTACCCTCCAGGCATGCCGCCGCCGTCGGCGGGCCCCTCGAGGAAACGGAACTGCGAACTCAGTGACCACGACAGTGAGCACACCGAACTGCATTCGGCGAGCAGTGACGATTCTGACGAAGATTTCATGCCTTTTTACAGTCGTGAACCAAAACGAAGATCTCTGGGTGTTTCACCAGCTTCAGCTTCAACCACATGTACTGTGAAGACGAAGGACGCTTGCAGAACTACGCCGTCTTTTAGGTGCGAAGCACCTTAAGACCGCACAATGTCCATAAACAGCCGTCCTCCACAGCAGATGTGTGAACAAACCGAAACATCTCTGAACAAAAAGGTTATCAAAGGCTGTTACCAGAACAAACAAAATACCGACATTTAACCACCCATCAATCAAATCATATGACAGAACAAAAGTTAACAAGAACAAAATAGAAGGCCACAACACCATAAAAGCGGCGACGCCAACAAGCTACCCCGGTGTTGAAGGCACAGCAAGCGGCGGCTAAACGCCAGAAGCGTTATCTACCGGACCTGGGCACTCACATTCCCGCCAGGGGTCACTGATAAAGGCGCGCGCTCTGCGCAGTCTCACCGTCGCCATGGGCGAGAACGCACATAAGGCGCTCCTTGCAGCAGCAAAGCGGCAACGCCACGACTCCGACCCCGATCTATGAGCTCGAGAAGCGGCAGCAAAGCGGCAACGCCGCCAAGCCAATCATGTCACGGATAATTCACGATCCGGTGGACACTGCTTCGCCCCATCATCAGCATTCACTTCGTGGATATGCGTGGATTTTCCTTTTTGTGCCTGTTACACCATTGGACAACCTGAGTCACCTGAATCGGCAGACCATCTCGAGAAAATTCGTCTCTGGCTCCAAACGAAATCAAAGATGTTCGAGTCAACCCCCGCAAGAACGTCTTGGCCACCGACCTTACGCACCAGTCACCTGGCTTGCTCTAACAAGGGTCACAGACTTCGACGGCATCAAGGTCGGAGCTCACATTCCACTTTACTAGTACATGTTGGATAGGTGTAATATACGGCATTCACATCTCCATTTCTTGTGGCGACCTTCCAATGCTCATCAAGGATGTTAGTTATGATAGTGACATCGTCCATCTCTCACTTCTGTGATGTTCGCGTTGTGTAAGGATTGTCTTCAAAGGCGACATATTGCCATCCCACGTGAAGGTCGGACACTTTCGTCAAGTGGTCCGCCCATTTACACCAAGACCACACCGTAAATGTAAAAAAATGGGTCATGTGAGCGGAGCTTGTACGAACGCGGCGATTAGCCGCCTCTGTGCATAGCCACACAATGCGAAATCCTGCCGAACAACTGCTTTGGATCACTGCATGGATCGCACGAAGCCTGCAACAAATGCATGGATCACACGAAGCCTCATCAAGGGGACTGTCCATTAGTGAAAAAAAGAATGTAGTCTCCTGAAACCGATGGTAAGGGACGGCTCAACGCACAGAGAGGCTGCTGATGCTGTGAGAAATAAGCAACGGTGCTCGCGTCGGCGACGAACGTCCAAGACCACTGCTGCCCAATCTAGACAGACACCGCCATCTCCAACACTGGCAGACCGTCACACTTTTCTTAAGCGACAGCTAGCACAGCGGATGTCGCGTGGCCCTCACTGCCACCACTGCACACTTACATGGAGAGCCCGTACAGAATACCCCGCAATACGCTTCATCGTCAACAAATGATTGCCACAGCGAAAACCTACAAGTCCTCGCTATCACGAGGCCTCTCATGACAACGATGCGCACTCTCCTCAACAGAACGACAACTCCGTCAGCCCAAAGACACCATAAATATGGAAGGTTGACTAACACACTGATCGCCAGGGGCGCGATTCTCGATTTGTCCACCTTGCGTACTGTCCACTTCGGACTCCACTGATTTGCTGGAGATCGGGAAGCAGCGCGCCCCCCTGTTTGCGGTCATTCTCCCGGAACGTCATATTAACGTCACGAAGCTTTCCCAACTCTCGACACAAATGAGAAAGACGGAATGCGTTTCACCGCAATCAATGCTGCCCCCAGAGATCCGCTTTTGAACGCACATCTCGGAGGCCGTGCACAAACTCTTATCTCGTTAGCCCTTGAATTAGGTTTAACGCGGCTGCTCGCCTGACGCACCTGGAAGGTCGGTATGCATTCCCTGTATCGTTCTCCAAACATCTCAACACGTTCATACACAAGTTCAGACTTATCAAGTGTGCATAAGAGTCCTGTTACCGTACATATCGTCCGATTTCTTTCTCTTTACGCTGGGAATGTACTGGCGGGTTCGGTGCGTCGGCGTGGTGAAGAGCGCCATGACGTCACGGCTCGCCGCTTTTATTGCGATAGCAATTATATGGACACTCGCGGCTGGTTTTCGCCGTCGGCGTCGGCGTCATTTGCCGTATGTGTATATGTATATATATAACCGGGCCCGCGCGTCGTTCGTGAGCGTGAAAAGACGCGAGGCCCCCCCCCTCGCGTCCCTCGAGCGACCTTCGATTTTACGAGCGGGGGCGCGCGCGTTATCTCCCCTTCTCGGCGGCCGACAGCGGGCGGGGGGGGGGGGGGGGGGGGCGACGTTCGATTTTACGAGCGCGGGCGCGGGCGCGCGCTTTATCTCCCCCTTCTCATCTCCCCTTCTCGGCGGCCGGGCCGGCGTACCCTTCTACGTGCTGCGCTCTCAACGCGAAGAGAATTCTCTTAAACAAGCGTTTTCTAGAGTTGCGTGAGATCCGATCCAAAAAGAGTTAGCTACCAGCCTCACTTTGTATAACATTACAATTTTTTGCTATCGCATTCATTGCTTCACCCTTGCGGTGAAACTGTGACTTTTTTTTCGAGTAACTGAATGCGCTCCGCCGAAGTGGACATGTCCAGTAGGTGGACACATCGAGAATAGCTCCCGCGCTTTGTTCATAAGAAACGCCTCCATTATTTCTCTCTCCAATTTGTTGCGTTTATTATCAACAAAGCTGGCGATCAGTGTGTCAGTGAACCTTCCATATTTCTTTCCAAAGACGAGATGACGTTCTTGGAAGGCCATGTGTAACTAACCTTTAAGTTTGGGTTTTAATTAGACAGGGCTGGCTTTCAGTTATTGATTATCTTCTGTTTGACACAGCATCTTCATTCTTGCGGTTTCGCTTTGTGTTCATATTCTTTAACCAGCTGCCACGTTTTAGTTGCCTTAATATATTGCTTTCCGTGCTGATTGGAAGGAGCATGCGCTGTGCCGTGTTTTAAAAAGAGCTAGATGTGTGCACTCACATGTTAAACTGTGATAATGTGTCTTTTAGTGTGATTCGACAATTGCCATGCGCGTCTGTATAATCAACTGTGTGTCGGTTCGGGTTCTGTTAAGATAAAGCGTTCATGGTTGTTGCTATTAGTGCTTTTTGTGCGTGTGGCCTCTTGACAGTGGTGACACCGTCAACAAGGGGGGGTCAGCTTTGGGCCGTCCAGAGATCCCAAGATTCGGGGGGTCATGCTTAGCCTGCCCGTCCCAACGTGGGAGAAGCCCACTGCGTGGTAGTCGCGTCTCTCAGGACTCTAAATAAAGTTCCACCATCCATCCATCCATCCATCAATTAAAGCTCAGCTGGTAGTTCAGCACTGTCCAGATGTACTGTGTGTTTCGTACCGTCTTTCGTGCTGATTTATTTCGCAAATGTCGCACCAACTTGCCCTGACAAAAGCACTGCTAAACACCTAGAGTGCTCCGCACTGAATAGTGAATTCATACACAGACAGCCCACCTACGCACTGTTACTCGTAGGATTGGTCTGATTACCCGTATCTAGAATGGTGTGTCCTGTTCAATCCAGACAACATTTGCACGATGTACCCTTGTTTTTTCTTTTCTTGTTGATTACTTTATTTTGATTTGCCATTCTGATTTGCCATGTAACGTTGATTGATGTGCTAGTGTCCATTGTATTGTAGTAAGCGAAAAAGAGAGTCGTGACAGATAGCTTCGAGCATTCGCCATCCGCAATATCTTGCTTGTTCGGCCGTTTTTTAGACGAAATGAGGAATGCCAAATTCAGCCTGTATGTTGAATAAGCGCTGTGTTATACTAAGTTCACCTTGCTATTCTCCAGTGTAACGTCGGGATTGAGGGTACTGTAAAGACATGGAGATGGTTGCCTGCGCGACTTCGTTCGTTCGACGCTTGCAAGAATGGTGGGCTTCTCCTAGCTATAAGGCAAAGCATCACTTTTGAGTGTTGCACATGTTTCTACGATAGATTAAGCTATTTTATACAGCACCATTGGACAGAAAACCAGTTTCTGAGCATGGCGTGCGAAATGAAACACCTAAAGCGAGACGCAGTCCCAAGCACCTTTTCCTGCGAGCTCAAACTGCGCAGCCGCTTCCTTTGAACTGTGGCGTTCGATGAGAAACATTGTGGCGAACCTGCAGGCTCGCCAGCCTTTGTGAATATCAATGAGGTATTTACACCATCAGGTCTCCGTGATTAGTTTCTAAATTCTTTATTGCAATATTATCTCAGTACCTATATGGCGCGCATTATACGCTGTCTCAGCAAAAGCGTTGCGTAGTACAGCTATGAAATAGCCTTCTGGGGTACGTAGTGCAAGACTACGCTTTTTAATTATACCCCCCTCCCTTTTTAAGAAATCCCCCCTCTCCCCCCTACCGCAGCCCACCGCAGCCCTCCAAGGACACAAACTTGAATAAAGACTTGTTAACAACAACATGAGTACGGAGCCGGATATATCGACTCTGGAGAGGATCAGAAAAGTCATTTACACAGTTCATTAGATATGAAAAATACGTTATAGCGCGACAATAAAATTAAGGCAATTTTACGACTTTTCGATACACAGAATCATTCGTTCTATCTGGGTTCGATATAAGCGGGTTGGCCGGCACATACATTTGGTATGTTGTCATGTGCGGTTTTATAGACGTTTTTTATCCCACTCCTCTAATATTAGCACTTGAAGGGAAAATGATGAAGTTATTGGTGTCTACGCAGCTGCTACCTGCATTTGCTGCCGTCGATGATGTAGCTGCTGAGTATCCTACATTGGCTCACGGTAGGAGAGCAGTAAAGATGGAACTGAACTTTGTTCTCTGTAATCTTATTTTAGAGGACTAACATTGAGTTCGTCGTTTTTGTTACTAACCTTGCATCACATGTAACCGTTTTAGTTTCATGAGTGTTGTCAATTGCATACTCATATTGTCCGGCATTTGTAGTGGAAACATTTGTTATGTTGTCACGTGTGGTGTATAAACCTGTGTGTAATATTTTGCACTTCAAAGGAAGATGAATAAGTAATTGGAGTCTACGCAGGTGCTGCCTGCATTTGCTGCCCTCGATGATGTAGCTGCTAAGTATCCTTCATCGGCTCATGGTAGGAGTGCACTTATGATGGAAGTAAATTCTATTATTTCTAATTTTATATGAGAAGACTAAAATTCAGTTCGTCGTTCATTGAGAATACTTTGCATCACGTGTTATTTTTTTTAGTTGCACGAGTGCTGTAAATTGCATGCTCATATGCTCCTGCCTTTCTACTGCATACTCCACTGTGTAATATTTTCCACTTCAAGGGAAGATGAATGACTAATTCGTGTCTACACAGGTGCTGCCTGTTTTTCCTGCTGTCGGTGGTGTAGCTGCTCAGTAGCCTTCATCGGCTGAAGGTAGCAGTGCAGTCAAAAGTAAACCGAGTTTTTTTTTTCAATGTTGTTTGAGAGGACTAACATTCAGTTCCTCACTTGTTAACAAAACTTTGCATCACATCTAACTTTTTCAGCTGCACGAGTTTTGTCAATTCGATGCTCATATTCTCCTGTGTTTGTGCTACATGCATTGGATAAGTTGTTCCTCATGCGTGGTTTGTGCACCTCTGTATCGGACTCTAGTCTAAATTTTGCACTTCAAGGGGAAATGAATGAGTAATTGGTGTCTGCACTCGTGCTGCCTCCTTTGCTGCTGTCTGTGGTGCAGCTGAAAAAGCCTTCATCGGCTCTCGGTAGGAGTCCACTAAAGTTGGAACCGAATTTTGTTCTTTGAAATTTTATTTCAGATAACTGACATTCCGTTCGCTGGTTTTTTGACAAACTTTGCATGAATTACAACTTTGTTAGTTTCATGAGCATTGTCAATTGCGTGCACGTATTACCACCCCGGAATTTGTATTACATACTGTTGTTATGTTGTCATTTGTGGCCTATTCATCTCTGTATCCTACTTCTGTGTATAATATTTCGCACTTCAAGGTGAGGTGAATAATAATTGGTGTCCACGCAGGTGCTGCCTGCATTTGCTGCCGTCGATGATGTAGCCGATGAGTAGCCCTGATCCGATCAAGGTAGGTGTGCAGCCAGTGTATGTTCATCCACTGAAGTTTCATTTGAGAATATTAACATTCAGTTCGTAGTTCTTTAACAATTATTTGCATCCGATGCATTTCTTTAGTTGCGTGCGAGTTGTAATTTGCAGGGTCATATGCGCCTGTAATGGTGCTACATACATTTGTTGTAATATTGTTCTGCTGCCACGAGCATTTTTTTTTCAGGCATTTCTCGCGTGCACTCCTCCTAGAACATAACAACAGAGCGGCGGCGTTTCCCATGCTCCAGGCACGCTTACTTTCGATATCGCCCGGATCTGGGCCTTCATTTTCGTCTGCGAATATCTAAATTACGGATGTTGTTGGGCATTTTTCAGAATTCTGTACGCCATATTCAAGCCCAATATCTTTTCCGAAGAACTTATTGTCATCAAGTCAATTAGAAAATTAACTAAGGAGTTCTCAGTAATTAATCATTTGAACACAACCTCACGTGTGGCAAAGTAGGTTCGCCTCGATGTAGATTTCGTGTGCGAGGACATGTGCTTTACTGTCATATAATTGATATAAAAAGTGCCTTTAGCCTTAGGAAAACACCCTGTATACGTGGGCGGGGTAGACCACGTGCGTCACTCACCCTTCTTTATGAATGCGGTCCTGGAAACAGGCCCAAGCCACTGGTACTACGGCGGCGTCTGGCGACCTCTCGGGTGGTAGCCCCTGGTGAATGGCAAGGCGCTGCTGCTTGTTGTATCCGACCCAAGCACAGCGGCAGTCACTCGAGTAAACGACGCTTACCAGCGGGAACGCCAGAACCAATCTTAGCACGTACATTTTCTTCCTGGCTTACAAACTTGTGGAGGAGCCACACCGCTGCAGTAACAAATGAAAGACCAGGTCCATCTTATAGAAAATAGAAACAGAACAAGGAGCTCTGTATGAAAGGATTTTTTAGATACATTTTTTTAGCTCATAGGACCGGACACCGCGGTTCATGAGCACAGTCACTCCACGAACGGCGCCCGCTCAGTGTCGGGGCCATTGAAAGAATATATATATGCACCGGGTTCTTAAAAAATTCGGCAGATTCCACGTACCTTGGGAATCGATGTTATGCGAAGCATGCGGAGGGAAGGTGACTGTGTTGTAATGTTTTATTGAGCGAAACGTTACGAAATTACGCTAAAGATATGTACAAATGTTGTACGCACAGACATAATTGATGTTCCACAGTCGCATATGTTTTGCATAACAAGTTGTTTACAGTAGCGTAACGATGCCAACAGCAACATGGGCAGTAGCAACACCAGAAGCGGTAAACTGATATGTAGCGCTTGTGCTCGCGAGGATGGTAGCCCTGGACACTGCAACATATATCAACTTCATTGGATGGTGCTTTACTATAATTGATGTTAACCCGGCTGTATGATCGGAGTACATATGTAATGTTTATAAAATTGGATAGCCAGCACCGCAACGACAATGGACGTCGAAAAGCAGTTCCGAGACCTGGCGTGGCTCTGTGGTAGAATGCTTGACTGCCACGCAGAATGCTTGGGTTCGATTCCTGTTGGGACCTTGACATTTATTATTTGCATTCGTCCGGTGAACGCTGCTGATGATGTCAGCTTTTTAACGCTCTGGCGTTAAAAGTACCAATGTTTGTCTCGCCTTTCCTGGGTAGTCTAAACTGTCAATCACCTGTGGCACATACCCGCATACCTGTGGCACATACCCGCCCCGGGGTATGTGCCACAGAGTTTGCCCGAAAGAGTTTGACGACGTACACGACGGGATTGTCATTATTCATGTCACGACCAGCGAGTCATATTCGTCAAACCATCTTATTCTCACATACTAATTTTGGTCTACCCCAAGTTAAAGGGGTAATCACGAGATCACCCAGACGTAGGCGGCTAGATAGATAGATAGATAGATAGATAGATAGATAGATAGATAGATAGATAGATAGATAGATAGATAGATACGTAGATAGAAACGCTAAAAGTGCCTGCAGTACGCAAAGAAATGCTTCGCATTTAAAAGATGTGTCCAATATTATCGACATTGACGGAAATGCGGTATTCGTTCGATGCATTCACAGCTGCTTTTTCTGTAGCCGCAGATATGTTGAGCTTGTTAAAGACATAATTTGGGACAGTAATTAAGAAAGCTAAATTATTATCTTGTAATTATCGAACTTATGGTGTTATGTCAGATAGGATAATTGTGGTACCTCATGCGAAGAACCCATTGCAGCTTTGAGATTTCGAAAAAGCGGCCTCAAACACTGATTATGACGTCATGAAGTGCAACCAAATTCAACTACGAAACCGAATCCGAAGCATCGATGAGAGCAGCAACAAGCAGACAATGATATTACGTCACTGCTTAAGACAACGTTTACACAGAGGTGTAGTTCTTCCGCGTTGGTAAACGTGGTGCGCCATGCTTCCTATAATGGCAAGCACAGCCCGCACACCCTCACAACGAAGTCGTTTGATGGTTGATAAAACGACCCTCACTCATTCTGGACGTCTCTGAAGAACATGGCAGTTGCGTTGTTCCGCGTTTCGGCTTCGCCGTTGAATTGGGTTGAATTTCATTGCACCGCAAAAATTACTAGAGGCGAGTTTTTTCGAAATCTGACAGCTCAGTGAATTCTCCGCATGAAGAACTTGAACTGTCTCGTTTGAAATAAGTGCCTAACTCCACAAACTAAAAAAGGTAATTAATTTCACTTTCTTAATTACAGTCGCAAATGATGTCTTTAGCCATCGGCGAATGTCTGCGGCTACAAAACAAGAAATGGTGATGACATCGAACGGGTTTGGCATTATATATATATATATATATATATATATATATATATATATATATATATATATATATATATATATATATATATAATTGCAGGGAACAATTTCTAGGACGCCGGTAAATAATATGAATAAAAGGAATCAGACACACGTCCGAAAAACAGTGAATTCTTTGCGTTTCGGCCGTGGGACGGGCCTTCATCAGAATAACAGAAGTGACTGGTGCTACAGCATATAAGCGCATACGTTTCGGTTCCAATGATCACGTGAGCACAAACATCATAAAAGCAAGCACAACAAGAAAAAATGAAATATATCTATTGGGGCCCCTTATCACAACAACCTTCTGATAAGCAATCAATTTACAAGTAGCGACACGTGCATAAGGATTACGGGTGACACAAGCAATAAGATCGACACCAGTCATTGATGCAAGACACTAAGTTTCCCGGCACTTTCATTTCAAACCACCTGCGATTGTATTAAACTTGAAGATGAAAGACGATTCGCGCACTTCCCTATCATGATGCGTTCGGAAACCAGCCTCCAGAACCGTGGCTGTGATGTTGTCAAATGAGTGGCCCATTACGTTAGCATGCTTTGATATTGGAAGGTAAGTGAACCGATATGAGACTTGTGGTTGTTAAACCGATATCGGAAGGGTGTTTCGGTTTCGCCTACATATTGCATTTTGCAGATTGAGCATTCCAAGAGATTATGAAAGTGCCGGGAAACTTAGTGTCTTGCATCAATGACTGCTGTCGATCTTATTGCTTGTGTCAACCCGTAATCCTTATGCACGTGTCGCTACTTGTAAATTGATTGGTTATAAGAAGGTTGTGATAAGGGGCCCTGTTACGTTCTGCCGCTCGTATGTCAATCGTGCAGAATAGACAGGCGGCACTGTACGTTATACAACTACTTTTTTCGGCTCTCTCTCCGCACGGTCTTTTGACTGTGCGCTTATCTCTGGAGCGCAAACGGCTTCCCTCGAACGGCTCGTTTCGGCGCGGCCAGGCGGCAGCTCTCCGCGGCTCCGGTTACATGACCTTGCTACTGCTTCCTAGAGAGCAAGCTCGGGTTGAAGGTCGCGGCGTGGCGACGCGCGGTCCGAATGCGAGGGGAGCGATGACAGGCAAACACCTCTTGCTTCCCTTGACCGTCCGGGAGGACAGTGGCGGCCTGTTCCCCATTATTTTTAACGACCGGCACCGCGGTTCCGTCTCGCTGAGTGCGGGAATACGGCGTAAAGGCGCCAGGGCTACAACACCGATATATCTCAGGCGTGGTATGCGAACCCGCTGTCACTTCTGGTGTTCGGTGCGAGTGTGCCTGCGGACACGTTGCGCAGAATGTGTAAACAACTTTGCAATAAATCTACGCAGCGAGGAATCGCTGAGAGCGTGTGAGGAAGAGGGAGAGAGCCATGATGAGAAAGAGTGCCAAGGCCTGTCGAAACTGTTAAAACACTGCTATCGAGATTAGGTCAGCCCTAAAAGGAGTGGCTTAAGTTGGCGGTAAACAGATTGGCTAACAGAATGTTGAGGCGGACCAGCAGTGGTCACCTCCCCTTTTCTTTGTTTACCGCAACGGAATAAAGACTGGAGGGAATTCGCTTTCTTTCAGTCTAGGCTGCAATCACTTAACTGACACATCAGTAAGACTCCGTACGATGTAACTTTTGTCTGGGCCGTAACCACTCGGTGGTCGATCAGTGAGACGAGGTTCTTTGTATGTAGTAACAGTGCTCTAGGCTCTAACTTAAGAGAGTTAGGTAGAAGAGTAAGACGCTGTTTACGTCTATGTTGTTGTCAGTGTGCTTCGGCAAGCTGTAAATATCTGACTGTAAATATTTTGCTACAATATATCTTCAAGTTTTCATAACCTCCAACCTGCCTCCTGCTTCATCAACGCCGATAATTATCTCCTTGACGAGACTTCGATCTTCCTCAAGGAGAACACAACACGAACAAACTGAACTGGCGCAGTCGGACAGGATCGGCGAGCTCTACAACATCATTCACTGGACCAGCGCTGAGCAGAACAAGTTCAAGGCATCCAACGGCCACCGGCTGAAACGTCGAGACGATCCCACAGCAGCCAACTCCGGCACCGTGGAGGAGATTCAGGGATGACAGTGCATTCAGCAACAGGTGAGCAGGATTTCTTGCGTTCTTCTCAAGTTGGCATGGCAGTTTATGTTTAGAGCAAATGGTGAGGACACGCAGTGGTGCAGAAACAATGGAGTCTAATGGAGTTGAAGGTGCGAGTGTGGCGGAAATGGATCGGAGTCGAGAACCATCAAACGATGGCATTCTAAATTCTGATGAGTCAGATCAGGCGAGAGCGCCTACTGAGAGGCAAAAATCTATGCAGCAGGCACCTCAGATTTTGCCAAATTCAAGTGATACAAGAACTCTTGAACTTGAAATTCAAAGACTCAATCTCCAGATTGAGTACGAAAAGCTATTGCAAAGTAGAACAAATCCTGAACGCCTCAATGGCACGTTGTCCAATTCTGGGTCAGAGACGGGTGATCCAAGGCGACTGGGTTTTGATTCTATCCAGCAATGTTCAAAAGTGCTCAAAGGGTTTCGGCTGCCGAGTGACGCTGATGTACCATTATGGTTTGAGGAGGTTGAAAAACTTTTTGCTACTTACCGGGTACCGTATGAGAGTCGCGTGCATTTGGTTATGCCAGCCCTAACTGAACGCGTTCGTTACCTACTGCGTAACCTTAACCCCGAAGAGAGTGCAGATTACGAGTCAGTTAAGGCGGCAGTGCTGACGGAACTCAAGCTTTCTCCGGCAGAGTATCTGCAAAGGTTTGAGAAGGCAGTAAAGCGGAAGGAGGAGACATGGTCACAGTTCGCGTCCCGCGTCAAAACGTACTTCTCTTACTACCTCCAAGTGAGAGAGGCCGACACGGTAGGCGTGATGGCAGAACTCATGGTCGCGGACCGTATAAAATCGGGACTTAGTACGGAGGGTCTTGAGTATGTGAGACTACGAGAAGGCGAGGGATGGCTTAGGCCAACTGAGATCGCTAAAGTACTCCAAACTTTCGAACAAGCGAAAGGTAAAGGGCGTGCTTCAAAGCAACCAGCTGTAGAAATGGGCCAGAAACCGATGACAAGAGTAGAGAAAGGAGCGCTGAAGTGCCACGTATGTCACGGCTCAGGTCATTTCGCAAAAGAGTGCCCGAAGTCTGGTGATAAAGAGAACAACGCCAAGAAGGCTACCGAGCCAAAACAAAAGGTACAAAAGGTGATGATAGCCCAAGAGATAGGGAGTCAAATGCCTGATGGAATGCTTAGTGCAAACGTAAAATCTCTGAAACACGAGGCCGACGGTGCAAATAAATTGCAGTTAATTCCTGTATTATGTGCGGATATACCCACAGATGCGATTCTGGATACAGGGAGCGAGATAACTGTAATACGGGAGAGTCTACTTCCGCGAAGCCTAGTAGAGCCGTCGGGCACGGTAAGATTGGTTTCGGCGTTCGGCAAAACCATTGAGGCGAGGCTAACTACTTTGCCGGTGAAATTAAATAGCCCGCGAGGGGTCCCAGAGCATCAGAGCGTAGACCTACTTTGCGCGCTAACTAATGAGCTCGTCGAGGGCACAGACTGTTTGTTGACCGAGGAAGATTGGAAGCTTTTGTTAAAGGCCAACAGCTCTCTGGCACCCTGTCGACTACCGGCTGAGCCTGCTCATGAGGCAGAACCATCAGATGATAAACCAAAGGTAGTGGCCTGCACTCTTACCTTGGAAGAGAAAGACGTTTCCGGGGAAGATGTGCAAATTGAGGAAGAGAGGGATGCGTCATTAGGCCAAAGAGAAGAGTTCCGCAAAGTGCAGCTGGGTGACCCCACGCTAAAGATATCTTGGCAAGATGCTCGCAGTGGGAAATCAGGCATGTTCATTTCAGACGGACTGTTATACCACTGCGACTCAGTAGCGGGCAGCCGAGTGAGTCAGCTAGTTGTCCCCAAAGATAGGCGCACTGAGGTGATGCGTTTAGCTCATGAGTCACTATGCGGGGGGGCACTTAGGGCCACGGAAAACAAAAGCTCGCATTAGGTACAATTTTTTTGGCCGGGTAAGACGAAGGAGATACTAGAGCATTGTCGTTCGTGCCACGAATGTCAAATTCGTTCAGACAAGCGTCGCACGGATAAGGTGCCTATCACTCCGCTCACTAGACCAGAGCACCCTTTCCAAGTGGTCAATGTAGACGTAGTTGAGCCCCTGGACACACCGTCAGCGAGAGGCCATAAATACGCGTTGTGCTTAGTGGACCTTTGCACGAGGTGGCCAGAGGTAGTACCACTGCGCTCTCTGACAGCTAAGGCTACTTGTGATGCGCTGATTGAGATCTTCAGTCGCACAGGCGTTCCGGAGATGATCTGTTCCGATCAAGGCACTAATTTTAAATCGCAGCTTACGCAATCGATGCTGGAGAAATTAGGTTGCACGCCAAGATTCTCAACTCCAGAACACCCAGAGAGTAATGGGGTTGTAGAAAGGTGGAACCGAGTACTGAAAAACATGTTGTATCATGTCATTCAGAGAGACTCCAAGAATTGGGACAAATTGATCCCAATGGTTTTATGGGCCTATCGGGAAGTTCCCCATGAGGTAGCCGGAGTAGCTCCGTTTCGTCTATTGTATGGAAGGAATCCTACGGGACCACTTTTAATACTGCAGAGGACGTGGACGGGTGAAATGCCGGTGCCTGCAACTTTGAGAGAAAACCCTGCTAAGTATTTACAGCAACTTAGGGAGCAGCTCGAGACTGCCGCTAATATGGCTGAGCTAACTAGTGCAACCCATCAGGAGAGTTATGCTAGTGCATATAATCGCAACACCAGGCTCAAAGCTTTTAACGTTGGCGACAAAGTTCTGGTTTTCGACAATGATCGGAATTCTAAGATGGCAGCTAAATGGCTAGGCCCATTCACAGTTGTTGGACGTGAGCGTGAACATTCTTACCGGGTGGAAACATCTGAGGGTAAAGTGAAAGGTGTCCACGCCAACAACATTCGGCCTTATCATGCCAGGGTCAGCCGTAGTGGGGTCGTTTTCGATGAAGACCATGACTTCGGGGAGGTGGAATATGCTCCGCAACCGGCCACTATAAAGCGGGAAGAGTTAGTGGTGACTAGCGAAAAGGTGGCTCACCTTGGTGCCAACGCACAGGCGGAAATAAAGGCGGTGTTTCAAAAATATCGCACACTCTTTGACGGCACTCCGGGTATCGCAAAGGTAGACGAGCATAAGATAGAAATAGAACCGGGTCACCAACCAAGGAAGGCGTTTTCTTATCGGGTACCGGAACTATTAAAGAAAGAAGTCAGTCCGCAAGTGAACGAACTTTTGGAGTCGAACTTGATCTATCCTACGGAAAGTGAGTTTGCACAACCAGTAGTATGCGTAGGGAAAAAGGATGGGACTATCCGCATGTGTGTGGACTACAGAGCGCTCAATTCCGTCACCAAAGTGGATGCGTTCCCTATGATGAATCCCCAGGAATTGATTTTCAGAGTAGGAAGTGCGCATTTCATTACGGTGGTGGAACTCAGGAGCGGGTACTGGCAGGTACCGATGGAAGAAAAGAGTCAGAAATTCACCGCGTTTGTAACGCATGAGGGTCAGTACGCATGGAGTTATGCCCTTCGGGCTAAAAAATTCCGCGGCAACCTTTCAAAGAATGGTGAATAAACTCTTGTCGCAACATCAGATGTATGCCACGGCATACCTTGATGACATTGCTATTTTTTCTAGCACTTGGGAGGAACACCTAAAGCATCTCGACACTATCCTTCAGGTCTTAGAGAAGGCGGGGGCTGAAAGCTAGTCCGGAGAAGAGTCAGATTGCGCTGTCTCACATCCATTACCTGGGGCATATTGTCGGTTCAGGGACGCATGCTCCAGACCCAGAAAAGATAGCAGCAATTAAGAACCTCGTACCACCGCGCACTAAAAAAGAACTACGCAGCCTGTTAGGACTTTGCGGCTGTTATCGCGAGTACGTCCGGGGATATGCAGAGGTGACGAACCCGCTCACGCTGTTAACAAAGAAATCGGTACCTAATAAGATACCCTGGCCAGAGGAAGCTCAGAGGGCATTTGAGATTCTCAAACAATGTTTGTGCAAGGCGGTGGCGCTAAGCACCCCGAAGCCATCTGAGCCCTACTGGCTTTTCACAGACGCATCAGCTACGGCGGCGGGCGCATGTTTGGCGCAAATGTCAGCCAAGGGAGAAGAGAAGCCTATCGCCTTTGCAAGCCACCGCTTCTCACCGACCCAGATGCGTTGGTCGACGATTGAGAGGGAAGCGTTCGCAATAATATGGGCCTTAAAGAAGTTTGACTACTGGCTTTTTGGGGCCATAGTAAACGTCGTTTCCGACCACAATCCGTTGTCGTACCTAACAACTTCAACTCCGCACGGGGCGAAATTAACAAGGTGGGCGCTGGCTTTGCAGCGATATCATGTGTCGGTACAACATCGGAAGGGAGCCTGTAACGGCAATGCCGATGCGTTATCCAGGCTTCACAACAGTTTATGGAAGCCATCAGGATAGCAATGCCATGCCAACTGGGGGGACGTGAATGTTCCTGCCCACGCGCTGCTGTGTATTGTGGACTTTGTGACTGCCAAGTCAAGAAAGAGACATTAGTGTTTTGACTTCTCGAAGCAGCGATGGTGTGCTTGAATGTTAGCATGTATTTGTTTTCGGTTCATGTATTCTCTTGTCATGTGCCTTGTTATTGATTTTGATGTTTGTGTAAGCTATTGCGTGTATAGGAAGTTCAGTGACATAATCGCGGCAGTGCTTTATCGTATAACTGAGCGTAAAGCAGCCCAGCATACTCTTTAGGGGGGACGTGTTACGTTCTGCCGCTCGTATGTCAATCGTGCAGAATAGACAGGCGGCACTGTACGTTATACAAGTACTTTTTCGGCTCTCTCTCCGCACGGTCTTTTGACTGTGCGCTTATCTCTGGAGCGCAAACGGCTTCCCTCGAACGGCTCGTTTCGGCGCGGCCAGGCGGCAGCTCTCCGCGGCTCCGGTTACATGACCTTGCTACTGCTTCCTAGAGGCAAGCTCGGGTTGAAGGTCGCGGCGTGGCGACGCGCGGTCCGAATGCGAGGGGAGCGATGACAGGCAAACACCTCTTGCTTCCCTTGACCGTCCGGGAGGACAGTGGCGGCCTGTTCCCCATTATTTTTAACGACCGGCACCGCGGTTCCGTCTCGCTGAGTGCGGGAATACGGCGTCAAGGCGCCAGGGCTACAACACCGATATATCTCAGGCGTGGTATGCGAACCCGCTGTCACTTCTGGTGTTCGGTGCGGGTGTGCCTGCGGACACGTTGCGCAGAATGTGTAAACAACTTTGCAATAAATCTACGCAGCGAGGAATCGCTGAGAGCGTGTGAGGAAGAGGGAGAGAGCCATGATGAGAAAGAGTGCCAAGGCCTGTCGAAACTGTTAAAACACTGGTATCGAGATTAGGTCAGCCCTAAAAGGAGTGGCTTAAGTTGGCGGTAAACAGATTGGCTAACAGAATGTTGAGGCGGACCAGCAGTGGTCACCTCCCCTTTTCTTTGTTTACCGCAACGGAATAAAGACTGGAGGGAATTCGCTTTCTTTCAGTCTAGGCTGCAATCACTTAACTGATATATCAGTAAGACTCCGTACGATGTAACTTTTGTCTGGGCCGTAACCACTCGGTGGTCGATCAGTGAGACGAGGTTCTTTGTATGTAGTAACAGTGCTCTAGGCTCTAACTTAAGAGAGTTAGGTAGAAGAGTAAGACGCTGTTTACGTCTATGTTGTTGTCAGTGTGCTTCGGCAAGCTGTAAATATCTGACTGTAAATATTTTGCTACAATATATCTTCAAGTTTTCATAACATCCAACCTGCCTCCTGCTTCATCAACGCCGATAATTATCTCCTTGACGAGACTTGGATCTTCCTCAAGGAGAACACAACACGAACAAACTCAACTGGCCCCAATAGATATATTTCATTTTTTTTGTTGTGCTTGCATTTATGATGTTTGTGCTCACGTGATCATTGGAACCGAAACGTATGCGCTTATATGCTGTAGCACCACTGTCACTTCTGTTATTCTGATGAAGGCCGGTCCCACGGCCGAAACGTAAAGAATTCACTATGTTTTTCGACGTGTGTCTGATTCCTTATATATATATATATATATATATATATATATATATATATATATATATATATATATATATATATATATATATATATATATATATATATATATGCGAGGAAGCAGTTCAATGGCTCCGGCAAGAAATGTAGTCGAAAAAAAGAGGACGACAAACGTACGAAACGCAAATTTTTACTAACGTTTCGGCAGGAGGACCTGCCTTCATGCAGTCTCATGTTTCGTGCGATAACTTCGCACGAAACATGAGACTGCATGAATATTTCTTCGATCAGCCGGCTCCGGCCGACGATCCAACAGCTTTACCTTCGGCTAAACGCTGGACCCCTGCGTCTCGACGGGACAAATACCTTGACATATATATAAGAGCGGTCACGCGAGGTATCATTCAGGCTTACAACGAGCGACGTTCTTTCCGAGGAAACCTATCGAACCTAGAACTGAAAGCTGTAGCGGATCTAAGTGAGCGCGCCGATATCACAATCAAACCTGCGGACAAAGGTGGTGCCGTTGTGGTTATGGACACGATTAAATATATCGCTGAAGCTAGCCGCCAATTAGATGATAGGTCGTTTTACAAACGGCTCGATGCCGATCCGACTGAGGAATATAAATCGATGTTAGATAGCACGATAAAAACACTGATAAAGGATAAAAAAATAAATGATAGGGCAACTTCTCTGATTCCTCTTAATCCGGTCGCAGGTAGATTCTACTTGTTGCCAAAGATTCATAAACAAAATAACCCTGGTCGCCCAATTGTTTCTGGCATAGGCACCGTAACGGAAAGCCTGTCGCGTTACGTAGATGGCCTGATCAGCCAGATACCTCCCACGTTCCAATCATTTTTGCGTGATACCAACCACTTCCTGTCAGATATCAACAACCTTAATGTACCTATCAACTCTCTTCTTGTCACTCTCGATGTTACATCTCTTTACACAAACATACCTCACTTGGACGGCATACGGGCCGTGGCTGAGGCTTACGATCATTCCGCTCTTGATAAGTCCATTGGCAGCTCCACTTTAGCTATACTGCTGGAAATGATTCTAAAGTACAATAACTTTGAATTCAATGAAGTGCACTATGTCCAAGTCAGCGGTACGTCCATGGGTACAAAGATAGGTCCAAATTACGCGAACATATTCATGGGAATCCTCGAGAACAATTTCTTGCCGGGTCGCTTCGTTGAAGCCGTTTTTCTATAAGAGATTCATCGACGACATATTCATGATTTGGTCGCATGGTGAAGCGGAACTTTTGTCTTTTATTTCGGACTTTAACAATGCTCATCCTTCCCATATCATTTTCGCACTCATATTCGCCAAGCACCATTAACTTTCTCGATGTCACAGTATGTCTGCATAGTTCGCAATTAACTACCAAACTGTACCGCAAGCCCACCGACAAAGACACCGGTACTTACATTTTGAAAGCAGCCACAAAAGGCATTGCAAATCCAGCATACCGTATAGCCAGGCCTTACGCTTTAAGCGAATTTGCTCCGAACAGTCTGACTTTGATGCTAATTGTAACGAACTGCGCACTGCCCTTCTTAAACAGAAATATCCGGCCAACTTAATCGATGACGCGGTGATGCGCGCCGACGCACTAGATCGCACAACACTCTGCAATACCAAGGAAAATGCTAAGATTCATTCACAGATTAACTTGGTGTTAACACACAATGCATCGGCTCCTAATATCGCAGTTATTCTCCGAAAACACCACAATATTCTTCAGCAGAGTGAACGCCTCACAAGAGCCTTTACACAACCACCACGTGTCGTATACAGACGAGGCAAAAATCTACGCGATTTGATAAGTTCGTCCAAAACCAAATGTAATGACAACATTCACGTGGTTGGTTGTCATCCCTGTAAAAAGCCCCGCTGCAAAGTGTGCGCTCACATGGAAACGACAACCCTAGCAACCAGCACAGTTACTAACTTCAAGATAAATATAAGAGGCAATTTCAATTGTGACACAAAGAATGTCGTTTATTTGCTAGAATGTTCAATTTGTCATTTACAATACATAGGTCAAACGGAAACTGCTTTTAGGTACCGCTTTAACAATCATAAAGCTCATGTGCATGCCTTTCCTTCCTTACCAGTTTCAAGGCATGTCACCGATGCTGGTCATTCCTTCAATAACATCCGAGCCACAATCCTAGAATCAGGTTTTAAATCACACCATGAACGCGTGGTTAGAGAATCATTCCTTATTCATAAATTCAAAACTCTGTCTAACGGAATGAACGAAAGCTCGGGAGCACTATCTTGGTTGAGCTAGTTTCAGTCTTTGCCTACTATTGCGTCCATAACGCCTGTCACCCGTGTCACTCATGATTGTGAACGTAGAGGCTTTGAGCGGTTCTTATATTGTATCACTTATGTACTTCCGTGTTTTTTTTTCCAAGGAGTATCCTGCTACCTTAGTGTACACGTGAGCGACTGTGCGTAGATTGCTGTTCTGTCTGGTTTTGCGCAGGTTTGCGGTTTTATTTTATCTTGCCTTGTTCTTGTAAACCTGGTTGGATGCATAGAAGTCAGCCTTGCATCTAAGATGTACCATTTCAATATTGCGCAATGTCACGTTGTTTTGTATATAGCCACGCGCACTCATTGGTTTGCAATTGTTGGTCTTCAATCTTATGTCAAGATGTGTAAAATCATTCATTCGGGCCTATACCGAAGCCAGCCGCTTATATATGCGCCCTGCGTGGCCTCTCATCATTTACTCTGACGAAGGCAGGTCCTCCTGCCGAAACGTTAGTAAAAATTTGCGTTTCGTACGTTTGTCGTCCTCTTTTTTTCGACTATATATATATATATATATATATATATATATATATATATATATATATATGCCAAATGCCAAGTATGGGTACGTGCTCACATTTGATTTAAGCGACCACCTACCCATATTTTGCTTCTTTCCTAGATTAATAAGCAAACGAAAAAAAACTACCAGCTCAACAAATAGTATACCGTAGTTTTAACCAAGATAATTTTGCTACGTTTCGATCTATGGTCGAAAGCATCTCGTGGAGCGACGTTTATAATGAGAAAAAAATCCTAGTATTGCGTTCGATATCTTCATTCAGTTAATAAAAGACAAATATGATAGCGCATTTCCTTTGCTGGTAAAAAAAAAACTAACAAAAAGTCTCGAAAGCCATGGGTAACAAGGGAGTTATATAAACGAATTCAAGCACGGGATAAACTATTTGACAAATTTATTAGATTAAAAGACCCAGTTTTACTTAAGGAATAAAAAAAATTCAGAAATTAGTTAGGCTCTGGCATTAAAAAAGCACGGAAAGAATATTACAAGAATAAATTTGCCGCAGTTTCAAACTGTCCAAAGAAAATCTGGAATTGTCTCCATGATTTAATGGGAAAGGCTACTTGTCATCTACCTAGCGAACTAACACTCGATAATATCGAATACAGTGGCGCTGCTTTGGCAGACAAATTTAATGAGCACTTCCTATCTTCTGGAGAATCGTCACGCAAAGAAGACAGAAAGCATGAAATTAATCGGTACATGGCCTCTCCAGTTGTCAGTACTATATTCTTAAAGCCGTGCACTAAGCATGAAGTGTTCACGTTCCTGAGTAATTTAGAAAAGCTTAAGGTTAACAGCGCGAAAATAACACACGGCGGACAGGAGAAAGACGGGACAAGCGCTGACTTCCAACTGAAATTTTATTGACAAGAAGGCTGTTATATATACCTGAGTGAACAGTAAAAAACAGTGAAAAAAGAAGAAAACAGATGCAAAGATACGAAACAACTAAACATCAGCAATCTCTGAGCCTGCTACGCCGACTCTCGCATCCCAAAAAACAGAGCTCCCTGTCTGACAATGCAACTGATGGCTTGCTTACGCACGTGCTCCTTTCACGCGACATCTGAGCAGCCTCACAGATTATGCGCGCGTGGTCTTCTTGAATCTTATCCAGAAGTGTGGTCCTTTCAAACTGCGGAATGCACTCACACGTGCTCACGTGTAGCGCCAGGAAGCCATCTTTGCCATTACGAACGTTATTGGCGTGTTCCCGTAAGCGTTCGTTTAGGCCTCTGCCCGGCCGTCTGGCCCACGTAACACGCGCCGCAAAACAATGGGATCCTGTACACCACGCCCTGCGCACAGTCGACAAACTGCGTCCTGTGCTTGACCACGCACTTTTTACCGCGCCTCATTACGGGGCAGGTCCTGTTTGCCAACTGGGACAACTTGTCAGGAGCACTGAAAACCACTTTCACGTTGAGGCGTTGTCCTATTTTCTTTAGGCGATGTGACACAGAGTGCATATACGGAATGACCGCCAACTTTTTCCCGCTTTTCCGCTGTGGTGCGCTCTTTGTTACCGTCACTGCCCTTACGTTTCCTTTTTCTGAGCATTGCCTCCGCCACAGAAATAAGCAAAAGGCGCGGATACCCTTATCTTTCTAGGCGCTTCGACTGTGCCAGGAGACTAGCTTCCAAGACGTGATGGCAGGACCTCTCTAAGGCGTTCTGAAAACATCACTGTACGATGGCTCTCTTTACTAGTTTGCTATGCGCCGACAAAAACGGCAGAATAGGCTTCTGCGAACGGGGCTCGTAACACCAGCACGTGTGGTACTCCGAGAATGAAATCCTTAAGTCAAGAAAGCGGATGCTCTCTCTCTCCGGCGTCTCGTGTGTCACCCCGAGAGGACAGAGGCATTCACGAAAAGTTTGCAACACCTGCATGACCTTAGCATGAAACATTTCAAAATCACAGTTCAAGATTATCAGATAATCGTCCACATGACGAAAAGTTCTCACGACGGATAATTCACCAAGCCTTTCATTCAAGCCTTTCATTTCAGTTGGAAGTCAGCGCTTGTCCCGTCTTTTTCCTGTCCGCCGTGTGTTATTTTTGCGCTGTTAACCTTAAGTATGCACAACCAACTAGCCCAGTCAGCCACTTTGTTTAGATAAAGCTAATGCCGCAGGAGCAGATGAAATCAAGGCCGAGCCAATTATCACTATTGCCGATCTAATCAGTGCTCCACTACAGCGCATATGTATTGATGCTTTAGACCAAGGTCTTTTTCCAGACAGTATGAAAATTGCAGGAGTGGTTGTTTTGCACAAAGGTGGGCCCTATGACAACATTGATAATTACAGACCTATATCTGTCCTACATTTGTTTTCTAAACTACTGGAATATTTGGTAAAAGATCGACTATGTAATTTTTTTTGACAGTAGACTGGTCCTTGTGAAAGAACAGTTCGGAATTCGTGAGGGGAATTCAACGGAGATGGCACTACTTAGCGTAAAGGAAAAGATACTTTCTAATATAGATGAAAAGCGATTCACTATTGGACTTTTTTTAGACTTCAAAAAGGCATTCGATTCCATTAAATACGATATTTTATTTTATAAGCTGCCGTTTCACGGCATTCGAGGAGTAGCCTTAAAATTAATTCGCAGTATATTCTTCCCATAGACTGCAGTACACGTGTTTTAATGGCGTCTACGTTAACGGTCACGTAGGTACATTGCACCACATACCGACCACCCGAATGAGCGACATTTTCCTCAAACACAAGGACAGCGTCAAACATCATTTGCCTGCCTTCTGGACGAAACTTCACTATTATATTCCATTCTTTCAAAACACCTCATTGCATTCCAGTTTCATAGCTAACAGTCATACAGGTTCACGTCGATCCCCGCATCGCCGGCTCTTCGGCACCTGGCGCAGCCCTTCTCAGACGTCAAGCCTTGGCTTACCACGTTTCTTTCATGGTTCCGGTGACCACTTCACCTGAGTATCACCACTTTCTTAGTCGTTCTGGCTTTATCAGAATGATAAACGGCAACCGATCTGGGTCAGTGCTACAGCACCAAGTTGGTGGCTTTCAAAGCAAAATCTATTGGATTTTTTTTTACTAATTGAAAGGGCATTCACTACTGAATATTTTCATTCCCTCTTTAATAAATCGCGTGGGGCTGTTCTGTCCTTCTCTGGAACAGGCGGTGACTAATTAGCTAGCGGAGCTCTTTAAATCCGATATTTTCATCCACTCCAAATTACCTCTGGACACCGCTACCCCTCCTCTTTTATTATTAATATTCGCTTTAGACCCGTCATACATTCGGGTGGTACGGGACACCCCGACAGTATTTTTATTTATTTTTTGCATAGGGGACAAATTCGGCCATACCAGATAAGTCGACCCATACAGTGAACTGAATCGTAAAAACCATACAAACACGAACAACGAATATTTGACCATGACCGGCACCCTTCAACAGAAAGACGAAATTCTCGCCGCGGGCACATACGCGAGCCCCTTTAGCACTGCTAACGCAATAGCTGAATTCTTCGGTGTGGAACCAGTATCGCGACACTTAATTGTAGATTTACGGAACAAGGCTAAAAAAGCCGCATAGCCGCCCAAAAATCCCACCTTTCCGAACAAAACAAGACGCCGAGAATAGGTTTTGCAGTAAACCATGCGTCGTGTGGCGTTTATGAGTGCAAGGACATTTTTTAGGACGGAACTATAGTTGGGACCGTGTGGGACCAGAAACATTGTGTGTGGCTCACGCTAGGATCGAGTGGGCGTACCGTCAATATTGGTGGCGCGATGTCACGCGACGGACTCGGAACGTGGCACCGCATCAACGGAAGTTTGACAGCTGCAAAGCACGTGAACGTTATGGACTACGTGTTCATTCCGTACGCGCTTGAAGGGCGATTTACGTATGGTGATTATTACCGTCAGTAGGACCTGTCGCCTACACATGCGGCGAAGTAAGCAAAGCAGCTCCTCTGCAAATGCGGCCTGTAACAGCTGCTATGGACATCCGAATGTGCCGACACGAATTGCATTGAGCATGCGGGGGGCATGTTTAAGGATCAAGCTTTGCAAGATGTCAGCCATCAGCGAATCTGCAGACGCCCCCCTAGAATGCGGTGGAGACTGTATGAGACTGTCTTAAAGGGAGGAAAAGGCGTTCATAGACTTCCTGTATCTGTCACTCCTACACCGGGTGCAGGCTGTAGGAGGCATGACGCGATACTGACGTGTTAATCACGTCACACCGCTTTTGACAAAATGAACCTCCTCACTGCACCATCCAAAATCGTTGCCTAGTGCAAGATCGCGCGTGGCTCCAGGGAAAAGTTACGAGTGGGACGAGCACGACATATTTTCTGTCAAGAAGTGCAGTGCAATGTTTGAGTGTTTCCAGCACATTTGCATTCGACACAACTATGCACGCAATATTATCGAAATGCATTATGGGGCACTGCAAACGACTTTTTTTTTCATAGAATGCTACGCATAAGTTTTTATAGCAGGAGAGGGTGTATAAGAAGGAACACGAAGAAAAGCACATCATGATACCAATAATTTCTGCATAGCGACGATGAAGTTGGAAATAACGAACTGCTCCCCATGAGTGCTTACGGGATGGGTGGCAATTTATGAGTCCTTGCACACGCTTGGCACTACGTGTGTGAGTTTGGAATCTCGAATGGTAAGTTTCCACAAATCGGCTGACTTCACTCCTACGTTCCTAACATTAGGTGTACGTAATAAACTAAGGGATACAGTTTTATTTCACCCAGAAAGTGGTTCAAGTTCCAGCAATATCTATAATAATACAGTTGTTAGAGTTCAAACAACGATATGATTTTAGAGACGGCGTAGTGGAGGGCTCCGGTAATTTCAACCTCCTAGGGTTGTTTAACGTGCACTTTATCTAGCATTTTCCCCTTCATCGAAAATGCGGCCGCCGCGGCCGGGATTCTAGCCCGTGACCTTAGGATCAGCAAGCGAGCATCATAACCACTAGACCATCACGGCGTTCAGGCAAAATGACGAGGCGGAAAATGAGTCATATTGCGTGCACTTTTTGTAGACGTCGAGGGCGTTGGATAATAATTTAGATTAGCCTTCCGCTGTCCCACAATACTGTAACATTCATAAGCAATAGTAAGCTACACAAAGTATGCGTTAATCAGAGTCTGAGTGCCCTAACCACCATCGTAGGATCAATATATAGCTCTGGAGCAAGGCGTCGAAATTCATTTTATCAAAAACCATCACACTCCATTGTAGCAGCCGCTCGTGGCATTTTTATTGAATGTGTCTTATAGGGACAGGGAGAAAGAATGCAAAAGTAACTATAGAAACGAGAAAATAGAGATAGCAAGGCGTTGGAAGGCTAGGTAATGATATAATACACAGAAATAAAAAGCGTTCTGGCTGTATCGGGCATGCGCTCTCTGCGCTGCCTGCCTTATCATGATAGCGCTGCTATCATGCATTTCGCCAATATAAGAGCGTGACAATAAGCCTTGCATTCATTCTTCCTGCCATCGTGTAGTTGCCTCGATCATTACTAGGCTAACGTCCCGAACGTTGCATGGTGTCAGAAGTGGGCACTTCGGGTCAAACCTTGGTCCCGGCGGAACCCCATCGATGGAGCTACACAAGGCACCGCCACCCTTGCAGCTGACCGGCAGCCTCTCCGAGCGATGGAAACGCTTCAAACAAAAGTTTCACCTGTTCCTCGTGGCGACCGCGACAAAGGAGCAACCCCGAAGTGAAGCTGCAAAAGCGGCGTTCCTTCTTAGTGTTGCTGGTGACGAAGTTCTCGACGTGCCCAACACGTTCAACTTTGAAGCACAACAACGCCAGGAACACTAGAAGACGGTCATTTCAAAGTTCAAAGCATATGGCTCTGAGGTGAACAACGAAGTGCATGAGCGATATTTGTTTCGCTCGAGGAAGATTCGAGACCTCAAAAAGCAAGCTGCGCATCAAATAGAGTTGGACACAAATATCTCAAAGTTGCGCGAAAAAATGTTTCGCGAAGCACAGCTGACGTTAAGGAAAGCGGATGAATTCTGCAAGGTTGCGGAATCTGTGGCGCAACGAAACGAAGTTTGGAGGGCGACGGACAGCCACAATGACGCTATTGCGGGGCGTGCACCAGCGCCGAAAAGCAAAAACGCCCAAGATGGCAACAAGCAGTACCGCTGCACAAAATGTGATTGGCGGCGCAGACAAAGGCAGTGTCCTGCGTACGGCAAGAAATGCAGTGTATGCCACCTACCCAATCATTTTGCCGTATGCCGTAAAAGGGATGTTTACGATTGTCGAGGTCAGCAAAAACGACAGTGATGATGACTTCGACAGCCTGGAAGTTGGCGTTGGCAACAAAAATGCCAAAGACTGGATAGTGGAAGCTGAGGTCGCGGGCTACAAGTTATCCTTCAAGGTTGACAGTGTGATAGGCCAGCTTGTTACCATTTTTGGCGCACCGGAAAACACGTGCTGCGGGACCGTTGACTGCTGCTACCTCAGTGCTACGGGCCTACAACGGAAGCGTCATAACACCCTACGGAGCGACGTCGCAGACAAGTAGGCAATGCTTCCAGCACCGTGCAGTTTTTGTCGTCAAGCGTGGCAGTCACGCCATACTAGGACTGGACGCGAGTGAAGCCTTAGGCCTTCTTCAGCACACCGTAACTACTGCAAGCGCCTCAACAGACAGCAACCATACAGCGGTTCCTGTCGTTCAACCAGCGCGGCGTATTCCCCTGTACCCGCGCGGCCCTCTCCAAGAACTACGGAGACTGGAGCGCCGAGGGCATCATCGTGAAAGAGAACAACCCCACAGACTGGGTAAGTTCTTTGGTTACTGTCAAGAAAAAGTACGGCAAAATTAGAATTTGCATGGATCCCAGAAAAATCTATGAACACATAAAGAGCGAACACTTCCAGCTCCCAAGGCGCCAAGATGTGGAAGGGGAATTGACCGGCGCAACAATATTTAGCTGGCTTGTACGCAAATTGCGGCTTTCACCAGGTCGCACTTGACGAACAGACGTCCAAAATCTGCACTTTTGCTACTCCTTTTGGCACGTACCACTACCTCTCATTGCCTTTCGGCATTGTTTCAGCGCCAGAAATTTTTCAAAGAACGATGGGTCGAGTATCTGAGGGCCTTCCAGGTGTACACACGTACATAGATAATATTTTGGAGCATGATGAGCATAACAAACAGGAGCATGATGACAAACAATTTGCTGTCTTGAAAGCGGCCGAAAAAGTCGGTTTAACGTTCAACGCTAAAAAATGCAGATGTGGTGTTACGGAAATACAATTTCTTGGCGACATCATCGGTCGTGAAGGCATTTCGCCAGACCCAAAACTTGTCAAGAGCTTGCTTGAAACGCCGGAACTAAAGAACAAAAGTGATCTTCACCGCATGCTCGGTGTGCTTAACTACTTCGCCAAGTATGTGCCGCGCCTTTTTGAGCGGAATGCGCTTCTCCGGGCGCTTATCAAAGCACACTCAGCATTTTTGTGCACGGAAAACCACAGAAGAGAGTCGAAAGGTATCTTTATAAATACCACGCACTGTGGGAATCGATTTAATGCGAAGCAGCCAGCAAGGAACAAACCATGCTGTACATAATATGCATGTCATGATTTACATGTTGGGGCCAATCATTTATGCTCGTCATACAGTTACGTCACGCAATACCCATATTAGGTGTTCATCAAGCTAGCGAACTGGACGCAAGCGCACCATGAGCGTGGCACGTAAATGGCATTGTAGATGACATGCATGCCAAGATTTTCATGTTACCACCTGCCACTTGTGTCCGCTATACACTCACGTCCCGCAATGCCAGTTTTGGTGTATATCAAGCTAGAGAAACGGCCGTGAGCGCGCCATGAGCATGGCATGCAAGTCATGTTGCACATGACATATCATGATTTCCATAATACCACTTGTCATTTCTGTTCGTCATACAGTCACCTCAAGCAATACAAAATTTGGTGTATATCAAGCTAGCGAAACGGCCGCGAGCGTGCCATGAGCGTGGCATGCAAGTCATATCGCATATGACATATCATGAGAAGGACGTGTTGTTGGGCGAGTTGGTGCTTGCTGAGTGACATAATGGAGCGCAATAAAACACACACCACAAAGTAAGAAACACAAACCGACGGGACAGGCGCTACTCACAACTTTAATGAAGACTACAAGAATGTGGCACATATATAAGCATCCCAATGCGCAGACGCAACATCACAAACCATAGGGGGCGTATCATATCTCTCGTCACCCACACTGGATAGCTTCTCTCGTCACCCACACTGGATAGCGGCGAGAGAGTTACAAGGCTTCAGGCGCACCGTCCATGAAACCACAGAGGCTGCCTGGAATAGCATCTTGGTCAAGCTACTGGGACACTTAAGGAAGCCTCAAGAGAAGGACGGCAATAACAGCGGTACTACGGGATTGCTTGTGGTGGGAGGTGCGTCCGTTCCCGAAGACTTCGCTAGGATTCTGGAAAAAGGTCCCAAATACGGTGTGGCCCCTCGGATACCCGCGCATGAGCTGACAGCACTGAACAGACGTTTGGCGGGAAATACGAACTCTGAGCAACGCGAAAGATGCCTTTTAGAAGGTATGGACTGCCTACAAAAATATGCAACTAAAGATTGCCTTAGCAAAAGTGCCCCCCTAGGGCGCGTGACTAGTTATTTTAAACGGAATAATCTTTGCCTTCTACAGGCTGACAAAGAGGGCAACTTCGTTGTAATGCCTAAGGATTTGTTTACTGAAAAGGCTTCACAAGCTGTTCTCAAGAATTTTGCTCCGGTTAAGGTTACCATGTCTAGAGCGAAGAAAAGCATGTTCAATCTTTGTGATAAGAATAATTTGCAGCAACTCGCGAGATACATAGATAAGAGTGCTTGTGGGTCTTTGTCAATTTTTTTCAATGCTAAGACGCACAAACCTAGTGTTCCTTTGAGAGCGATCGTGAGTGAACGCGGTACTTGGCAATTACATGTTAGTAGATTCCTTTTGAAGTGCTTGAAACAGCTGAAACTGCGTGATCCTTTTCTTGTGGGCAACTCCGATTAAATATGTCGGTTCCTTCAGGATAATCAGAGAATTGGCTACGCCTTTTCTGTAGATATTGAAGAGCTGTTTTACTCTGTGCCACATGATGCTCTCTTCTCTACGGTTAAGAAATGTGTTGAATATAATGGGGAAGTACAGTTTCAAAATGCCGCGGGTATAAGTGCAGATTGCTTTTTAGTTTTACTTGATGCTTACCTTAAGAATACCTTTATCACCTTTGACAACCGTTTGTATCTTCAAAAGAAGGGCATTTGTATTGGGTCGTGCGTAGCACCTTTACTCTGTGACATTTTCCTATCGGAAGTAGATCAGAACATTGACAACTGCCTCATGGGCACGCCTGTTTTAAAGGTTTTTAGATATGTCGATGACTTTTTAATTGTGATGAACCACGCGTGTTCTTTTAATGTTTCCGAGGTCGACAAGGTTTTAGATGTTTTTAAAGCTAATGGTAAAGGCCTCACTTTTACCCATGAGAACCCCATCGAAAATAGCATACAGTTTTTAGATTTGAGAGTAACTTTTTCAGAGGATCACGTGTGCTGGTGCTATTTACCAAGAGCAAAAAAAAGAACTGTTGCCGTACGAGTCTGCCCACTCCAAGCTAGTGAAGAGGGCCATTGCCACAATGTGTCTGGGATCCTCGCTCAAAAAGTCTTGTGAGCATAAGATGCGGGACAGTTTTCTTCACCAATTGGATCGGTTATCAAAAGCCGGATTCCCTCACTCGGTCATAGCATCTGTGGCAGGTTCCCTGCACCCCAAACTAAGAGAAGGGGCGCGGGACAACGCGGCTACAGCTGGTGAGCGGAGCAGCCAACGGCTGGTAGTTGTGCCTTACTTGCATAAGGTGAGCCACAATTTGAAAAAGGTTGCTCACTGGTACGATGTACCTGTGGTTTTTTCCGCACCTAACAAGCTGGCCCAGTTGTGCCCCCCGCATTATGGGCGCCTCAAAGTCGGGCTGCCAGGTCAAGCATGCCACCCCATACACTAGGTGTGCTACGGGGGTGGTGTATGAACTACCACTAACTTGTGGGAAGTCTTATGTGGGACAAACGGGCAGATGTGTTAATGACCGTATGAGGGAACATGCAAACAGTCTAAAGAAGGATACTACTGCGCACCTTTCGGCGCATTGTAAGACCTGCTCTTGTGTGCCGAGATTTAGTGACGTGAGGATTCTGGGCAGAAGCCATGATAAAACAGCGCCTGAACTTCTCGAGGCTTTCTACATCAAAGAGAAGAATGATGATTGCGTCAGTCAGACGTCGGTCTTTCTGTACAATGCGGAACACAATTTTTTCAAATCTTTGATATGATACGCCCCCCTATGGTTTGTGATGTTGCGTCTGCGCATTGGGATGCTTATATATGTGCCACATTCTTGTAGTCTTCATTAAAGTTGTGAGTAGCGCCTGTCCCGTCGGTTTGTGTTTCTTACTTTGTGGTGTGTGTTTTATTGCGCTCCATTATGTCACTCGACATATCATGATTACCATGTTACGAGTTAACATTCATGTTCCTCGTACAGTGACGTCTCGCAATACCAAATTTGGTGTATATCAAACTAGCGAAAGGGCCATGAGCGTGGCATGCAAGTCATGTCGCACATGACATATCATGATTTCCATGTTACGACTTGTCATTAATGTTCGCCATATAGTCAAGTCCCACAATACCAAATTTGGTGTATATCAAGGTAGCGAAACGGCCGTCAGCGCGCCATGAGCGTGGCATGTCAATCATGTTGTAAATGACGTCCAGGTCATGATTTTCATATGACCACCTGTCATTTATGTTGGTCATGCGGAAGTCAAAACAGAAGATGTAATGATAAAACTTGCCATATAAGAAGAACTGTTCATTTTGCTTTCGATTGAGGTCTAAAGCTCATTTTTAATTGCAGCACCACGGGGTGCAAATTGCATATCAATGTGGACAAAAATGACAATTTTTTTTTGAAATTCGTCATTTTTTCTCGTAACGTTTAGAAACTTTAGGTGTCTGAAAATATTGTTTGCGCACAATGTACCGTTCCTGGAGTAAATATTCATTCCTCAGATATTCATACAAGGCGCAATATTGCAATGAAAAAAAAAAGGCAAACATAGAACATTTTGGCTAAATTCTTGGAGGTGTATATGGCAGCAAAATTGCACTAATATTATTGACCTTCAAACACTATATGGAAACGCCTTTGCTTAATATGTAAACCAAATTTTCTGTAGAAACAACAAATGATTCTCTTAGAATAAACTTTCTCACAAACAACACCCAGGCGACATTATGGGAAATTCGAAGGCACCCACATGACCAAAAGTTCTTTATCTCCGTAATATTCTAGCAGTGCACTGTTTTTAATGCTGCCATTTTTTTCGAATACACTTGAGATGGTCGCCAAAATGGCTGGGGACGTTTGGCGTGGAATGAACCTATATAAAGACAGCGCAACAGGAAGTATTCTAGCTTGCGTTTCCGGTGCTGGCGCAAGGTTTCCAGGGAACGGAAAGCGTAGCGCCCGCTCAACGTTGGTTTGAGGAATGCTACGTCACACGTCCTGTGGAGGTGCCCGGCTTCAATTCCGCTAACAAGTTCGGCACTAAAACGTGTTTTGCTTTCCAACTAAGCATTTCCTGGAAACAAAACGAGCACTACGAGGTTTCTGAAATGGATATTTAAAATGTACTATGACGATATTTTTCTTCAGCGTCCAATTAAGCAGTGTACGCTGGCTCATTCCCATAACGCAGAAGGCTTCTCCTTGGCGCGAGCGCACGCACAGTATGCTACATATGGTTATGCTATGACTGGTCTTGCCTGTGTTACGCCAAGCGACGACGACAGCATACCGCAGCTTACGACAGCCCTGGCCCCTAATGTGCTGCGCACTTAAAATAGAGCAATAGGGAAGCCCACCCAGCACCGCGCTTCATTCAGGCTTGGCACCACGAGTGCAAAGCTGCCATAACTCTGCTTGCTAATCAAGTCCCCCCATCGCCAGCAACCATCTTCCGGCAAAGGTGATAATCCTTGCTGAACGTACAGCGGCACTTGAGTCAATGATTGTCAATGTACAATAGTTATTTTTTTAACCTATCACTAAGGCAACACCGCACAGCCAGCATCATATTAGGCCCTAAATGCGTGCCCTGTGACGTGCTTCAAGCATTGGACCCAGCTCGACCCCTTTCAAGACGATAACAAACTAGTCTACATGAGTACTGATTAAACGGAACGTTTAATTCGTATTGAGTAGAATATCGCTAGTACTGTGAGTGAGAAAACTGCTGGAAATTTGGACTACGAGAACGCTTTGGCTACTCGAGTAGACAGGCTGCGCGAGTCGAACCGAGCAATGACGCTATATCCTAGTCACGACAGCGCCTTACCGTCATGCTTCCACGCATCGTGTCACCGTTTGGACGGTCGTAAACGCTACGGCCGTCCGAGGACGCGGCTCTGCTGAGCAGGGGTGAAGGCCATCATGCCTTCTTTATAGCGTTTTCGCTGCTCCGCGTTAGGGACCGTAGTATACGATCGCGTTCAGTGATGCGGATCACAAGTGAGCCTCGACACTGGGACCGGCGAACATTTCCACCGGGGCAGCACGCGTGGACAGGTTGTCCATATTGATGATGACGATCTCTTTGAAACGTAAGCTAGCGCTGTCACGAATTGCTTCCCGTAAACAGCAAGTACACGCCAAGAGTTGAATCCTTAAAATTTTGCTGGAAAAACCACGTTTCATCCCCTGCAACCTCATATTTTCGTGGATTGTTCTTACGACTCCATATTTACTACTGGAAACACATTTAAAACATCCAGAAAAGAGTTGTCACCGGTATGACCAATATCTAGGCCATGTTCAAATTTCAGCTGGGGGGGGGGGGGGGGGGGGTTCCCATCACGAAATGGTACTGAATAACTGCAGTTATACAGAGCAACACGTCTAATTTCTCGTCAAAAGTTATAGGGCACATCGTGTTTCTTATATTACCTCATTATTGGCTATTTTTTTACATTCTACACTATGTTCAACATTCTGTCATATTCACAGTGATTGAAAATGTAAAAAAAGGAAAGTTTTTAGTATATGCACACGCCATTACTGAAAGTGTTAACCTTAAACACATCTCCGTTCATTCATGCCTTCCTAAATTTCATAGCCAGTGTGACGTCCTGAAAAACATTTTGATTTCCTTTAAAGAACATAAGGCAGAAGAGACAGTTAATCTCAGAAAGATTACCACTCTTCCGAAGGCTCTCGGTATTTAAATAGCTTACTGCCAGAAGCCGCTAAAACTTATGCTGCAAAATTTAGAATATATTGTTGTTCACTCAATACAGTACTCAGCTACATTCCGGAGGGATAGCGTAGCATTATTAACACTAACTTTTAGAGGCAAGCAGAAAGCTAAAAGTATATAACGAAAAGTTTCGTTGCTAAGTGGCCCTCCAGTACGAAAAATCCAGACAGTGCTACATTGTTGCCAAATGCACCAAAACAAAAAGCAGGTGGGGACGCTGGTCTTAAATTCTTGTACTATAGCTAGCTCACTTTAAATACAAGGTGTTTATATTAGAACGTCTGCCTGGCCATCCGTGATCGTTTACCAGTGAACAGGCAGTACTACGTTTTATTTCAGCAGCTAGGCACCGGCCTCAGCAAGTTTGTAAAAGAAGCATGCAACACAACGACCCAGATGTGAGACACTGCTGTGAATGCCCATACGTCACAAGCTAAGTGTTTGCGTTGAGCACAGAATTTGAACTCTAACAGCGTAATTTATTGGAGTCGATTTTTTTGAAACAGCAAAGTATATTTTAATTCGGTCTTTATGTTTAGCATTAATTTATTGCATCCAGAAATCTGCCATTAGTCTGTTCAAATATTTTCTTAGGCGCTCGTTTAAATTCCACCATAAAACTTACTTGTGCTCTTGAATGGCTCTCTGCTGCAGCAACTGCTTGCTGTACACGGAAACTAAGAAAAGGGATATATTTTTTGAGTAAAATTTCGACTACTTTAAACCTGGTGTGACCTTTACAGTCATGCTTCAGTGCTATTTATCACACCACTCACACAAGGCGGAGGTTGTGGTTCGATTCTTACCCGTGGCGCGATCTTTTTTTTTTTTTTTGTCCACATTAACTTTTTTATCTCGTGACTGCCACATTTGAAATGAGTTCCCCGGAGCTATTGTCGCTTTCATATGACCACGAATTATTTTGCATGCTTGTAAATAATCGCTATATGGTTGCGTACAGTCTTCTGTTAGCAGTAAAGTTGTTCAGAAATCTCACAGACGCCAATTCAACGCCCCTCGCCTACACCTACTTATTCAGGCGATGATCCGGTTCTGTTGTGTGTCACAAGGGCTCGGGTGGCAGTTCTGTGAAGTGATCATCAATCATGACCATGATGAATGTACATGATGAGCGTGGATGATCAACAATAACACTTGGGTTCTTCATGTCCGAGTGAGCGTTCTAATTGCACAGTGGTACGCTTCCCTCAATGTTGGTGCCTGCGCAAGTCAGCATATAGAGGCAGCCGCAACTGAGATTAATGTAAATTTGGCTTTAGACGCAATTGTCTGATGTATTAAATTGTGTAGGTCGGCTGCGTATACTCCGACACCGAAGTGCTGCTACATAGTATCACCAACGCTACACGGAAATACACACCATAACGCGCACTGGATGAAGTCAAACGCAATATTGCACGCCATTATTGACTGAGGCAATATCAACTAGTATATTGGGTTTCTAAAAATTGTTTGAACTACGTGCTGCCAGTCTCAGGGGCTGGTTTTCATGCACTCCGTAGTGTGTACTCAAAAGATTTGAACACCGTAAGCGTCGACAGAAACGGTAACTTTGTTTTGGCCGACCCTTGTTAGAACTTCCCGCGACTCACCCGCTTCAGGCACCGGCGGCGGATGATGACGCTTTCTTGTCGTCAAACACTGTAAACGTGTTCCAGGTAGCACCCCGCGTTGCACAATCCATGCTGACACGCTGTAGGAAGCATCAGTCGCTGCAGCGGCCCAGCACGAGCAAGAACAGCGCGTCTAGGTCCAGATCACGGGTGCTCAAGCGAAACGCTCCTCTTGCAGCCGGCTACCTGGGCCCACCGAACACTAACCTGAGCGAAACGTGTCGCTCTAGCGAGAAGTGGGCGTCGTAAAAGATCTTCTCTAGCCCGCTGCTTTTGACCTGCGCGGACTCGCCGGCTGCGACGCTCGTGGTTAGAAAGACGTGGATAAGAGCAGCTGACGCGTGCTCAATGCCCCCCGCTTACTCCAGTCGCCCTGAATGACGACCCGTCATACTTCTTTGCGCAGAAAATAAAAAGATGCGCTTGGTCCAAGAACTGAGTGCAGCCAGTTAGAGGGAGTAAGACCCGGTCTTTGGAGCGAGTGAATTCAGCGGGAAAATGCTCCAAGTATATACGAGTATTAAACTAGCTAGCTCGGTAATGAAAAATAAACAACTTCGTCGACAGCAGATAATAAAAGAAGGCACGGCAAGATCTCTGCCAAAACCGAAAATATTTTCGGAACAACAGAGGTAAATTAAAGGGAATTAAGTGTCAGCGCTTGTTGCGTCTTTTAGTTTTCACTTGTCACCGGCGCTGTTTAGATTCTTCAAGAAGGAGTAGGAATTTTTATATTCAACTGCATTAGCCATAGACTTCGCTTACTATGGAGCGCGCGGCATGCATCTGCGTGGTCGACACATCGCACAAGGTAGCGCGTACACTACTGGTGCCCTGCAATTCTTTTCGAACATGGGAAAATGCAGTCCAACAGTGTTCAAGCCTCCTCTGAACATGTCAGCCAACTATAGGTCCATACGCAACAGGGAATCTAGAATTTCATATTAAAGACCACTGGGGATCGCTGGCAATGGTTAACGAAGGGAAATGCTTCGTAAACGAAGACTACAAGCCTATTGACAGATTTAAAGATCGCGCAAAAGTCCCTAATAGTACCGTTATTATTCTGTCTTGACTTCAATCGAGAAACATACGTGTCTATCTCTCCCCTTCAAAAACACCAAGAATGCTGCTATGAACGATTTTCCGCAGCGGCGCAGGCACACGGCCATGTTTGATAAAGTGATCGTACCTGGCCTTCCCCACCTAAAGCGTTGGGCCAGCCAACGCCACCTAAAAAATTATGCCTGAAACGTGAGCCGCAAACGCGCTGCCCTACCCTCTGATTTGATCCGACCCCTCCGGTACGGAGGCGAGCGCCTCAGGCGGTCGCTCCGTGTCAGGGTTGCCAGATTTGGCTACTTTACGCCAAATTGGCTACTTTTAAAAGGCCGCGGCGACAAAAAAATGACATTGGCTACTTGGCTACTTTTTTGGCTATTATTCTGGCACTGGCATCAACAGCTAATATACGCTAAAACCTAGCGCAACTCTCAAAAAATAAATGTTCATTCGCACTGCCGGCTGCGGCTGCCTCGGTGTAATGGCTTTTGTGTACTCTGTATACCGGAAGAAATTGCGTGCGCCCGAAACGTGTTACGGCCGCCATGCTTGTCACATTATTAATGGAACTCCTCCAAGCGTAGTATTTTATCTGAAGCACAATCGTGCGCGTACACTACGCTAGAATATTCTGCGATAATGTCGTAAAGGTTGCAGTCATTTCAGCAGTTCCCACGATGTAGCACCAGTTTCCCTCGTCGGGTCATCAAAATGCTGCGACGCAGAGAACTACACACATAGCTGACTGTCAAGGAAAAGCACCCTCTTAGGTGGCCATCTTGTCCAGCGAACAACAGACAAAATTACACAACTGAGGCGTCTGAAGCATTGCCGTAGATGCGATGGGAGCTGCGCGAAATCAGGGCTCATCGTCCGAGGCGTGGCCACCACCTTAACGCAACGTTAACGTTGCAACGTCCAAGGAAGACGCGACGAATGTGAAGAGCCCAGCCGCTCTTGTTTTTCCATTGACTCTAGCCGCTGACTGCACAGCGCGTCATCTGTTTTGTGGTCGAATGCGACGAACGCTTCGAAAACTTTCCGAAGAAACGTATTGGGTTGCCCCGAGCGCCGCATTGAGGAGTAAGTATACGGTAACTTCGTCAAGTTGAGGCTGTGAGTGCCGACATGCCAGTAATGGAATTCTGGTTCAAAATATACATCTACCGGGATGCATCAGGTGACGGCGCAATGCTGTGGCTCTCACAAAAAGTGACTTAAGGAATAGAATGTCGCACGAACTTCTCACAATCATCAGGATCAAATTCGTACTAAGCCTGAAAGGTGTTACAAGCTCTATATTTACAGTGCCGCGGGGCATGCTGGCAAAAGTGAACTCGAATATGTACACTTTGACTGTCGGTGCAGCATTAATTGCTAATTTCCTAGTCTTAATTCCTGCCTCCAGGAAGTCAACTGGTCTTTTTTTTTCCTATTGTGATGTGATAAACATTGCTGTGATGTATATTTTTTGTATTTTTAAGTGTCAGAACATGGTGATAATTCAGCTAAACTGAAATCACGTTCGGCTACTTTTCTGGCTCCAAAATAAAATAACGGCTGCCAGTTGGCTACTGTTCTGGCTACTTTGCTTAATTTTGTGGCTCTTTTTCTCTTCGAGGATCTGGCAACCCCTGCTCCGTGTAAACATGGCGACGCGCGGCTGCCGGATGCCGTGCGGCTTGCTTGTCGCGAGGAGATGACACCTTGCCGACGGCGCGTTTGTCACCGCTGCTATATGCTGTCGACGACACACAAGGTGGTTTCGTTAGAGTTGCTGCGAGATAGCAAGTTGCTTAATGAAATAAAGTCCACTCTTTTTCGAAAGTAATTTTTTACCGGAAACAAAGCTTCACACGAATGGCGGTAATTTCTTCTGCTTACGGCAGCAGCTTTGCGTTACTTTGGGTGATGCTTTTCGCCGTCTGTTATTGCGGAGCCAGTGCTCCACTTCATTTGTGCCGCAATGCGGTGCTGCTGCGTACCCGGCTGCTCTTCGAGTTGCCCACGGAAGCAACCGGGGATGTCCTTTCATGAAGTGCCAGCCGAGATCTCCTTGCGTGATAAATGGCTACGCGCAATGTTAGGAGACACCTTTCCCAGCAATGCAATCAAGGAGCACTCCGTTGTATGCATCCTGCACATTTCATGCTAGTGACCTTTAACCTTTTGAGGCGCTATGTGCGCAATTTTGTACGTCACATCGCTATTTGTACCTACTAGGGGCTAAGAAAGAGCGAGATATATTGAGCTTTGGATGGATTGAACTTCATGCGTAATAAATTCTTATTCATTTAAGTTAATTTTGCAAGTGTACTGTTGCAGATGATCACTTTGCTGACGGCACTACCACGTTCGACGAGTCGTTCGAAGCGCTGCTTCCGTGCAAGCCAATGTGAAAAGTACAAAATTTTTTTTGCTCAGGATGGACATAACCAAAAATGAACTTGCGCAATACCTCTAGCCTGAGATTTTAATTCTATTTATGCCAAAGCAGAGTATCAATGACTTCATGAGAAGTAAATACTTAATTACAACTTAATTGGGATTATCTACCATAACACGCACAAATTAACCGTATTCTAGGCATTATGTTTCGTTGCAATCGAATATTGAGAGCCTTGAAGTAACGTTGTATCCAATTTGACACATTTCACAGACAGTTCTTCGTAGGTGGCATCTGAAAAGGTTAAGAAAGACTTCCCCAGGCGCTTACTCAAGCCCGGTGCAGTGCCTAGAGTGCTCGGCGAACCGACGCCAAGCCGTGCGCGAAACGTCGAGCGCACGACAGCGGCCAGTGTATCCACGAACACGACAGCGCCAACATTACACGGCAAACTATTTCCGTGCCTTACTCAACTGGAAAACACGACACCGGCAAATGTGTCCGCAAGCACGCCAGCGGCAATCGGTGAACTGGCCACGTCCTTTGAACAACCTGAAAGGACGATTCAAGGCACAACACAAAAGCGTAAGTGTGCTCCCTCAAGCCCTTCGTTGTCCCACGAACAACCAGAACACTCCAATGAAGGGCCAGCTATGACTCTGAACAGTGACGATAGCAATGAAGGAAGCGAGCTGGAAAATAATCTCGTCCAACCTCAGCAAGTAGAAGCGGACCTCACAGCCGAGAGTGCCGGTACGTTCAATGCAACGAGAACGGGAATAGTGTACGCTAAACGTTCGCTCAAGACGCAGATACCATTTAGGCTTTACCCCTCGACGTACTTCGTGAGCGCGAGCGATGGCACGGGAAAAAGTGGACACTGACAGCAAAGAAAAAAAAAGAGACAGAGCAGAACAGTTCATTCATACAAACAAGAACTACTGGAGCTAGAAGAAGCCGCGCACGTCCGTGCACTTAAAAAAGTAACGTCCGACGCCGAGAAGGAGAATTCAAAGGCTCTCCTGATTGTTGACCAGGTCCAAAATTACAAATGGAAAAAGCCTCAGCGGTCGGAAACCATGCACGCTGAGGCACAGCATTATACTCAGACAATTTGTCAACTACGGCGCATGAATATTCGCGCTCGGAAGGCCTGCAGAGGTTTCCCTGCAACAAGTCCCTCGAAAAGTTTTACCCATCCAATTCTTTGCCGCCTTGAAACCGATATATTGGCCCTTGTGACGCTACAATCAAAACTTTCTAATTGATGAAATGAGAGTACGCCACAAGTTACAGTACCACAAACAACAGGACGCATTCATCGGCGACATCGACATGGGCGCTGAGCAGAAACACCTTGCCGAAAGCTGTCGGAGTGAGTGCCTGGAAAACTCACTCCCGTGATTCTTGCTACGCGGCCTCTACGGTCGATACAAAATCCCTGTAGGATATATTTTAGGGCGAAGCTCCTTAAGGTCGCGGCTTGTCTGCCGTTGCGTCGTAGCCAGCAGCACGCCATGACGATGACGCTGATGACGATGAAGAATAAGCGCGTTAGTACATGCAAGGTACCCGATGACGAAGACGGAACGTTCTCTTGCTGTCATGGATGAAAACGAACGTAAGGCGCGGGAAGCGGCGACAAAACGACGAGAACGCCAAGCGGACTCCGAGTTGAGGGCACGGGAAACGGCGGCTCAACGGCAACGCCGACAACAAGCTGCTACCCCGTCTTTCGACGACATTCGCAGCGAAGCACGCAGATACGCGGCCAATTTTTTTTTTTCACCAAGGTATGCACAGGGGAGCACGCCATGTGTTACTTAAAACGTCGGAGATCTCGGAAGTCGTCCGTGTGGTAACAGACAATCACAAGTTAACGTGACAACCATGGAAGTTCTGTGCGATGGCGCGATGCACGTACCAGCAACGCACCTCGCGGATTTCACGAAGGACATCTTTGCTGTCAATCAGAGGCATATAGTAAAAAAATGTTAGATCTCAGTTTCTGGGAACAGACATCGGTGAAAAAAAAAGGAAAATCGCCATGTAGCTGAAGAAGATCTACAAAATGCAAAAGAACTCAACAGTAATACCAATAAGGTTCCTCACAAGAAAGCTCCTCTACCCTTCAAAAAATTGAAGGACACTTTGTACATTCCAAAGTGTGTACGGCGAAAGCGTGTGGCGATTCAACTGACTATGCCATGTCTCTTTTTCTTTTACACTCTCAGTGGGATAACACAGAAACGGAATGTGTGCGTGTTTTCTTTTCCCACGGACCCGGCTACCTAACCGGGGTCTCACCAGGAGGAAGAGGTCCCTGCTACTGCGTTTACGCATCGGCTGCTCCCTGGCCTGCGGCCCGGAGTCATCGGCTTGGCAGAGCCCCGTCCCCTGCGTACACTGCGTGCGGGGCGGACGAAACCATTGAGCACCTGTTGTGTGTATGCCCAGCGCTTCAAGCACAACTAGCCACCTTGCTCGCCACACTCCGTCGCCAGGGTCTACCCGCGGCTACACAGAGGGACCTCCTCTTCCCTGCACGGCACCACACCCAGGTCTTCAAAGCTGCTGCGTTGCTCGCACTGCCCCGTCTCAAGTTCACTGACATTTGCTGTTAGGGGCACGCACAAAATAGACGCGTGCACGCGGCCCCCGTGTAGCCCGGCCACAATCAGCCCACTTATGCAGGGCCCGAGACGCGCGCATCGCGTTCCGTTTTGACCGGCCCCTTCTCAATGTTCCTTTTTTCATCCGCTAGGCTTTGCGTTCTGGCGCTGCAGTCAGATTGGAAAACTCCTGCACGGTGCCTATAGCCGCCCGCCGCATCCTCGGTCATGGACGCTATTTCTCTCTTTTTTTTCTCTCTCTCTTCTTCCCCTCTCTTCTCCACATCTTTAATGCCCTATCCCCATTCCCCTACAGGCGCTGAGCCTGAAAGTTCTTGCGTCCCCAAAAGAAGGAAAACGATGATACCTGCTTTGTATTCACCGAAATTTCTGTGGCAGCACAGCCAAAGTTACAAAGCCGAATCACGCACTTTTTTACTACGCTTCTGCATGTAGTCCGCGAACGCTCACTTTTATATACTACGTAGCTTTAAAAAAAACATAAAAACAAAAAAATGTAGTTATTATGTTCAAGATAATTCGCATTGTTATCACGAAAGCTTATTCCGTGCGGGAGTTTCGTTTTTTGCTGTTTCTAGTTTTCTGGTTTTCTGGTGTCATTTCACCTTTTTCCTGCCCCGGTAAACAACGATGGCGTCTCTCGGTTGCAGCAAGTTCACATCGTGGCTTGTGAGCGAGGATGAGTGCGTGTTCGTTAGGTGATCTGTATTCATCGAGCAGAAAGAAAAGAAGACAGCTGTGCGTCGTCAAATATTTTGTTCCCCGTATATGCTATCACGTAGAAAGAAGTTGTGTGCGAGTGATACCGTCAGCGCAAGTGGGTTTCTCATCGCGATAGCCACCTTGAAAATGACACCGGCGACCTGTCAGTCTTCAGCAAGACCAGCTGCTTGAAAGCAAAATTGGGATTGGAAACTGTACGTAAAAACAATGACCCTTTTCATAAATTGCGTTCCATACGTGGTTGGTAGTTCGGTTGCCTTATATTGCTGATACAATCGCGCTAAAGATCGCGTACTGTAACACCGTATCCGTCGGCGTCTACGGCGGGAGCGGTTCTTGGCGCTTTGCGATGACAATGATTGTCGAGGATGAAATCACCAGTGCAATGCTTCGCCTGTGCAACAAACGCGTTGCCAAAACAGCGTTCTTGACCGAGTAAGGAGTTCGTTTCACCCGCTTGGATTTACCACGGCCGTGGTTTCAAGAACGTGAGACGCCCGCCTGTGACCAGTCGTGGCCAAGATATCTGCGACCCATCGATGCCTTCGCGTCCGCAAACAAAATAACGTGAGCGTCTCCTGAAAGTTCTTGCGTCCCCAAAAGAAGGAAAACGATGATACCTGCTTTGTATTCACCGAAATTTACGACGCGGTTTCTTGCCATTGAGTTGAATTTCCTATCACACAGTTCCTGCTCGGCCGTGCCCCCCCCCCCCTTTTTTTTTTCAAAAATAAATCTGACCGCTTTAATAAAGCTGCTTCCTGTGTTCCTTAGCAATAAAGAATATTTTATTGCTTTGAAAAAAAATGCAAGCATGACTGTATGGTGCTCACTTTACACGCGGGCTTGAACCGCTGGCAGGTGAGCGTTATGTTGGAATTCGCAGAACAACACAGCAATGATTCCATCTCTTTTTCTTTCACTGCTGCGTTCATAAGTATTTCAAGGCTTGTCATAGCTTTCGATTAAAGCTGCATATAACCTATCAAAAATAACATCATAAACATTGGATGTTCTTGCGAAAACATACATGTTGTATGCGCTTGCGAAACCGAAACTGAAATTGCCCGCAGACGGACTACTTGGCGTAGTAACACATGTGCAGAAGCTCCGCCCACGTAGCTTTGGCTGTGCGGCCACAGAAAGTTGTCGCGAGGTATAGGGCTGCAGAATATGCGTCATTTCCTTTCCTCATCCTATCCTGCTCCTCCTGTTTTCTTTTTTAATTTTTTACCGCGAATCGCAGCGAGACGCGAGACTAATCTTCCTCCGTTCGCATGCGTTCGTATTTTCTCGCGCTTTGCGCATCGCGCAAACGCCATCCGCGTTCCAGCGCTTAAATTCACGGACCCTTTGTAAATTCCAAAGTGTGTTCCGTGAACGCCTGTGTCCATTGAGACGGCATCGGTCAGAATGATTCCAAACGCTGTGCACAGCGACGCTACGCAAGCAAAGCGCGAGCGCTGTGGAGTCCGACGCGACCGGCGTTCGTTTGCGCATCCGGGCGGCCACATGGCTCCGTGCCAGGGCTCGGACGGACGGCACGGACAGACGGATGGACATGGACGGATGGGTGGACGGACACGGACAGACGGACGTGAGCATGAGACATTAAAGCTTTCGCCTTAATATTGAAAAGATAAGTGTTAAACTAGCCGTGCAGTTGCTGTCAGCCGCGGTAGTTGCAACCTTAAAAGGCAGGACACACTTCAGATGTAGAGTTCCCATTGGCAGGCCCTACAATCGAATTCCTGGAAGTGATGCAAATATCGTTTACTTTCATGAACGTAAGCAATTGTGAGCAGTACGTTCACTGCAACAGTATTGATTGCCGCCCATTCACTTGTATGTAGACGACGCAGGGCTCCATTGGCTGAAAGCTTTCAACGCTTCTGTAGAAGATCTGAGGGATGCAAGCAAAGGTGAAAACTTCAGCAAAGAAACGTGTCATGCCTTACTTTTCAAAGCAGGAGTGGGTACGGAGGCGCGATGGAAGGAACAGACAAAGGCTTACGTACCTGTTTTTTCGTCCTGCAGTGCGTCGCTGTTTTCGCGGCCGGCGCATCGGCGGCTAGCCTCCGGGACAGCCTTGCGCTCTCGGACGGAATTCGTGAGGTCACCCCTCCCCTGGACTCTCCATTATCGGACGGAATCTGTGTTGCTGCCCCTTCTCTGGATCCTGACCTGCTAGCAACAGCTTGCTGGAATCTGACCAAAGTCGTCGAGCGCCACCTGCAGCACCACCAGTGTGCAGCTGCGACATCAACGTCATCTCGCCTGGAAAGGATAAGACCCAGCATCGATCACTATCCTGGCAGTGGGCACGGAGGCGCGATGGACGGAACAGCCAAAGGCTTACGTACCTGTTTCTTCGTCCTGCAGGTTAGTTACCTTTCTAAACTACCTTGTCGTAGCTTCAGATCAGATGAACCTTTTATTATTATGCTTCCGTGCCTTGAAGCCGTTATATTGCCTTTTTGTTCTTTGCTACTGCTTCTTTGTGGGGATGCAGAAAGCAACCCGGGCCCTGACAATTTAGCAGAACTAGTGAAAACGATGAAGGACTTGTACGAGCGTACAAAGAGAATGGAATCGGCACAAACAACAATATTGGACACAGTATCAGTGTTAAAGGAACAGCAACGCTCTGTTTCAGAATCAATGAACGAAGTAAAGGACAGGCTAGTGAAGGTTGAAAACCAAACCTCCGTTTTCGAGCATTGACAGCAAGAAATGAAAGAACTGCGCATAACTGTAGAGCAGCTCGAAAAAGACAGAAGTATTCTTCATTCACGTCTTGATGACGCAGAAGATCGATCCCGGAGAAACAATCTCGTTTTTTATGGAATTCCGGAGACCGCAGAAGAAACTTCTTCCGCATCAGAAAATAAGATAATCAATCTGCTGACTAATACTCTTAAAATTGACGTCACAGGTTGATATATGTAGAGCACACAGAATAGGACGCTATAATTCAGAAAAAACTCGACCACTTATAACCAAATTTGAAGCCTTTAAAACCAGGGAGCTGGTTTCTTCAAAACGAGGTTTGCTAAGGAGCACTGACATAGCACTGAGTGAAGATTTCTGCCAAACAACGCTAAGATAAGAAAAAAGTTAATAGAATATGGTAAATCGAAGTCTTCCAAACTCCGGTATAAAACACTGACATCCGATGGCAAATCCTACGGGTACGATGAAGCCAAGGACTGCGTTTGTGAAATACGCAGAAGGGAGCACACACGTGAGAACGAACGTAGCAGAACTCTTCGCTCAGGTCGTAAGATACCGCCGAGTTAGGGCCATATGAGGGGAGGTCCCACAAACGAGTACAAGTGTTCAGTCCTTTTGTAGCGTTAGCTACACTGGCCTAGCCAAACCCGTTTCGCGCGGCACATGAAGAGCCGTGCTGCGCATGCGCGAGGATCAGCGATGTCACACAGCGGGCGCAGCGGAGCCGGCATCTCCCGCGCACTCCGCCGCCGCCGCGCGCAACTCACCGCCGCCGGTCTGCGCATTCCAGAGGAGTGACGTCGTAGCCGTGGTAGACGCACTGGCGCCGTCGCGCGCGCAGCTATTCGCCTTCGCTGTGCAGTCGCCGTCTGACACTGCGCTGGAGCAGCTGCGCTTCTGACTGGCGTTTGCCAGTGTGGTATAGCCATGGAGAAGGAGAGCGCAAATGCTGCTCAACGGCGCAGAAGAGCGGAGAAGCGTGACTCATCGGATCCCGAAGTAGTTGCCTGGTAATTAGCGGTTGAGGGTAGGAAGAATGAACAGAATTCTGTGTTGGGGCCATAGAGATGGCAGCGTGTTACTTCACTGATCACCAAGCCGTCTTTGTGGCAATAGAGGAAGCAACCTGACGTTGAGCAAAAATATACATGTGCCACATAATACGTATACCGTGTTTGTGTCATTGGAGCAGCAGTAAGCATGATAATCAAGCTAATCCTAGACAATCTAGACAATAAGGAAAGCTAAGAAAATCAGCTGAACCTTTGCTAACGCTACGTATATCCTGGCATAGTCGAGCTAAGCCACTGCAACATTTTTTACTAACATTCGTAGTTATTTTCCCGAGAAAGATGAATTCTGTGCTATTATTGATGACTGTAACGCTGACATTATTGTGCTGCCAGAAACATGGCTGAATAGCAAAATAACGAACCCCGAACTCTGTGTGTGTGAAAACCGTTTTACTGTTTACCGAAGTGATCGAACTGGTCGAATTGGTGGTGGCGTCTTGCTCGCTGTTAAAGAATCCATTTATTGTTCTCTTGTGCCAATCAACACGAATTTAGAGCTTATTTGGTGTTGACTAACAATCAGTTTTAAGAAAATAATAGTAGGTGCCTGCTACAGATCCCCATCAAGTGACTCATCTTTTTGTGATGACCTTCACGATAGTCTAAATCTGATAACCATGCGTTTCCCTAAAGTTGAAATTATACTCTTAGGTGATTTTAATTTTCCCAACATCGTCTGGTCTCACTCGATCCCTTTTTCTAAGCCCACAACGGGCGAAGCCAATCGGTTCGTTTCAGTTTGCTCTGACTTCGGCTTATCCCAGGTAGTCAAACTTCCAACACGTGTAACACAAAACAAATCGTCACTCCTCGATCTCGTTCTAACGTGATCAACTGATAATATTTCTACAGTAACACACATGCTCGGGCTGAGCGATCATGACATCTTGCTCTTCACAGTTGCAACGCCTCATGAAAAGATGAAGCGACAACGGAACAAGTTTCGAGATTATAAAAAAGCTAATTATGAAGCCATCAACAATGAACTCTGCTTGTTTCTGGACACTTTTTACCTACTTATCTAGAACGCTCCGTCCAAACTAATTGGGTCATTTTTAAAAATAAAATCGGTGAGCTAATCACCAAATACGTTCCCCTTCGCACTGTCTACGCTAACAATAAATCGCCATGGTATAGAACATGTTTGAATCGATTATCCAATAAGAAAAAAACGTTTATTCCGCACAGCAAAGCTTTACGCAACACCATCTCATTGGCTAGCATACAAAAACGCTGCAAGTGCATATATAAGTGCCCTAAAATCAGCCAAGTTCTCCTTCCTTATTTGCACGCTGCCAAACTTGCTAAAGGCTAACCCAAAACGCTTTTGGGAGACTATCCGGGGAAATGCTCATAAAAATGGGATATCCCTGTTGGCAAGTTCTGGGGACACTGTAGCTGAGCATTTGTGTTCTACTCTGCTCAACGAAACTTTCGCTTTGTCATTCTCATCACCTAGCCTTCCTGGTCAGATGCCCGAGATAAGTCGTACTGACTACCACTTAATGGATCCCATTGTTTTCAACTGCACCGGTATCAAAGCCATCATTCACAAACTAAAATCTAAAGCATCATGTGGGGTAGACAAAATCAATACCATCTTTTAAAAAAAAACACCGCTGAATACTGTTCAATCATACTAGAACACATTTACTCGCAATCATACAACTCTAGCACCTTACCGTACGACTGAAAAACTGGTAGAGTAATCCCTATTCACAAATCAGGACCATCCCATGACCCACAGAATTACAGACCGATTTCACTTGCATCAGTGCCTTGCAATGTTATGGAACATATAATTTACACACATCTGGTTAACTTTCTTGAAAACAACAACTTCTTCACAGCTATGCAGCATAAATTTCGCAAACATTTTTCTTGTGACACTCAACTAACTTCACTAACTTCCTCCATGCTAATCTAGATCGCGGTTTTTTAACAGATTGTATATTTCTTGACTTTTCTAAAGCATTCGACAAAGTGAACCATGCACTGCTTCTTCATAAACTAAGCGTTCTCAACATCGACTCATCTGTAAATAATTGGATTCGCGCCTTTCTGACATCACGTGTTCAATTTGTAACCGCTAATGACGCTAACTCCACATTGGTTTCTGTTGATTCCGGTGTCCCGCTAGGGTCTGTGCTTCGTCCCTTACTATTACTAATCTACATTAATGACTTGCCTACTAATGTCTCCTTGAAAATATGCGTGTTTGCAGATGATTGCGTCCTGTGTAGAAAAGTAACTGATGCTGAAGACATTTCACTAATTCAGGAAGATCTTAATAACATAACTAAGTGGTGTCGATTACGGCGGATGGAATTAAACGTTAAAAAATGTAAAAGTATGAGGATCTCCCGTTCTGAAGTAACCTCCCCTACTTACACACTTAATAACATTCCACTAGAATGCGTAACATCATATAAATACTTGGGTGTTCATATTACCAGTAACCTATCATGGAATACTCATATTGATCACATAACCACTAAGACCACTAGCACGTTAGGATACTTTCGCCGGAAGTTTTCTCAAGCACCATCATCATTAAAACTACTATTGTACACAACTTTCATTCGTCCGAAGCTTGAGTATGCATCATCAGTATGGGACACCGGATATTAAAGCCACATAAAATTACTAGAAAAAATACAAAATCGCTCAGCCCGTTTCATTCTAAACAACTACCAAAGAACTGCGAGTGTTACTAACATGAAAGACATCCTACACCTTCCACCACTATCACACCGCAGAAAACTGTCTCGACTCTGTCTTTTCCATAAAATCTATTACCACGACTCATATTTACATTCTATATTCATTCAGCCGCCGCCGTACATTTCTTCTCGCATCGACCATCGCCAAAAGGTAAGCATTCCACACAGCTACACCGTTGGTTTTTCACATTCATTTCTCCCCACAACGACCAGAGATTGGAACAATCTACCTGCATCACTCACAAGCATAACTAACACCAATAACTTGAAAATCGCACTTCAGAATTTCTTTTCATGTTAACGTCGCTTAGTATCTGTTTTACAGCTTTGATTGTTCTGTATATGTTTTTGCTATGCTTCTCGAAATTTCGTTTTTACTAATGGTTACTTTTTGCGCATTATGTTTTTTCCATTATATCTCTCCTAGGAGTGTATTCAACGATGTCATTTTCTAACACTTCCGGGCCAATTAATTGTTTTAATTGCCGTCTTGTTTACTTCACGTACTTTTGCCTTGTAACTGAAATTTGTTAAAAGTGTCATCGCGATATTTTTGTTTTTATTTCTATGTTTTTGTATCTATAACCAAGTAGTTAATATGTGTTAACTTTTGCCCCTCCCCTCTTCAATGTACGTTTGTACCCTGAGGGTATTTCAAATAAATAAATAAAATAAAATAAAATGTTGCCTGCTTACGACGCCTGCTGAGTGGGAAGAAATTTACATTTGTTCTGACTCGAAAGATGCCGAGTGACCCTATAGAAGCCATCTTCGGATTCTTGAGGCGGAGTGCAGGATGTGACGATGTCTTGGACGTCAGAGGCATAATGTGTGGTCTCGAAAAAATGCTCGAACAGGAATCGTAGCCGCTTCCAGTGGCAGCAATGTACAGAGTCTGGCGACATTCACGTCAACGCAGCTTCTCCCAATTCAGCAGGCGCGCTGTACCGGCACTCACTGCAGCTGACCTTCCTTCGAACACAACAGCAATGCGTCTAAGGGAACACTTTGGTCAGACAGGTCGATTCTCTCGAACCCCGACGTCGCCAGCCTGGCAATGATTGGAGGTTTCATTGTTTGCGCTGTAAGCGAGCACATTGCCTCTGCTGAGTGCATCGCAATGCTAGAGGCAGCAAAGAGCAGTGCTCCAAATCATGGCCTCATAACGCACCAAGATCGCGGCGGCCTTTACGACTTGGCGCAGGAACTTGTCAAAGTTCGGACTGCGGACTGTCGCAACGACGGTCATGGCTCTTGAAGTATGCGTGAAGAAGTCGGTACAGGAGCTCATGAGGTTGCCCGTGTTGAGTTGCGCCAACACCACTTCGGACCACAGCAAGGTTCCGCTGTAGCTTATCACACGAAAGCGGATCAAGCCACTGTTTCCAAACTATGCGCCAGGGAAAACCGACACGAACGCTATTGTGAAGTTCCTTCAGAAAAAGCCCCTGTCAAGAAAAATCATTAAATTGTAGGTGTTAGTAGTAACCGCAGTAATCGAGGCGCCGTACCTCAGCACCGACTCGTTTTGCACTAAAGTGCGTGGAATCTACATATGGGACGTGCTGTAGAAGCAAAGCCCGTCCCCTTTACCAACAGCGTAGGCGATACATGTGGACAATGCGAAGCTAGCACTGAACCATTCAAAGAACAATTTTTAGACTCTGATCTTCGATGTCGTGGTCATCACCATATGTGTACCTAATTATTTTTTTGTGTGTTTCGATTACCTTATCCCTAGGGGGGTGGGCGAAGAGTGAACTTTGGAACCGAATCGAATACGAATCGAATAGCGATGACACCCAATCGAATACGAATAGTAATCGAATACTTTTCGAATAGTAAGTAGACCATATTCAAAACAGTCTTAGAACAGGACAACATTGTATTTGAAACAAACACTCATTAACTTTTACCGAAGACCATGATGTAATGCAATAACTGAGATGGCTGTGTATGAATGCATAATACAGTGCCTTCAGAGTGTCGATGCTAAAACACATTCGTGACTTGACCAATGCCCTAATACCATATGAAACCTTTTTACAAACAGAATTAATATATTGGTAAAATTTCAAATGTGTGTCAACTATGACTCCTTAAAAATGATGTATGATCACTCAAAGGAATGACTACTGTGTTGACAAAGAGGTGGGGAATGAATGGTAATTTTTTGTTTGGTGAATGAAAAAGCATAAAACAAGTTTTGGAAGGATTAATCAATAATCTATTATTGTCGCAACACTCAACAAGTGAATTAAGGTCAGCTTGAAGTCCGGACACGAGAGTCGCAGAATCCGAGTGATTAGAAAAAATAGTCGTGTCATCAGCGTAAAGTAAACATGAAGAATAGTTTAGTTAAGGCAACGAGGTAAATCATTTATATATATCAAAAATAATAATGGGCCCAAAATAGAACCTTGAGGAACGCCTCTGTTAATGGGGGGTAGGACTGGATGTAAAGTTATTGACCGAGACCACCTGAAACCTATTAAAAAGAAAGCTCTGTAATAACGTTAGTGCGGGACCAGTTATCCCGTAGTACTCTAGTTTACGAAAAAGGATGAAATGCTCACTACTGTCAGACGCTTTAGAAAAGTCGACAAAAATAGAACCTGCGATGTTACCATTATCAATGAATGATCTAATTTTATCAGTGAAACATGCAATTGCAGTATTAGTGGAAAGACCAGCCCGAAAGCCAAACTGACAGGGAGAAAGTATGTTAAATTTGCTTAAATATTTCTATAGCCTTACTTCAATTAGTTTTTCCAAAACTTTATCCAGGAAGGAAAGAACGGATATGGGCCTGTAGTTTCCGATGCTGAGTGGATCACCTTTTTTAAATACTGGCGCTACCTTTGCAACTTTCAATTTATCTGGGAAAACACCACTCTTGAAACAGCGGTTAAAAATGAAAAATGAAAAATTCACGAAAGCTTAAAAGTTCGTAAAGCTTATATAATGTGAAAAGCCTGCGATCTTTCGTTGGGCAAAACATTGGTCTAGCCTGATTTATGAAGCACAGATTTTTTTACTACGCGTTTCACGAGCCATAGTTTGCAGCTCTCCGAAAAACCTTAACCCGCGTCTTGCGGCGGTTGAAAATTTTATTTCGGGAAAAATAATTTGGTGGCAGACTTCCCGATTTATATAGATAGTCCTTAACTTTTTTTTAAAAGAAATTGCAAGTGGTCGAGCGCCAAGGTGGCGACAGTTGGCATGGATAGCCCTAATGGCAAACACGTAAGCCACATAAGTGATGTTTTTATTACTGTACTGATTATTTTCGTAACCTTTATTTGCAGCGGTTTTTTGGCATCGTCCGCTGCATCAAAGGGGACGAAGATCACCCCAGTATCACCCAGTTCAGCCAGATATACAGATTTCTGTCGCTGTACACGCCGCTGAAGACTGCTATCAAGGGCAACTGCACTGGTCCATGCGACTCAGTTCTAGTTTCATTTCACGACAGCCTAGGTCCCGAAGGCGAAAGCGGCAGTTAAGCTCAAGGCCACCATTGAGTCCAAACTGCACAAGCTTCAGTGCTATTATTTCTTTTTCTGACGAGAACGACGCGCAAAGTTCGTCCAACTGTAGTGTTCAGGACATGGTAGTGTACTATCTCTGTGGGTACGTTCACAGAAAGATGGAAATAGTGACAACGTGCGAAGAGTGCCTGGCATCCCTGATAACCACCCCTGAGGAGTACGCAGTCGCGCCCAAACCACACGAAAGTGCGCTCACTGAGATGAGGTCTTTCAAAGAAGGCTGCCTACGTCATCCCTCACGAGGCCCTTTTTTTACAGTAAAGGCTATTGAGAAAGCGGTCCAAGAGACCTTCGACGAACACCCCATAGTTGGTGACCTCTTTTGGAGTGGTTGCCACTGCCTTCTTTGGACTGTACTGCTCATGATCAGGACGTGATTGCTACAGTCGTTACGTTTTACATCGTGATGAGAATGTTCTTTTTTTGCAAGAAGAGCAATCAGGACCTACAGCTTTCTGAAAAGGTGAAAAATGCCCGAAAGAACGTAAAGTTGCTGTAACATTTCCCACTCTGCTCTCGATTTCAGCCGCAGCGAAAACTTTCCTTGTAACTATTGCAAAGCTGGAGTACTGTTTTTCGAGGCCGTCTTTTTTGTAAATTGTAGCAAACATCAGTAATGTTTTTCGAAAACATTTTTGTGTCTTTAGTAAGTCAACTTGTTTGCACTTATAGACTTTTACAAGCGTGTTGGGGTTGTTTTTCGTCTAGATAACTCTGCAGTGGCTAAAATTGTAGCGTTAGTTATAAAAAGTACGTTGAAAATGCTAATTCGCTTAGAAACTCCCGCACGCGGAATTTAAACGCAAAGTAGAGAGCTTAAACATAGCTCGAACATCGATTCTCAGCCAACCAATGAGCAACGCATGTCAGCGAATGCATACAGATGGGCTTAAGAATACCACTTAAGTTGTCCTTGAATGTGATGCGGGAACGTCGGCTGGAAGAATGATAAATGCTGAAGTTTGAGAATGGTACAGCTAGAAAGTCATCACGCGCGAGCAACCTAGAAAGTCATCACGCGCGAGCAACTGCGCGGCGAACCACCGCGTTTTGCCGCCGTAGCAGACGACGCGCCGCGAGTTGCGCTAGACTAAAACCCCTGAAACTTCGCAAAGTAGCGACACTCTCCTCCGCCGCTCTCGTTCCTCCTCAATCACCTCTCCTTCGCACTCTCTTTTCGAACGTGGCGCCACCTACCTTGCTCCCGCGTAGCAGACGACCTTTCGAAGAGTGAGCGCGCGCGCGCCAGGCAGCGCGCTGTTAGCATTCGCACTAGCCATCTCGCTATTGATATCTTTTGTTTTTTTTTATTTATACGGTATTTTGGAGACGTTAGGCGTTTTTAGATAGCCTCACACTTTCGTTTTCGCACACAGAATTTGTGAAAATCACAGCAATGGAAAAAATACACAAAACAGCATCAAGGGAGTGTTCACGTCTTCATATTGCTCGATGAACGAGCAAGCGAACGAATAAACTAGCGTGCCACCGTTAACGTTTCCTTCGCGAGAGCTCCACTATAATAATAATATCTGTGGTTTTATGTCCCATTACCACGCTGTGATTATGAGAGGCCCCGTAGTGGAGAGCTCCGGTAATTTTGACCATCTGGTGTTCTTTCACCATATACACTGTTTAACCGCAGCGGGCAGCCACTCGCGGATATAAGTATTCACACGAAATAGCACGTAAACTTAGCACGAAATAGGACGTATGCGTGAGGTTACCGTAACTCCAAAACGATGAACGCGCGCTGCGACTCGGTTGGGCACGCGCGCTTTGCCTAGCTACCGTCTATCGGTAGTCCACCCGTAGATCTATCGACGTAAAAGAGCCAGAGAAAGCTATTTGCTCTGAAAAAAAAAAAGAACGAGCACGCAACCAAAACAAACCGAATACCACATCTAATGTGAGTTTTCACACTCCAGCTTTGTTTCTTCAAAAGCACTGCGTCGAATCTCCGAAGTTTCGTAATCATTTTCGATCGTCAGTTCGCGTGCATGATGCTGGGCGCACGAACCAATACCGTGACCTCAAACCAGTTGGTGCAGCACGTCAAGTAGAAAGCGTAACCACGTATGCTTGAAAATAGAAAGTACAGACTCCGCAGAAGCAGTAATAAAACGTGCATGAGGAATAGCGACGTACTGCACAATAAACTGACGCGTGCGTACGGCGCTATAGAACGCAGTGATTTGCGTGAACATTGACGCATGCTTATTGGGAGAGGACCGCAACTAACCTCGCATAGTCGCGTCGAGAACGTCGCCCGAAAGTTCTGACGCCCGATTCGGTGTATCCAAGCCTTTCTTTGTAACTTGTTGCGCTTCCCGGACGGAATCATAAACAGGTTTTTGCCCTCGCTTGATTTGATGCGTCATCCGAAGGCGCAGCAGCCGCCCATGGCGACCAACCGTTACGTCGGTCTTGTGTGCTAAGAATTTCCGAGCACAACGCACGCAGAATGGGAGATCAACGCACGCGGAATGGCAAGCACGCATCCATGAAACACATGCGCTGTGCGTCAGCGAGTCCACGCGTCCGCGCTTCGAGAGCAAAGATGGCAATCGCGAGCGACTGGAAACAAACCAACTCTTCGCGCGGTCCCACGTGACGGCAGTTGACCAATGCCGACGCGGCGTCAGCCTCGGAGAGGGCAGGGGAGGGAAAAAAGCGAGGAGGCACGCTTTTCCCCACATATGTCGCTACTTTACGAAGTTTCAGGGGCTTTACGCTTTACGCTTTACGAACGGCGGTCGCGACCGCCGTTCGGACCACCCTCCTCCGCTGGCGGAGATACAGAGCTTTGAAACCGAGTTTATTCTAGTAACGTTGGGTTGAACTACCCCTCATTGAAACGGAAATTTATGCATGATAAACAATCAAATATGCCAAAATAATTGTTTGGTTACGGCCTACGACCTTCAAACTTAAGTTTCAAACTATATTTTATTATATATAGGCCGATTTTGCGCAGATGAAAGCGCGAACGCAGATGGAATCTAATTCTACAACAATCAATCCTATATGTTACGGGGAATTAACGTAAAGCTTCGCGCCGAGACGTCTCAGCTAGGTTAGCTGCCATTCCCGTTGATCGGCTCCTATTGAAGCATACACTGCGTTCTTGTCTGTTCTGTAATAGATTTGAGCGCGAACGCACGACACACAAGAAGAGAAGACTACACGAGCGCTCACGTCAACAGAGAAGAAAAAATCCACCGAAGCACCGTCACCTACGAATTCAGTCACCTCAAACGAATTTTGTCTTGCAAAAGGTTATCAATAGACAAAATACCACCTAACACTAGAAGATATCGGCTAAGGTACAACTGCCAGGATCCCTTTTCGCTGACGATGGATCTGAAATGTATCCCGTCTTTGTGGGTCTTCGCAGTGTAAAATATAAATAGACATTTACCTTTACATTCGGAGATGTTCTTTGCCAGTCTGCTCAGCTCAAGCTGGTTGCACCTTCCCACGGCTACAGTTTTGTTTTAGCTAAACTAGTTTTCACCGGAATGAAGGTCTTCGATAAAGCTACGGCTGCTTTTTCTTTGAAACAGTCTGACAGGACAACGAAATTCCCTTCCTTCTCACCTTGAAGCAGGCACATGCTGTTTTCTCAAAAGAAATCTACTAGTCGGGCTGTGGGCACCTTGGCTAGTTGAGCAGGCTTCTTCCAGGTAGCAGTCAAAATACTGTCAACTCCCTCCAGTAGGCACTGTTCCTGTTGCTCAATTCTATTCCAGAATGATTCAACGTGCCCAACAAAGCATTTTATTAAGTTCTTTTCTGTATTCCACACAGATGCTGGTGATGACGGTAGAAGCGTACGGCGAGAACTGGGCAACCATAAAGGACTTCCTGCCAGGCAGAAATCACCAACCAGTGCCGCGAGAGGCAAGTGAATCAGTGCAGGACCTCTCTCCAGTGATAACACCTTGTGACGAATTAACTACACTTTGTAAAATGTGGTGTTAATCCATCCATGTGGCTTGGTTTGGGGCGTCCTTCGTAATTATAATTAATTCCCATCTGGAACAGCCTTTTTATAAAAACGAGGCAATAAAATGTGAAATAAAATGCACCTGGCAGTGAAGTGCAGCAAGTCGAGTACAGCCCCCACAATCATGTCTCTGGCTATGCTGTAGTATGCTAATACATACACTCCATATGTATGTCTTTGATATAGAGTCCCGTCTAAGGAAGGGGAAATGTTTCTGCACCAACGTTTATAGAACAGCAGTTTCAGAACAATGGCTTTCTATAAACAGTGCATATTTCGTGCTGGAGCATGAAATGATTGAATGCGTTTGTGCCACTAGACTAGCGAACCACCTAGAGAGGCAGTCTAATAATATAGCCAGCCGACAGGTCGTGTATATTGAAAATGTAAAAAGGTGCAGCACCTAGAATCTGACTACTTGCAGTGAGGATGCCGTGATTGTGCCGTATTTTGCACACCATAAAGTAGCTATCGACTCCTAGTGATGCAACAAGCTCTTTAATGAGCTCAATGACAAGCTTCGCTGCAACCTGAAACATCCAGTCTCACCACCTCGTGCACTAGCAACACCATTGCCCACTTTGGCTATCACCAATCCAAGCTCCACTGAACTGGTAGCTTGCACGACATGACCAAAATAAGTACTTAGCTTCAGGACATGTTTTAAGAAAGAACATTCAGGTTTAATCTTACTTTTGAGAAGAAGACTGGTCCGTTTGGTGATCTATGAGATTATCAAAACAGTACCAGAGTACTCATAGTTCAAAGGAATCTAGCTTTTTTTTCTCTCTCTCTCTCTGTCTAACTTACATTTCAGAATGGTCCATGATTCACACCTGCATGCCATTGAGCGACACTTGCAACTTAACCAAGTGCCTTTCAGTTAGCTAAACATATTTCATCATGTGGTGTACTAAGAAAACATGGTCGCGCTAAATGATTAAATACAGTTATTGATCTGAGTGTTCACATATTGAGGCTACACAGCATTACCAAAGAGTAGGCAGTCATCATATACCCATGCAAAGACAGATAAACTGAGTACATTAAAAAAATTTCATTTAAAGTTTTTTAATCTAGAAGCATCAGCGTTTCTGTGTACCGAGAGCAAAATGAGTAGGCGTGAATTACTGTAGTTAAGAGCTTGTTCTGGTAAAAGACAAGATAATTGCAAGAGGAACATGCTTCAAAACTTTACCAAAAGATTGTGAATGGAGAACCACCAAATACATTCCTTTACTTTCCCGATTTACTCTTTTCCACTCAAATACAAGAATTCATTCGCGGGAAATGTCAGGCTTGGAGCACAGGGTCCTGCCGAATATGTCCACTTGCTCCAGCTAATCAAGGAGCACACGTACGTGAGCTGTTATTTTGCTTGCATCATACAACAATGTTTGTGAACTTAAAAAACAAAAATAAAGAACTAGCACAGATGCCATCCCTTGCGAGGAAACAGTTTAATTTTCGTGCTGGTGTACAATAAGTACCGTGCAATAAACTCCTAACGATCGCTGTCGGCGAGTCCCAGGAAGTCACTGGAGCATATATTACTAATTATATTATTGAAATGAACTTGCATAAATAATTTGGAGTGTTTTTCAAAAATGTGAACAAACGAAGCCCATACAGGACAAAGCCGAGTAGAACGTTTTAATCGAGAGCCATTCGAGCTAACGAGCCTTAGTGAAGGAAAATATATATTACAATCTCTATATGGAAGCCTAAAGGTAGGATTGAATGATTTTCTTCTGTTTGAAGTCCAAACTAAACTCATTTTCATTTCAATTGGCGTACCTCATGCCATAAGACAAAGGAAGAACCCTCGCTGTAGTTTGGGATATACATAAATTTCGGCCATATCTTTGTGGACGCCAGTTCACTGTGGTTACCGACCATCAGGGCTGGGCAGTATCGAAGATACATGTATCTTAGATACTATCTTAGATACTCTTTGGGTATCTTGTATCTGTATCGCGATACGTCTCGCAAAACGAGTATCTGTATCTGTATTTCCGATACATTGAATAATGTATCGTGTATATTAAGATACAAGATACTACTATAGAAACGCCACCCTGCGAAACAACCAAGGTCAGCTGAACTCTGCTTCTCAAGCTGATACTGCTGCCACTAATCCACCTCAATAAAGCTAACGACAGTGATATTCCTTTGTCTTTTTGCCAGAGTACTCCAGTGAGCATAACCAATAAGGCCTATACGCGTCTCTACTGGTGGAGCAAAGTCAAGTGATGGCACTCGAGCCATCTCGACAAAAACAAGCGCGCGAACGTCTACGTGCAGCCGACCTTTTGTTTCTCCATATTTTTTTCTTTTTAGCTGATGTCGGGGCCATGAACCTTGTTACTGTAGCCACGGTACTGTGCTGCGTACTACAATGCGTGTGGCGTCTTTCGCTCAAATTAGGATGCGGCTATAGTGTCGTTATCGAAGTTTGTCTTGCGTGGTGCTTCGGTTGCAGTCTCAAAAATGCAAGAATGTGGTTGCTTTGCGTCTCGCTGCTTTCACACAGATTTGACAGATCTCTTCGATGTAAGCTTGACTTGCACACTATGAGATTGACTGAACACTATGAGATTATATGCCAATTAGATTCTAACAACCGTCGCTCCACCGGCGTCGATGCTATATGCAATAGAACAAGCATTTACGTAACGGATGATATTTTGGCGTACTGTATCTTTGTTCTTCGTGCTAAATTATGCAAGAACATTTTTTCAAATGATAGCTTCATTGTTAGCACAAGTGCTGTCTTTGCTGTCCTCCGTTTGCATGCCACACATTACCTAGGCCTCTGTGCAGTTTTTTTTTTTGCCGTTTGTTAACTGTAATAAATCTTTTGTAATCTCTTCTACTATTCCTTCTCTTATTTATTCTTATTTTTAATTGACTGCGTCATTGCTACTATTTAAATATCTGCCATTCCATGTGAGTTTACTGTTCAGGTGATGTTAGAGCCAAGGTAAAATAATCTGAGCGTGCCTAGTGCTTTCAGGAACAAAAATTCTGCTTACGATTTAATAAAACAGCGATATTGAGTTTACATTATAGCAATGGAAATTATAACGAAAAATCTTAAAGACGTTAGGAAGGGGATTTGAGAAACATAATATCACCTACTACGGTTTTTCTCATCAGCGTCCCCACTAGCCCTTTAGTGCTATTTTCCGTGGGCACTGAGTTTTCTATTGTCTGACTTTAACACCTTAGCTGACGATACATCATGCTTTATTTTCCTAGGTTTTAGGGGTGCCTCGTGTATCGTGTTTATAAAGGGTGTCACGTAACTGGGACCAAATATATACAAAGAAGTGCTTAACATCAACTGAGTAAAGCCATAGGGAGTATGATAAAACGAACGATGGGGTTTACTGCCATGTAGCACTCATTATGGTATCTTTATATTGCGCTTAATTTCTTAACTAGGATGAGAGATGCAACATTTCTGCGATTCATTTTGGGGCCAAGTGTGTTTCTTTGCGTTTTAGAGGGCATTCTAAAACGACAGATCTGACTTTTTGTGGAAAATTACATGCTACGTAATGTTTTCCCGGCGTTTAAAGAAAGCCGGAGAAATATGACCAGGTTACTGCGCTCGTACGCTATTGTGCTGCAGCGCTCTCAGACGTGCTTCGAGCGGACCGCGGCGAAATGAGGGGCCGTGGCTTAGGCATCGGCTCGACAGCACGTCACCATTTCTGACCGCCACACACGGCAAAGAAACACCATCGTCCCTGACAAGCGACAGGCTGACGGTCCGCGCATCAGTTGTTTCGCTCGATGCCTGTTTAAGAGCGCTGCAGTACGATAGCGCATGAACGCAGTCACGTGGTTTTATTTGATATTTCGCATGCTTTCTTTAAAAGCCAAAATATATTCATCATGCAGCATGTACGCCGCCAAAAAAAGAATTGCATCGGCCATCTTTAAATGCGTTCTACGATGTGACGAAGCGCACTCTGCCCTAAAGTGAATGATAAAAATGTTGCATAATTGACCATGGTTGATCAACCAACTAAGCGCAATATAAAAATACCATAACGAGCGCCGCATTACGGTAAACCATATGCCATTAGTTTCATTCAGTGACGGTTAAACGCCTTTTTTTTAAATATTTGGTTCTACTTACGGGAAACACCCTACATGTATACTTATTCATCTAGTCATTTTTTATTGCGGAACTGCCTTGCTATTTGACTTTGGTGTATTCGCTTTCCCTTGTTAGGTCCATGTAAAGTCCTTTTTTTGTGTATTACAAAAAAGCTGGTAAGCAGGCTAGAAGTTGCAATAGTGTGAATAGAAGTGATATCGTGCGACGCTTTTTGCCACGTACCATACATCTGGGAAGCTTCTGGGCGGCAGAAGTTCTCTCAGAGAGGAAATGGTAAAAGATGGCACGTTAGTGAATATGTTGCTAACGAAGAGTTTACGCAAGTTGATAGGTAGAATATGAAAAATCACTGCAGTGTTATATCCTCAGTGAACTGTGATCACTGACTCGGTAGTTATAGTCTTCACGTGATGATTCACAACAAATATCGCTACCAGAGTTATTGCTGCTCTGCAGCTGTCGGGTGATCAGCTTCTACGAAAACGGTAATACGCTTACGGACAAGGTAAGACTCTGCACCGGTATTTGTGCCATCTTGCGGCGGCTTCTTATTGAAGTTCTTGCAATTAATGGCAACCCGCTAGCTGGTCGCCAAGTAGAGCAACGACACCCATGAAACACAAAAGTATCAAGTAAATAAATGCCAATAAGTTGTTTCGGAATGAAACTAATATACTTTAAGCAAGAAAAACATGACTTTCGGGATTCAAACAGATATTTCATTAAAATCAACAAAGTTGGTTGCAGTTAAGACATTTGCAAGCACACACTTCTGTACATAGGTATTTGAGTCGTAATTATATAGCTCTATAATAGCAAATTTTCAAATGTATCGAAGTATCTTAAGATACAATTGGGAGGTATCGTATCGGATACATTCATTCTGGAAGTATCTTGTATCTGTATCTCCGATACTTCTTGCCCGAGTATTTTGTATCGTATCGCGATACAAATTCAAAGTATCTTTGCCCAGCCCTGCCGACCATCACGCTTTATGCTGGTTGTCCTCGCTAAAAACTTTGTCGGGGACGCCTCGCTGGATGTTTACTTCGGTTCCAAGAGTGCACTTGTCCTTTTGTACAAGTCTGGCACAAAGCATCACGATGTCGACGCTCTCTCTCGTTGCCATCTGCCACTTTCATGTCCGACCACGCACCCTCGTTACCCTTCAGGTGATCCTGAGGATTCATCTTCACTCACGTTGTCACCACTGGCTGTTGGAAAAGAGTCACTCTCTTCACTCTCACGTTGTCACCACAGCGGTTGGAAGAGAGTCACTCTCTTCCAACCGCTTCGCACACCGCCTGCTTCGTGTCAACGAAATGAAGCGTATTGTAACCGCATTGTCAGGTACCTAAGTGGCACATCTTTACCTAATTTCAAGCTGGAAAACAGTGTGCTGCAACGCTATTCTCACAATACCGATGGGCATCGGCGGATGCCAGTACTTCCCCGTTCGCTGCAAGTTCTCGAAGCACTGCGTGACGACCCATCTGCAGGCCACTTGGGCTTTCACAAGACATACACCCGCGTTAGGAGTCATTTCTTCTGGCCTGGCCTTTCTACCTTTGTCGCGAAGTATGTCGCTTCTTGCACACCTTGTCAACGTCGGAAACGACCAAATTCAGCCCCTGCCGGACTTCTGCAACCCATCTTATGTCCCGAGATACCATTTGCTACTGTCGGCATAGACCTGGTCGGACCACTTCCCGTAACGCCAGCAGGTCATCGCTGGATTGTGACAGCCGTCGATCACCTCACGCAGTATGCTGAGACCGCATCTCTACGCACTATTTCTGCGTAAGAAGACATCGGCCTACCACCCTCAAACAAATGGCTTAACGCAACTATTCCATCGGACACTAACCGACACGATATCAATGTACATCGGACCAAACCACGATCACTGGGACACAATCTTACCATTGGTGACGTTTGCGCAAACACAGCTGTGCAACGAACAACCGGATATTCCCCTTTTGACCATGTTTATTGTCGTGCGCTGGCTTTCAGCATCGAAACCTCTTCTTTCGATGCACCTATGAAAAATCTTGCAACTATACCGGATGATTTCGTCTCTCGATGAATGTCGACAACATGCTCGTCTCAACACCGAGGCTTGTCAACAAGGCCGCAAGCAGCGTTATGACAGCTTTCATCGCGACGTCACCTTCCGTCCTGGAGATGAAGGACTACTTTGGACACCTGTTCCTACTCCCTGATTGTGTGAGAAGTTCCAATCGCACTTCCTTGGACCATACGTTGTTCGTGAACAGACATCCCCAGTAAACTATTGCGTCACCCCAGTCTGTGAAACAGTTCACGTTTCGCGTCGGAAACCGTTCGTTCGCCGTACCTTTGGATGAAGCGATGAAGATGAAGCGCATTTATTTATGCGCTTCATCTTCACAGCTGTACATACTGATCATCACCTCTTGTTTGGGCTGTGGGGATCATACGCGAGACAATAAAGACGAGTCTTGAGGGTCCTGAACGTTGTCTCGCACTCCTCGTAGTACCTTCAGCGTTACGTCCAGGAGTTCTGGATGCTCTGCATGACGACACGACCGCTGGACACCTGGATTTTCCCGTGGGCGCGCGAGCATACAGGAAAAGTACTACTGTCCCCGCCTCACTGCCAATGTCATGCACTACGTAAAGACCTGCCGAGACTGTCATCGATGGGAGACACCGCCGATTAGGCCAGCTGGAGTTCTGCAGCCCATCGAGCCACCTCGCCGGTCGTTCCAGCAAATCGGCATGGACCTGCCGGGGCCGTTCCCGGCGTCGAATTCCTGAAACAAATGGATCGTCGCAGCTACTGATTACCTCACCCGCTACGGCAGTGCTGCCGAGGTAGCAAAGTTCCTCGTCGAGAACATCATCCTACGTCATGGCGCCCCAGAGGTCCTCATTACCGACAGAGGTACGGCCTTTGCTGCGGACCTAACTCAAGCGATGCTGAGGTACAGGCAGACCAGTCACCGCCGGACCACAGCCTATCACCCACAGACCAATAGCCTCACCGAGCGCCTAAATAAGTCCATCGCCGACATGCTGGCCATGTACGTCGACGTCGAGCAAAAGACGCAGGATGCCATCCTTCCGTATGTGACCTTTGCATACAACAAGGCCGTGCAAGAAGCGACGCAGATGACGCCATACGAGTTAGTCTACGGAATGAACCCAGCGACGACGCTGGACGCCATCCTACCGAACATCACCGACAAAGAAAACCTTGACGTCACCGTATACTTCAGCGCGCCGAGGAATCTAGACAGCTTGCCCGTCTGCGCATCAAGAACCAGCAAACTAGGCAAGAGTCCTCACAACAATCTTCGATGACGCCATTTGGAATACCAACCCGGCGACCGTGTATGGGTCTGGACGCCAGTACGCCGACGGAGACTTAGCGAGAAGCTTCTTCGACGATACTTCGGACCGTACAGGGGACTGCGACGTCTCGGCGCACTCGACTACGAGGTTGTCCCTGACGGCACTACGAACTCTCAGCGGCGCCGCGCACGCCCTGAAGTCGTTCATCTCGTGCGCCTTAAGCCATTTTATACTTGTTAGCGAGCTATAGAACTGTGATTTTGCTTTATTATTGTCTTGTATTTATGCATGCACATTTTTTTTCACCTTTCTATGTAACTACACAAGCATCGGGACGATGCTTATTCAGAGGGGGGGCAATGACACACGTGCTCCTTTTCTTTCTATTTGCATGCTACGACCCCTTTACAATGTAACTGCTGGCTTGCGGAAAGCGTGCCCAAATAATTGGGAACTATCTACATCATCTTGACACCTCCCGATGAGATTGCGCGCTCAACACGCACATTTGAGTTAGTTCTGAAACTAGCCCAGCCGCTAGCGATAATGCTGGAGTCTTGGATGACATGTATAAAAGCCGACGCGCGTGACCGCTTGTCAGTTTTTTGACGGCCGACGCTCTGTTCACCGATATCAGTGTACAGGCATCGTGCAGTCGAGTTTTCCAGCGCGACAGCAGCGCCAGAACCCAAAGCCTGGCGAATAAATAAAGCAATACGAGACGGGGTCGGTCAAAATGGAACGCGATGCGCGCGTCTCCCTCCCTGCATTAGTGGGCGGATTGTGGCCGTGCTACACGGGGGGCGCGTGCACGCGTCTGTTTTTTGCGTGGCCCTAACGGCGAACTTGGGACGGGTGCGCGCGTATGTTTTTGGCGTGCCCCTAACGGCCAGCTTGGGACGGGCCAGTGCGAGCGACGCAGCACCCTCTGGTCTGTGGACGGTGCGCTTGCAGTAACTTGAGCTCGTTTCGCGGCCACAAGTGCGGCCAAATAAAAAGTTTCACCTTGGACACGTTGACTGCTGCCTCCGTCAACGTCACGACCACGTGACAATATTTGCAATGAGACACAAAACGGAAAAAAAACGACACTTCATAGAGCTGTCTGCACGTGTGCGAGTGTTGCACTGACCACTAAGCTCTCAGAAATTGCAGAAAGGGGTGTCGGCAGATTCAGCGTTGGTCGGTGCCATATCGGGGCTTAAGATTACAGAAAGCTGGGGCGAGTCGCGCCGTCTCCTGCTGTGCGTGCGGGCCGACGCCGCGGGCAAGCCGCCAGATACGGCGAGCGTGCCACACTTGCGCGCTTTTTCCTTACTGATGATAATTGCTAGCGAAAGCGCAGTGGTTGTCTTACGAAGCGCGCAACTCTACAAAGCGGTCGGATTTCGTGGATGGAGAGGTTTGCCGCGTACTAGTACTAAGCGGAAATATTTCGTACTGGCCGTTGAAACACGCTACGAGGAAACGATAGAAATAGGCTCTTTTAGCTGAGCGTCGCTTGCGCTCAGGTGCTAGCAGATGTAGCGTCCCGATAGAGTGCATGGAAACTGCATAGATTTCGTATTCTTGACAAGCGTCTTGCCAAGACACGGTGAGCTTGCCTGCAAAACGACGGCGAAACCAAGTTGGACGCAACGTCACGTGCCGGTTAGTTGGCTTCACGACCGGAGCGAGAGATGCGTTCTACGTTCTGCCGCTCGCACGATCGTTCTGCGCACGCGCACTGCAGTACTTTTTGTGTGTTTGTGTGTTAATAGAGTTACGCGCAATAGACTTCCTTCTACGCGTTTGTGTGTATACATCGCTAGCATTCGACGGTCTGACCGGAGCGGATGGTAAATGCCCAGCTAAATTTCCCAATGCTATGAACGAGGTGCTGTGCACTTAACTGTCACCCGCAAATCCGCTGCATTCTTCATCGGCAGCTCGTTCTTGAACTCGACTTATTGTACCGCGGCCGTGATTTGTCGAAAAGCACCGGGTGCTGCTTAATGGCATCTATGAAAAGTTCCGCGCAGAAAGCCGTTTGCTCAAAGCATGATTGACGCCATTTTGCATAATCTCAACCCGATGTTTACATCAACGATAAACCAGCATTACCGCCGCCGCACATTTATTGGCTGCGGCAAAGCGGCGAGCTTGGGCGAGCGGCAATAAGTCGGTCAGGGAGCGACCAGACTTGCCGCCTCCTCTTCCGCCCGCTTTCGCTGCCTGGAGAGGAGGTTTCCCTCGCTTTCGGGTTTGCTGCTTTGGCTGCCCCGCCTTCTGTGTCAACGAGGCTTTAGGATTTAAAAGCCGGATTTTGGAGGCGGGTGGGGGCTGGACAAAGTCCATTTCGGAAGTGACCTCGGCAGCACAATTGAACATTAGAAAACCTATTCGCACGCTTATACTTGACTGTAAGAAAACATGTGTATGTGACATGCCACGCCAAACTTGGAGTGTACCAAATTTAGATAAACGAACAACGTATATGATAGCATCAATACATAAGGGCGCAGTCGGATAGGGCATGCTCAAAGTGCCTTCGGTTCGCCGAGAGATGACGAATTTTTTCTCGACAGCTCAACAAGCATTGTTGCGCAATCGCTCGCACGCACACATGCACAAATCCCCCCAGATAAAAAAAAAGAAAAAAAAAGAACCCCGGTTGGGTTTATGTGCCTGGATAACTGCATCATGCGAGTCACCTTACGGGGCTTTTTGTCACTGGTTGGTTTGTTTTAATACAGGAGTGGAAGCGGGCGTCAGTCTTTTGGAGCAGCTCAGGGAGCAGGAATAATGCAGTTTTGGAGCAGCTTTGGAGCAGTAAAAGGGGAGTTTTGGAGCAGCTTTGGAGCACCAAAAGGTGTCTTTTGGAGCAGCTTTGGAGAATGCAAGTTAGTTTTGGAGCAGATTTCTCGGGTCACACACTTTTTAGATGCGAAGCATCTTATGCTTGGGGCTATGTCCGTCCCTCCCGCGTCCTGCGTCCCGCGTCCGGCCACTTTCATGAAGTAGGGAAGCACCCACTATGCGAACCAGAACACTGTAGTACAATATAAGGCCGTCAACCACCACTACAGTAACCAGAGTCATGGCCGAGAGCACAGAGAGGCTGCCTAGCAATGGCTAGGCAGGTGGTATGTGTCGCCCAGGTTGACTCCACTCCTTGATCTTGCTTGCATGTGTTTGGGGGGCAGGCGGCAACTCCCACAGCGCATGCGCGTCTCCTCCGCCTCTCTCTCTCCCCTCCTACGCTCACCCCCCTTTCTCTCCTCTAGGAATCCTCTACGGAGCGGCCGCCGCGTCCCACACCCCGACAGTGGATGCGCATTTCCTCCCCCCTATCTTTCCTCTCCTCACCCCCTTTCTCTACTCTAGGAATCGTCTATTCTACGGAGCGGCGCCCGCTTCCCACAGTGCACGCGCGTCCTCTCCCCTACGCTCAGCCCCTTTCTCTGCTGTAGGAATCCTCTACTCTGCGGAGCGGCGCCCGCGTCCGACATCCCCACAGCGCATGCGCGTCCTCTCCCCCCTCTTTCCTGCGCTCACCAGCTTTCTCTACTCTAGGAATCCTCTACTCTACGGAGAGGGTCCCCCGTCCCCTCTGTCTCTCTCCTCTCCTACGGTTCCCCCCCCGTTCTCTCCTCTAGGCAACCTCAGCGGAGCGGCGCGAGACAGGTGGTGCGACAGCTACATACTCCGCTGGGGACACCACGGTAGTTCCGCGGTATAAAAATGATGGAGCGCGCCTCATTCTCCTGTGCAGCGCCGCGATGAGCGCCCGGGCCGCTGCCGCGAAACGAGAGCGGCGACGTTTCTCCCGCTCAAGCTAACCATCTCCCCGCTGCTTCGCATCCACGCATGGTTCCCTTTTGCGGGAGATGGGGAAGTTTTTTGTTTCGAACAATTTTTTGTTTTTGATAGAGACAAGAAATTCCAGTGGTTTTTACTAAACATTCAATACCGATGAAGCGACCAGACTTACCACAAATTATATATATATATATATATATATATATATATATATATATATATATATATATATATATACAACATTAAAACACCAAGGCAGAAAGCACAGTAATTCAAAGAAAACAAGACATAAGCAATGCTTTGGATAGCTACTAGACCTCAGACGAATGGAAAACGTTAATGTTCAAACGTTGAAATGTTACAAATGAACAGTAATTACAAATGAACAGCAATGAAGACTAGAGATGAGCAAATAAAGGTTATCTTCATTTTAAACCCAATAAACTCTATAAAAATGAATTTAAAAAAATTGATCTTCCGGTCAATAAAGCATCACAGCCGACATGACAGCCACGAGGAAAATAAAGATTAGAAATGCACTCGTCGCGCCGTTGCTAGGCGATGGCGCGGAATTTTTTTTTTATTGCGATAGCTATTATATAGACACTCTCGACGGGTTTTTTGGCGTCACCGTCATGTTCCGTGTAAATTCCAAGTTGATAACATCCCCCCCCCCCCCCCCCCGCGCATCGTATGTTCTACCCGCGGGTAAAAGCGCGCGAGCGGGGGGCGACGAGCGCTGCTCAAGCAGACATCAAACCAGCCGGCCCATCTCCGTCGGTCGGAGGGCGAATGCGATAACATCCCGCCGTCGAATGTGATAACCTGCCGTGCGATAACCATGCGATAACCTGCCGTGGAATGCTCAAGCAGAGAGGAAACGCGCCGCCCGTCTTAAACGAGCATGAAAAGACGCGGGGGGGGGGGGGGGTCGCTCGAGCAGCAGCTGTGAACTCGTCGCGATCGCTGGCGCGCGCGCTACCTCGGCAAGCATCAGCGCACGGCTCGTACTCTTCTACGTGCTGCGCTCTCAACGCGAAGGGACTGTGCGAAAAGAGCATTTCTCCCTCCAGCGACCGCATTCTCACACCAGCGTTTTGAATTACGCGATATCGGATCCAAAAGAGTTAGCTGCCAGCCTCACTTCGTATTGTCACTGGGTCGTGACATTGACGAAGGCAGCAGTCGGCCTTATCATGACTAAACTTTTTATTAGGGCGAACCTGTGCCCGGAAAACGAAACTGCACTCTACAAGCAATACACGCTGTAGACTGATAGCAGCGAACAGAGCGTCGGCCGTCAACAATCTGCCAACCGGCGAAGCGCGTCGGCATTTATACATGTGCCATCGAAGATTCGAGCGTTATCGCTGGCGGCCGCGTTAGTTCCAGAACACACTCTAATGTACGCGTTGTGCGCGTAATATCTCATCGGAAAGTTCTAAGATTATCTAGATGGTCCCCAGAAATTCGGGCGCGGTTTGCGCAAGGCAGCAGTTACACGGGTAATGGGGCGGGAGCGCGTGCGGCATAACAATTACAACATTACAATTTGTTGCTATTTCATTCATTGTTTCGCCCATGCGGTGAAACTGATTTTTTTCTTTTTTCTTTTCTTTTTTTTTAAGATTTTATGGTTTGACGGTCTCCATCGCAGAGCGCGTGCTGTGCCGCTGTGCTCGGCAACGGCGCGGCGAGTTTTTTGCAACAACACTGCCGTCTTTATAGTTTGACTAACAGCTTCGCTGTTAAAAGATAAACTCGCATAATGAGGTCTGCATACAAACGCCATCTTAACAAGATTCACGCATTTTGTTCATGTTGCGCAAGATTTCATGCATAGTGTTAAGTTCGCGCAAGGTGCAAGCACCATGCATGAACCTAATTACGACGTGACCGAACTGCACGTGATATGAATTTGACTGAATGTGGCTGCGTCCTTTGTGTATCCAACGCGTGTTGCTCGGTCGATGATAAGACTCGGCTAAATTTGGCATTGTACGTAGATATTGCCGTTTATGCGCAGCTTGGCGCAGCAGGTCAGATTGGCGCAGAATGGCGCAATTGGTGCAGCACTTCCACCCCTGTAAATAGAAAACATTTCTTCAGACCGGCAGGTTTCAACGCGGCGGCGTCGGCTCTGCAACCTAGGCTGTGTTACATCCAACGCTCTACGGCGTTGCATCGAACGCGCTGTGGCGTCACGCCCAACGCTTCGTGGCGTTGCACCGAACGCGCTGTGCGTTTGCAGCTGAACATGCACGCGTGAAAGACTGCGCCACGATTGTGGTTGGTGGACGTGTTTGTTTGTTCTGTGTATGTGCCGGCTCGTGATTGGATGCGTGCGTTCAGTGATACTGTTATGACAGAGTTTGCTTTGACTGTGTGACCATAGAGTAACATAGTAAACGTAAAGAGAGTGGTCATTGGCCGCCCTCCGCGGCCCAGGCCGCCCAGGCTCGTAGGGTTCCTGCCGTCTGTTAGGTGGCGCAAGAACAAAAAGTGAACGTAAAGCAATGACTCACGTTGCTTCTGTTGAATAACTTATACAAGAAAAGTAACATTTTTAAATTATTAAACAGCAGAATGGTTCTTCGTTCTTAAAAACAGCGGTTGCCATGGCTACGGCGCGTCCACATGCATCATTGCTAGCAGGTCTTCCCATACCAGGCCTGGATCACCTGCGTAACCCTAACCCAATTTTTTAGGGGCGAAGCTCCTTAAAGCGGCACCCTGTTCGTCCCTCGTCGTAGTGCGTAACCAGTCTTACGCTTTGACCTCCAAGGTGGTGCCGGTGGGAGATTTCTCCTGTGCGTTGTTGAACAATAAAAAATTCGCAGCGTGCGCGTTAACTAAAAGCCGAATTCTTCTGTCTCTCATTCCCCATTAGCAGCCATTGGCATTTCTCCTGTGCGTGATTAAACAATAAAAATTTTGTTCAAAACGCCGTTGATTGATGAAATAAACCAACGAAAGACGCCAGATGTTTTCTAAAAGCAAAACGAAAAGACGCCAGATGTTTCTAAAGCAAAACGAAAAGACGCCAGGTGTTTTCTAAAGCAATGGTTTTATAATCAAAACCATATCGCGATACAGGTTTGTAGTTGACGATGCTCGTTGCCGTCGGTGTGTGCTCGTATGGATAAGGATGCCGCTGCAACCAGTGCAAGAACCACTTAGCTTACATTTCACCGACCACAAAGCGGTCATAATGAAAGGCGGACAACGGAAACCAGCAATAAAAGTTTGATAAAACATTTAATCAATCGTTTCACGTCATTTTTATCGGGCGAATTAACGGAAGAAATTTCACAGGTTTAACCGATGATTACCTTAGGAGCTTCGCCCAATCTCATCATCATTCACCTCGTGGATCTGCCGTCAATTTTTTTCTCTCCGGCTTTAGCGGTAGCCATGTTTACACCTGTAACAGGAAAAGGTAAGGAAATAGAAATAATTTATATTGCATTAAGCTTACAGAACGTCTCCCTACGTCACACACATGTAGTGGAAAGCTTATTTTCAGAGATTATGCCATGGTGTTGAAGGGGCTGAGCCCAAGCGTTTCAGTGTGCATGACAGCGTCCACGTCATCCAAAGAGCAATCCAAACAATCCACATCCCTCAAACCAAGGAATCAAGTTTTATTGTGCAACTACAGAGAAAGCATGCTGAAAACTGTTTGTGTGGAAAGAAATGCTCGTTAAAATCGCCACCTGCTAACGACAAATAAACACCCTACGATAACCTGAACGCGTTCACAATTACTAGCCCTAACCACTGCTGCCTCCTTCCCTAACATAATATACTAGCCCTAACTAGGGCTTTTCGTACAATACATTAGCTCACCTGCAATTCATCACTGCTGCTGCCCGACCTTCTCTCGTGAGTACTTTGTGCACACTGGCGACATGTACTTACCCTATAGAGTGTCTAAACAAGGAAAGGAACATGAATGGAATTCCATTGTCTAAATAGAACGCCCTGGGCTGGCGCGTTTCCGTCCTCCATTGTAAAATCCACCGGGCCTCGACATAACACTCTATCTCTAAATCACAGTAACATCGTTTGAAAAGTTGGTTAAGCGCATCCACTTGATCTGAACAAGACACTCTTTTTCGGAACTGCAACCGAATGAAAAGTATTAGTTCATACCGGCATTACAGTTACACTTATAGGAGGTAGAAATACCTGAGGATGATAACCAAAAAAAACGTAATATAGATGAAGATACCTCTACAAATTGCAGTTACAGTTTCGTGCAATGACCTCAGGTGAGGGAATAAAAGGATTACAGGGAAATGCTGCCAGATGAAATAATGCATTTGCAACACTTCGCCGATTCCGGTGCGTGCGTAACAGTTTCGCGAGCCTATAGAATAATCTCGAGGAAAATCCCATCTTCACGCGCATAACGCCAACAACTTGGTGTTTACAAAGCTTACAAGTGAGAGTAAAGCTGGTGGAACGTCATAATGAAGAAACCTCCATCAGACCGCCGTTCACAACCATTCCAGTACAGCAAACACTACGACGCGACGACGTTTTTTAGACCGAGCAAGCGAGCATGAAGTTGAAAAAAATCACGCCATATCCACGAAGTGAATGATGATGAGTGGGCGAAACTCGATCGTTTTCATCCATGGAAGAAAGAGAATGTGTGGTCTGGAACGCGCTTATACTTCATGGTCATCAGCGTCATCGTTATCACGTGTAGTGGCTAGTGGGTACATTCCACTATACTGGAACGCGCTTATTCTTCATGGTCATCAGGCGTCATCGTCATCTTTATCACGTGTAGTGGGTACATTCCACTATACTGGAACGCGCCTTATACTTCATCGTTATCACGTGGAGTGGGTACATTCTACTATACGTGGCTACCTATGAAGTTGAAAGTGGTATGAAAGTGGTATACGCCAAGCTCGTCAGTGGATTCATTCCACTGAGAGCAGGTATAACTTCATAGCAGCAATCATTGCCCAATAAAATAACGACTTCAGGCAACTCCATCAGCGGCCAAAACAAGAGCGTACGAAGGCAGGAACACACCATTCAACATGACCGATGCTGCAGCTCATGTCCATATAGTGGCAAATACACCTTGCACACAAAAAACGCGGTCGCGCGCATTACAACAATTCACAGAGCATTCCGCAAGGTTCTGTCACGCGAGCAGCAAATTCAAGCAGGCGATACACAGGGCAGAAGTAGCCGCTGTGTAAATGAAATTTTCTTCTCGTCAGCCCGCGACCACACGAGACACAAAAGACAAAGCCGCGCACCACGCTTCTACTGCTTCTACTAACCGCTCCCACAAAGGAGTCGGGCTTGTCGTCGCTCGTTGGGGTTCAAGCCCAGCAGCTCCAAACGGTCACGGCGTGTGATGTAATTGGCCGCAGGAGCGCGCGACATCGTGGCGTGATACGGAACAGCCAATAGAGTGACAACGTGACCTCCTCTCGTTTTCTCCTCTGCGGTGTGTAGGCTAACAAACATGGTGAGGGAGAAGCGCACAGCTAAGAAGCCTCCTGAAACATCAAAATATTCGAAAACAGCTGCAGCAGCGATACTCTGCCCTCTGCGGCGCTTTCACACGCCCTTCATCATCCTTGAAAATACAAACCGAAGAGGTAGTTAATGTTTATTTTCCTTCTCGATTCCGCTTCCGCGGCGGCTGCGTGCAATTTCTCTCCTTGGCTTCCGCGGAGTAGCCGTAGCATTCTTTGGTGGCACGTTGTAACTTAACGCGATAGCGTTAAAGAGCCCGTTTCGCAGTAATTCGGGTGTCGGCGTCGGTGTCAGTGGTTGTAAGCCAAAAATCAGCGTTGTCTGTAACCGGAAAATCGAGGAGAATTCAAATAAAATAAATAACAATGTACGGTTTAAGCGAGAATCGAACCCAAGCCTTTTGCGTGGTTGGGAGGTGTCCTACCATAGACCCACGGCATTGCTGAAAACAGCCCCGGAAGAAACACCACATGAATGTCTCGCAGTACGAGGAGTCTCCTTAACGCTTGTGATATTGCTGGCAGAAGTGTACAATCGCGCAATGCGTCAAAACATTTGAATTGCGCAATGAGTGAGTGTCTTAAAGGCTCATCCATTACAAAGCGCTGAGACATATTTAATCATCATCATCTGCAAAAACATCAACAAAGGGAGGAGCTGCGTAGGTTCACGTATTACCTTACGGACGCGTAGTGGGCCCTTCGCTGAATCGCGAAATGAAGAATTAGGGCGTAGTGGTCACTTAACTGTGCTTGCAGTAGGCATTCAAGGATAGTTTTCAACGGCAAATGTTCAGCGCACAGGCGTTCCTTTCCATACGGCACTGTTGAGACATGCACCGAGAACCGAAGCGAGGCTAGCAATTGAGACGGCGATGCTCACGGGGCCCCATTACGCTATCGCGTTTACTCTTGAAGGCGAAGCTCGAGTGTCCCCCCAAGCTTTTTAGCTCTGGGTCATCTTGCGCACTAACGAAGTGTAGCTGTGCTAAGGTGGAACTATTTGAAATGCTTTGGTGCTGGAGGCGCGACGTGGAAAAAAAATGCCCCCGCCTCCCCGAAGGGAATCGTGAGGAAATGCGAATGCATTTCGCGCGCGCTTCACTCCATTTATATATGGTGTTTGTGGTTCGAAGAAGGAAAAGGCGCCTAATTTCTGCAGCCCGGTCTGGAGCACGGCGCAGCGCCTTTTTTTTCTTTTTTTTTCATTTTCTTTATATATATATATATATATATATATATATATATATATATATATATATATATATGTGTGTGTGTGTGTGTGTGTGCGAGCGAGCGGACGGGAGAGTGGGGCGCAGGGAGGAGAGAGAGCGAACGGCGAGAGAAGGAGCGGCGAAGCACTGCACCTACCCTCTCCTACACTCTCTCCACACATGCGGGAGCTCCGCCGAGCTCCCGCGATGCGAGCGCCCTCACACACCAGAGCGCGCTCCTCCTCTCCACTCACTCCGATACTCCGCCCGCACCACCTGCTCCGGTTGCTAGGGGCGAGGATAAGCGCGCGCGCACGCAGCTGTTGCTATGGGAGAGGGAGTGAGAGCGGAGAGATGCGGACACCGACGGACACCTGACATGCCCCGACTAAGAAATGCTTTCGCATTTTAAAAATTTGAAGGAGACAGTGCAGCTAACTGGAGGCAGCTACTCCCCTTTGGTGCATTTCTCTTCCTTGGCGCTTCACATTTGCTGATCCCGCTGACAAAAAAAAAACTAAAAACAAAAAAAAAAGTAACGCGACTGAGATATCTAACAAAATGAAAAATACATTAGTCGAAAAAGTAAATGGACATAACAGACGTGAGCTCGTTCTTTGAAACTTGCTGTATGCGCGCTCCAGTTACGGTGTTCTGCGGCGCAATGAACATTTACATAAACATGAAGCTTTACGAATTGCTCGCATGCAAACTTTCTACCACTGTAAGACAACCTACTTGTGAACAAGTACAAAAGCATCTTGGCTCGTAATGGCTTTGAGATAAGTAGATACGTATATGTGATCACAACAACGGCAACCACTATGTCGCTGTCGGTTGCCAGGTACGAAAGCAGTGCGAGGGACAAACAAGCATTGTGTGTGTGTTGCCATGCATCAATTCGTGAATATATTAACTTTCTATACTTCTTCTATTGAACAGGTATGCGTCATCAAGTTGAGTGATGTCTTACGGAAACTACTGCTGTGTTGTATGGTGCGGCAATAATGGAAAGCACTGCAAGAATGCCGGCCTCAAATTCTTCAGAATTCCCCGCGATTCCAGGTACTTGATGCTATTCTGTCTTGCCGTGAAGCTTTGTTGAATCCTAAGAGTAATTGGCTGTGAATAAGCAACCTCGACCTCGATTTTCTGTGAGTCTCGCGTTCAAAACACTGGAAATTTGGATATAACGTCATTTATTTGGTACTTCAGTTTCGAGTACCACCTACAGCCTCACCGGATTCAGAGAAAACACTGGTAATAAACCCTTGTAACTGCAGCGCAAAATGAACGAAATGGAAAAGATGGTCTTACAATGCAAAACACGAATGAAACGCGATATACAATGCTGAATAACATTCAATACAGCAGCGTGAAAGTGAGGTCACCTTAAAAAAAAAAAAAGAAAGCAACTTCTTGCCGTTATTTTGGTCTGTGCTCATAGCGCTTACGTGGACAATGCACTTTACAGGTCGCAGGCTTGGGTGCGCTACTCCAAACGCCCCGAACTTGCTGGGAAAAGTGGGGAGAAGCTAAATCAGAGCTATCGAATGTGCAGTGAACATTTTAGCCCTGACAGCTTCTTGGACCCACAAAAAAGCAGGCTGTCAACGACAGCCGTACCTACCGCTCGTCCTCTGAAATGGAGAGCGCGTGTCATATCTGAAGGTAAACATTCAACTTGCGCTGCGTAAGCGTCACGAGTACTTTCTGAATTATTTTTACAGGCAGTGGCAGCTCACCTGTAGCACCGGCCATCAGTGCAGCATCAGCGCCACTTGCCGACAATGTACCTGGTATGTCATGTCGGCTTCTCGTCACACGTTTTTCTTTTTTTTGCCTTCGAACACTTCAGTTGCCTTAACGTAGTCATCAACGGACGCCGTATGCAAGCCACTGGTTTATTTCGAAATCTTTTAATCCCATTCCCCTTCTCTACATAAAGCAGCAAGCTCCAGTAGATGTATAGAGGCCGGCAAATCTGTTTTTTTTTAATATAGAGCCTCGCTCTGTATGTTCTGAAATAAATAACTCGCTGCTTACATTTAAGTGCTTCTTGTCGCCTTAAGGAGGAGCAATTTTGCCGTAATATATTGCCAGTCCCAAGTTGTCTAAGAGGCACATACCGCAATACAAAACATCAAAAATTACATTCCAGAATTGCGAGTATGGTTTCCTAACTATTCGCTTCATCAGCACGGCGAATGTATGCATGTACGAGCGCGTGCCCTGTGCTAATAACAAAGAGCACCTACTTCACTTTTCTTTTTCTTGTATAGAGTAAGGCTAAAAGAAGGGCCTCTTCGTCACCCTTCTCATACAAGTCGCACCAGGAACACCCTTCGCCTACAAGTCACATCAGGAACACCATTAGTATCACTTGTGATTGTTTCATCGGTGTTTTCAGCATTTCCTAACAAAACGTGCTGTTTATGCACCGTAAAGCGCTACCTTTATGAAAGAGGCTATTTCAGAATCTTGTGCTTAACACCCTGTGTTGCAAGTGCAATCGGCTTTCCTCGATCAATCTTTCAGTGTGGGCCGCGCTGTTCATTGCGGTCATTTCTCTTCAGATCACAATGAAATGAAGTAATGATTAACATCCTATTTATAGTTCCTGAAAATCGCTATCTGCTCATGGATGAGTTCATTTGCAGATGTATTGGTGTATGCGTTAAATTCTGAACATTTCAGGGAATACCTTTTCAGGCCCAGTCAGCTCTTCGTGGTTGGTCTATAACCACCTATACCACTACACTGATTCAAGAAGTGCGGGGTGCCTTATGAGCGCTTTGACGTAGCAGATGTTCTGTTTAACCCTTTCGTTAAGCAGAATACGCGGCGTAGAATACGAACGCAGGACAAGAGGGCACTGCTCTGTTCGCTGCCCAATGGCGCAGTGCTAAGTATTCGCACTGAAACGAATACACGCATTCAAGCGTTTGCGCATTACTTCAAGCAGAAAGCTTCCTACGAAAGTTCTGTCGTTTTGCTTGCAGAAACAGTCATTGTCGTTCATTATTTGTTCGTACTTTTCAGAGACGCCAATTGTGACGACTTCTGGCTTGACGTCTGAAAGCTGCACTACGTCAGTCACAGTGGGGGGATCAATGTTCGTACATGACATTTAAAAAATATTTCTTGCGAAAATAAGCTCGGTCAAATAAAACAAAACGCACACTCATCGGCACAATAACGATGAACAGACGAATACGGGTTTTTTGGCGCACTAGGTCACTAAATATGCCACCTTTACCGGCAAAGAGGTTATGGCGAATATCGCATATATTGTGAACAAAAATGAAACCATTAACACGCAGACTTTCTAAACAATTCACAAAATGTGACGTGCCAGAGGAACCCGAGCGCCTTGAGCACATAGTTGTAGCGCAAGAGACATGATGGTTGCACGATGCTTGCTTGTTTGCTTGAACCTTCGTCGTCCTTCACCACTTCTGCACCACAAATTTCTCGTGTGGTTCGTTATAGATAGTACACTCTAGTTAGTTACATATTTATAATGGCAAATGAGAACTGTAAAATCACCAATCATTTGCAGAACCACTGGATGAACAATGTCCTGCCGTATCGCCGCTCCCAGATTGCTCTGCAAACCATCCTGGACCAACGGACACTTGTGAGTGAATTACATGCTGTATATTGCTAAGCATTGCAAATCAGTTCTGTGGAAACCCACAAGGTGGCGGGCGGTTTTTGGCTATAAATATGTGAATGGATGCCATAAACGGGTGCTTCTCGGTTTTTCTCTTCTATCACTAAGATATACAGGCGTACCGAATGTTCTAAATATTCCGTCGAAACTGTTCTGAGACGCCTGCCGTTGCCCGCGTGATGCGCCTGTTGAAAGGCTAACGACATTGACATTCAGTTCTGCCCTAGGATTCTTTAATAGGGAAAAGCATAATTTGCTGAGCCCACACTTAGAATGCTGGCTGGGTTCCTTTAGAGCTACGTTGTATGAAGCTAGCATTTTTGTGCGAGGTAAAAACTTGTTGTACTTTACAGTGAGGTCACAACAGCGGCCGCCGACAGGGACGACATGAACATAACAATTTTGATAGTATTCGTGATAACATCACTTTGTGTATCAATGGGTCTCTTTATTTATTTTACATCATATTTAGTGACTTCCACGCATAATATTATACAGACGGGGAGTACTTTAGCAGCAGGCAAATTTTTCCGGTTGCCCGATATTGTCACCCATATTATCAACCTAATTGGAAATAGGTGCCCACGTAGTTGTCTTTGCTGGCGCTGGCGTTCCGTATTTGCCACGTCGAAAAACATCATTGGCCTGCATCATTTCAACAGCGGAGCTGTTGATACCAGCCGTAGGTTGTAATTCGTCCCCATGTAAATTATTGTCATCATGAACTGGCACGCGTTATGTTCGCTTTGTTCTTCCTGTTCGCCCTCTTCATCTTCTCCTTCGTTCACAGAACCCGTGCGCCTATTTGACCGCCGCACGATTCTGATAACTCTGATGGGCCAGAGAACTAGTACGGAGAGAAATAAAGAGAGAGAGAAAGCAAGAGAGACATAGAGAGTGAAAGAATTAAAGAGAAAAAAAAGGAAAGGCTAAAAAAGAAATTCTAACGAAAAACATTTTCTTGCGAGGCGGAATTCGAACCCGCGTGCCCGAGATCCGTAAGCGGGCACTCCGAATCTGCTACTGTAACGCTGGCTAGCTTTAAAAAAATTAACATACACTTTGATTGCACGCTGTCGGAACGCGCATTACAAAAAAAAAAATTGAAGACCCCGCTGACACTCACAAATGTATACCTTTCTCGGGCTGAAATATCGGATATAACGTGTGCGAGTACTCTGCTTTGTGTTCATTTGTTTTACGGACGCTTTTTTTCTTTTACAGCCCCACTCCCAAGGCCTCCTGCACAGGAGACGGCACAACGACGGTCCGATGTCATCAGGCGCCTTCAAGCTAAACTTTCGAAATACAGGAAAACCATAAAGCGCCTGAAGAAGCAGCATGAGTAGATGCCCGGAACCGCGTCGGATGCCCTGAAGATGCTGCGACCTTTTGTGACAGACGATGTATACACTTTAATAGCCACACATGTAAACTCAAAGGCTAAGGGAAAGGGCAGACGTTTTCATCTATGGCTCAAGAAATTCGCGTTGCATTTAAATTTTCATGGCCCGAAGGCATACCGCTTCTTATCAACGTACTTAACTTTGCCATCTCAGCGATCGTTACGAAGGTGGCTGTCAAGCGTTAAAATGACTCCAGGGATCATGCCTGGCGTACTGCAGGCCATTGCATCGAAAGCAAAGTCTTTGAATAGGCGACATCGCTTTTGCACGCTCATATTTGACGAAGTCATGCTTAAAAAAACCTGTCCTACGATGCTGCCCAGGATATTGTGCACGGGTTTACCGACGACGGCAGCGAAAGAACGTCTTCAATAGCTGACCGCGCATTAGTTTTTGTTCTCTCCGGTATATCAAGAAAGTGGGTACAGCCACTTGCTTACACTGTTGGCCATACTTCGGCATCACCTTTTGTGATCGAGAATATCCTCCTAAAACTGATTGATGAGCTTAAGAATGCCGGATACATTGTAAAAGCCGTAGTGTGCGACCAAGGGGCTAGCAACGTAAGTGTTGCAAACCATTTGGGCGTAACAGCCGAGAAACCCTTTTTCATTGCTGATGGGGAAGAAATTTATTTCATGTTTGATGTACCGCATTTAATAAAGACCACGAGGAATAACCTGCAGGCGCACAAACTGACCATTGGCACAGAAATCATTGATTGGTCATACACAGTACCATAGGCGTGCGCACGAGGGGGGAAGAGGGGGCGGCCGCTTCCCCCCCCCCCCCCAAATTACCTAAGAGAGGGGGGCGCAAAGTCGGCCCTATACATTGACATCATAGGGGAGAGGGGCGCTGCAACGAACCTTCGCACCCCCTGAAGGGGAACCCTGCGCACGCTTATGCATAGTACAACTATACCACTCAAATCATGAGCTCAGATTAAGACTGGCACCTAAACTAACAGAAAGACACATTTTTCAAAAATCTTTCAGTAACATGAAGGTAAAACGGGCTACACAAGTGCTAAGTGCGTCAGTGTGCGTTGCCATAATGGCATTGGTGTACGCCCACCAACTTCCCGATGCAGCTATGCCAATGGCATACATCTGCGATAGAATGGATAAAATTTTTGATTGCATTAACAGCTCTAAACCCAAGAAAACTGAACAGAAGTTGCGGTATGCCATACGCAAAGGCAACACTGAAATAACCGAGTTCCTCTCAAAACAAATCCCTTGGATCGCACCGTGGAAATTCGATGGAAGAAGGCAGCCGCAAACAATCAAAAGTTGGCAAATTACCATTAACAGTGTTCTGATGCTATGGGATGACATTTCAAGGAATTATGACTTTTCGTTCTTGATGACGCGCCGCCTGCACCAGGATCCGTTAGAAAACATCTTCGGAATACTTAGGCAGATGCATGGCTGCAACGTCAACCCAAATGTGCTGCAGTTCACCACTGGGCTCAAACACATCATGATTAAGAGGCTATTTAAATTATCCGCTGGAGGTAATGTAGAGGAAGACAACAATAATTTTCTACAGGAACTCTCACACTTTTTCACTACAAGACAAATCCCTTGCGGACTCTGTGCAACGTGTACATCACGACGACCTTCCTTCTTTGGAAGAAATATCAGAACTAGCTTCAAATATCCATTCAAATCTAATTGACGACTCTTCTGCGTACTACGTTGCCGGATACCTGATCAAAATGTTTCTGGAGAAGAAAACAGAAGGTTGCGATTGTTCTGCGCTATTGAAAGATGAATCCGGCAATCTCACCGAAAGTCACCAGTACTTTTAGATGTGAAGCATCTTATGGCGAAGCTTAATCCGGTGGTGGTGGTGGTGGTGTGCCGCGTGGCCTCCCTTACTGCGCATGCGCAAACCCTCTAAAAGAAATAAAAATAAAAAACCTCCTCTCCCCCTCTCTCTCCTCTAGGCATCCCGACCCGCGGCAACCACACCCTCACTGTGCATGCGCCTCCCCTCCTCTCTCCCCTCCTACGCCCCCCCTCTCCTCTAGGCATCCCTGCCCGCGGCGTCCACACTCCCACTGCGCATGCGCGTCCCCCCCTCTCTCTCCTACGCTCCCCCCTCTCTCCTCTAGGCATCCCTGCCCGCGGCGCCCACACTCCCACTGCGCATGCGGGTCCCCCCATCTCCTCTCCTACGCTCCCCCCCCCCCATCTCTCGCCTCGCGACGCCGACGCAGGCAGCGTCTGCTAGCGAGTTTCTTGGTTGAAAAAACCGACTGCTCGCGCTGCACAACCGTTCACTGGCCACCCCGTATATATGGCAGTGGATCTTGTCGTGCAAGGTGGTGCCGGTGTTAGATTTCTCCTGTGCGTTGTTGAACAATAAAAATTCGCAGCGTGCGCGTTAACTAAAAGCGGACTGCGGGTCTCTGTGTCCAGTCGGAGTCTTCTGTCTCTCATTGCCCATTAGCAGCGATTGGCATGTTCCAGTAGGAAACACCGCTCCATCACTGCGTGCTTTGCGCCTCCCCAGTTTTCTCTCCTGCGCAACGCTGCGATGAGCGCCAGCGTCAACGCCGCTGCCAGTGTAAGCGTTAGCGCCCGCTGCTTCACATCTACACATGGGTTCCCTTTAGCGGGAGATGGTGTAATTTTTTGATGCTCAAAGCGTATCACGTGCCCGGCAGGCTTTTCGGCAACCTAGTCTTACCTTCGGACGGAGCCTTCAACTACATTCAACAGCTGGAACATCATTTCCTTGCTACCATAGAGAGCGTGGCACATAAGCAATGTGTATGCGCCGCGTTGTTCCAGATCCTGTCTGATGTCACTTCATTCCGTTTTTGTTCCGAGCCTTGCGCCAAAAAATTCCTGTTCATGTTTTGTAGAGTACGTCTTAACTGGCACGTTCCGTTTCGTGAACAGAAATCTAGACAAAGTTCGCTTAAAAGCCTCAACGAATTGTAGGCAGTTAGAAAAATTCAAAGCGTGAATTTCAATATGCACAGGTTTCCATTGAAAGATTTCTATTCTGCAAAGGTTTGAACAATTCTATTCACCATAACAGCTGCTCGCAAATTTCTTGCCTTCACCAGCGGCAAGTATTTTTGTCTTTTTTAATCACTTCACCCCCAATGTCGTATTTGCGACATTTTCCATAAGTACTTCCAATGGCATCCTTGATGCTCTCCATGACCTCGTGATCAGTTGGTTAACTACATTGTGTCCAAAAGAAATAACGAGACCTTTATCTACTCGCTTTCCTTGGTGCCTTCACCGTTGTCACGCAGGGAATGAGAGTGCCATGCACCTGGGGAATTTTCATTACTTATGTCAGACTCAACTTTAAACTATACTTGCTAATAATAATATCTGGGGTTTTACGTCCCAAAACCACGATATGATTATGAGGGACGCCGTAGTGGAGGGCTCCAGAAATTTCGACCACCTGGTGTTCTTTAACGTGCACTGACATTGCACAGTACACGGGCCTCTACCATTTCGGCCTCCATCGAAATGTGACAGGCGCTGCCCGGATCGAACCCGCGACCTTCGGGTCAGCAGCCTAGTACCATAGCCACTGCTCCATCGCGGCGGGCTCATTTTAAACTAACAATACCCACGTCGTTGAAATGCGCGTTATTGTATTTCGCAAGAAATAGGCTCAGTTTAGACGACGTGCATGAGAACGTGGGCTTTTATGAATGTGTGTGAAGGCTGAATGTGAAAGCGGTACACTGGCCCAACAAGGAAAAACAAACGTAGCTCTTTCGCATTGATAAGGTGATACAAGTGTGCAGAATCGTGAACTGTAGAGCGCAGAACGTCAACGTTTGCGCCAGAGTTTTCGCGCGAAAGAAAAAAAATTGCACTTCTCCAATTAGTGCATTCGTGCACATAAAAGTGGACAAAGCCTTTATGTCCTGTGCTAATTTTTCTGTATTTTGCCGTTGATGTGGTTTCTGGCATCGAACTACTGATGGACAAAAGTGGCAGGTAACTCGTGGAAGGAACGAAAAAAAAGCATTTGGCTGGCCCACGTGCAGGAAGAAGCTTTACAATGTGATCGCTCAGGCGCTCATGAGAAGCCGCATTTACAAAAATGTATTCACGCATCTACAAATGATAGTAACATTACGCAAACAGCTGCCGTCGCTAGACAATCCTATAATAGGTGCGAACTCATCCGCACCAGCAGGTGGGCTCAGTCGTCTTCGCGTTTTCCTGAAATACCTGTAAACGCTCGCCTGCGTAGCAAGTACAACCAATATCTCTTTGATATAGTGCCCCAATTATTACCAAGTTGCTATAAAGTGGGCGATGCGCATATTAAAGACATCGCTTTCCATTGCTTATGTGCCACTATGGTTTTAAATTGTTTGAGCAACTTCATAGCAACATATCCTCAAATGTACCACTGCAGCATGCGTAAAGGTATCTGGTATATACGTTTATTTATCCGTCACTTTATGTTTCAAGAAAACAAATGCACACGAAAGCTTAGTTGTGTGCCTACTACTTCTGCAAATAGTAGGCGAAGACAAAAAGATGTGCCATTGTCTGTTCTCTGGACAACTGAGGCAGTAAACAGCGGCCGAGCCTACAATTTCTTGAGTAAACATAAGCACGTTTTAGACAACCAAGTTACTCCAGGCACACAAAAATCGAAAATTTTGATTTTGCAACTCATTTTTTTTTAAATCTGTGCTGTGTCTTTATCACCCACTCGCTACAGTTATAATGTAGTACGGGGAGTCTACAGTATAGCTCTTTCATTGCTCTTTCCAATGAGTGCTTTTTTTTTGCAAGAATGGTGCACGTTGCGACAATGTCGTCGCCTTGTCAAAATGTCTGTGCCTTATTTAAAACAATACTTATGAAGTCTCTATTGTAGCGTTGATTTCTTCCCCGCCTGTTTGATTGTTCCCTGCCAATGTTACGTCAAAAGTATTTCTATTGCGATAAATCTTCCAAAATAATACTTAATGTTTACACATATGTTAAAAGGGGTCGTCTTGACAATGAATCCAATCTACCAGAAATATCAACAGAATTGTTTATCCTGTTTTCTGTAACCAGGTTCATTTATCTGTTGGCGGATATTGCTTACTTTTGTTAGAAGTTGCACAATGCGAGATTGCTATTTTCTTTTGTAAAGAGCAATGCTATTATCCAGTAAACTTATTATCATTTAGTTTGTACGTATATGTATCGGTATCTATGATTTCCTGCAAATAATGCACCACCTCTACAGCGAGGTGGTGCATTATTTCGAAGACATCTCTTTCACTAATCTGTGCTGTTTTTTGGTACTACTATCTGAATAAACACGATACACTATTTAAATGTCCGTGCCTTTTCTTTAAGCAAAAGAAAAAAAAATTGGCCGCATATCTGCGTGCTTCGCTGCAAATGTCGTCGAAAGACGGTAGTCTTGTGCCGGCTGTACTACTATGTTTTGCTTTGCCTCAGACAGCGCCTACTCTACGTTGAATTGGCCGCATCTGGCTGGCATTGATAAAATAGAGGAGGCGCTGCGCGAGATATGGACGCCATTGAAAAAATTACTCCATGTCCCGCTAAAGGGAACCATGTGTAGATGCAAAGCAGCGGGCGCTAACGCTTACACTGGCGGCGGCGTTGACGCTGGCGCCCATCGCGTCGTTGCGCAGGAGAGAAACCTGAGGAGGCGCAATCACGCAGTGATAGACCGGTGTTTCCTGCTGGAACAAGCCAATCGCTGCTAATGGGCAATGAGAGACAGAAGACTCCTACTGGACACAGAGACCGGCAGGCCGCTTTTAGTTACCGCGCACGCTGCGAATTTTTACTCTTCAACAACGCACAGGAGAAATCTCCCACCGGCACTACCTTGCAGGTCAAGATCCAGTGCCATATATACGGGGTGGCCAGTGAACGGTTCTGCAGTGCGAGCAGTCGGTTTTTTCAACCAAGAAACTCGCTAGCAGACGCTGCCTGCGTCGGTGTCGGGAGGCGAGAGAAGGGGGGAGCGTAGGAGAGGAGAGAGAGGGGGGGACGCGCATGTGCAGTGGGGGGTGTGGACGCCGCGGGCAGGGATGCCTAGAGGAGAGAGGGGGGAGAGGAGGTTTTTTTTATCTTTACTTTTTTTGAAAGGGTTTGCGCATACGCAGTAAGGGTGGTCGGCCGCACACCACCACCACCACCACCACCACCACCCCCGGATTGAACTTCGCCATAAGACGCTTCGCATCTAAAACATGAGCTTGTGCTGAACCAAGGGCATTACACCGTGACCAAGGGCCACTGCCAGCGGCAGCACCTTATCGTTGGCGCAGGGCTTTTTCGTGCAAAGCGTCGCAGTTCGTGCACAGCGTCGCATTTTCAGCGCAGCCTAAAAAACACTAGGGTCTTTAGAATTGCGTACCTATGTATTTTCTAATAATAGAACATATGTCCTGATACTTACATATTAATGTTGCGCCTCAGGAATGCGTAGTATTTGCTTTTTGATCGAATATGTTCACAAATATGAACGCAAACACTAGTTCAAGATGGGTGGGCGTTCAGAAAGTAGTTAAACTTTGGCCGAGTAGCTGTACCGGGTTACGGACAGACAGACAGACAGCCAGACCAAAATTTTTGCGTTGAAGTATCCTCGAGAAAGACTATCGTCTTTAAAACTGCCAAAAGGCACACCTATTTGTGGTGGACATGCCTGACACCAATAACACCTCTATTATACGGCTAAAAATTACATTTTCAAGCAACGCGAAGAAAACATCCGAAATTCACGCAAAAAACGTTGAAAGCGACACTGAAACCATCGCGGCGCGATGGAACGGGCGGAAAAGGAACTTGGTGCACGATTAATGCCGGCCACTAGGAGCGCTAGCAGTCATGTGGGCCGTATGGTTCAATGCGAGTGTCCGCTCTTTACGTTTAATATGTTACTCTATGGTGTGACTATGAGTACGGAGCCGATGGAATGAAGATGTTCCACGAGTACGTCTCTCCGTGTGGAGTCGCAAAAAAAAAGTCACCGTTTCGCCACTTGGGCGAAGCAGGGAATGCGATAGCAAGAAATTAGTTTGTCACACGAAGAACGACAAGCAGCTCGATACTTGCAACGCGCTGCCGCAGCACAAAGAAGGACGCTCGAAAAGGACGCATAGGTATACACAGGACAAGCGTGAACTAACTGTCGCAGTTGTTACGTGTTTGTATTTGAGAAACGCGCTGCGAGTGTCCACAGTGCAGAAGCCGACGCTCTTGTTGTTGCGTCTCATATGGCTCATACCCACTCAGGGGGGATTGGCCAAGGATTGATTATATGACTTTCCCACGCTGTTTGATACTTCTTTTCCTTTTAAACTGCGGCGTCTCCTGCCACGCGGTTGGTTGGTTGGTTGACCCTTGTTAATCTGGCGCGACACACCATGGGGGGATCGGCCATGAAACGGGCGGTGCCTTGTTATGTAAATAAATTAGTTTATATTCTTAACATGTTTAGTAATAGATTGTTTTTTTTGAAATAACTCCTTAGCTTAATACAGAACAAAAGAAAAGAAGAGTATTGTTGAAGAATGAGGTGGGATTAGATAACTTTAGCATTTAATTCGTATTGTCGCCCGTAGGAAATCGCATACAGCATCGCAAACGTTCCTGTGGCTAAAGCCCAGTGCGGTATCTCCAAAGGAAAGAACCACCGGAAGTGATAACTTTAAACCGATCTTTCGAAGGGGTTCTTCTAGAAGTCTTTTTCTTTCATTAGTAAATAACCGGCATGTTAGGAAGAAATGATGCAGGGATTCACTCTCATTGCAATGGAAGCATAAATGTGACTGCACAAGACCAGACCTGTGTAGGTAAAAGTTCAGTGAGGGGACCCGGCATCGTATTCTGGTGACTGATATTTCTGTCTTTCTAGAGGAACACCATCGATTTTAACGCGATAGCGTTAAAGAGCTCGTTTCGAAGAAATTCCGGCGTCGGCGTCGGCGGCGGCGTCGTTGGTTGTGAGCGAAAAACCATCATCTTGTCCGTGACCGAAAAATCGAGAAAGATGCAAATAAAATAAATAATAAAAATTTCCGGGTCCGAATGAGGATCGAACCCGGGTCGTCTGCGTGGCAAGCAGGTGTTCTACCACGCAGCCACGCTTCTGCTTGTGATTGCATATAAAATAACTTCCTCTGCTTGGAACTGCAGAGGATTAACTTTCATGCTTTGCAAACACGCGCGTCCTGTATAAAGGCGTCACATTACAACATGTAATATCGCAGTAAAAATTGGGGGGACCCTTAAGCTTCGCCTTTAAGAGTTGAACGCGATAGCGATATCCCGTCCCTACTGCGTACTTCAATCACTTAGTGCATACTACGTAATGGCTAGTATGCTTTAAACCAGGAGAAATTATGCGCGGCAAATGGGGGAAATTTTTCGAACTTGCTATGCACCCACTACGTGGTGTTTAGGGAATACGCGCAGTAAGGTGTGTGCCGTTTGTAATGGGTGGCTGGCTTTAAACTATGGAATCATTATGATAGTCACATATTCTGACGCCCGATGGCAATGTACGCTGCGGCGCGACTTTTCAAGTCGCGCCGCAGATATAAAGGCCAACGTCGGCAATATAGAAATGATGGGACCATCATGTGATGCTACTGCGAGTGCATCCGCATATTCATTGAGGGTTATACTTTTGTGCGCTGGTACCCACACCAAGCGAATACTACGTATATGTCTTGGAATAAGAGAGTAAAGTAATTCTAAAGAACTTGAAAATTTGATGTATTTAATGAAGAACAGACAGACAGGCTGTCTGTCAGAATGACGGTTTCTGATATTGATGATGGTAATTTCCGTAAAGCTAAAACAATTGCAAGTAATTCCGCATGATAAATCGGTGTGAAGTCGGGTAAACGAATTGAAAAAGACCAATCCAGAGATGATGATGCCATTCCCACCCCTGCCTTTTCTTCACAAACTGAAGCATCAGTTGCTGTCACTGCGGGCGTTTCTAAATTTGACAAATGGTCTTCCAAGATGCAATTTAAGTATCTACTGGGCGAATGTTTGCGATTCTTGGGAAATATATCGTGAAATTCTATTCTATTTGTTTGTATAGATATGCTTATGATTAGTACTTCACGGAGCTGGATTTGTAGTGTTTCCAATAGTTTATGTGCGAAAATAACTTGTGGACAACGTAACCTTGACCACTGATGGTTAAAAAATGACGTCGGTTGATTAATAAAAATAAACTGCGACCTCCTTAGTGGTGATGCATAAATTTTTAGGAATGTGCGTACTGTTAGGATATGAAAACGGGTTAAAAGAGAAGGCAAGCGCGCTTCTTTGTATCAAATATTATTTGCGACAAATTTAGGAAGTCCAAGACACAATCGTTATGATTCGCGTTCTAGAAGAACCAGTGGCCGAAGTTTGTAAGGCAGGTGCACCAGAAAACAAGACGCAGCCGAACTCTAATATCGGGCGAATATACATGCAGTAAATCATAATAAGAACATCCCGACGTAAACCTGAACGCTTGTTGCTGAGTCTACGGAGCATCCCTACCGCACGTGCTCCTTTAGCCGTCATGTTTTCTATATGCGGACTCCAATTATGTTTTTCAGTATAAGTGACCCCTAAATACCTAACCGATCCCACCTGCGGGATAACGTCTTGCCGATAAAGCAACGAAATATCGACAGGAACGCTTAGAGGAAAGACTACAATTGCACTTTTTTATATTTAGCGATAAATTTATGTTTTCCAACCACGTTTCTAGAGTACTGATATACGCCTGCAGACTCTGGTACAGTGTACGCATATCTACCGCTGTGGCAAAGAATGCGGTGTCATCGGCATACACATACACCTGCACATCATGTTGTGTAGGAATAGTGCATATTAAAATATTAAATAGTAATGGGGACAATACTGACCCTTGTGGGAGACCTGTAGTTTGCTTATGCCTTAAAGAAGACAAACCAGATTGAGAGCAATAAAATTCTCTTCCGTTTAAAAAGGAATGTACCCATGCGACGAAGTAATGTGATAAACCTACGTTCTTTTAGTGAATTTATAAGTTTCAAATCGTCCACGCTGTCATAAGCTTTTGTAATATCCAGGGTTACTAAAGCGGCAAATTGTTTCTTATAACGAGCAAGTTGTACTCTACTTTCCAAATCGACATGAGGACACCAAATGGAGCATTCACGCCTGAAGCCAATTTGGCCATGGGCCCAAGATCACGTTTTCAGTCAACCAATTATCTATCTGAATGTGTAAGATTATTTCAATTATCTTTAGCAGATTAAATGTGAGCAATATAGGTCTGATGTTATATGTAAACCCAGCGCCTTGTTTATTTAATAAAGTAATAATTTTCGCAATTCTCCAATGAGGTGGAATCCATGAATTTCAAATGGAATAGTCAATAATTGCCAGTAGGTCCTGGGGTAGAACCTTATGAATAATTCTTATTGCCCTTGTAGTAATGCCATCAGGACCTGGCGCTGAATTGGGCAAGGTATTTACTACTTGTGCCAATTCCGAAGCAGTGATCTCATCGAAGTCGTCACTTTTCTCAGGCGACCTCGAGTAGTGTGTGAAGGCAGACGTGAAGCGACTTTCAAGTCCTTTTGCAATATTTTGAAGCAAACTAGCCAAATCACTTGGCTTTAAAACCACCGATCCAATGTTAATGGATGAAGGATGGACCTTTTTGGTTCTAAGGAAATTAAAAAGGGTTTTCCTGTTGTCAGGTTTTGAAAGGAACTCAGAACGCTGGCTATCATAACTGTTCTTCGCAGCGGCAACTGTTCTCTTAAAAATGGCAGCCGCATATTTATAATCTCTCCAATTTCTTGGGCATTGGTTGTAAAGTAGTTTCCGCCACGCAGCTCTTCTTAGCCTGTAATCACGTGCACAAGCTGAATTCCACCAAGGATTAGGAGAACTTTTTTTTTAGATACCTTTACGTTGAATTTTGATTTATTTTAACGAGTCTTTTATAACATAGTTTAAATTCATCACATTTTGTTCTTCACTCTCAACTATTCTGTTCGACAAGGCCGCACGTAGTAATTTTTCGAATGTATTAAAATTTACATGAGTGCTTGAGTGCCTGGTTACTGAGGTCACCGGACATACCCTTAAAAAGTATAAGAAAGGGGTCAGTACTTGTACCCAAGTACAAGGTAGACCACGTAGAGATAGTGAGGTTAGAGTGTGGAAAGTAAGGTCAATCGTGGAAAGAGACCGATTACAAACAAAAGTGGGCGTTCTTGCGTTAATGCATGGTAGATTATTCTGTGAAGCCAGATCCCACAAGCGCTGCCCACTCATATAGGTTCTGAAGCCCCACGAAATGTGGTGAGAATTAAAATCTCCCGCCAATATAATTTGGTTCCTACAAGACAAAATTACCGAATTTAGCACAGTAGTATCTTGAACACCTGCTGGAAAATATGCATTGACTATCGAAACAGGAAGGAATCCAGGAAGAGAAATATCTAACGCTAAAATTTCACTGTCTGAATTCATTACTTGACATGTAATTTTAACCCGGTGAGCAATTTTTGAAGTAATAAATACGGCTAAGCCGCCACCCCTAGAGGGCCAGTCTGAACGAAATATGCGGTAGTTTTTTATATGGAAACTCTTTTCTTTTGAACGCCAGGTTTCTTGCAAGATAATTACATCAGGAAAATATTGATTACAAAGGTAGAATAAATAGGTACATACTGAAGAAATTGATCGACAGTTCCACTATAAAATTTTTAATCCCCCTATTTTGTCAAAATACCAGCAGTATTCACTGCCATGCGGGAGTCTGCAAGACTTACGAAAGACTTCGACTCCGTTACTACTGGCGTGGCATGTATACTTTCGTCCGCAACTTCGTCCGCTCTTGCCGCGAATGTCAGCGCCGTAAATCTCCACTGCACATCTCCGCCGGTGAACTACAGCCTTTCCGACCCTTCGACCGGGTCGGTATATACCTTTATTGGCCGTTTCCATTGACTTCTACAGGCAACAGGTGGATATTAGTCGCGGTCGACCACTTAACACGCTATGCCGACACAGCTGCTCTTCAAAGTGCTACAGCACAGGACGTCGCCACTTTCATACTGCGCCGTTTTGTGCTGCGTCATGGAGGTCCTCGAGAACTCCTCAGCGACCGGGGCCGCGCCTTCTTATCAAAGGTCGTCGAAAAATTGCTCGTTGAATGTGCTGTTGTACATCGCACACGCACCGCTTACCACCCGCAAACCAATGGTAATACGGATTGATACACTTACGCGCAAGAAAAAACACGAGACAGTAAACGACGAGGACAAGCGCTACTTCCAACTGAGCTTTATTGCTGAAACACATAAATATATACACCCGAACACACATGATCGCACTTAAATCTGTTAAAATCGGAGGCAGAACAAACAAACAAAAACCGAGAAACGCCACAAACTAAGGAGAAAAGCCACGTGCCGGAGAATGTGAGTAATCTAGTTCTTTTTTTGTTAGTGCGATTGATGGCTTGCTGACGCAGCTTCCACTGGCTATCTCCGCAGCTTCAATGATGATTCTTGTGCTATCGTTAGCGTGAGTGGCCAGCACTGTTGCCTTGTCGAATAACGGGACGCATTTGCACTGAGAGCAGTGAACCGCCAGAAAGCCATAATTGCCTTTCTTTACTGCTTGATTATGTTCTAGCAGCCGCACATTCAGGCATCGGCCTGTTTGCCCGACATAACATTGACCACAAGACAATGGAATGCGGTAGACTACGCCCCTAGCACACTCAACAAATGCTTTCCGGTGCTTAATTTTACAACAGTTCGAGGGGCGTTCCACCGGACTAGTTCTGGAACAAAGCTGAGACAATTTATTGGGGGCCGAAAAAACCACTGAAAAACCGGCTCTTTGGCCAATCTTTTTGAGATTGTGTGAAATGGCGTGCAGATAGGGAATCACAGCCACCTTCTTACGTGAAATTGCCTGAGAATCAGTGCTCATGGCATCAGTCCGCGAACCCTTGCGCAGGTTCTCTGAAACCGATATGAGCAGGTGACGAGGGTAACCAGCTGCCTTCAAACGAGCTATCTGTCTGCTGAAGCTTTCTTGTATTGAATGATGACAAGACTTATTCAATGAATTACGCAAACATGCACGAATAATGCCACGCTTGACCAGCTTACTGTGGGCTGGAGGCAAAAGGCAACTGTGGTTTTTTCGCGCGAGGCTCATACATCCAGCATAAATGTTCACTTGAGAAGGAAAGCCTCAGGTCAAGGAACCTTAGGAATCCATTCTCCGGAATCTCGTGTGTCAAAATAAGCGGCTTTAAGCAAATTTTGAACAATTCCAAGGCCTGCTGAAGGGAACATTCGAAGGCGGAATCATCGCAATGAAACAAAATTAGATAATCGTCCACGAAACGAAAGCATTTTCTGATGCCTGTTCCCTGCAAACGATCGTGAACCTTTCTGTCCAAGTGCGCCAGAAACAAGTCACTTAGCACTGGAGCAATACATGAGCCTATACACACGCCACTTTTTGAAGGAAGACACGTCCATTCCATTCGGCATAGGTAGAAGTGAGGTAAAGACGAAGCAAATCTAGAAAACCGGAAACTGGAACACCACACTCATTCTGGAATGCCACCGCACCAAACTCACAAATAGGCTTCTTCTACGACATCACACACAGCGTCATGAGGAATCGAGTAATATAAATATTTTATATCAATAGATACGCCCTTATACGGAACGCCAGTATGCTCACTGAGGTGCTGAATAATATGCGTGGAATTGTGAACCAAAAAAGGGTCATTAACACACAGCAGCTTTAAGTAACTTTGGAGCCACGACGCGATACACTTTTGCCACGTGGAATGTTCGGAAATAATTACACGCAAAGGCATTCCTACCTTGTGAGTCTTAGCGGAGAAAAACATTTCCAAGGCCATTTTATCTTTCTTGTCAACTGACTGGCAAAGTGAACTCAGGCTCAACTTTGTTAATAAGTCTTTGGCTTTGCGCTTAGCATCTTTGAGCTTGACGGCGGGGCAGAAGTCAAACACGGAATCAATGGCAGATTGAGCTTTTTCCAAGAACGTCCCATGACGTACGACACAAAACCCACCTTCTTTGTCGGAGTTCAAGACACAAAGGCCATTGCTGTTGAGGTAGGAAGCCACTCGACCAACGGGAACAGCCCTTTCTCGATGGGAATGTCGGCGAAGCACATCGACACCCTCAGAGATGCAGCGATCACCTTCACTTTCCTGAGCACGCTTAGAGACGACATGCACTAACGAGAGCAGTTCAGCTGGTGACCTCCTTTTTTCCACGGCGAACTTGGGACCTAGCGAGAGAGTTCTCTTGACGTCATCTGGCAGGAATACACCTTCTTCAGTGTGGACTTGTCCCGCAGTCTGCTGCTCGGAACTGCGATCGTGACTTCGAAGAAGGAAGAGATCGTGGTTCCATCTGGTTTCCACTGCGTGGTCAACCAGAGCGGCAAAGTGACGCCGTTTTTTTCCGTTTTGCACCTGAGCCGAGTGCGCACCTGAGCCGAGTGCGAGCTCTTGGTGCTACGACTGTGATTCTTGTGCCGGTTGTCGCCGCCCGCCTTCAGGGTCCGTCAACCCCTTCCTGATGAGCTACCTGACGCCAATAAACCCCGTTTCAGAGTGGTGGAGGTGCGGGGTACTCAACCTGGAGCTCCGAAACAGCAGACTGCCCGCTCCTCCAGAAATGGCCGACGAAACCAACCAGCAAGGCACGACCCAACCTCCGATGGTGATCGTGCCCACCGCGCAACGCCTTCGCGATCCACCTTTCTTCGACGGCACCGAGGAACAAGACGTCGAAGATTGGCTGGCAACATTTGAAAAGGTGGGCGCGAGCAACAAGTGGGACGATCCATCGAAACTTCAATACGTGTCCTTCTACCTGAAGGAGGTCGCAAGCCTTTGGTTTCACAACCATCAGCCAGAATTCACCACTTGGAGTGTTTTCAAGCAGCGTGTTGCCGATGTGTTTGGTCGCCCTGAGGTACGGAAGCTCCGTGCTGAACAGCGCCTACGGGGTCGTGCCCAGCTGCAGGGAGAGGGCTTCACAAGTTACATCGAAGATGTACTCGACTTGTGCAAGCGACTTAACCCTTCGATGAGCGAAGTAGACAAGATTAAACACATCTTGAAAGGGATAGACGACGACGCCTTTCAGATGTTGCTGGCCAAGGACCCGCGGACCGTGTCTGAACTCGCCACTCTGTGCCAGAGTTTCGACGAACTGCGGAAACAACGGGTCCTGGCGCGGCGAGCAGCTGCAACGGACCAATCGCTCGCGGCGTTGACCCTCGGTGGAGAGAACAATACGTTGCTGTTGGAAATAAAACGGTATGTTCGTGAAAAATTCGCTCGACAACTCTCATGCCTGTCGCATTTACCGGCAGCAGAACACGCTACCCAACTCGCGCCCGCCATCAAACAGGCGATACAGGAGCAAGCCTCTGAGGCTCTACCGTCTGCTTCTCAACCATTACCTGTCGCCGCCCCACTGAGTTATGCGGCTGTTGCTGCTACTCCGCCGCGACCTCTGCCTGTGTCGACATCCCAACCTGTGCGAGCACCAACGAAGCCATTTCCTGGAACAAAGCAGTGCTATAACGGAAACCCATGGCGCACACTTGACAATCGCCCGATCTGCTACGCATGCGGCTATCCAGGCCATGTCGCGCGCTTTTGTCGCCGGCGCTAAGCAGCGGGCCCGGCTGCTCCGAGGTACTCCGACTACTTCTTTCCGGGCACAGTACGACACGCAAGGAGAACTGCCCCCCTCGATGGGACCGCCCGCCAGCAGACCTGTTACCATCTGAACGAGACCACCGCCCTGCTGCCGAGTACCGACCTGCTGCCGAGCACCCACCATTCGCTCCCCGTCGCTCACACTCACCACGCCGCCGTTCTCTGTCACCTCTGCGTCGCCGACCTAGCCCCATGGAGACGGAAAACTGACTGCCGCAGCTCCAGAGGCACGAGCTGCGTCATCGTCACATTGTACAAGTCCTCGCCTGTCCCCCCGCCAATGTTCTGGAAGTGTTTGTCGAAGGTTTACGAACTCTCGCGCTTGTTGACACCGGTGCCGCCATATCTGTGATGAGCCGAAAGCTTTGCCGCTCGATTCGAAAAGTAACGACACCGCCGTCCGAGTTTTCGCTGAGTACAGCGAGCGCGCAACGAAATTCGACCGGTTGGAGCATGTACGGCCAGAGTAACCATTCAAGACGTTGTGTACCACATACAGTTTCTGGTGTTGGCCACTTGTTCTCATGACGTGATACTCGGATGGGATTTCTTGTCGCGCCACCACGCCGTAATTGACTGCGCTAGCGCTCAGGTGGAACTTTCGGTGTTTTCTGATGCCCCGTCTGCCGACACTGAACAAACTCACGTCGGCAAGCTTCTTGTTGCCACCGACACTGACGTTCCTCCTCTTAGTGCCGTCATTGTCCCTGTCGATCGCTCTGAATGGTCTGGATCTACCGTTGTGTTCACGCCGTCTGACGTTTTCAGTCGCCGCCACGGTACGTCTCTGCCATATGCCGTTCTGCCACCTCACCAAGATGCGACTGGAATTGTCGTTTGCAACCCCAGTTTATGCCCTCTCGCCTTACACGCTCACGAGACGCTTGGCCACGTTCATCCAATAGATGACAGCGCTATAGTGCCCTATTGAGTCTCACGAAGCCGGCCAACAACTTGAACTGAACGCGGTCACTCCTCGTTTAATGCCGGATGACGTCTCCTCGGATATGTTCGACCGCTCCATCGACAGGAAGCTTTTTCCTCCGGATCAACGGGAACAGCTTATAGCCCTTATGGATGAATTTCGAGATTCCTTCGACCTTCCTCAAAAGGCACTGAGTCAAACGAACGCAGTTGCGCACGCAATCTACACTGGAACGCACCCTCCTTTGCGGCAACGCCCCTACCGGGTATCACCAAAGGAACGTACTATAATTGCGGAGCAAGTGGACGACATGCTTCAGCGCGGTGTCATCACGCCATCGTCTAGCCCCTGGTCCTCACCTGTTGTACTAGTGAGGAAAAAAGACGGCTCGATTAGATTTTGTGTCGACTACCGGCGACTGAACAAAATTACGCGGAAAGATGTATACCCTCTTCCCCGCATCGACGACGCCATCGATTGCCTCCAAGGTGCCGAATTCTTTTCCTCACTGGGCTTACGTTCGGGTTACTGGCAGGTCCCGATGGCAGAGTGTGACCGTCCCAAGACAGCGTTCGTTACGCCAGATGGCCTATACGAATTCACGGTAATACCATTCGGTCTGTGCAATGCGCTCGCAACGTTTGGAAAGGATGATGGACAGCATTTTACGCGGCCTAAGATGGCAGATATGCTTATGTTACCTTGATGATGTTGTCTTCTCCCCAGATTTCCCTACACACGTCGACCGTTTGCGCACAATTCTTCAGTGCGTTACTAAGGCAAATCTTCAGCTTAATCTGAAGAAGTGCCGCTTCGGGGCTCGCCAACTTACTATACTTGGCCACGTTGTGTCAAAAGATGGAATTCTCCCGGACCCGGACAAACTTCGTGCAGTAGCCTAGTTTCCGAAGCCGACTTCACTCAAAGCCATAGGCGTGCGCACGAGGGGGGGCAGAGGGGGCGGCCGCCCCCCCTAGTCACCTGAGAAAGGGGGGGGCGCAAATTCTGCCCCATACATTGACTTAATAGGAAGGGGGGGGCGCTGCGATGAACCTTCGCCCCTCCCTGCCCCCCCCTGAAGGGGAACCCTGCGCACGCCTATGCTCAAAGCACTTCGGAGCTTCATCGGCTTGTGCTCATATTTTCGCCGTTTCGTCCGCAATTTTGCAACAATAATAGCACCGCTTACGCAACTACTGGCTGGTCCTGCTGATCTTTCTAATTGGACCCCAGCATGTGACGAAGCCTTCCTTACACTGCGCCGCCTGCTTACGTCACCACCCATCCTGCTCCATTACGACCCAAGTGCGCCCACTGAAGTGCACACAGACGCCAGTGGCGTTGGTCTTGGCGCAGTACTTGCGCAACGTAAGCCCGGCATTCCAGAGTACGTCGTCGCATATGCCAGCCGCGCACTCACAAAAGCGGAAGTCAACTACTCGGTCACCGAGAAAGAGTGCCTTGCAATTGTGTGGGCCTTAAGCAAGTTTCGTCCTTACTTGTACGGCCAAAGTTTTGACGTCGTTACCGACCATCACGCACTCTGTTGGTTGGCTTCGCTAAAGGATCCTTCAGGTCGCCTTGGACGTTGGGCTCTTCGCCTACAAGAATTTGACATTCGCGTCATCTACCGCTCAGGACGGAAACATTCTGATGCAGACGCGCTCTCACGGTCACCAGTGAGATCCAGCACATACCCGCATTCGGACGCCGATTCTTCCATCGCTGCCATTTCCGTGACGAACATGTCATCTGAACAGCGAAAAGACCCATGGATTGCCTCTCTCCTTCAGATCCTTTCCGACACTTCAACGTCTGGATACCCTCGTGCTCTTCGCCGCCAAGCCACGCATTTCGAGATCCGGGACGCGCTATTATGCCGCAGAAATTATCACGCGGATGGTCGTAAATGGCTCTTGAGTTATACCAAGCCACATGCGGTCTGATGTATGTGCCTATTTTCATGCTGACCCGCAACATGCTCACGCTGGTGTGTTGAAAAGCGTATCACCGGCTCCGCCAGCGTTACTACTGGCGTGGTATGTACACCTTTGTACAAAAATACATTCGGTCCTGTTCCTTATGCCAACAACGGAAGACATTTGCCCATTCACCCGGATTACTGCAGCCTCTACCGTGTCCTGCACGCCCTTTCGACCGTGTTGGAATTGATCTATATGGGCCCCTTCCGTACACTGCGGCTGGCAATCGATGGGTCATTGTCGCCGTCGACCATCTCACGAGATACGCTGAAACAGCTCCGCTACCTTCTGCTGGTGCTCGTGACGTAGCCAATTTCGTCTTACGACGCTTCATCGTGCGTCGCGGTGCACCACGTGAACTACTCAGCGATCGAGGGCGTGTCTTTTTATCCGAAGTTCTTCAAGAACTCCTTCGCTCATGCCGCACGGTTCACCGCACCTCTACAGCCTACCACCCGCAGACCAACGGTTTAACTGAGCGCTTCAACCGAACACTGGGAGACATGCTCGCGATGTACGTCAATTCTGACCAATCGAACTGGGATGTCGTTCTCCCATTTGTGACCTAAGCATACAATACCGCGACGCAGTCAACCACAGGGCTTCTCGCCTTTCTTTCTTTTATATGGCCGTGAACCATGCGCCACCCTTGACACCATTTTGCCGTATCGTCCCGACGCCTCGGAATTCAGCCCTGTTTCAAAAATTGTGCACCACGCTGAAGAGTGTCGTCAGTTGGCCCGCTCTTTCACCTCGGACAAACAAGCCCTTGAAAAAGGACGCCACGACCGTGACCAGCAAGTCGAGACTTTTGCCGTAGGCTCGCTCGTCTGGCTCCGACTGCCCTTCCACTCCCCAGGCCTGTCCTCTAAGTTTGCTCCAAAGTATCACGGTCCCTTTCGCGTCGTGGAACGTCGATCCCCATGTAACGTACGTGATCGAGCCGGTCAAGCCATCTTCAGACAGGCGCCGCCTTGGTCGCGAGACTGTTCACATGAGTCGCCTCAAAGCCGTATCACGACCCGCTCCTACTCTCGTCACCTTGATTCGCCAGGATGGCTCGTCTTTGTCGCCGGGGTATTGTAGAGCGGAAGAAGATCATGTGCCGCAGTGGGCCACTACCTTAGCGAGAGGAGCCGAGCGCGAGCTGTTGGTGCTCCGACTGTGATTCTTGTGCCGGTTGTCGCCGCCCGCCTTCAGCGTCCGTCAACCCCTTCTGAGGTGCTACCTGACGCCAATAAAGCCGGTTTCACAACTAAAATAAATAATAAAAATTTCCGGGTGCGAGCGAGGATCGAACCCAGGCCGTCTGCGTGGCAACCAGGTGTTCTACCATACAGCCACGCTCCTGCTTGGAATTACATCGAAAATAACTTCCTCTGCTTGGAAATGCAGTGAAAATAACTTTCATGCTTTACAAACACACGCGTCCCGTATACAGGCGGCACAATACAACATGTAATATCGCAGTAATATTGCGTCGTACAAGCGTACATTGCCGTCGGGCGTCAGAACATGTGAATATCATAATGACATTGTGGTTCAAAGTCAGCCACCCATTACAAAAGGCACACACGTTACTGCGCGTATTCCCTTCAGACCACGTAGTGGGTGCATGGCAAGTTCGAAAACATTTCCCGCTCATAATTGCTCGTGGTTTAAAGCATGCTACCCATTACATAGTATGCACTAAGCGGTTGAAGTACGCACTAGAGGGACAGGACATCGCTATCGCGTTGAACTCTTAAAGGCGAAGCTTAAGTGTCGCCAAATTTTTTTCTTTTACACTCAGTGGGATAACACAAAAACCGAATGTGTGCGTGCTTTCTTTTTTTTAAAATTTTTTACCGCGAATCGCAGCGAGACGCGACACTAATCTTCCTCCGTTCACATGCGTTCGTATTTTCTCGCGCTTTGCGCATCGCGCAAACGCCATCCGCGTTCGAGCGCTTAAATTGACGGACCCTTTCTAAATTGCCAAGTGTGTTCCGCGAACGCCTGTGTCCATGGAGACGGCGTCGGTCAGAATGATTCCAAACGCGGGGCACAGCGAGGCTACGCAAGCAAAGCGCGATCGCTGTAGAGTCCGACGCGACAGGCGTCCGTTTGCGCACCCCGGCGGCCACCTGGCTCCGTGCCAGGGCTCGGACGGACGGACGGACGGGCGTACGGACGGACGGACGGGCGGACGTGAGTATGAGACATTAAAGGCTTTCGCCTTAAAACTGGCGACGAGGATAGGGATGCGGCAAGATACCCTGAAGATGGCTTCGTCGGGCGCTACACTTGGCAAGCTGCCGGAGTTCGACCTGGACACCGGGGACTTCGAGGTCTGCCTCGAGCGGCTCGAGTGCTTCATCGCCGCCAACGACATGGCAGAAGAAAAGAGGCTGCAAGTCTTCTTGGCTGCGATTGGCGAAAAAGCTTACGGGACGCTCAGGAGCTTGCTTCTTCCAAAGACGCGCACCAAAGTGACATTCCAGGTTGCCGTTGATGCACTAAAAAGCACTACGCTCCCAAGAGTTACGTGGTGACGGAAAGATATCGCTTCCATCAACGAAAACAAGAGAAGCATGAAAGCGTGGCGGACTTCATCGTGGGTCTGGAGAAATTGGCGGCGACGTGTGCGTTTCGCAAATTTCTAGAGGAAGCTCTGCGGGACCGCCTCATCGCCGGCCTTCAAACAGACGCTGTACGCTTCCGACTGCTAGCCACGCGAGATGCTGAGCTGACTTGGGAACGCGCCTGCACCATCGCTGTGGCCATGGAAGCCGCTACGAAAGACACGCAGCAGATGGCCTCTACCATGGAGGAAGGAAAAAGAATGGAGGGAGCATTACGTCACACGAGTGAAACGCAAGGTCCGTTCGATTCGCCTGCACCACCTGAACCAGTTCACGAGGTGCTGCACCTTCCCATTCGTTTCAGCGGTGCGGCAATGGCGACCTCTGAACCGCGTCATTCGTTTCAAAAGGTGCAGGAGAGGTGCAGGGCTGGTTTCACGATTTTCCTGCACCTCCTATGCTGACGGTGCCGGCTTGGTGCAATCGTGCGCGTGCGCACCAGCAGCTGAGCAGACGACGCAGCATTCAGGCGTAGGCGCCGTACCCACGTCTACTAACGCGGTGTATTTTGCCAAGGTGTTTGCGACTCATAAACTGTCCACATGTGCGGTTTGCCACCTGTCAGTGTTAGGTAGACGGTGTAAATTAAGCGAACAAAAATAAGGCCTGCACCATATCGGCACCTCGTCATTCGTTTCTGGTGTCGCACTGTGCCTGCACCAATGAACTCGCCCTGCACAATTTCGGAACTTCTCGTGCACCGCCATGAACCGGTTCAGATTGGTGCAGGCGAATCGAACGGACCTCTAGTGAATCCCACCGTGTCGGCCAAACACGTGATCAAAACGTCAGAGCGTGCGGTAGGTTTTAGTACTCTCGGTGGTGGTCCGTTTTTGAACCTGCTGCGTGAGCCGGCTGGTCTGCGTCGAACAAGCGCTCTTCGATTAAAAGCTACCGGGCGCCATACCTCGAAGTATCGGCAAGTCTCGTTGCTTGAGAACCAGGTCAGTTTCGCAGCTCCCCATAGACGCTTGCTCTCCGAAGTGGACGCGACGGCCGACGCAAGAACTAGCGGCGCTGCTGTGCCGTTTTGCTTCATGCCTCACGCGTCGTGAGGCGCGAGCTCACGGGCCGTGAGAAACGCGCAACGCGTCGCAAGCGCCTACTCCGCGCGCGTCCTAGCTCGCGGCGGCAGGTGCGTCGCCTCCGCGATGAGCTTCGGCAATGCGCCATTGGGAGCAACGCTGCGTTGCCGTAGCCGATCCCGGTTGGCCATGGCAAGTAAAACAAAATTGAACAGCAGCGTAGCAAATTCACGCGTGGGCCGCGTGTGCCGGCTCGCGAGCGTAGCTGCGAAACTGAATGGCAGCGAGCGTCTCCGAATGGTCTCCGACTTGCACTGGCAGGGACAGGCAAAAGGACGGCGTCCACACGCAAGTGCTGGCAAGAACGCGAAGAGTAGTGCGTTCGCGAAGAGTGAAAAAACCCCGCAGCATGGGACTAAAGCTTCATCTCATCGCTGTGCGGGTGAACATTTTTCATTAAGTTGCCCATTTGTTAACCGTACTTGTTACAAATGTCAGAAAAAAAAGGCACATAGTTAAAATGGGTAAACCAAGGTTGTTAAGCAGCTAGACTGTGATGTCGCCGGAAATGAGTTACTCACGCTGTGTCACACCGATAAAAGTTCTGGCACGCCGGCTATTACAGTTATGTTAAAGAATAATGGAAAGGAAGTTTGCATGGAGTTGGATACAGGTGCTGCTGTGTCGGTTATGTCCGAATCTCAGTGCGCTAAGTTTTTGCCCTCAGGTAGATTGAGAGAAGCTAATGTGAACTTAGTCGCCTACATTGGCACGCCTGTCGAGATCAAAGGGAACATTAGATGTTGATGTTCGATACTACGATCAACGTTATTCACTGCCACTGGTTACAGCAAAGGATGCTGGAAGAGCTAGGATGCCAACGTTCCTTGGTCGAAACTGGCTGGAAAAAATTAAAATTAAATGACATGAAGTCATGTGCAATGAGCGTGTGCCAAATTCAGTTCCTGTAACGGAAAACTAGAGCGAAGTGTTTGAACCGGGCTATGGCGCTATCAAGGGCTTCACAGCCAGCATTAAGCTCAAAGAAGGTGCGACGCCAGTCTTTTGTAGGGCGTGGCCAGTGCCATGTGCTCCTCGTGAGCAGGTCGAGTAGGAATTGTTGAACATGGAAAAAGTAGGAGTCGTGTACGGAGTAAGACATAGTGCTTGGGCGACGCCTCTTGTTATTGTACCTAAGAAGGACAAGGGACGGCGTCTGTGTGCGGTGACTATCGTTTCACGGTCAATCCGGCAATACAGGTTGACCACTACCCTCTGCCCTTACCAGAGGATATTTTCACGACCCTGCAAGGCGGAACCGTCTTCTCGGTCAATGACCTATCAAAGGCTTATCTACAGCTTGAGTTAGATGAGATAACACAGAAATTGCTGACGGTGAACACGCACATGGGCCTTTTTAAGGTTTCAGCGTCTGCCTTACGGCGTCGCGTGCGCGCCTGCCGTATTCCAAGCATTAATGGATCAGATCCTCGGCGGCTTAGCGGGAACCGCCTGCTACTTGGACGATGTCGTCATATCTGGCGAGACATACGAGCAGTGCCGCGAGAGAGTCGAGCAAGTGCTCAGACGCCTAAGTAAGCATGGTATAAAGGTCAATGCCGGAAAGTGTAAGTTCTTTCAAGAGAAAGTAACTTATTTGGGTCATCAAATTGATAAATATGGTCTGCATCCTACTAGGTATAATTATGGCCATAAAAAACGCACCCAAGCCAGTCAATGTGACACAACTGAAGGCATTTTTGGGCTTGGTAAATTTTTACTCCAGATTTCTGCCAAATTTGGCAATGGTTCTGGAACCTTTACATGAGCTGCTACGCAAGGAGACCAAATGGCACTGGTCACGTCAGTGTGACGATGCATTTAATAAGTACAAAGCGTTGTTGACCGATGAGAGTGTTCTTCAGTTGTACGATGTTCGCAAAGACATTCAAATCACATGTGATGCGTCAGATTATGGCGTTGGAGCGGTACTGTTGCACGTGGAGAATGGCGTCGCGAAACCGATACCATTTGCCTCAAGGTCTCTAACTGCGTCAGAGCGCAATTACGGGCACATTGAAAAAGAAGCCCTAAGTATTGTCTTTGCGGTAAAAAAGTTCTATAAATACCTGTATGGAAGAACTTTAAGGTGGTAACGGACCACCAGCCTTTGACAGTGCTGTTCGACCCAAAGAGGCAAGGAAGCCCTGTGCCTACTGCGAGTGTGCACAGATGGTTGACCTTTTTGGCTGACTCACGCTACAAAATCGTGCATAAACCGGGGACAGCGATTGCTAATGCCGACGCTTTGTCTCGCCTGCCGCCATCTGACACAGAAGAGCTGGGTGAAGAATTTTTTTTACTTTTCTACTCTAACTGACTTGCCACTCACAGCCAAAGATATCGAACGCGCAACAGACCGTGACAGGCTCCTAATAAGCTTTCGAAACATGATCAGGCACGGTTGGCCAAAAAGCGTTCCGAATGATCTACAGCCATTCTGGGTTCGTCGGTTGGAACTTGCAGTTCATAATGTCTGCATCATTTGGAACAACAGAGTCGTAGTACCTGAAAGTTTACAAGCCGAGGTTCTAGCTCTTTTACACGAGCGGCATTTGGGAATCGCGAAAATGAAGGCAGTGGCACGTTCAATGGTGTGGTGGCCAGGCATAGATTTTTGCCCGGAAAAGTGACATGTATGAAATCGCCATGCACGTATTTGGTCCGTGTCGGAGGCCGTGTGAGATATGTGCATGCCGATCATCTGCGATGCGAAGACCTCTAGAACAAGTGGTTCGCCAATGTAAAACATGTCAGTTGGTACTCCCGGCGACGGAGCCAGCGCCTTTATGTCAGTGGCGAGTCAGCGATTTCCCACGAGAAAGAGTGCATTTGGATTTTGCAGCTAAGGAAGGGCACATGTTCTTGATTACTGTGGATGCATATTCGAAATGGCTTGAAGTAAAAATTATACATTCAACAACAGCTCAGAAAACTGGAAGCTGTACGTTCTCTGTTTGCGTCGCATGGGCTTCCAACTGAGGTGGTTGTTTACCGATAACGGCCCTCAGTTCAGTGCTGCAGAATTTGAAGTCTTCTTAAAAGCGAACGGTGTAAAGCGTACGCTCACGCCACCGTACCACGCATAATCGAATGGTACGGCTGAGCGAGCAGTGCAAACTACGAAGAAAGCACTTCTAAAACAGCTTCTAGATGATGAAGAGAAAGGGAAAAGGCGATCGCTGCAGCATAGAATCGACAACTTTTTGTTCTCCTACTGAACGACGCCCCATACCTTCACGGGTAAAACACCCGCCGAACTCTTCCTGCGACGCAAACTGAAGACTCGGGTAACATTGCTTCAACCAAATGTTAGGAATGAACTGTCAGAAAAAGCGGAGAGGGTGAAATTGTCTGCAGAAAAACGACGGGGTGTATCGCGGTCTTTTTCTGTCGGCGATGCTGTTTTGGTGCGCTCAGTTCGAGGTGAAGTTACTAAATGGTTGCCCGGAAAAGTGACATGTGTGAAGTCGCCATGAACGTATTTGGTCCGTGTCGGAGGCCGTGTGCGATACGTGCATGCCGATCATTTGCGAAAGTTATTTCTGGAAACAGACGGCAAGTGTGAATGTAGTGAAACTGAGTTGCCGCATGCTGCGGAAGTGCTTGTGCCCAGTTCATCAGTGCCAAATTCATCAGAGCCACCGGATGCCCAAATGGTACCGGAACAAGCACAAGCATCACCCAGCTCTGACTCTTCGCCACTGATCACCGTTACGAGCAGCGGCCGAAATCGAAGACCTCCAGACAGTTGGGGTTATAACCACTCATCAAATTAGGAGGGAAGAAGCGTTACATCCAACGCTCCGTGGCGTTGCACAGTGATGTTCCGTCCTGGACAGAAAAATTCCCTCTCCGAGGCCCGAAAATTCCCTATTTCCGGGATTTTTCCCCGCATACATAGCCAAAAATCCCCGCATATTTCCCTGCACAAAAAAGTTATATATATATATATATATATATATATATATATATATATATATATATATATATATATATGAAGAATAAGGTGTCCTTGGATCCAGTAGAAACAATATAATGAAGTAGAGGACGGGCAGAACGTTTTCGTTCTGCCCGTCCTCTACTTCATCACATATATATATATATATATATATATATATATGGCTCTTCCCATCGCTTTCTCTTCTTTCCTGCCCAACTCAAAGCATCGCTCTGAGATCGGCTTTTAATACTACGAAGGAGCTACCTTGTAGCTCGCTTTAATCGGTATGCGATGCGGAAGGAATGCTGTACATGCTCATGCGCACGGCCACTGTATAAGAAGACAAGTTTATTATTGTTGTTTTTTTTTTTTTGTTACTGAGTGACGTGGAGTACATTAATGTGCCTAGCAGACGCTCTGTCAGTGATGTTCCGTGCAGGGAATTTTCCCTTTTTCAGGGAATTTTGAGGGGCGGCGAAATTTCTTTTTTATAACGATCAAAAGACTGTGGACATGAGGCTTTCGCATGTCGCAATCGTTTCTGGCGCATGTAGCGCGCCAAACCACAGCCTCTAAGGTTCGTTTTTAAAGACCATAGTCTTCCTTGGGATAATTCAACGCAGAAACATTGATGACATTCATTTGACTGACTGCTGGTTTGTGTGGCCAGCGATTCAGCTGCGCGGCGAAAGTTTAAGCCCGTGCTCAAAGCCCGCCCATCTTGATCTGGTGAATCTGTTCATACTTATGAACATTGTCAATCAAAAAGCAAATATTACGCATATTTGAGGCGCAATATCAATACGTACGTATTCGGTAATATCAATATTCACACACGGCAGAACACTCGAGTGAACTAAAGCAGAAGATGAACAAGCCGCCGAAGATGTCGGTTTTTCGGTCTGCCCAAGAGGGCTGACATGTTCTAGTCATTGTGCTGTGATCCTAGCTTTATATATTTTAAATACCTTGATTTTTTTCAGTTCGAGGCACACAAAAGTTCTGCGGTCAATTGAAAGGTTTCCCAGTCAATATATATTCTAGTCACTTCACTTGAAAGGTTTCCCAGTCAATATATATTCTAGTCACTTCACATTTATTTATTTTTTTCTTTACGGTAGTTTGCAGAACCGTTCCTAATCAAGTCAATAAAATGTTAAATACCACGACAAAAGCTTGTTTTATTTCACAATATTTAGTCACCATTAATGAAAAGTTGACGTGCTTTTTGTACAAAATGTGGTGCATATAGATACAGAGCGTCTCCTAGGCACATTAATGTACTCCACGTCACGAAAATGCCGGAAATAGGGAATTTTCGGGCCTCGGAGAGGGAATTTTTCTGTCCAGGACGGAACATCACTGCGCTCTGTATCTATATGCACCACATTTTGTACAAAAAGCACGTCAACTTTTCATTAATGGTCACTAAATATTGTGAAATAAAACAAGCTTTTGTCGTGGTATTTAACATTTTATTGACTTGATTAGGAACGGTTCTGCAAACTACCGTAAACAAAAAAATAAATAAATGTGAAGTGACTAGAATATATATTGACTGGGAAACCTTTCAAGTGAAGTGACTAGAATATATATTGACTGGGAAACCTTTCAATTGACCGCAGAACTTTTGTGTGCCTCGAACTGAAAAAAAATCAAAGTATTTAAAATATATAAAGCTAGGACCACAGCACAATGACTAGAACATGTCAGCCCTCTTGGGCAGACCGAAAAACCGACATCTTCGGCGGCTTGTTCATCTTCTGCTTTAGTTCACTCGAGTGTTCTGCCGTGTGTGAATATTGATATTACCGAATACGTACGTATTGATATTGCGCCTCAAATATGCGTAATATTTGCTTTTTGATTGACAATGTTCATAAGTATGAACAGATTCACCAGATCAAGATGGGCGGGCTTTGAGCACGGGCTTAAACTTTCGCCGGGCAGCTGAATCGCTGGCCACACAAACCAGCAGTCAGTCAAATGAATGTCATCAATGTTTCTGCGTTGAATTATCCCAAGGAAGACTATGGTCTTTAAAAACGAACCTTAGAGGCTGTGGTTTGGCGCGCTACATGCGCCAGAAACGATTGCGACATGCGAAAGCCTCATGTCCACAGTCTTTTGATCGTTATAAAAAAGAAAATTCGCCGCCCCTCAATATTCCCTGCAATATCGCGAAGATTCCCTATTTCCCTTTCGTCCAAAATGACTGTCGAAAATTCCCTGAAAAAGGGAAAATTCCCTGCACGGAACATCACTGGCGTTGCACCGAACGCGCTGTGCGTTTGCAGCTGAACATGCAGGCGTGAAAGACGACGCCGCGATTGTGATTGGTGGACGTGTTTGTTTCTTCTGTGTATGTGTCGCCTTGTGATTGGACGCGTGCGTTCACGGACACTGGTATGAGAGAGTTTGCTTTGAGTGTGTGACTATCAGCGCTTTCCATTGAGCGAGCAGGAGCAAGGGGAACGAGCAGCCAGAGCAGCACACGGGAGTAGCGGGGACGTGTGCTCTCCTCTCGCGAACGGAACAATCACGCTGCTCCGAGAGTAGAGCAAATAGGGGGGCGCGCGTGATGTCAAGCGTCATGTGACCAAACTTTTCCCGCGCTCGCGCGCCCGCTTCGCGGGCATGTTCAGACATGCCGCACGCTCGCACTGCCCGCGCGTTGTTTTTTCGCCCTGGTTTGTTTACGTGTCAGTGGTTTTGTGCGTGCCTCCCGCATGATGATGAACGAGGAGGCTCAGTGGATGCTCATGGCCACGATAAAGGAGTCGCCGCTACAAGCTACACCAGGTAAGCATCGTGTCCAAGAAAACTTAGCTGCAAAAAAAATTACACCATCTCCCACTAAAGGGAACCATGTGTAGATGTGAAGCAGCGGGCGCTAACGCTTACACTGGCGGGGCGTTGACGCTGGCGCTCATCGCAGCGTTGCGCAGGAGAGAAAACTGGGGAGGCGCAAAGCACGCAGTGATGGAGCGGTGTTTCCTACTGGAACATGCCAATCGCTGCTAATGGGCAATGAGAGACAGAAGACTCCGACTGGACACAGAGACCCGCAGTCCGCTTTTAGTTAACGCGCACGCTGCGAATTTTTATTGTTCAACAACGCACAGGAGAAATCTCCCACCGGCAGCACCTTGCAGGTCGAAATCCATTGCCATATATACGGAGTGGCCAGTGAACGGTTGTGCAGCGCGAGCAGTCGGTTTTTTAAACCAAGAAACTCGCTAGCAGACGCTGCCTGCGTCGGCGTCGCGAGGCGAGAGAGGGGGGGAGCGTAGGAGAGGAGAGAGAGGAGGGGACGCGCATGCGCAGTGGGAGTGTGGACGCGGGCACGGATGCCTAGAGGAGAGAGGGGAGAGCGTAGGAGGGGGGGGAATGAGGGTAGGCGCAGTTGAGGGTGTGGTTGCCGCGGGGAGGGATGCCTAGAGGAGAGAGAGAGGGGGGAAAGGAGGTTTTTTTTTAAAGGGTTTGCGCATGCGCAGTAAGGGATGTCACGCCGCACACCGGATTAAGCTCCGCCATAACATGCTTCACATCTAATAACAGTCTCACGCTTTTGTTTGTGTTCGCTACAGTTGTTGCCGACGCCTTGGCCACGCGGGAGAGCACTGACAAGAATCCCGACGGTAAGCGTCAATAACTACTGGGCATGGGGGCATATTTCGCGATACTTTTCACCAGTTTCTTCGGATTTCTCGTGCTGAAGGGACCTTTTCGCGTAATGGGAGTGTCGCGGCGTGTGAGGGAACGAGGAGCGAGAACGGAGCGCGTAATTTGCGTATGTATTGTGCGTCATGGTGCCGCTCTCCTTTCATTCACTGTCCAACTTTCATGAGCGGTCTTTCGTCACTTCTACTAGTCGACGCTTTGAAATTACTTTGTATGCCTGTTTGGCTATTTTTGCGTTCAGCATGCTCCATCCATCGCGAGTTTACCTACGCGAATAAATAGCCTTACCATTTCACGTCGCACAGAATAGGCACCTCGGCAGAGTTCTTACAGTCGCAAATTATTTTTCACGTGCAGGGACCACCACTGCGTCAAACGTCGGCGAGATGAAGACGGGCCCAGCGCCACAAGTGAAAAGAGGTGGCGGAGGTGAGCTTTTACCGGCTGCAGTGCCCGACTAATGTTACACTTTGATAAATTAAGTATGGCCTTGCTTCTATTTCAGCTCCCGAGTGGACACCAGGAGAAACTAAGCTGTTGTTGGATTATTATTGTAAGTACTTTCCTCCGTTTCAAGAAGTTTAAGAACAAGAAGATGCTTTTTAAGCAGGTTTCCCGGGATCTGACTGACGTGCTTGGATGCAGCAAAACGCCACAGCAATGTGAAAATCGCGTGAAAACTGTAAGGAGGCAGAAGAAAATTGGGGGGACCCTTAAGCTTCGCCTTTAAGAGTTGAACGCGATAGCGATATCCCGTCCCTACTGCGTACTTCAATCACTTAGTGCATACTATGTAATGGGTAGTATGGTTAAAACCAGGAGAAATTATGCGCCGCAAATGTGGGAAATGTTTCGAACTTGCTATGCATCCACTACGTGGTGTTAAGGGAATACGCGCAGTAAGGTGTGTGCCGTTTGTAATGGGTGGCTGGCTTTAAACTATGGAATCGTTATGATACAATTTACGCTTGTACCACGCAATATTCCTGGGATAATACATGTTACATTGCGACGCCTATATAAAGGACGCTTGCGTTTGCGAAGCATGGAAGTTATTTTCACTGCATTTCCAAGCAGAGGAAGTTATTTTCACAGTATGTCCAAACAGAGGCATGCCTGTGTGGTAGAACACCTGCTTGCCACGTAGATGACCCGGGTGTCTATCCTCACTCGGACCCGAAAATTTTTATTATTTATTTTATTTGCATCTTTCTCGATTTTTCGGTCACGGACAAGATGATGATTTTTCGGTCACGGACAAGATGATGATTTTTCGGTCACGGACAAGATGATGATTTTTCGCTCACAACCAACGATGCCAACGCCGGAATTTCTGCGAAACGAGCTCTTTAACGCTCTCGCATTAAAAAAGGCGTCTGATAATAACAACAAATCAGGTGCTCCACCTTGCCCTATCCCGTTTGAGGATGAAATGAGAAAAATCGAAAGCATTTTTGACAGTATGGAGCCTGAAGTCCAAAGGGACTCTTTTGGAGTGACTTACAAGGCAACTTCCTCATGCTCCGACAGCCCAGCTGACGTGCCCTCAGCTTCAACTGAAAGCTCCAGTACTCTGGCGAGTGGTTCAGACAGTGGAGAAAGCACGAAAGTCCCAGCAGAGGCTAAGAAAAGGGAAGGTCACGCCAGTACTAGCCGTATGCAGCAGATGCAATATTTTTGACCAAATGCGGGCTGTAAGTGAAGAGCGAGCGGCTCGCAGAGAAGAGCTGGAAAAAGAAAAGGAGAAAAGGCGTGCCGAGCGACGAGCTGAACGCATTCAAGAACGCCAGGAGCGCCGCAAAATGCACGAAGACAAACTTCAGCTCATCCGGGAGGTCCTGGGGTTTAGGCAATCAAGAAGTGCACTTTGGATGAACATATGTTTTCATAAGTGTTTATTTCAAACACAACAAAAATGTACCCGTACATGGCCAAAAACAGATTCTCCTTAATCATTGGTTCAAGCTTATATTTCATGTTTGAGCATTTTGCTTGCGTTCTGTCAGATTTTGTGGCTGCCTTCTTTTTAGCCTTATTTTGCACTTCAGTTTTTCTCGTTTTACTTCTCCAAGTGCCCGTAAGAGGCTCTCTTCTCTAGATGTTCCGCTGCGGACTGTGGCTTCAGTAGGGTTCTGATCATTACTAGCCTGAGAGCTCAGGCGCGTGTCCTGAACTACACTATCAGGTGAGTCGCCATTGTCAATGCAGATGTTGGGGAGGACACAACATGCGAGAATAATTGTTGTCATGTTGTCTACTGTGGTGAGGTCCAAACGCTGTAGCTGCCGAAACCTGCCCTTTAACTCCCCAAATGCATTTTCAGTTAGCACTCGAGTAGATGAAAGTTGGGTGTTAAATGCCTTGTCAGAGGCATCGAGGCTTTCATAGTCTCGAATGGGACTCATGAGAAACTCGCGAGATGGGTACGCTGCGTCCCCAAGAATATGGTATTTTTCAGCACAGAGTTGAGGCAGTTTTTTCGAAATGGTTGAAAGGCGGAACATCCTGGCGTCGTGAATTTTACTGGGTGCACCAGTGCTAGCATCAAGGAACCTCTTCCGGTTATCGCATATTCCCTGCAGCGTAAGGGATGGGCAGTGGTGCCTGTTTACGTACACTGATCGCACCTTACCAGCAGGGCACCTAACCGGAATATAGCTCCCGTCAATACAGCCAATAGTGTCTGGAAACTCTGAAACCTGAAAGACAGGCGGAAAAAAAATGTTAGTTTCACCGAACGTGCAAACGATCTAAAAAGTGGTAAGTAAATTCATGCCCGAAATTCTTGTAGCTTCAAACACAGCTGATTTTCGTATGCTTTATTTGGCTGTTGCTTTTGTACTGTACTAACGTAAATCCACTGGCACTGTATGAGCACAATAAGGCATGGAAACATCCACAGTTTTAGCGACAAATCTTTCCGAGTAACAGCTGACAGCTTCAGCTGCACATGTTTCCGCTAACTTTATTACGTACAAGTGTGAAGCACTTACAACCATTCGAATAGATTTAACTGAAAACAGTGGTTTTGCGAGCTCTTCAACATCCCCATGCAGCTTACAGCGTAAATGATAAGCCACAGGTTGTCCCAAACTTGCTGTAACAAACCTAATTCAAGAGTGTTCTAGTACATGCAATGTTTACCAGAAGTTACACAGTGTCGTGAAGAAAAACACAGCTTTGAAAAGTCATACAGATGGCAAGTGACGGACATGCTGTTTGGATTAAACCTATTAACAGTCGGAATTCAAATTAGGGCTTTTTTTCACCTGCTTGAACTCATTGGCAAGTTTTTCCAAGTCATCTGGGAATGTCACAATGCGGGGGCCAATGTGGAGAAGGAAATCTATGACGCGGTACATCATCCTGTGGTGTGTGCTTTCCCCAACCTCGAACCGGCCTGCGACATCACGTATGCAGGCTTTGTTGGCAGCATACCTGAAAAAATGCAATAATTCTGTAATGATTCAAAATGGCTAAACTAGCATTTTATGTTACCATCATGCGTAGCAGCGAAGTATCGAAACAATCCACATCTGTCCAGTTGTCTGAGAAGCTTCACACGCGTTCATCAGGTAGCTTTCGTACAGCCATGCAGTATTTCACCCTAGAATGTCTTAAAACAGCACACGCACGAACTGAACGAAAAAAAATGGACATCTGAAAATAAGTGTACTTAGACAAATTTAAATTCGCAGGTGGTAAGAAATCGAGCCTTCCGCTAACACATGATCAGTGGCACGTAAAAGCAAGTTCCAGGTGTAGTGAATCCACACAGAGAGACGTACTCGTGGAACGTCTTTATTCCATCGGCTCCGTACTCAATCACAAGCCGGCACATACACAGGACAAACAAACACGTCCACCAATCAAAATCACGGCGCAGTCTTGCACGCATTCATGTTCAGCTGCAAACGCACAGCGCGTTCGGTGCAACGCAACGAAGCCTTGGGCGCAACGCCACAGCGCGTTGGATGTAACACAAGGCAGCGTAAACATTTAGCGAAAAATTCGTAGGTACATTTTAGTGCATGCTAATTCAGCCCTTCGCGCCGGTTAGATGTGCCGTGACTTTCATTCTCGTAAGATTTCTCCAAGCACTCATCTTACATCACAGCTCATCTCCTCACTGGTAAATAATTACAATATCTTACCACAGAAAGGACAGCACATGCTCTTCAGGCGACTTGGGAGGCAGGCCTCCACGATCACTCATTGACGGGTAGTAGGTCGATTTCGCGAACTCAGCCACAAGGGAATTTGCAACCGACCGTGACAGTCGAAAGTCGAATTTGCAACCGACCGTGACAGTCAAGCAAGCCTCGCACTCGCAAAAAAAAAGAGATCATTTTGGCTATCTCGGTGCGACTCTATGAGAACTGTTGCATGGGGCCTCATTTTGCAGATGAGACATTGCTGAACGCGGCTTTAAACCACAATTGGAAGTGAACAGGAATCGAAAGCACTCCGCATCCAGGGCGCTGTGCACTCATTGACATTAGAAATCAGGTATCCGACATTTCAAGTGAGCACCGAAAAACCAGCACACAAGAGGAAAAGGCGGCAAGATAAGCGCTCACTAACAACAGTTGTTTGTTAGCACTTGTGTTGCCGCCATTACCTCTTGTTCCCTGGTTTTTCAGCGCTCTCTTTAGAATGGCTTACCAACTCGCCCGCCAATCAATGCTTCTAGGATATGCGACGAACTGCTTGCATCATTTCTTAGGCTCGATACGGTCTGCGACTCTGGATTCGTCGTCACAGAAGAAATGAATGTGAAAGTGCCTAGAATTTAATTTTCAATGCCAACAAATGTGATTTCGAGCGCACTCATCATGCCGTTTGGACTCATTTTTATTGTCGTAACTGTTGTCTTTTTATTTATTGTCGCAATTTCAAGAAAGCTCATGCAAGACGCGTGAAGAGAGAGTCATGTTTTCAACAGCGCAAACACTACGTCATTATACATGTAATGATTGCTAGAGTGAACAATTTATGCCGGAATCTCAGAATAATTTTGACTAAGTGTTCATGCTGCACATATGTAAATTCTCACCGAAAAACTCTTGCATTTGGCCATTAAAATAATAATCTGTGCACAGTTTTTACACATGCGTGGCTACTTTTGGCTACCTTTACGGCCCTTGGCTCAAGTTGGCTACTTCTTGGCTAGTTTTTCTAATTTCCTAGCAATTTTTGTCTTTTCGACCTGGCAACCCTGCTTTCGAACGCCGCGGCCGGTAGCAGCATTCGTGCCAGCTCCTTCGTGCTTTTCCGTAGTTTAGCGAAACGTTGCTTCTTTGGTGGTCGTTCCATGGCTCAGCGTCGTAGCAACAAGGTTTGTTGTGTTGCGTTCGCAATAGCAACAGGAATTCAGCTGGAACAAAGTTTTACCGCTTGCCGAAGGCTCACTGGGAGAAGGAGAGACGCCAACGTTGGATACAATTTGTTCGCCGTGACAAGTAAGACTCTTCGTCATTTTATTCGGTGCAGGCTGTTACGTTTATTCCATGGGAAAGACACTCACGGAATGAAGCATTGTTTCAGACCTGCCTTAATTGCGATACGCCCATTAATCATGGTCTCCAAATGGCAATCTACTTGTTTTCACGCTGAATTGGTATCGCGAAGAGATTGTTTAATTCTTGTTCTTATTTCATGCGCAGCGTTAATGGAACAGACTGGAAGCCCACAGAAAATAGTAGAAGTAGCAGTAGGCATTTCGTGGGCAATGTTAAGGCCAGTGAACAGGAGCACCCAGCCTACCACCCAACGATTTTTCCATCCCCTTAGATGAAGCTCGCTCATGTGAATGCTGAATATTGCGATGAATATTCCTTTTGTTCCAGGCGTATTCGATTCACAGTTTATATATTTAAGGCTGGTGTACCTGTTCTGCGCTTGTCATGCTTATATGTTTTTTTTTGTTTTTTTTTGTTAGCTTTAAAGAAAAAAAAAACGTCGTGCTAATATCAGTTTTCTACAACTCGACAGTATTTTTGTTTTATTGTGGTTGTGACCGGCTCTCCCAGGAGCCTCGCATGACTTGTTTTCGATTCGCTTTCGAATCTCTGCAGGTACACGGTCACTGCCGCAGCGTGCTTGCTCTTGCCGGCTATGCCTGCTGTGCAGTCGCAGGTCACGTCAATGGCGCATCTCTTTCGAGAGAGCTTACAAACAAGGAAACAGAATGAAATAAAACAAGACCATTGAATAGAAATGCTTACTCACTGTCTACTCGATGGTCTTCGACGGAGCGCTGATGCGTGTTTGGGGCGCACACCGACCTGTCAACACGCTTCCGTCCGCAAAGACAAGTTACTTAACGTTATGTACATGACCTGCCTCGTACAGAAGCTTGCCTATATAAATGTTTGCTCCTCTGAAAAATGTATCCAAACCTTCCACGGTCTGAAAACCAACCAGCAGTTAATTGCAGAGGAACGCAAGCAGACGACACCACGCTTGCACAAGTAGCCGCGCGTGGGGTCTGGGAGGGAACGCTATCACCCCAGGGACGCGGAAACGGCCGCGTTGGCGCTGTACGCCGCCACGTTGATGGCGCCGCCTGTGCAAGCGCAGTGTGCCCTATCTTTTGGCTACATGTGGCGTGAATCCGTTTTGCCGCAATACGAAGTTCATCAAAGGTTTAGCAGTTACGCTACACCACCTCAGCCTTTTTAAGTTCACGAATTCAAATCGCCTCTCGAAGTTCGCAACGGTCCATTCTTTTATCCGAAACAGAACCAAAACACAGCAACAAACAAAGCCACAAGTGCATCTGAAGACGCAAGCACGAAGACTAGGCAAATTTGTGTACTCCCCTTCATTCCCATGGTGGCTGAACGATCGCAGCGCCAGAGTCCCCTCTAGTTAACTTTAGGAAACTCTATAGGCTTACGCCTGCACAGACGCCACCTCGCGTCGGCAAATGAAGGCTAAGATAAAAATACTGCGAATAAAATATGTCGTTTTAAGTGCGACACTGCCAAGTAAAACCACTTTGAGAAATTTTGTAGTTGAGAACAGTTCTGTCTGTAATTATTATTGTGATTTTCATAAGACACAAAAAGCAGACGATGCTTGGGCAGTGTGTTGCGGATGAAAAATGGACCCCGTCAGACCACTGTCGGAAGACGGAAAGCTATTGTTTTGCATGACGATTAACTGGATATGTTCTTCAAATACAATGCTTTTGCACGTTCTCTTCCTGGTGACCTCACAGGTGAGCGTTTCCAAATAATATACTTTTTGACTGATGCCTGGAAGCTTGTTTTAGCTTGTAGGCTTATGCCACTGGAGCGAAGGAAAGAGACGGCTGAACCATAGTCGACGCCAGCATGGAAACGGGAGCCGTGGCTTGACCTGCCAGAGCCAAGCGCCGCCTTTATTTTCTTCATTAACCGGTCGCGCGCTCTAAAGAAGTGCCATACAGTCGTAGAGGAGTGCCATGCACCAGCTCTGCTGTTGAGCACTGTAGGTCTGCCCGGATGACAGCTCATAAACCTAAGAGCACCAGTGGCAAGGCATCAACCTAGGTGGCTCTATTGAGGCGGGTAGTCAGGCCGGTCTTCAGTTGTCGGTGAAGGCGTTCCACTATACCGTTGGCGCAGGGATGATACGCCGTGCTACGGCAATGTCTGGCTCCGAGGATGCGATTAAGGCAAGTAAACAGCGAGGAGTCAAATTGACATCCACGGTCTGTTGTCACGGTGCCAGGACAGCCAAAACAGGATACCCACGTAGAAATGAAAGCGCGTGCAACTGACTCAGCGGTGATATCTCGAATGGGAACAGCCTCCGGCCAGCGTGTGAAACGATCGACTATGGTTAGTATATAACGGTAACCCTGAGACACCGGTAATGGGCCCACGTTGTCTTGATGAGTATGGTCGAGGCGACGGCCGGGTGGAAGAAAAGGTTGGGGAGGCGTCTTAGTATGACGGGAGTAGACCTGTGCGCCGGACCCAAAATCGCCGGCGGCAGCGCGCCGGTGTTTCCACCTCCGGCGGCGGCGCGGCGCGGGGGGGGGGGGGGGTCGTAGATTCAAGAGTTTGTGGGGATATCAGTCTGCATCTTGAATTTTGAAAAAAAAATCTGTTTCCCCGTAAAAGCGAAGCAGTAAATGCGATAGCAACATGTCGTAATGTTATAACGAACTAAGGCTAGCAGCTAACTCTTTTTCATCCGATCTCGCGAAACTGCAAAACACTGGTGTATGGGAATACGGCCGCTCTCGGGAAAGAAGCAGTTCTCACGCAGTTTGTCGTATCAGTGGTCACAGCACGAAGCGGTGAGATGATGGCGCGTAGAAAGGTATACGAGACGCGTTTGCTGATGCCTGCCGAGATAACGCGCGCGCCAGCGCTCGCGACTGCGCCCTTATAGTCCAAGTTCACAGCTGCGGATATCAAGCCACGCAGCACCCCCCCCCCCCCCCACTCCGACGTCTCTCCATGCTCCTTCGCCCAGCGAAAGACGGACAGGGCTTCCTTTCTTGTTGAGGAGCAATCGATTTCAGGCCTCGCACGCGGTGCGATGTAATCGCATGAGCCCTACGTGCGATGGAGATGGGCAGCTTGTTTCAATGCTTCAGCCGTGTTCCTCGCTAGCGCTCGCGCGCTTTTACTAGCGGGTACAGGATGCGATGCGCGTACAAAAGTTACCGATTTGGGCTTTATACGGAACATGACGGCGACAATAAAAACCAGCACAGAGTCTCCATATAACTTATCGCAATAAAAAATATACAGTAACACTGCAATGGGTTGGCCTATTTTTTTTCTTTTTTGAGAGCTGCATCGTCTTCACTTAAAGAGTCCGTCCGTCGGAAGAATCAAATAATCCGGTTCCTCTTCCATTCGTTCCATTCCATAAATCCTCGACACTTATTTCTTCATAAAACACGTGTACAATGGGAGCACTAAGCGTTTAGCCCATCAGAATTTCGAGCTTGTCGGCTGCCCTCTGTTATTTCGCCTTGAGTAATGGGAAACTCACAAAACAGTGCGAAATAAGTTCATCGCGCACGGTAATCACGGGAGGTGAGGGAGAACGGGTGAGCGAATACATGGCAAAGCAGGGTAGGCGACAATACACAACTGATATTTCTCGTATATGGACCAATCGAAAGTATTTGCTCTATACATGTCACGTGAATAACCGCCCTGGCGTCAGGAAGAGCGCCAAAAACGAAAAGGGAAATGCCAAGGGAGAATACCGCGCTCGATATTGTATTTTCAGAGGCTGTACTGGGGCCGTTATACAGACAGGGTGTGCAAACACGGACACAAGAAAGTAGTCCAGACACCGCAAACACCGCCACCTGAAAAATGGTACAGCGGCGGAAAAGAAGGTAGACAAAAAAAGATTAACACACCTTCGTACAGGTGGTGCCAATCCTGAAGGAAGTGCGGAGTTGGGCAGCCTTTGTCTCTCTTCCGTTTTCTCTTTCTTTCCTCTTCTCTTTCTTTCTTTTTCTCTGTTTACTTTTTTTTCTCAATGTTTACTGATTTCTTCCTCTCTCTTTATTTATTTCTTTCTCTTTCTTGCTCTTTCTATTCTTCCTATTTTTTTCCTTTCTTTCTTTCTCTCTATTTTTTGCTTGATTCATTTTCTTCTATTTTTATCCCTGGCTTTGCCTGCGTTATGCCAAGCGACGACAGCATACGGCAGCATACGACAACTTAGGCCCATAAACTGCTCCGCACTTAATATCATCATCAATGTGCTCGAAGAACAAGAGGGGGAGCGTGCGCTCAATATGCGACAGATGGCTATACTATTCGTGGTTTTTCCTGCGTTACACCAAGCTACGACAGCATACGATGACAGCATGAGATGACTACATACGACAGCCCGGGCCCTTAAATTGCTCCGCACATAAAACACTTATGTGCGCATCAGGCCCGTAGCCAGGAATTTTTTTCGGGGGAGGGGGGGCACTTCTTGAAGGCCTTGAAAAATCCCTATTTTCATTGTTTATTCTCGGTAAAACACCCCCTTCATCCGACTTTCGGGGAGCCCCCCCCCCCCCCCGCTTGCTATGGGCCTGGTGCGCATTCCCGGGCAAGCGGCGATAACTATCAGTCAGTTGCGCGTGATGGTCAACATGAGAGATAACTGGTCACTCTCTTGCTTGACCCTGGTGTTTTAAGGCGAAAGCCATTAATGTCTCATGCTCACGTCCGTCCGGCGTCCGTCTGTCCGTCCGTCCGAGCTCTGGCACGGAGCCAGGTGGCCGCCGGGATGCGCAAACGGACGCCGGTCGCGTCGGACTCTACAGCGCTCGCGCTTTGCTTGCGTAGCGTCGCTGTTCCCAGCGTTTGCAATCATTCTGACCGACGCCGTCTCAATAGGCACAAGCGTTCACGGAATACACTTACGAATTTACAAAGGGTCCGTCAATTTAAGCGTTGGAACGCGGATGGCGTTTGCACGATGCGCAAAGCGCCACAAAATACTAACGCATGCGAACGGAGGAAGATTAGTCTGGCTTCTCGCTACGATTCGCGGCAAAAGATTTAAAAAAAACACGCACACATTCGCTTTGTGTGTTATCCCACTGAGAGTGTCAAAGAAGAAAGACATGGCATAGTCAGTGGAATGGCCACACGCTTTCGCCGAACACACTTTGGAATGTACAAAGTGTCCACCAATTTTGTCCATCAATGCCCCGCAACCGCGTCGCAACCGAACGGACCTGGATGTTAAATTTGACTCGACCGTCAAATTTGCATCGGAAGAGGTATAGCTGAGCTGCGTGACGGTAAAGCAAAGGTAGTGCTAACAAACTTCAGCCACGAATATAGGCAGCTCAACATTGGTACGACGGTCGCCTACATCGACGAATGCGTGGCCGCCAGCAATACTTTCGCCCTGTTCGATGCTGCCGAACCTGCTTCGACGTATCGAGGTTCCGAACCAGATTTCGACGTCAACCCGAGCCTTCCGAACGTCAAGCAGTACTAGGTCAAAACCCTGCTCCTGCAATACATGGACTGCTTTTGATTGTCGTCAAGACTTCGGCAGACACCGGTCGCAAGGCATCGCACCATAACAGAAGAAAGTACCAGGCCACCCGTACAGAGTTTCGAAGCGAGAACTTGAGGTCATAAAGACACAAGTCGACGAAATGCTAGGCGACGACATCATCCAGCCTTCAAAGAGTCCGTGGGCGTCACCCGTGGTGTTAGTGAAAAAGGATGGGACCCTACGTTTCTGCGTCGATTATCGTCGCCTGAACAAAATCACGAAGGACGTGTACCCTCTCCCACTAATAGACGATACCCTAGATCGACTCCACAACGCGAAGTACTTTTCTTCGATAGACCTCAAGTCCGGCTACTGGCCAATCGAAGTCGACGAGAGAGACCGAAAAAAGACTGCCATCATAACACCGGACGGCCTGTTCGAGGTCAAGGTCATGCTATTCGGTCTTTGCTCGGCACCTGCGACTTTCCAACGAGTCATGGATACAGTATTGGCTGGCTTGAAGTGGCAAACTTGCGTTGTTTACTTGGACGACGTCGTTGTGTTTTCCTCAAACTTCGACGAACACCTCCAGCGCGTTGACTCCGTACTTTAAGCAATCACGAACTCCGGGCTTACTCTTAAGCCGGAAAAGTGCCGGTTCGCGTTCGAGGGGCTCCTGTTTTTGGGTCACGTGATCAGCAATACTGGAAGGCGCCCAGACCCGTAGAAAACAGCTGCTATCGCGGCTTTCCCGCCACCCACCGACAAGAAGGCCGTGGGCCGATTTCCCGGCTTCTGCGCCTATTACAGACCCCTTGTCAAAGACTTTTACGGTTTGCCCAGCCACTAATGCAGCTCACCAAGACCGACGTCGAATTCAGTTGGCAAACAGCATAAGTCGAAGCATTTCATGAACTGAAGCGACGCCGGCAGACGCCTCCGGTACTTGCGCATTTCGACGAATACGCCGATACGGAGGTTCACACCGACGCAAGCAGCGTAGGACTCGGCGCCGTCCTTGTGCAGCGGACGGACGGCTTGGAAAGGGTTATAATTTATGCTAGCCGGTCGCTATCCAAGGCAGACGCCAACTATTGCACCAAAGAAAAGGAGTGCCTCGCCGTCATCTGGGCTACGTCAAAGTTTCGCGCCTACCTCTACGGCAGGCCCTCCAAAGTTGTGAGCGACCACCACGCCTTGTGCTGGCTTGCTAACTTGAAGGACCCTTCACGTCACCTCGCACGGTGGAGCCTAAGAATTCACAAATTCGACATTACCGTCGTGTACAAGTCCGGAAGGAAACACTCCGACGCCGACTGCCTGTCTCGTGCCCCCCGTCGACCTAACAACGCCCGACAATGAGGATGATGACAGCTTCTTGGGGGGCCATAAGTGCCGACGACTTCGCCGAACGACAGCGAGCCGACCCGGAACTGAGAGTTTTTGTGGAATACCTGAGGGGCAGGACCATCGTTGTCCCAAAAGTATTCAGGCGAGGATTGCCATTATTTTCTTGAAAAACAACGTCCTTGTAAAGAAGAACTTCTCTCCGGCACGAGCCAGCTACCTTATCGTTGTACCTTCGGCACTGCGACCCGAAATTCTGCATGCCCTGCACGATGACCCGACATCTGGCCACCTCGGTTTTTCCCGCACGCTCGCAAGGATACAAGAAAAGTGTTTGTGGCCACGCCTTACCGCCGACGTCACTCGTTACGTGAGGACATGCCGGGACTGTCGGCGACGCAAGACACTGCCGACAAGGCCAGCGGGACTTTTGCAGCCCATCGAACCGCCTCGCCGGCCGTTCCAGCAAATCGGCATGGACATACCGGGGCCGTTCCCGACGTCGGCTGTCGGAAACAAGTGGATCGTCGTAGCTGCCGACTACCTCACCCACTACGCCGAAACAAGGGCCCTACCCAAAGGCAGCGCCGCTGAGTTAGCAAACTTTTTCGTTGAGGGCATCGTCCTGCGTCATGGTGCCCCAGAGGTCATTACCGACCTTACCTTTACAGCGGAGTTAACGCAGGCGATCTTGAGGTACAGCCGGACAAACCACCGCGGGACTACCGCCTACCCCCCAAAACCAATGGCCTCACCGAGCGTCTAAACAACACCATCGCCGACATGCTTCGCATACAACACGGCCGTCCAAGAAATGACACAGATGACGCCATACAAGTTGGTCTACGGAAGGAACCCGGCCACAACGCTCGGCGCTATGCTGCCCAACGTCGCCGACGAAGAAGACCTCGACGTCACCCTCTACCTTCAGCGCGCTGAAGAAGCCCGACATCTCGCCCGGCTGCGCATCAAGAATCAGCAGACGACAGACAGCCGCCGTTACAACCTTCGACGACGCCTCTCAGAATACCAGCCCGGCGACCGGGTTTGGGTGTGGACGCCGATACGATGACGTGCACTTAGTGAAAAATTCCCCGGCGATACTTCGGTCCATACAAGGTGCTTCGACGGCTTGGCGCTCTTAACTACGAGGTTACGCCAGACGGTATTACGAACTCTCAACGGCGCCGAGAGCGACATGCAATCGTCCATGTCGTGCGCCTGAAGCCGTTTTACGCGCGTTAGTGAAACTGAGGACTGTACTTCTTGCTTCATGATTGTACTTTATTGCTTGTACTTTTCGTTTATTGTACTTTCTTGCTTTATTGTTATGTATTGTTGCAAGAATATTTTTCCCCCGTGTTCTGTGTTAAGCATCGAGGCGATGCTTTTTCATGCCACGCGCGTTTCTTGTATCAGTTTTACTGCATTCGGTTTGCACCCACAAAAGACTGTCAGCAATGCTCGGCGCACACCACGCCTCCGTGTTCGAGAAGCTTCGCGATTATAATAGATCGTTTTGTTAAGATTGCACGCAGGACGCGAACCGTCCAGCCTATTGTAGAGATTACACGACCACCAGTGATAAGGCTGGGAAGTTCGACGCCTGCTGTATACAAGACGGCGCGTCCCAACGATGATCAGTTGATCGACGGCCGACGCTCTGTTCGCCGGAGTCTCTATCGAGCGTTCGAAGAGAGCGGACATGTTTTCAGAGCTCTTGCGTCTGTGAGAGGCTCTGTGGCGTCTCTTGCAACGCTCCCGATATCTTTCGCCTAGGCTAATTGCCAGTGCTTCACCGATTCACCCCGCGTTCCTGCCGCGCCCGGTCTCCACCGCTATGGAGGTTGTGGTTGATGGACAAACGATTCCGGCAGAAGAATGGTCGGACGGCTCTTGGTGCCATCGCCCGGTTTTTGCGCCCAGGATATAGTGAATTAGAACCAATGTTGGTTCTAGTTCACTGTAGTCCAGGAGAAGCGACGGCTCGAGCTCCGCCAGGGGACGCCGCCCTTGAACGCCGCGCAGCAAGCGACGCCGCCACGCAACGGCCTGAAACCGCGCCTACCGCCCCGGGGAAGAGGTGGTCCGCTTCCAAGAATGCCGCCTGACGCCATAGACATCGTGGGACGGCCCAAAGCTCCCGTTGACCTGACGAAGCTGCCGCCATGGCAACTCTACGAAGCCCTGCTCAAGGCGGCGTCGTTATCGGACCGGCGCCGGCGTCCCGCGACAAAGTACGGGTTCACCCCACAAACAACGCTTTGACCCTCAGTGTGCAAGAGTCCGTTCGAGCACAGGCCTACCTTCGCATCACATCCCTGCGGATTGGGGTCGGTACCGTCGAGTTTCACGTTTACACCTCACCGCCCGACGATGCCTTTCGTGGCATCATGTTCAACGCCTATGACAGCTTTACGGATGAAGAAATCCTGAAGGACCTGCAAGAGAGCAACCCAAGCATGCCTGTCGTGGGCGGCCGCCGAATGGGACAGACCGACCACGTACTCGTGACCATGCTTGGAGACTGTTTGCCTCGATGGATATTCTATCACGGCGTCTACATTTGACTGCCCCTTCTACCCAAAAGTAAAAGCGTGTTTCAACTGTCGCAAGGTGGGCCACCGAACTGACGTTTGCCCACATCCCAAACGCAACCGCTGTCCTCGTTGCGGCGAGGACCACCCGCCGACCCCAAAGGGTACCCAAACGACGTGCCTTGCCCGCTGCATCGTTTGTAAGGGCGGCCAAGTAACGAACAGTTCGAACTGCAACTACCGTTTATTAAGCCCACCCCGTCCGGCGACGCGCCGAACCAAGCCCACCAACAAGAGCAACCACCGCAGCAGCCATCGATCCTTCGCAACAGTCGCTCACCGTCCCAAGAGCGGTCGTTCCCGCCTCTCGGCCAGCCGCAGCAGCAGGAACAGACCAGCCGCTCCAGCTCCCGCTCAGGCCGCAAGTCTCGCTCGAAGTTCCGATCACGCTCCCGTTCCGCTAGCCACCTCAACTCGTCCTCGTCGACCCTCCCCTGCTCGCCGGAGTCATCCCAAGGATCGTCACAGTCGTCGGGCACGCCCTGCCCCAAGAAGTTCGCCTGGGCCCAAGGACCCCCCGGCGTCGCTCAAAGCATCTCCGACTCCTCTCTTAAGGCACAACTGTCCTCGCAGCAGTCTCAAATCTGTACATTAGTGTTCCAAATAGGACACGTTACACAATGCATTCAGTCATTAGAAGCAAAGCTAGACAGAACCCTTACGAAACGCCCCGCAACCGCGTCGCGACCGATGGAGGCCGTCTCTCCGCCGTCCCAGCCGCAATCGCAGCCCGCGGGTAAGCGCTAAGCAAACACGTCCACCGCGTCGCTTCATGCGGAAACCGATATCGCCGCGGCGGTGTCTAAGGCAGTATCTGCGGCTCTCACGACCCTAGACGCCAAATTCAAAACCCGTTTCAGCACTCTGCAACAGGCCATTGTGGATAACTTGCTTAGGTGCTTAGCCCAAAAAGAAGTCCTTTTAGGCCATTGTGGACACACACAGCTCGCTGAACGCCCTCAAGAGTTATACGTTGGCAACGAATACTTCACTGAATGCACTTAAAAATTACACGGAGAACACCACAGCGGAAATCCACGAGCGCCTCGAGCGCCGCCAGCGTTCGCCCGCGTTCGGTTAACCTGCCACGCCGCAGGAGGGCCCTAAACCCGCAACGGCTTAATCATGGAGCGTCCCACACTGACCGTGTGGCAGTGGAACTGCAGGGGGTACCGTAAGAAACAGAGCCACCTGCAGCAACTCGTACAGAAACCGGAAGATGATCCGCAGTCGACGGAGCCGGACCTGGATGTTATCGCCCTGCAAGAGACGTCCACTCCCTCAACCCTACCTGGTTACGTAGCCTACCATCAGTTCGGTTCGCACGCTCCCCCCTCACATCCACGCTCGTTCACAACGGCCTCACGGCCGTACAGCACGAAATAGAAGCAACGGGCATTCAGTACACGCTCGTCGAGATTCTCCCTCGCAAGCGTACAGACAGGTCGTTGTTCTTCCTGAATGTATACAGTTCCCCGCGTGAGAAAGCGGCAGACTTCTCCCACCTATTCAGTGAGACCGTCGCTCTTGCCGGTGCGGCGCAGCCGCTATTCCTCGGCGACTTTAACGCAAGGCATCCCGACTGGGGCTACACGCACACAGACCCGAAAGGCAGAAAGCTATGGTCGCTAGTACAAGACCTTCGCATCACCATGCTTAACGACCCGCTGCAGCCGCATCACGAGTAGGCAACAGTGTGTGGTCGCGACACCTCGCCAGACCTCATGCTGTGCAAGAACGTGACGCGCGCAACTTGGGACAACACGGGCCTCTTAGCGGGCAGTGATCGCAACATCCTCGCGATCACAATTGAGACGCGCCTAAGAGGCCGAAACCCACGGCTCGCATTACCGAGTGGCAAAAATTCCGCCAACTGCGTGAAGAGCCCCCCGACACCATTACCGACATCAACGAATGGATCGCCTCCTTGCAAGGGCACGTGCAAGCCACAACCCGCGAGGTGGAGACCACCGCCGACCTGCCCACTACCGACTCTCGCCTCCTCCATATGTGGGACTCACACGCTGGTGTCTTGCGCAGGTGGCGGCGGCAGCGTCACAACAAGAAGCTACGCCGTCGCATCGTGACGCTAGCGCGCGAAATCGAGAACCATAGCCTCGCGCTCGCGCGACAGCAATGGGGCCAGCAATGGGGCCACAAAAACAGCTGCAACGGCTCCTACATCGCAACCCTGGCACGGACGCCGAGCTGCTCGACGAGCTAGCTCTTCGTTACGTGTGTCTCGCCGCGCCGGACGCGCCGCCGGTGAACCTGCCCCCGTACAGCGGCAAACGGAACCCACAACTCGACGAAGATATTACGGAGGCGGAAATCACGCGGCCACGCTCAAACTCCGCGCAACCTCGGCTCCTGGTCCTGACGGCGCACGCAACAAGTCCCTCCGAAATCTTGACGCTAAATCGGTGGCCGCGCTCACGCAATACGCGAACAAGTGCTGGCGTTCGGGCCACTTACCGCAAGAATAGAGACACGCGAAACTCGTATTTATTCCGAAACCAGGCAAGAAGATGGACATCACCAACCTACGCCCCATATCGCTCACTTCTTGTCTTGGAAACTGATAGAACACGTCGTCCTAGCCCGATTACAAACCTACGTTGAAGAAAATGACCTCTTCCCTCATACGATGCTCGGTTTCCGCGCCCACTTATCGACGCAAAACGCGCTCGTGCAAATACACCACGACCTCCTTCAGGCCCCGCCGAAAGCCGGCACTCGCGCAGTGCTCGGTCTTGGTCTCCACAAGGGCCTTCGACTCGGTGCGACACGCGGCCATTGCCTCAAACCTTGCCGCCATAAATCCGGGCGAACGGACCTACAACTACGTCTGCGACTTCCTCTCAAACCACACCGTCGAATTATCGTTGGCCGGCACCTCCGCCTCTAAACGCCTCATACTCGGAGACAGAGGCACCGCTCAAGGAGCGGTTTTGTCTCCATTCCTATTTAACCTTGCCATGCGCAAGCTCCCTCCTTTGCTCGATGGGATCCCGGGCCTCCGCCATACTATCTACGCCGACGACGTGACGCTGTGGACGACTACGGGCTTAGACAGCCAGATCGAGGAGACCGTCCAACGTGCGGCGGACGCCGTCGTTAACCACGCGACGCAGGCGGGCCTCACGTGCTCGGAGAGCAAGTCGGAGCTCTTACTGCTTCGGCCTTCCGCCCGCCATAGGTCTCTTCCCCCCACCGGCCATCCACGTCTATGTAAACAGCGTAGCCGTGCCGAAAGGTGGATCACATGCGCATTTTAGGCCTATTCCTTCAATTCATGGGTCCTTTGAGTAACGCCTCACCATCGCCGTTACTCAAACGACCCGCCTCATCGCCCGCGTGTCCTCACGCAAGCAAGGCATGAAAGAACAAGAGCTGCTCCAGCTTATCCACGCCTTCGTCATCTCAAGTATCACTTACGCGCTACCTTACCTTCGCCTACTGGTATGCGAGCGAGATAGAGTCGACCGACTCATCCCGCAAAACTGTACAAGACGGCTCTTGGCCTCGTCCATACGACTTCTACGTCGCATCTCCTCAGCCTCGGCATCCACAACACTATCGACGAACTGATCGAAGCGCACCGTACAGCACAGATCCAGCGACTTCGCGGCAGCATCTCCGCAACATCAGCATCTCCGCCTCACCATCGGGCGCAGACCCGGTCTCAATACCTCCACCCTTAAGTCGACGTTTTTTGATCGAGCCACTGCCGAAAAATATGCTTGCTGGACACCACGACGGTCGACGGCGAGCACGAGCCCAAGCATTATGCGACGCCTACGCCTCGCGGACCGATGCGGCCTACGTGGACGCCGCCCGCTACCCCACTCAACAAAGCGCCTACGCGCTCAGCGTAATGACTACTCGCACCCCCATCAACACCAACGCAGTCTTACGAGTAGCCGGCTCCGTCCGAGCCCTCCACACCGCCGAAGCCGAGGAAGCGGCTATAGCTCTCGCGGTATCCTCCGGGTTCACCACGATTCTCAGTGACTCAAAAACTGCAATCTCCCATTTCCCGCGCCGTACCGTTGCTCCCGGTACCCTACGGCTCCTTATAGGTTCCTCGCCTACCGTGCAGACGAGGATCAACTTTCCATATCTCTCGTCTGGGTCCCGGCGCACGCGGGAAAGCCGGGTAACGAGGCCCCCCCACCGGCAAGCACGAGAATTCGTCAACCGGGCGATGGTCCGCGCCACGGACCCCGAGGACCTCGGTGAGCCCCTGACCTCCTATCACGAAATAGCCCAGCACTATCGCCTCGCGCGACGAACCAAACCACCGCCGCATCCCAAACTCACGAAACCACAAGAGATCGCGTGGCGTAGCCTCCCAACGAACTCCTTTCAGTGCACACAGATATTAGATGCGAGGCATCTTATGCTCGCGGCTATGTCCGTCCCTCCCGCGTCCCCCCGTCCCGCGTCAGGCCACTTTCATGAAGTAGGGAAGCACCCATTATGCGAACCAGAACACTGTAGTAATATGAAGGCCGTCAACCACTACCATAGTCATCAGAGTCATGGCCGAGAGCACAGAGAGGCTGCTTAGCAATGGCTAGGCAGGTGGTGCCTGTCGCCCAGGTTGACCCCATTCCTTGATCTTGCTTGCATGTGTTTGGAGGGGGCTTAGTCCATCCCTCCTTCCCGCGTCCCACACCACCACAGCGCATGCGCGTCCCCTTCCCCTCTCTCTCCTACGCTCACCCCCTTTCTCTCATCTAGGAATCCTCTACTCTACGGAGCGGCCCCCCGCGTCCCACACCCCCCCACAGCGCATGCGCGTCCCCTCCCCTATCCTCTCCTACGCTGACCCCCTTTCTCTACTCATCATCATCAGCTTGTCTACGCCCACTGCAGGGCAAAGGCCTCTCCCATGTTTCGCCAATCAACCCGGTCCTGTGCTTTCTGCTGCCACGTTATACCTGCAAACTTCTTAATCTCATCTACCCACCTAATTTTCTGTCTCCCCCCTCACGCATTTGCCATCTCTTGGAATCCAGTCAGTTACCCTTAATGACCAGCGGTTATCCTGTCGACGTGCTACGTGCCCGGCCCATATCCATTTCTTCTTGAACTCAACTATGATATCCTTAACCCCCGTTTGTTCCCTGACCCACTCTGCTCTCTTCCTGTCTCTTAAGGTTACACTTATCATTTTCCTTTCCATCGCTCGCTGCGTCGTCCTCAGTTTAAGTTCTCTATTCTAGGAATCATCTACTCTACGGAGCGGTGCCCGCCTCCCCCCATCCCCACAGTGCATGCGCGTCCTCTCCCCCCTATCTCCTCTAGGAATCCTCTACTCTACGGAGCGGCTCCGGCGTCCCACATCCCCACAGCGCACGCGCGTCCTCTCCCCCCTCTCTCCTCTAGGAATCCTCTACGGAGCGGCTCCCGTGTCCCACGCCCCCCACAGCGCATGCACGTCCCCTCCCCCCCCTGTCTCTCCTCTCCTACGGTCCCCCCCCCCGTCCTCTCCTCTAGGAATCCTCTACGGAGCGGCGCGCACGACAGGTGGTGTGACAGCTGCATACTCCGCTGGGGGGCGCCAAGGTAGTTCCGCGGTATGAAAATGACGGAGCGAGCGCGCCTCATTCTCCTGTGCATCGCCGCGATGAGCGCCCGGACCGCTGCCGTGAAATGAGAGCGGCGACGTTCCTCCCGCTCAAGCTAATTATCTCCCCGCTGTTTCGCATCCACTCATGGTTCCCTTTAGCGGGAGATGGGGAATTTTGGCCGGGAGCAGTTACGGAGTCGCCCTCTATCGGACGCGCCTCGATTGCGTGCTAGGCAGGATACCGCCCCGCGCTCCCCATATGATTTGCTGTCGGCGCTCTACAAAACACCTCGCGGAAGCGCTCCAGGACATTTTCGAGCCTACTTTCGAAGCGAAATATGTTGTTTACTGTTGAAACAATCATTTTCGGCGAACAGAAAGCACAACGTAACTTTACAGTCGATGTCTCTGCAGAAAACGGAGCGCCCGCTCCACGCGGTCACTGCGGTGGAGACCTTAACCGGCTTCTTGCGCGAAATGTAGTCAGTCGCTGAGTGCGAACTATGTGAAATATCTTGTTAGATAGACTGCCTGTATAAACAAATGAAGCAACAGAAAGAAGCCTCAAGTCAGTGATCGCGCGGGTTCGCGGCGACCGACGGAGCTTTCAATGAATGAGCGTCTGCATGTTCGTACTGATGGTTTCGCTTGCTACTAGCGTGTTTTGGCGACGTGCCGTGAACATTAGGCCGGAAAGTATGACAATTTGCGAATACACAAAACTATTTTTGCGCGCACGCTATCAGAGCAGTTCAACAACAATTTTGTTACAACTACGACTTCGGCGTGCCTATGCCAACTTGTGATGTGCCATCCCGACGATTCAACGTTTTTATTATTTTTTTTCGGTGAAAATTCATGTATGTTTGAATGTCATTTGACATGTTGCCTCGCACTACATATTGATCGGTCTTCTAAGCGAGCAATTGCCGCTGCTTGTTCTTTCAATGTGTTCGTTTCGTTTGGCGCCCAATACAAAGCGTGCGAAAATGCGATGCCTTTTTGAACATGCTCCTTAATTATCGCTTCCTTTGCATTCCAATGAATTAGCCGCTCACTGCCATCAACAAATTCGTAGACCAAAGCTTCACCACTTCGAGATTGCTGGTGGAAGGAGAAGTGGTCTACGATGCAACGCCAAGGAAACGAAACAAAATATAGTAACGTTCGGCGGACTTGTTCTCCCAACTTCGGGGTCAACAAAGACCCACATGAGCTCGAAATAGCGGCGAAAGAAAGAGAAGTTATTGCAACAATCTGAATATGAAAAGCAGGATAACAACAACGCGTAAAGAGTGAAATGCAGAATTTTAATGCCGAGATTATTTGGCTAGTTTTCCAGCAATTATGCAGTATTTCGTGTCTAACGCGAACAGCGCGGCACCTTTCCTACATAAAAAGTCTCCAAGGAAATGCATGGTGTTGGAGAGTCCCAACTTGAGTTTGAGAGTGGCAGAAATAAATTTGGGCTTTTTAGCACGTAATGTTTGCGTCATGAGAATGCACTCTGAGTAGCCAGTAAGTACTGAATTTCGACCTCCAAGGTAGTGCCTGTGTGAGATGTCTCCTGTGCGTGATTAAACAATAAAAAAAATTCACAACGTACATGTAAAATTAAAGTGAGCTGCGAGTCGCCATGACTCTCATCGACCCTTTAGTATAAATGCGCCCGCTCACGTTGTTGATGATTTACTGAGCAGAATTCGCGGAAGATTACCGGTTTACCGACGCACCTCCGAAGCTTCGCCCACTCATCATCATTCACTCCGTGGGTATGGTGTCATCATCTCCAGTTCTCGTCTCGTTTCCGAGAGGGCGCTGTCCTATAGACATGCGTACAATATGGCGGTTTGACACAACTTGATGGCTTGTGGTTTATTTGCATAGTGTGTTCTTGTGTTACAGTGCTTGAGAATGTTATAGCATATATGCTCCGGTGATGATCGAACTCGGAGCACGTAAGTCAGCATCAGTTGTGTTCTTTGTTCAAGCGATGGCTCGTTTGTTTCGGCATACAGGCTCGGCACAGGGGACGTTCTGTAAGCACCAGTTGCCAAGCGTAGGCCTACGTTATGCACTGGGTCTAATTTTCTGAGGTACGACTGTCTGGCTGAACCATATACTACGCAACCGTAGTCAATTTTGCTGCGTATTAAGGATTGGTGTAAGTGTAAAAGACACTTCCGGTCAGAGCCCCAGCGTTTCCGAGCCAGGACTTTCAGCACATTTAGTGCCCTATTTGAATTAGTTTTTAAAGTGCTTATGTGTGTAAGAAAGTTTAGTTTCCTGTCAAACATAACCCCCAGAAACTTGTGTTCTTTCATGACTGGTAGGAGAGATTGGTGCATTTTTAGGACAGGGTCTGGATGTAGGTCCCTTTTCTGGGAGAAAACCACAGCAACAGTTTTTTCGGCAGAGAAACGGAAGCCGTTTTCGGTTGCCCATTGTGTTAGTTTATTTATTGTAATTTGAACTTGTCGTTCGCAAGTAACCATGTTCGATCCTCGGTAAGAGATTTGTAAATCATCGACATATAATGAATGCATGAAAGAGCCTGGGATTATTCTATTTATCGAGTTCATTTTCACAACGAACAGAGTTGTGCTCAGTACGCATCCCTGCGGTACTCTATTTTCTTGGAGGAATACACGTGAAAGCGTTGTTCCTAGACGGACTTGGAAAGTTCGATTTGATAAAAAGTCGGCTAGACATTTCAGCATTTTTCCGCGGATCCCCATATTAGCCAAATCTCTTAATATGCCAAATCTCCATGTAGTGTCGTATGCCTTTTCTAAATCAAAGAAGACTGTGAGGCGTGTTGTTTATGTAGAAAGGCGCTTCGTATTTCGTCTTCTAGCCGGACAAGATGGTCTGTTGTTGAGCAATTCTTTTTATACCCGCATTGATAATTGTCAAGTAGATTTTCTGTTTCTAGAGTGAATGCAAGCCTTGCATTTACGACGCTTTCATAGGATTTTGCTAAACAGCTTGTGAGGGCGATGGGCCGGTTGCTGTTAGAGGGCGTAGGTGGTTTTCCGGCTTTTAGGAAAGGTATTATGATTGCGTTTTTCCATTATTTTGGTATAACTTGTCAAAATGGTTGATTGGGCTAGTTGGTGTTCCATGATTGATTTTCAAGTACGAGCGCGAAACGTAGACAGGGACAGGAAAGACACGGACAAGCGCTTGTCCGTGTCTTTCCTGTCCCTGTCTACGTTTCGCGCTCGTACTTGAAAATCAATTTTGGTATAACGCCTGTGTCCCATATTTTGTTAAAAAATTCCAGTAGAGCTTTTGTGGATGCAAGTGAGAGGTGGGAAAGCATGGAATAATGAATGCGGTCCTGGCCGGCCGCCGTTTTCTTGCCTCAACTAAGCACTCTGCTTAATTTCTGAAGTGTTATAGGAGCATTGTAGGGCTCATGTATTGCTCCTGTGATAGGCAATCTCTGTTTCTCTGCAGACTGTTTGTGTTTTAGAAATGCATTAGAGTAATTAAATGAGTTTGAAATATTATAAAAGTGTTCGCCTAGTATGTCAGCTTGTTCTTGCAGTGTTGTTTGTGTGCCTGGAGCTGTGAGTAAAGGAATGGCATATGCAGAATAATCACCTCTGAACTTCTTCACACGCTCCCACATAGTTTTCGATGTGACTGAGCTGTTAATTGAGGACACATATTTTTGCCATGATAATTTTTCCGCCTGCCTCCGGACTTACCGCGCTTTGGCCTTGGCTTGTTTGAGGTTTATTAAGTTTGTGTAGGTGGGGTATCTTTTTAGGATACCCCATGCCTTATTTTGTTGTTTCTTTGCCTGTGTACATTTTGGTGTCCACCAGGGGTTTAGCTTTTTTCGCACAGTGTTCGATGATTGTGGTATTGCTTTTTCTGCCGCTGTGATTAGTAATGTTGTGAGTTTCTCGTTCATTTCGTTAATGCACATTTCGGGTGTAAGTGCGTCTTCGAGTTTCACGTTCTTCTTAAAGAGAGGCCAATCCGCATCTTCCAGCCTCCAGCGGCGTGGTTTTGACCTGATGATAGGAAAAGTGGAGGTCATTTTGATGATGTCAGGCAAGTTATCGCTTCCATATGAGCTGTCGAGGACCTCCCAATTAAAATCATTTAAGACACATGGCGAGCAAAAGGCCAAATCGAGACAACTAAACTTTCGTGATGTAGGTGAGAAATACGTTGGTGAACCGGAGTTTAAAAGACATGTGTTGGTTCAGAGGATGAAATATTCTATGACTTGCCCTCTGTTGTCTGTTTTCTCGCTGCCTCATAGTGTAGAGTGGGCATTAAAATCACCAACCAAAAGGAATGGTTCTGGTAGCTGGGCTGTTAAGTCATGGAGTTGTTGGACGTTCACATGTTCATGAGGGGGGAATATAAGCTGAACAGATGGTGATGACTTTGTGGGGTAAAACCGTAACAGCTGCAGCTTCCAATGAGGTATTTAATTTTATTTCGCGGGTAGCAACGCCTCCTTGTACGATTATGGCAACTCCTGACAGACGACTGGCGTTTTCGCGGTCCTTTCGAATAACCGTTAAACCTTTTAAGAAATTGATGTTCTTCGGGCCTAGATTGGTTTCTTGTAGACAAAGTGCTACAGGTGAAAAGTTCTGTATAACATCTTTAATGTCCCCCCAAATTGTGTATAAGGCCTGTACAGTTCCAGTGTATTATGAAGGTCATGATACAAACTAAAAAGAAGCGGCTCGATTGATGTCAACAGAGTGTACATAAAACTATAAACGCGGGTGACTAGATGTGAAGTAAACGAGAGGGTCAAGGAACAAACAAAGTGGTCATGTACCCTTTCCTGGGGCACTGACCTGTTGTCGGGCCCCCTTTTCCCCTGCCAAGGGGAATCGGGGGGCTGGGCAGACTGTTTTAGAGGCTTGCTGCTGGTAGCAACCTCTCCGGACACTTCTGTGTCTGCAGGGCATACCTGCATTGAGTCAGCACCGCAAAGGCGCTTCTCGTTGGAGGTGCTCGGCACGGGTGTTGACATTTTTGTAGGGAGCTTTCCCTTCAGCACCGTTAGTGAGCTCTGTGTGGTATCCACGCTATGCTGGCTCGTACCAGCAGCAGTGGAGACCATCAGGCCTCGGGTGGAAAGTGCACATTGTGCACCTCCCGACTCACTACGCGAGGGCTGCAGTGCCGACACTAGATCCTTGTAACGAGGCTATTAAATCATTGAGCTCTCGTGTCGGTTCGTGATTAACTACAGTGATGACGTAAACGTCATCAAGAACATACGAGACCGTTTGTAGAGACACACACAAAACTAAATATATTTACAACATGAAAAGATAAATACAACAAACAAACCCTTAGCACACACAACCTAAACTACAGACACCAATCGTGGCTAGTTAACGAAATGGGGATAACGCGCAAGAGTTATTTCGAAGCGTCACCGTTCACGATGAGGCGTCGTGCATGAGGCGTCGGAGGCATGAGGCGTCGCAGGCATGATGAGGCAGCGGCGACGCTCAGCCGTCGGTGGATAAGCAGATGGACGCGTCCGACGAGGCGGGGTCAACGGCCGGACGCCCTGTCGGCGTTCGCCAGCCGAAGACGGGTTGACAGAGGAGACGCTGGCGTTGCCTGGCCAACGCCAGGCGATGAGAAACGTGGGTCCGGCCAACGCCAGACGCTCGGAAGAAGGTTGTCTCGCGTCCAGGTGGGAGCCCGCAGCGGCCGTTGCACGGGATCTCCGCCGACCGCCACTCCCGCGCCCTGGACACCTTCGCTCCGCCACGTCTCGACCACGTCTCCCTGGACCCTCCTGCCACCGTGGCCTTTCGCTTCCGAATTCCCCGTGGAGGATACTCATGGCTGGGCGTGTCTTCTTTTTCCTCACGTGCAGTATTGCCACATCTTCTTCGTCAATTCTCCTCGATGGAACTCACACCCGCAGTTCTTTCCGTCGTCCTTCTCTTCTTCCATTGGTCACCATCACATTCACGCACTTTCCCAAACGCGCACTTCACTCATCACATAAGCCCCCCCTTTCGAAAAGTTTTTTTTTTCTTGAAAAAAAAAACTGCCGATGAGTGCGCGCTTCACGACACACAACACACGTCCTGCCCAACATCCGCGACGCAGTATTAGAGAACACACCCCGGCACTTTGAATGCTGACACAAAAATGGTCTGGTTGAGTCCCCCACACAATTCACGGCCCAGTTACAGCGTCATGCCAGAAACTATATACAATGTTACTCTTCACATAACATACAAGTTCACAAACTCAAATATCTACAAAAATTTAACTCCGTTGTCAGCAGTCGAAATCCGAAAATAGCAGCCAGGTATTTGAATTGCACCTTCAAGTTATAGCATCCCACACAAGACGAACCAAATATTTGTTCCTTTTACCGGAATGCAAGAGAGACACTAGGTAGTGTATCCAACTAGACGCCTGTCTGTGATCCTGCCTGAAATTACTCCAGCGCACCGACGAGTTCCTAGCTTCAGTGCGACCATGACTGGACCGCAACCGTAGTAGTAACCTCCAGCCACTACGAGTCGGAAACGTTCGAATGACCTCTGTAGTCATGTTAGTGCCTTGCCTAGGTGCATAAATTTTTGAGACGGGAAACATCGCAGTACGAATGACTTCCCCATCAGCTGACGCGACCGAAGGTACTCGAGCGTTCTCATTGCTCAAAGAGCTTTGCATTGGCACTGGGTTGCTATCATCTTTTTCACTTCCTGCAATGTTAGCAGTTTTTGCGACATTATTGTCGACCTTTATGTTTAGGTCTTCCTGACATCCCACTTCATCACATATCGCTGGCTCCACTTGTGACTCTGTGATGCGTACTTTGACAAGTGCTTCTTTCCTATTTTCCAGCTCATTCGTATAAATCCCACCGGTAGTGACTTTAAGTATTAACTTCTGTCTGTTCACAAGGAAGTTATTCCCATGGTCATCGGCCATGCCTGTACCTTCTGTAACCGCACCTGGCGGCACACATGCAGACTCTGCTACCACCCCCTTAGGGTTTTCTATCCGGCTTGCGCACATTGCTACGCCGCATGTTTCTGTTGCCTCCTCTATATTTGAAGACTCGGCGTCTTCCCCAGAGATCGCCCCATTGTCTTCTAATGCGCACTCTGTGCGAACATCTATTGCCCTTTCATCAGGGCTGTCTAGAGGATTCCATACCTCTTTTATCAATGTGCATTCTGTTGCACCGGTTCGCTTAGCCGCAAGGCTATACAAGGAACTTGGCTGTTCCTTCTCCGAGACTTTCTGCGAAGCCCTATTTATCACTGTCCCTAAACCTCGGTTGGTCTCGCCCTCGCTCTCTGCCTTTTTGTCGCCTCTTCTCGGCCTCCACCAGTTTAAGCAGCAACTGAAACGTCCTTTCTCTTAGCTCTTCTAGCTCTCTTTCCTTCTTTCTCATTTCTTTTTCGAACTCAATTTCCTCCTCTCTCTCTTTGCGAATGCGTGTCTCGCATTCCTCGCACCAAGCCCTAATTTCCTCGCCTTCGAGCCCCATTCGCCTAGCCAACTCTTCTATTTGTCATGCAGGTTTGCGGTAATCTAAGTAGTTACTCTGAGACAGAGCCTCAGAGAAAAGAAATCACGAAGCCGGTTTAAATCCAAACAAGAAAAGTGAGAAACTTTAAGCAAAAAAAGAAAGGGAAAACAATGAAGTAACAAACTAGAAAATCTGTCTCAAGTTACAACCTAAATTCAGTCTCCTATCGTCCCGCTCTATCGTCTATGAAGGTAAAGAGTCACCGGTGGTGTTGATGACGGCGATGGCTTGGTAGGCAGACGTCGATGAGGCGGCGATGCTGACGACATCACCGTCGCCGAGGTAGCGTGCCCGCCAGCACGTCGGATCCTGACAGAGGATACGGCTCAGTTGAGGCGCCGCGCTCGTTCCCAGCAGGGGAACGCCACACAGGAGGTTCCGCGCTCCACGGGCGGTTTGGGACCAGAGGCGAGGCTCGGACACCAGGAACGTGGCCACGAACAGTCACGGCCGGAACTCCGTGAAGCCGCGTACCTCCAGGTACTCGGTGACCAGCTGGAGCGTCCTGGGCATGTCGGACTTCTCGCGTTCGGGTCCGGAACCCGACACCGCAGCCGCGCGACACCAGCGACCTTCGCTCCAGCCTGTTCCAACCCGCTCTGCCTCGACCCTGTCATCTACTTGGAGAGACTTAGTGCCTAAAGTGTGGCTGCTAGCGTCTTCAATACTGCCACCCAACAGAGAGACTTCGCTCGCGAAGGCCCTACCCTCGGAATACACATCAAGGACCTGCTCCTTGGCACTATGACATGAAAGTTGTACCTGCCGCTCTCTACCTTTTTGTCGCCTCTTCTCGGCCTCCACCAGTTTAAGCCGCAACTGAAACGTCCTTTCTCTTAGCTCTTCTAGCTCTCTTTCCTTCTTTCTCATTTCTTTTTCGAACTCAATTTCCTCCTCTCTCTCTTTGCGAATGCGTGTCTCGCGTTCCTCGCACCAAGCCCTAATTTCCTCGCCTTCGAGCCCCATTCGCCTGGCCAACTCTTCTAAGTCTTCCCTGCTCATCTTTATCTCGCTTTCTTAACACCAGCCGAGTGTCACAAACGGTCTCGTCCTGCCGCGGACGCCATTGTAACGAGGCTATTAAATCATTGAGCTCTCGTGTCGGTTCGTGATTAACTACAGTGATGACGTAAACGTCATCAAGAACATACGAGACCGTTTGTAGAGACACACACAAAACTAAATATATTTACAACATGAAAAGATAAATACAACAAACAAACCCTTAGCACACACAACCTAAACTACAGAAACCAATCGTGGCTAGTTAACGAAATGGGGATAACGCGCAAGAGTTATTTCGAAAGCGTCACCGTTCACGATGAGGCGTCGTGCATGAGGCGTCGGAGGCATGAGGCGTCGCAGGCATGATGAGGCAGCGGCGACGCTCAGCCGTCGGTGGATAAGCAGATGGACGCGTCCGACGAGGCGGGGTCAACGGCCGGACGCCCTGTCGGCGTTCGCCAGCCGAAGACGGGTTGACAGACGGCCTGGCCAACGCCAGGCGATGAGAAACGTGGGTCCGGCCAACGCCAGACGCTCGGAAGAAGGTTGTCTCGCGTCCAGGTGGGAGGCCGCAGCGGCCGTTGCACGGGATCTCCGCCGACCGCCACTCCCGCGCCCTGGACACCTCCGCTCCGTCACGTCTCGACCACGTCTCCCTGGACCCTCCTGCCACCGTGGCCTTTCGCTTCCGAATTCCCCGTGGAGGATACTCATGGCTGGGCGTGTCTTCTTTTTCCTCACGTGCAGTATTGCCACATCTTCTTCGTCAATTCTCCTCGATGGAACTCACACCCGCAGTTCTTTCCGTCGTCCTTCTCTTCTTCCATTGGTCACCATCACATTCACGCACTTTCCCAAACGCGCACTTCACTCATCACAATCCTGTAGTTGGACCTGAGTGCCGTCTGACACCATTTGCGGTACCCGCCCTCTCTGTACCGCTTGGCTGTAGGAGCCCTTCTGGGCAAAATCTACTCGTTTTCTAGCTTCAGTGTATGATATATTTTCATGTACCTTCAGTGTGTTGATTTGTTTTTCATTTTTCCAGACGGGAAAGGCTCGGGAATATGCGGCATGTGGGCCCTCGCAGTTGATGCAACGCAGATCCTTGGTGCATTCCTCATCGCTGTGGTCGCTGAGACCGCACTTCACACACGTGGCTTTTCCTCGGCATGACTGTGACCCATGTCCGTACCTTTGGCACCGGAAGCATCTTCGAGGATTCGGGACATAGGGTCTCACTTTCAGGTGCAGGTAGGCGGCGTGTACCGCAGATGGAAGGGTTGTGCTGGAGAAAGTTAGCACTACATGTCTCGTTCTGATTTCTTTTCCTTCCCTTCGGATGATTCTGTTGTGAGCTGAAAGCGCTCCTTGATCAGCTAAGGCTTCGGTTATTTCTTCGTCAGTGCATTTTACGAGGTCATTGTCAGAGATCACGCCCTTGGTATAGTTCAGGGATCTGTGTGGTGTGACAGACATTTCATGGTCACCTATCTTTTTTAGTTTCTTGATGTTGTTGCTCTGCTGCTCATTACGGACTTCGATCAAAAGGTCACCGGGACTCATTTTCCTGGCATCGTAGTCACCGTTAATGCATTCTTTGATGGCTTTGGCGATAGGGAAAGGCGATGTGTCTTGGATTGGTGTTGTACTCTGAGAAGTGATGACAAAAAATTTGGTGAAGTTGTTGCATTTGGATGTGAAATCCTTGGTTACTTCGGTGCGACCCCGTTTCAGGTGTCGATCAGTTGTGGAGGTGGTGGAGATTTTATCCATATAAAAAGTGTAGTGTTCGGTAGTCATGCTGGCCGCCCACCTTGGAGCCCAACCAGGGAGTGTATTATAAGCACTAGCGATACATAACTACTATAACCATACGTGACCAGCCAAGGGAGACTGGTCACGCATGGTTAACCCTTGCCACCAGGAAAAATGAAGGTAAACGGAAGGAAGAAGGAGACAGGAAAGATTCACAGTATGAGAGAAAGGCGAAGATGGTAAATAAGCTAGGATAGGAAAAGGTGACTGCCGGTTTCCCCCAAGGTGGGTCAGCCCGGGGGTGCCGTCTGCGTGAAGCACGGGCCAAAGGGGTATGTTGCCTCCGCCGGGGGGGCCTTGACGGTCCAGTCACCCGGCGTCGGCTCAACGCCCAGGATCCCCTTTTCCCCGGACACGGCTAAGCCACGTACGGCGAGGCGTGGGAGGGGTCGAAACCTCCCGTTAGCTCGGGTCCGTGGTGTCGCTACACACTAAACGCCTGCTTGCGCAGACGCCCCTGCGGGGAGTAGCCTTATATGAACAAAACAAGGTAAAGACATTTGCTGCATGTATTAATTCATGCTACAGTATGACCGCTCCTTCGCAATAACTTGCGCTAGCCTTAATGCCCTTCTGCATTCTGAACTGCACTAGGACAATATGAAAGAGCGCAAGGTTTTCAAGGTGCAAGAATATTGACACAGGACCAGTGACAACTCGCAGTTGCGAGTTAGCAGACGATTGAGAACCTCCCTACCGTCCACACGTTACGCTATATGCAATGTGGGCACTTCATACTTTTTGCACTGGCGTATACAGATTGCTGCGGCAGACTCGGAGTTCTTACAGCAGCCCTGTAAAGGCGTTCTGCTATGCACTTTAGGATCTGAAAGTATCCATAATGTATTACGTAAATTAACTCCATTTCACAAACAGCCATAAACGGTGACATCATTAGGGAGTGCGGTGGCTCTTCCTCGAATCCCTAGCTGTAAGTTTCGCTGCTTCGCAAGCAGCACATGCAATGTGGTATATCTCACTTGAAATTATGGGAAAATCGAGATCGCGGCTTCACCTCCCTGCCACGGCAGCCGTATTCTGGTGGGAGCGGAATGAAATTCAATGTTATACATGGATTTAGGTGCACGTTAGAGCAACCCAAGTAGTCAAGGGTCACTAGGGCATGCCTGACAATTGTATCCTGGATTTGGCGCGTAAAATCCCCGAAATCATTACACCTGAAACTCACAATTAACGCTGATGATTAACGCAATCGGACGAGGTTGTTAAAAGTTTGAGTTTTAATGTATTCAACCACGTGACAAGTACATGAAAATACACTGTATGCGTGGTTTGGTGTAAAGGGATAAAAGCTGCATTTCACAGCTTGACTGGCCCCTTCACCCAGGTTTATTGTATGTACCACCATATTGTGACAAAGGAGCAGCCAAGAAGAAAAAAAAAACAAAAAAGCGCAGCCGCGTTGCATGGTGCGGCAACCTTTCTCTTGCGATCCGACGTCTAGCAAACTTGAGCAGACGATTCGGCGGCGAGCGCTCGCGGCAAAGGGCGCGCACATCCGCTTTCGTTTGGAGGCAACCTGCGCTTGCGCATGATATATAAGGAACGTAACATTGTGAAGAGTGAAAATTGTTAATTCCCAATCGAGGTCCGTATCATGCAACGAAAGGTCCACCGGCAGCTCTAAATATATATGGCCTGCTTACAGCAGGCAAGCAGCGCTGCGCGCCCTTTGCCGCGAGCGCTCGCCGCCGAATCGTCTGCTCAAGTTTGCTAGACGTCGGATCGCAACAGAAAGGTTGCCGCACCATGCAACGTGGCTGCGCTTTTTTTTTCTCCTTGGCTGCTCCTTTGTCACAGTATGGGGGTACGTACAATAAACTTTTAACAACCTCGTCCGATTGGACCAATAGGCTGGGCGCGACACTTTCGACGCATTAAACTTTCTTGGATTCCTCGAACAACACGCAGCATTTTGCTTTCTCTACGCAGGATAGCACGCAACGTCCTTACATGTAACGCTAGTGATCTTAAACATTTTATCATTTTTTTAAAATATTTTCCAAACGTCTATGTTTATGGCAGCCACAGAGGGTTTATCAATGTTTTACAGTCCATACAAGGCCGCCAGAGTCATCTACAAATCAGGCACCAATGCAAAATTAGATATATTTCTAGTTTTCTTTTTTTTAGGTGCGCATCACTTTAAGGGGCCGGGCTGTCGTACGCTGTCGTATGAAATAGCATGCTGTCGCCGTCGCTTGGCGTAACGCTCCACGTGTAGAATAGCGAGTGCGCGCTCTCGCCAAGGAGAAGTCTTCTTCCTCTTGTTCTTCGAGCGCCTTGATAATGATCACTTATTATCAACAGCAAAAAAAGCAACTAGTGAGCTTGGCGCAACGCAGGCAAAACTACGTATAATAATGAAAACAAAAAAGGAAGCACGCACTAAATAAAAAGATAGAGAAACGAAAAAAGTAGGAAGAAACATAGAAAGAGCAAGAAAGAGGAAGAGATTGATGATGAGAGAATGACAAATAAATTGAAATAGAGAAAAAAGAACAGCGGAAAAGGAGAAAGAGAAATATAGAGAGGAGGAAAGAAAAAATAAAAGGTAAGAGAAACAAACAAGGCTGCCCAGCTCCGCACTTCCCTCAGGCTTGGCACCTCTAGTGCGAAGCTGCCTTAATTTTATATCCTCAGTTTGCCTTGCCTACAGCAATAAATGCTAGAATTGTAGGAATTGTGGTTGGTTGACCATGTTTGCCAGTATTTTTTCGCTCATATTATTTCCCTAGTAAAGCAGCCTGAACAGATGAAATTCATGGATTTCAATACATGGATAATCACTGCACTTCCAAGTTTGTAATGTTGCCACTTAATTACCCAGCTACTATCTAAACAAATATTCAACACAAAGCGAATTATGGACAAGCGATACGACATGTGCATGTGGAAGGTGACTGCCCCCAACAGGTGTTGGGGTGCAACCTTCACAGAATTAATGTCTAACGTGATTAGCTTCAAGCCTCCATGTAACCCTAAACTTCTCTTTTAAGGTGGCTAAAGCACTCAAGAAACCCTTTTCATATGTTGTTTGACTGCTCACATATGCCACACCATTCAGTTACACCAGCAGAATCTGGAGGGAGCCAGTGATGCGGCTGACATTCCCAATGGCAGTGTCGTAAGCGCAACGCGTGGTGTAAATGGACCGATCGCGCCAAGAGAGCTCGTGGAGCCGCTACGTGCAGAAATTGAGGAGCCTGCGTCACATGTACCGGATGTTGCTGTAGTTCCTTTTGCAGAAGCAAACAGAGAAGAGACACTTATTCCGCTACTGTGAGTATTATTGATATGCAGATGAATTATCATAGAAGCCTCAGTCGTTAATTAAAAATCAGCAACATAATTTTTTGTTCATGTAGGCTTCACAATGTTTTATACACAAAACCAAATTTGGGTATTTAAGCACTCCGTTAAAAGTAAGGCGTAATCTGATATTGAGGTATACCTGTGCAGATTGTTCGTACGATTTACAGTTACGCGCATACCTTCACCTGTTTACAAGTGTAGAAGCTTGGGCTAGTCGGTTTGGGTGCATTATGGTGAATGTTACAGCGCGAGAACATAGGAAAAGAATGGGACAGAGTAGAAAAGAGCGCTGTTTTCCACTCTGTCCCATTCCTTTTCCTGTGTTCTCGCGCTGTAACCTTCACCTGTTTATTCTTTCCGCTCCTTGACCGGGCAAATGGAAGCTGCGTCTCACTGATACTTCATTCCTATTTTCTATTCACAGGTACCACGTGTCAGCTGCCCTGTCACTGAAGATCCCGAGCAAGCGTCCTCTCACATTTACCAAACTCCACCCAGAAGCCGTGGGAGAAGTGTAAGTATGTGTGACCAAGAGTTTAGTAGATGCAGCGTGACCACAACACTACCTGGATAGTAGTATCATTAAATTAATGTTCATATATACAGTAGATGACCAAGAAAGATGATTTGCAGTACATTTATTAGGTGTACAAAGATATCTGTGAATGAGCAATGATAAAGAATATGACACTTGTGCTTGCCACAGCAGTTTCACATGCCTTTTGAAACAACCTGTACCTATACTACGATCATGTAGGCCTTGTGCGAATTTACGGTACGGTACGAAGAACTTTATTTAAAGATCCGGAGAAGTGCCACCCCTTCGGGTATGCGAATATTCGAAAGAATATTACAGTATTCGCATTCGTTTCGATTCGCATTTAAATTATAGGAAGTTTCGAAGCATTCGAAATGAACAAATAGATGTATATTAGTCCGCTTCTAACCCCCCTTGTAAAGATGGCTTCACTGCAGTAAAGGAATGCTTTACCGTGAAGACACCTGTTCAGGAGAAATCCGCGCTGCCGCGAAGCCCCACTTCAACGCTAAATGAACATGTTACCCTCTCATAGATTCATCGTTTTCTAAGTTTAAAAGATTGTTATACCGGCTTATATGCTCTAAGTATAGTAAATTTTAAAACATAACATATTTTACGCGTTATCACTTACATTCTACTGAAAGTCCAATCCTGCTAATTTTCAAAGTTGCTCCCACTTCATTTCAACCAAAAAGAGTAACATTTGCACATGCCTTCTTCCAGTTAAAGAAAATTGTGCAGGTTAGTTGGGTCGTGGTAAATATGCAGATTTCTTTATATAATATGTGATATATACTGTTCGAATTCGATTCGAAATTATTCGACCAAAACTCACCATTCGCTTCGAACCTAAATTTTACTATTCGCACAAGCCTTTTATGATGACATACCACTTGAGCTATATGCAGCCGTTAAAGTAGTGGGGCACATTTTCACCATCTCCTGTAGTAATCACCTCATTGCTTTAAGTAAAACATGAAAGTTTATGCCCACCGGTTCACTGCACAGTAACTTTTTGGACGAATAATATATTCACAAGTATTGCAGTTTAATAACACTGTGTTCACACTGCGTTGACATAAAGTCTGTGATGAAATGTTAGTGTGACTTTAAAACACATTCATCTGCTGCCACTGCACTTTGCAGCATTCACCAAAGGACACTCCAGAGAAAGCGTTTCTACGCCAAGAGGTACGCAGGCACGACAACATTACAAGTGCAAGCAAGAAGAGAATTAAGCTTCTGCAGCAATCTAAACGACGTCTGCAGCGCAAGGTGGCTAGCCATAAAAATGTAATCCAAGATCTTCCAAGAAACCACATTCTTTGTGATGAAAACATAGAAACACTGAAAAATCTTGGTGGCTGCAGAGAGCACCTGCTGAAACGCCAGCTGGCACGAATATCAGGAGCATCAGTTCAAAAAGTCTATTCTCCTGAGCTCAGAGCTTTTGCTCTAACCTTACATTTTTATTCTCCTCGGGCATACAACTATGTCAGAAAAGTGTTTGACGCTTGCTTGCTACATCGAAGACATTGACAAAGTGGTACCAGCACGTTGATGGGGCCCCTGGGTTTCTTGAGGAGGCACTGTCAGCGTTAAGCCTTATAGTGCAGGAAAATGCGCGGGCTGGTTAACCCCACGCTTTGCTCATTGATAGTTGATGAGATGACCATCCGAAGGCATGTTGAATGGGACGGAGAGAAGTTTCATGGATATGTTAACATGGGAACAAACACTAACGATGAAAGTCTGCCAATAGCAAAAGATGTCTTCGTGGTCATGTTGGTGGCACTTAATGGCCGGTGGAAGCTACCCATAGCATATTTTTTGGTTGATGGCATTAGTGAGAAGTAGCGTGCAAATGTAGTATTGGAAGCAGCTCATATGGCAAATGACAAAGGCGCACGTATTGTCAGCTTGACCTGTGATGGAGCTGCGGCAAACCTTTCTATGCTGCGCATCCTTGGCTGTAAACTGGAGCCACCTGAAATGACATTTTTTGTACATCCAGAGACAAGGCAACCCATCTTTGTGCTACTTGATGCATGCCATATGTTAAAGCTTGTCAGGAACACTTTATGTGAAAAGAAGGTGCTTTTTAATGCTGCGGGAAAAAGAATAAAATGGCAACACCTAGAAGAGCTTCACGAAGTTCAACACAAAGAGGGCTTACATTTCGCTAATAAGCTGAGGCAGCCACACATCAATTGGAAAACCCAGCCAATGAAAGTGTCCCTGGCAGCCCAGGTGTTCAGTACATCTGTTGCATCTGCTCTGGCAGAATGCAGAGCCCACAAAGTGCCAAAACTCCTGGATTCTTCTGCCACAGAAGAATTTACACGCTATGTAAATAACGTATTTGACATTCTAAATTCTCGCAGTATTAAGCAGAGAGGTTGGAAAACGGCCCTGTGTCCTTCAAATGTGCATGCAGGGACTTCATATTTGCAAGAAGCTAAGCAATAGATTTCCACATAAAAAGATTGTTCTCAAAACATGCAGCTCACAGACACAAACCGGAAAACTGGCTTCATCGGCTTCCTAGTTTGCATGCAGAGTGTCATTTCGCTCTACAACCACCTAATTTGTGGCAACCAGGTGCTGCCATACCTTCCCACATCAAAATTAAGCCAGGACCACCTTGAGTTGTTCTTTGCCGTAATCAGATCATTTGGCCGCTGCAATGACAACCCTACAGCGAGACAGTTCTCTGCTGCGTTAAAGCGTCTCATTGTTCAGAATGAGGTGCAGGACGTGGCCAGTGGAAATTGCCTTCTGTATGCTAGTTCAATAGGGAGGCCATCATGTGCAAGCATAATAAATGCTACAGCAGCGCGAAGACTTTTAGTGAATGATCAGCCGCCACAAGACAGTCTGCTGAGTAGCAGTGAGGAGCATGCATATTGCTCAGAACCAGCCAAAATATCAGAAATTGCAGATATCATCATTTGTAGTCGCACGTCTTCAGAATGAGCTGTTCTGCCATGAGTGCAGTTCTGCACTAACTTCACCTGCACGTAGCGACAAGGCATACTCCCTTATTAGAAGGAAGTCGCATGGCGGATTGGTTTATCCCTCAAAAGATGTTATCACCATATGCCGACAATCTGAGAAAGAACTTCGACGAGCTCTTGCACTCACACATGTTTGCAGCCAAGGTTGCAGTGGCGACAATGACCGCTCTTGTAGGGAAAGCCCTCTTCACAGATATAACTGAACATGGACTTGATAACTGTCCACTGGAGAACCATGTGCTACATTTGCCAAGGGCGATTGCAGATAAGTATCTGCAAGTTGGGATTCACCACATTGCCAGGACAACAACAGCCCATCTTCACCAAGAAAGGGTGCGTCAAAAACACACTAAGTTGACTCAATTCAAAGGTCAGTGACTGCGTACAACTGCATATATCTGTTCACAACAGCTCTGAGTATAGCCTGTCACTGAAGTATTTTTTATGTCATTTTTTAAATTCATGTTACCTATGGCATTCAGTTGTGAAACAATTCAGTGACACTCTGGTACAGTTTTTGTTTCCATATTTATTGCTACACTTTCTAACAGAGTGATCTATGTATTGTTCTCCACCTTTTGTATTCATTTCATTTGTTCCAAATGCTTCTATGTACATAACAATCACTTTATTACGTTTCTAAACACACTTCTTGTATTTCATATCTGTATTACGCATATCATAATAATTGATTTCAATCTACTGTTAACTAAGCGTTACCTCTACAATTTGGTTCTTTATTGTGTATACCCCACTGTAGCACACCACCTCTGAAGGATTTTTTTTTTACTTTTGCAATGTTACCAATCCAATTATTTTTCAAATTATTTTTTACAAAATCTGCATGTGCACCCATCAACCTGCTTTAAAAAATGCTTTTGCTTCTAGTCTTTCCTTTTGTGGTTTGACTGAATGGAACTAGGTTGATTTCATATGTTATTACTGATTTTACATAGGAAAGTTAAGAAAACATATAGAAATATGACATACAGTTGGGCTTGCTCTAGTCCGCATGTTGGTTGACAAGTTAGCCAGATATATCACTAGGCATGCTTATATTATATGGTGCTCAGTAAGTTACTTGAACACCAAATTTTTATTTGGGTCTTCTTAAAGCAATCAGCAATGGTCACTATGGCCGCCTATATCATTTTTGTTCTTGAAAGCTTTATTGTACTTTTGTATACATTGTTTTAACAAATGTGTGGTAACTCGATATGTGTGGAACAGTTTTTTGGCTCCATTGCGAAAATAAAAATCCATGCTTCCTGCTGTTTTGTGTGGTACTTTTTATTTTTCCCATTCTGTCTACATGGTAGCCTGCAGCTTTAATTTGCATTTATATTCACTATCTCTGCAGTTAACATAATAATGTCATTCTAGCTGCCCCACTTTCTGTCCGGGCGACAGAGCCCAACACTGACCGAGCCCAGCAATTCATGATCAGATTGACGAACAGTTACGTAAGGCAAAGGCTACAACTCGGCTGACTTGAATCTGGTGACGACGTGTTGAATAGCACGCGAGATTGCCACAGGCACCACATTTCTCTATTATGTACCTTTCAGCAGCTCTTACGTGACCAACAAATGCGTCCTGCTAGGCAGGGTTGGGCATTATCGAAGATACATGTATCTGAGATACTATCTTAGATACTCTTTGGGTATCTTGTATCTGTATCGCGATACGTCTCGCAAGACGAGTATCCGTATCTGTATTTCCGATACATTCAATAATGTATCGTGTATCTTAAGATACAAGATACTGCTATCGCAACACTACCGTGCAAAACAATAATCTCTGACTGAAGTCCGCTTCTCAAGCTGGTACTGGTGGCACACTGCCACCTGAATAAAACTACGGCAGTGTCATAATTTTATCCTTCCGTGACAGTGAAGCAGTGATGGCAGGCGATGAGGTGTGCGCGTCCCTTTGGTGAGGTAGAGCAACATGACAGCGCTCGCGCAGCCCCGACAGAAACAAGCGCGCGAACATAGACGTTCGCGCGCTTGCCCACGTGCCTTTCGTGTTCCCTTTTTAGTTTTACCGGTGCCATGACACTTACCCTAAGCCACTTACCAGTGTCGCGTACCACAATGCGTGCGGCGATGATCGTACATATTATGATGCCGCCCTCATACGTGGTACTTCGGTACAATACTTGAAGCACGGGGTCGCTTTGCATCTCGTGCCTTTCACACACCAGCATTTCGAAGGATCTTGTGGATGTAAGTTTGACTTACACGCGAGTGACTTATGCACAAATAAGGTTCTAGCTATAGCACCACTGCTACCGATGCTAAATCTAATAAAACAAGCGTTTACCTTATCAGACGGTATCTTGGTGTACCATATCGTTTTCTTCCTTATATTTCTATTCAAAGAGCTCTTGAAATCATATGATTGTCAGCACAAGTACTTTCTTATGGGTCCTTCTTTTGCATCCCATACATTACCTACTGCTCTGAACTGCTTTTTTCCTTCGGTCTGGTGACTGCAATGTGTCTTTTCTAAAGTGCAGCCAAAATAAGCTCTCTGTTTTATCCTTATTTTTTAACTGCCTGCTTTATTTCTGCGACTGTCTACTGTTTTTATTTTTAGGCTTTTTTTTCACTATTACTAGTTGCCAGGTAATCGGAGCTATAGGTGGCAATAGCGTGAATAGCGGCGCTGTCCTGCGACGATGTGTGCAACTATACTGCCTCGCACTCTTAGTTTTTTTTTTATTATTTTGATGTAATCGGGTTAAAACCACAAAAAAATTTATCACCGCTTGGCGCAAGCCGCGCCGCAATGTTTCGGAATCCTCGAGACTGTCTCAGATTGCTCGGTTAAGATTACGCACAAATCCTGCCGCGGCGGCCACGTTTCGATAGAGGTGAAATGCTACAGGCGCATGAGCTTGTATTTAATTGCACGTTAAAGAACACCAGATGGTAAAAATTTCCGGAGACCTCCACTACTACATCCCCCCATAATCACATCGTGGTTTTGGGACGTAAAACCTCGACAATTATTATTAGGAGTACGTGCAGTACACGCGTACTCTAAGTAAATTCAGGAACTTATGCGAGCACCAGCGATAACACTGGAAGGTGTGACCATTCGTGTATAAAACAAGACGCGTTCTGCCGATGATCAGATTACCGAAAGCCGACGGCATTTATTGCTGCTATCAGAGTACAACGTGCTTTAATTTTACTTCGAGTTACTTAGTTTTCTGGGCACAAGTTAGCCCAATAGAGTTTCGTCTCTATATCAGAGTGACTGCCGCTTTCTTCATAGTCACAACTACGTGTCAGTACAATAGGTCTCAGGCGTTTCTGGGGTGCACATGTTCTCTCGTTGAAGAGAAATTGATTGCATGTTTGTGAGTATATAGATAACGAACGCTTTGCGCCAGCAGATAAGAACATAATGAAAAGTAATTGCAGTTCTGTGGGGTCTACGTATACACAATGCACCACAAAAAATGTTGCTACCAGCGTTGTTGCTGCTGTATACCGGTGATTCGGTTTGATAAACGGTCTCTTATGGACATCGTAAAACTGCACACCGTTATTTGCGCCATCGTTGCGAAGGCTTCTTATTGAAGCTTGTGTGGTGGATGGTAAAACTCGCAAGCTGGACGGTAAGCTTAGCAGCGACTCCTCTCAGTTACAGAAATGACAAGCTGTCGGCGAAGGGTCTAACAGCTGTCATGGTAAGCAGCTAAAACAAAACCCTGTGATGAGGTTTATTGAGCTTGTTTAAGCGGCGGTAGTCAACGCAGAATCGAATGGAGCCATCTTTTTTTCTTTACCAATACCACAGGTGATGACCAGGGACTTTGAGAAGGCTGTATGACTCCACGTTGAAGCATGTCATCTACTTGCTCCAAATGACGCGGCGCTCTTCGGCGGAAACGCGGTAAGGCCGCTGTCGTAGGGGCGAGTGTGAGCCGGTGTCGATGGTATGATTGATAGTCGTGGTGCGACCTAGCGAAGGTTTTTGAAAGTCAAAAGAAGAGGTGAACTTGTCAAGGAGAGCGAGAAGCTGGCGGTGATGAGGAAGGGAGAGGTTGGCGTCAATGGCGGTTTCGAACGCTGACGAGCTTGATGGCTGAGATGCAGGAGTGATTGCGTCGATGTGAAAACAGGCGGGATCATCGGGAAGATCAAGATCATCAATGTGGTCGACAGGTTGTACATATTCTAAAGTTTTACCACGGAGTAAGGCAATGGGGTAGTTGCAGTGGTTTGTAACCAGCATTACGGTTGACCCAGATGCAATAGTGAGAACGGCAAATGGAAGAACGATGCCCTTGCGCTCAGTAAACACTTGAGATGGCGTCAACACTACTGTGGAGTCAGGTTGAGCAGCACAACCCCAATAAGTTCTTTCGGAAGTAAACTAATGTACTTTGACCAAGGAGGACAATACTTTTGAGATATATACTAACAGACATTTTATAAAACGAATTAAAATTGGTCGCATTTAAGAAAGTTTCAAGCAGACCTTTTCGTGCATAGGCGTTCGCTACTACATTATGGGGGTCTGTAACAAAAAAATTGCTAATGTATCGAAGCATCTTAAGATACAATTGGCAAGTATCGTATCGGATACAATTGTTGCGGTAGTATCTTGTATCTGCATCTCCAATACTTCTTGCCTGAGTATCTTGTATTGTATCGCGATACAATTTCAAAGTATCTTTGCCCAGCCCTGCTGCTAGGCCCTATTTTAGCCGAAAGCATTCATACACATACAAACCCACGAACAGAGTGATCGGAAAAGCCACTTCAGGCATGCATGCCTGAAATGGCTTTTCCGATCACTCTTTATTACTGAACACACAACAGACATACGCTACTCACGGAGAGGAAGAGAAAGTGCTTATTACAGCCCGCAGTGCAAGCTCGACGCAAGTTGGCGCTGAGCTGTGCTGCCGACGCGGCTGCAGAAGATGAAGCCATTAATATTTTACTCTTTCCGGAATCACTTCCTCTCACCCGAGGTAACCAACAGCTCAGCCAAACAGTTCACGCACCTTCCTTTTATAGTGACCTTGGAGGCACGAGCACCGTGTTTAATTAAAGACATAACGAAAAAATTCTAACGGCGGATACGCTGCATGTACGTAGCAAATACAGTTCAACTTCTCATTCGAACTGAAAAAAAGAATGGGAGCGCCGCGACCAAATGCATTTACTATGTTTTCTGTACACATCCAGCGGTAGTGCTCGCACAACAAGGACACACACACGGTGAAAATATCCGCGACAAAAGTGTGAGGAATACATGCATCGTACGCTCAAAATGCACTACTTCGACAGAAGTGCACGTCTCACGTTGGATTGGGATCTCTTCGCAACTCGCCCAAAGTTCTAACAATATACCTTACACGAAACGAACGAAGCGGAACAAGCATTGAGAAGAATGTAACGAGACCACGACCAGACGTGCAGGCGGGGCAACCGCGCATCATCTGGAGCAGCTGTGCACTGCATACTGCATCAGCCGGCCGCCGGCTCAACTCGCTCTCTCTGATTAAAAACCACCGTGAACCAAACAAAAACGTCTCGGCAAATCTCGTTCATTGCGTGATCTCACCGTAAAAGGTCACGTGTTGGGCCGACACGGCTGGCTTCAGAACGGGCTGGCTTGCCAAGGCTGGCTGCGTGACGTAATGCTCCCTCCTTTGTATTTTCTTCCTCCATGGTGATAACGTTGCCGTCGCGTCGACGCCATTCTGCACTTCTCTCGCACCCGATTCATGCCTGATCCTGCCAGACGATATCGAAGATCGAACCGTCCAATCGCAGGCGATAAAGATACAGAGCCGCACTGCGACAAGCCGCTTGCATCGACTTCCGTCGGATCAACGATGTCCTAATCTCCGACGCGGAACCAATCCCAAGGACAGATGTCATGTTTGCTGAGATCGGGACTAGAAAGTTCTTTTCAAAGTTCGACCTGACTAGAGGATACTGGCAGGTGCCTGTGGAGAAAGATTCTCAGCCAAAGACAGCATTCTCCACCGAATCAGGACATTATCATTTCCTATACATGCCGTTTGGGATCAAAACGGCATCGGCGGTCTTTACCCGGTTAATGAGACGCCTTCTTCAGGGCTTACCAAATGTCGTCCACTACATTGATGAGGTGCTCATCGCTACGACCACATGGGAAGAGCATATTGAAACCCTGCATCACCTGTTGAGAAGGATCCGCGAGGCTGGACTGACGATCAAGCCACAGAAGTGTGAAGTTGGCGTAACGTCAGTAGTTTTCCTTGGCCATCGACTGGGCGGCGGAATGATTCAACCGGTGGAAGACACGATTTCAAAGATCGCAAGAGCTCCAAGACCTGAGTCTAAAAAACAACTACGCTCTTTTCTTGGCCTGGCGGGGTATTACCGTGATTTGATACCCTATTACGCGGAGAAAGCAAAGCCCCTAACAGAAATGACCAAGAAAAGAGAGAGTAATAAGGTCAACTGGAGCAGCGAGAGAGAAGTTGCCTTTGGAATCCTCAAGAAGGCACTCACCCAAGTACCTATCGTCAAGGCTCCAGATCTCAAACGAGCTTTCATACTCCGCAGTGATGCGTCCGACACTTGTATAGGCGCAGTCCTTATGCAAGAGCATGACTCGGTCTTACACCCAGTCTCGTATGCTAGCCGGCAATTATTGCCTCGAGAACAGAAGTACTCGGCGATAGAGCGCGAGTGTTTAGCTCTTGTGTGGGCTATAGAAAAGTTCCACATATATTTATATGGAATCCCCTTTATAGTTCAGACAGATCATCAACCCTTGCAATATTTATCGCAGGCAAAACATCTCAACAGCAGAGCATTGAGATGGAGTTTAGCCCTGCAGGAATATGAATTCCACGCAGAACATATCAAGGGGTCTGAAAATGTCGGGGCGGATTACATGAGCCGGATTCAATGACTATAGACTGATGCCGTTCTTTTAGCACGGTCAGATCATATCTCACTGCAGTACAGCGCACAGGGCCGTAAATCGCCAAGGCATTGCAAGTGGACAATTTTTGGTTTTCGGCCTATTGTGGTGATTTTTTTTTCATTGGAGTAATATCTGATCCTAAGACTGAGCACCAGTTTTTCGTGCAGAAAAACTTTCCCAAAAAGGGGCCTATTGTGGTGAAGTGTAGTGTGGTGGTGTTGGTGAAGTGTGGTGGCAACGCGGTGTTGTGTGAGACGTGCTCTGAGGCAACGGCAGCGATGCTTGCGACAGCGGCAGCGATGCAGCGAGACGTGCTCTGAGGCAACGGCAGCGATTGAGCGGCGGAGAGAAGACGACGACGTAGGCGCGAAAAATCACGCGTGATACCCCGGTCCGCCAAAAGAAGTTTGCGGGAAAGCTCGCATGATCAAGGATCATAGGAAGACCAATGAGAAGCAGGCACGGGGAAAAAGAAGAGAAGGAGAAAACGTTCGAGGCCCAGTCGAGCGCAGAGCGGGTTGGAACAGCTTGGAGCGAAGGTCGCTGGTGTCGCGCGGCTGCGGTGTCGGGTTCCGGACCCGAACGCGAGAAGTCCGACATGCCCAGGACGCTCCAGCTGGTCACCGAGTACCCGGAGGTACGCGGCTTCACGGAGTTCCGGCCGTGACTGTTCGTGGCCACGTTCCTGGTGTCCGAGCCTCGCCTCTGGTCCCAAACCGCCCGTGGAGGGCGGAACCTCCTGTGTGGCGTTCCCTGCTGGGAACGAGCGCGGCGCCTCAACTGAGCCGTATCCTCTGTCAGGATCCGACGTGCTGGCGGGCACGCTACCTCGGCGACGGTGACGTCGTCAGCATCGCCGCCTCATCGACGTCTGCCTACCAAGCCATCGCCGTCATCAACACCACCGGTGACTCTTTACCTTCATAGACGATAGAGCGGGACGATAGGAGACTGAATTTCGGTTGTAACTTGAGACAGATTTTCTAGTTTGTTACTTCCTTGTTTTCCCTTTCTTTTTTTGCTTAAAGTTTCTTACTTTTCTTGTTTGGATTTAAACCGGCTTCGTGATTTCTTTTCTCTGAGGCTCTGTACGCGCGTTCCCTTGAAGACAGGGTGTGATGTGTCGCCTTCTAACGGCCGACATGAAGCAGCGTAGCTCCGCCGCTTTAGGCCGGAGTGTCCACTCTTGTAATTTATATTTTACACCTAGCGGTCTTCAGGGACGTTCTCCTAACTTTCAACGAGGTGACTAAACATTACCAGCTGGGCAGAAGGGTCTTCCCCCTTCCTCATGTGAAACTCTCTAGAGCACAGGCATCTACACTCCGCATGCTTCAAACCAGGTCATTCCAAACCTTCATTCCCACAGCCAGTTCATAGAAGGCATTGATCCAACATGCCCAGATTGTGACTCCGCATCTACGTTAGACCACATGCTCTGGCAGTGCCCCTCATTACAGAGTTCTCAACGCACGACCGAAGAGGAATGGAGCTCTGCGCTACGGAGCTCAGAGCTTTTACATCAACTCAGGGCCGTCCAGAGGGCTCACGACGCGGCGATGAGGCTCGGCCTACCCGTCCCGACGTGGGAGCGGCCCGCTGCTCTACCGCCTTGAGCGGTAGTGTTCCTCCGGACCTCAATAAAGTTCTGTGTCTGTCTGTCTCTATGGCGAAGCCGCGTAGGCCCATCTGGCGGTACTGGCAGCGGCGGTATGCGTGGCCAGCTTTTCCGCAGTGGTAGCAGAGGGGCGGTCGTCAGGGGCGCGCCAAATGCAGTATTCCTCGGAGCGTAGCGCTGGCCGGCAGGTGGGCGATATGGCGTCGGTGGCGGTGTCGGCGGTGTCTAGAGACGGAAATGCGACGTTGCGGCCTCTTGACGTGGGCGTGGAGGGGGAGCTACGCGTCGGCCAACAGCGGTGTAGCTCATGGCTTGCGGCTGAGGCTATGGTGGTGCAGCGGTTCCCAGCGACTGCTTGATTTCTTCTCGAACGATGTCAGCGATTGAGGCTACTTGGGGCTGGAACGACGGCATCATTCGGCGAAGTTCATCTCGCACCACGGCTCGTATGGTCGCGCGCAGGTGGTCTGGACATAGCGAATGAATGTGTCCGTAGCCTGGCGTCGACCGGCGATCGCATATCCGTGCGCTCATTTCCAGCGTCTTTTTGATCGTAGTCGCTTCCGAGAGGAATTCCAGAACGGTCTACGGTGGGTTTCTCATCAATCCCGGGAAGAGCTCCTGTTTGACCCCTCGCATGAGGAAACGAACTTTCTTCTCCTCAGGCGTGTCCGCGTCCATGTCCAGGAATGAGGGACATCGCCGAACAGCGCCTCTAGCGGTCGCCCTTGGAAACATGCTCGTTTTCTATGGGAGAGCGTCATTTTTCGCGAATAACTAATGATAAAAGCCATCTTTCACTAAATTCCCGCTAAAATAGGCTCTACGGTGTGGCGGCAGCCAAGCCAAGCCAAGCCGCCAGGCAGCGCCACCCTCCGCTGCACCTCCAGAGAACCTGAATAAACAGTTGATGTTTGGGATCCACGCCGCGCGGTCGTGTCTTCTTCTCCCGCGCGTACACGCGTCCCAACAGTGGTGACCCGGACGAGGCTTACCGCTTTTTTCAAGCGATCGACGCCATGGAGACTGCCCCTGACGCACCGGCCATCTCCGCCGTCGACATCAGGCTCCCGCCGTTTTGGACAGCGGACCCGCAGCTGTGGTTCCTGCAGGTGGAGTCCCAATTCACCGCTCGTCGTATTGCCGCTGAGCTAACAAAGTACCACCACGTGGTCGCCAGCCTCCCACCGGCAATAGCGAGCGAGATACGCGATCTGCTGGTCGCTCCACATGCAGAGAACGCGTACACAGCGCTCAGACAGCTGCTCATCAGCCGCCTCACGCCGTCGGAGCCTCAGCGACTGCAGCAGCTACTGCACGACACCGAGCTCGGGGACCGGACGCCCAGCCAATTGTTGCGCCACATGAGGCAGCTGTTGCACACGGCCGGCGCAGCCACCACCGATGCCGACAGCAGACTGCTTCGCGAGCTGTTCCTACAGCGACTTCCGGTCAACGTGCGCATGGTCCTCGCCTCGGCTGCCGACAAACGCCTGTCTCAACTCGCCGAGCTCGCGGACTCGGTGCTGGCGGTCGCTCCGCCGTCCGTCGCGGCTCTACAGGCAGACATCGCCGGCGGCGCGCCCACGACCACGCTGCATGACATCCGGGAGCAGATATCCCGCCTCGCCGACGCCGTCGCAGCGATGCAGGCCCGCAGCACTCCCGAGGAGCGCCAGCGCCCAGCAGTGCAACAGAGAATCTGCTGGTATCACAGGAAGCATGGCAATGCTGCTCGCAAATGCATTCCTCCGTGCGACTATGCGGGAAACGGGAGCGGCCGGCACTGAGGACGACCAGTGTCGCAGAGGCCCCCGAACGTCGTCCATCAGTGTTTTTCCTCACCGACCGCGACAGTGGCCTTCGATTCCTCGTGGACACCAGCGCTGAGGTGAGCGTCCTGCCGGTTGGGTCCACCGATCGCCGTGTCCCCAGTGCGTCCCCGCTTCAGGCGGTCAACAACACAACCATCGCCACCTACGGACATCGCTCGCTGCCACTCGATTTAGGCTTGAACAGAACGTTCCGGTGGATTTTCATCGTGGCAGCAGTGAAGTTCGCCATCTTGGGTGCGGACTTTCTTCGGCATTTCGGCCTTCTCGTCGACGTGCGCCAACCGCCGCCTTCACGATCCCGTGTCGCAGGCAACTGTGCAAGGCAACCCCTCGCACCACCCTCCGCTGAGCCCCACTCTGCTCGGGCCGTCCGGTGCAGAACGTTTTACTCGCATTCTGCAGGATTTTCCCGAGTTGACGAGGCAGCCGCCAGCCAGCGCCGCGGTGAAGCACGAGGTACGCCATTACATCGCCACCAGCGGCCCACCCGTGCACGCGCGGCCTCGCCGTTTGCCTCCAGAGAAGTTGAAGGTCGCACGACAGGAATTTGAACACATGATCGAGCTAGGGATCATCAGACCCTCGTCGAGCGCCTGGGCATCTCCACTTCATATGGTGCCAAAGTCAACGCCGGGAGACTGGCGACCATGCGGGGACTACAGGGCGCTGAACCAGGTAACGACTTCCAGACAGATACCCGGTACCGCACATACACGATGTCACGACGAGGCTTCACGGTGCCACTATCTTCTCGAAGATCGACCTGGTGCGCGCATACCATCAGATTCCCGTTGCCCCGGAGGACGTCCCGAAGACCGCCATCGCAACGCCTTTCGGACTTTTCGAATTCCTCCGAATGCCATTCGGACTCCGAAACGCGGGTCAGACATTCCAGCGGTTCATGGACGGTGCTATACGCGGCCTCAGCTTCTGCCACGCCTATCTTGACGACTTGCTAGTCGCCAGCAGCACTCCGGAAGCGCACGTGAATCATCTGCGCATCGTCTTCCAGCGCTTAGTGGAACATGGCGTGGTCGTGAACATGGCCAAATGCGAGCTTGGTGTGCGACAACTCTCGTTTCTTGGACACGTCATCTCCGCCTCAGGAGTTCTTCCTCAACCCAACAAGGTTGAAGCCGTGCAAGGATTTCCGCAGCCGACCGCCAAGCGCCAGCTTCGGGAATTTCTGGGTTTGGTAAACTTCTACCGCCGTTTCATTCCCCGCTGCGCCCATATCCTTCAACCTCTTCACGACCTGCTGGCCACTTCACGAAATGGCTCGGACACCCTCTCCTGGTCTCAAGAAGCAAAAGAAGCCTTCTGCGAGGTCAAGGACGCTCTGGCAAACGCCGCACTGCTTGAATACCCCAGGTCCGGTGTCCCGCAGAGCGTAATGGTGGATGCCTCCGATACAGCCGTTGGGGCTGTATTACAGCAGCTCGTTGGGGGGAATCTGGCGCCCGATTTCCTTCTTTTCGAGGAAGCTAACACCTACCGAGCGCCGCTACAGCACCTTCGGGAGAGAACTGCTGGCCGTGTACGCTGCCATACGACATTTTCGCCATTTCCTGGAAGGTGTAGAGTTTTTCGTCCTCACCGACCACAAGCCGCTTACTTATGCATTGCGCTCGCTAAGCTCCGACGGTGGAACGCACACAGCACGTGAACGGCGCCAAATGTCCTATATATCAGAGTTCACGACTGATATCCGCCACGTCAAAGGCGGCGACAACGAGGTAGCGGACGCCCTCTCACGGAATCCTGTGAACGCCATCATGCCCACACTACAGGTTGATCTTCCCGCTTTGGCAGCCGCTCAACGTGAAGATGACGAACTGAAACACCTGTTGACCGCGACCACTGCCCTGAATCTTGAGTGGATCCCAGTTCCCGGATTCGAGGACAAGGTTTGCTGTGACACAAGCGTCAGTAGAACTCGCCCGTTCGTGCCCGCGAGCCTCCGTCGCCATGTGTTCGAGTCCTTGCACAGACTGTCTCATCCGGGGATTAGAGCCACCCAAAGACTGGTGACGGCAAGATTTGTCTGGCCGGGCGTAAATCGGGACGTCCGACGCTGGGCACGCGAATGTGTAGCTTGCCAGCGCTCTAAGATACAACGCCATACCTCGACAGCACTGGGAGCACTCCCCACTCCGGATTCTCGCTTTGATCATGTCCACCTGGACATCGTCGGCCCACTGCCACCCTGCCACGGAAAGGCCTACCTGCTGACCTGTGTCGACAGGTTCACCCGCTGGGCGGAGGCCATCCCTATCGCGGACATCACTGCCGAGACGGTTGCGAGTGCTTTCCTGTACCACTGGGTAGCCCGTTTCGGTGTGCCCTCCACGATAACAACAGACCGCGGCCGACAATTCGAATCAGCCCTTTTCACTGCCATCAGTCAGCTCATGGGCACCTCACGCATACGCACGACAGCGTACCACCCCATGAGCAACGGCATGGTGGAGCGCTTTCACCGCCAGCTGAAGGCTGCGCTCACGGCAACCGAGGAACACAACTGGGTGGAGGCCCTCCCACTCGTTCTTTTGGGTATAAGGTCCACCTTGAAAGAGGACATTGGCTGCAGCGCCGCTGAGCTGGTCTACGGCACGACACTCAGGCTGCCGGGAGAGCTCTTTGCGCGCGGCTCAGAGGAGGCATCCATAGCTTAAAGCGACTATGCACTTCGCCTACGCAACGTCATGAGCAAACTGCGCGCGGTACCTCCACGGCCCCCAGGGTCGCGTGTGGTGCACGTCGACCCACAGCTCACATCGTGCCCATATGTGTTTGTACGACACGACGCGGTTCGGCGACCTCTTCAGCCACCCTATGATGGGCCGTTTCAAGTCCTCCGCCGTGGCAACAAGCAATTCACAATCAAGAGAAACGGCCGTGAGGAGGTCGTGTCGTTGGACCGCATCAAGCCAGCACACATGGACCGTGACGACGCCGTGTTGCCTCCACTAAGGGAATCATCGCCAGGACCCCCCAGCTTCAATGCCAGCCCAAGTCCACGAGGTGCCCTCCCGGCTGACGCACAGTGGGCGGCTATCAAGAGCACCCACTCGCCTGGACCTTTAGCTCCGTTCGGCAACTCACTAGGGGGGGGGAGTGCTGTGGCGGCAGCCAAGCCAAGCCAAGCCGCCAGGCAGCGCCACCCTCCGCTGCTCTCCGGAACCTCCAGAGAACCTGAATAAACAGTTGATGTTTGGGATCCACGCCGCGCGGTCGTGTCTTCTTCTCCCGCGCGTACACGCGTCCCAACAACGGAATGTTGGAAATCCGGGACCCTCAATCACAGGATTGTTTGAATCAAAGTGGTTTTAATGATTTGAAAAGAAATAAGAAAGTTCACACTACACAGGAAAAAAAAACGCACTTGAGTTCGTCGCACAGAGCGTCCGTCGAACCAACTCACTGACTCGCTCGCTCGCACACACACAACCGCGCTGTCACACGAACGCGCACTGACTCAATGCTGCACACTCTCTCACTAGTAGGCGCGATTATCTACTAATCGCGTCGCACAAATGTGCGGCAATAGCTACGCGCCAATAAAAAAATAGGGAACAGGAACTATCCCGGCATATCATGGAAGCGGCAACATTATTTACGTCCGAAAACCCGTTCCAAATTGCGGGCGAAGTTTTAAGTATGGGAATTTATGGGAACGGTCAAATTTAGAACGGTTTGCTGGCCACTAAAATGCGATTTGCGGCGATACTGTAGCATCGATTGGTATATTCCCGGGGATTTGCCAACTTCAATGACTCAGCTATCACCTGGTTGCAGCAGCAACTCTTCAAATGGCGAAAAAGTTGTTCCAAAACAGCAGTTTTCATAACGAGGTCGCGGAATTCATTGTGGTAGATATATAAACTGGGTTTTCGTCCGCACGAACGCGTCGAAGCGATAGCCGAGCGCGTTGAACAACGAGAGATCAAACTCGCAGATAACACAAGCGCGAGTTCGCAGGTTCGATCGATTCCGGCTGCGGTGGCCTTTTCTTTTCGCTTAGTCTGGCAGCCTTCCGCCAGATGGCATACGACGAAATGTAGGTAATTTAGTTTCAGTTTTTGTTTTTGCTTCTTTTTATCCGCACCAAAGTTATTGTGCAGGAAATAACCGGTTTCATGGTGTCGTACAATACTAAAATGCTTCCAAGCGCATTTCTCGTTTAGATATAAAGTATCCAGTCAATAAACAGGCAAACGCAGACAAATTGAGAAAGGGTGAAAGATGTGTCAGCGCTCCCTCTATCAGTTTGTCCGATAAGGAGTTCGCTTATCTGCGGTCCACGTGTTATAGTTAACTAAGCGGGAGTGATTGTCAGTTTGAGATCTTTGACCGGTGGTGTATCTTGGCTACGCGGTTTCACGCGTTTTATTGCGATAGCAATTATATGGACACTCTCGGCTGATTTTCGCCGTCGCCGTCTGTCGACGCCGTCATGTCCCGGATATGTATATGTATATATAAAAAAGGCATAAAGAAAAATAAATAGAAAAAAATTTCAAACCACCTGACCGGGGATTCGAACCAGCGACCCCTCGCTCCGCAGCCTGCTGCGCTAGCCAACACAGCCACACATGCTCGTACGAGCGATATAACGGCGAGCTATTCATATGCACCATTTGCCGCTCCCGGTACGCAGATCTCGGAACAGCTTCAGCGTGTTTTCTATCATGCAACGCTTTTACAGTTTCTTTCAAATTGAAAACTGCCCTTGAGACGCGCACGAAAAAGTAGCTCCCTTCTGCACCACTCATGGTGTAGAAGGAAAAAAAAAGAACACCGGGCACACTTGGCGTCAGACACCACCGCATGGCAGGAGACGCAGAGGGGTCATTTCACGTGCCGCAGTTTAAAAGGAAAAGAAGTATCAAATAGCGGCGAAAAGTCATATAATCAATCCTTGACCAATCCCCCTGAGTGGGTATGAGCCATGTCTAGGCAACAACAACAGTGTCGGCTTCTGCATTGTGGACACTCGCAGCGCGTTGCTCAAATACAAACACGTAACAACTGCGACAGTTGTTAGTTCACGCTTGTCCTATGTATACCTATGCGTCCTTTTCGAGCGTCCTTCTTTGTGCTGCCGCGGCGCGTTGCAAGTATCGAGCTGCTTGTCGTTCTTCGTTTGACAAACTAATTTCTTGCTATCGCATTGATTGCTTCGCCCTATGGCGAAACTGTGACTTTTTTGTTTTTGTTTTTTTCGTTGTCTGTGACACATAATCTTTGCTGCGGCTTTTTAAGGTTGACACGGTTTTCAATAAACTAGTTGTGAGTCCTCGCTGGTTATCGTCATTTCTTTCTGTGTGTCTCGTCCTGCTGCGCAGTTTTTTTTCTGAAGATGTTCCCGTACCAACTCGCCCAACTTTCAACCCTTGTTACGTGCAGATAACAGGTTTTTAAAGTTGGTTTCTTAAGCTCAATGTTTATGGACATATTATCAATATTTTTCGCTCGGCAGCTATGCATAGGAAAGGTGTATTTGTGCGACTCTTGTGCTGCCTGAAACGTACGAAACAAAAGTTTAGCGTCGATTGTGTGGAGAGAGAGAGAGAGTGGAACTTTATTGAAGGGAAAAGGGAAAGGGGGGATCTTGGAGCTACTATGGTTGGGTCCCTACGTCCAGGGCTCCACTGGCCTTAGCCGCCCGCCGGACTTGATCCAGGAGCGCGAGCTGTACTCCCGGGTCCGAGCTGGCGAGTTGTGCCTCCCACTGCTCCATACTAGGTATTAAAGGTTTGCCGAGAAAGTTGGCTAAGTCGCTTGGCTTGCGATCGCACCCCCACGAGATGTGGTAGAGAGTCGGCCTACCGCCGCACCACGGACACACGGCCGGGTAAAGCGTTGGATGTATCGCGTGTGGAATTAAAAGACACAAAAGTATACAAGTTTTCAGCAATCGCAGTTGTAGTATTCGTACAATTGAATACAGCTGAAGCTATTTGACGGAGTCCATTTGCGTTATGTCAAAGCGGAATTTCTAGCGTAAAACGTCATGGTCAGCGATTGTGAAATATGTTGCAATAACCAATTCGTATTGTTTGTTCGTCGATCATGTCGCGAAATTTTTACAGGAGAAAGCAAGTCATGTTAAGTTGCTGCATACCCCGTGGATAGGAAGTTTTCTGTTAACATATTTGTCCAAGAAGACGGCTGGGCATTTTATAAACTACACGTTCTAGGGCTGGTTTGATTAGTGCAAGAGAACGGGAACTCTCCTCTACAGCTTAATGCGGTGAATTAAAAACATCATATTCGAGTTTTAGAGCGTAACATCTCCGACGCTATATGTTCTAAGTTCATTCGTCGCGTCTCATTGACCTTGAGCCGCCGGAGCGCTAGCGTGGCAAGCGTGACGTCATGCCACGCGGTCCGCTAGCTTTTTTTGCGCTAGCTTTTCTGAACAGAACTATTTGTGGACGTCCTTGCGCTCATTATTCGCACAAATTAGGTTTTGAACCGGAAAGTCTGCGATGCATGTCAGAGTTACGTTTTCAGCATCGCAAATGCTCGAACTTTTAAGTGCGGTGCACTTTAGGGTGGCAGTCTGTCTTATGCTGTCGTTGTCGCTTGGCGTAACGAAGCCTCAACCACACATAGCATAGCCAGATGTAGCATATTGAGCGTGCGCTCGCGCCATAGAAAACTATTCTTCCTCCTGTTCTTCGAGCGCCTTGATGATTATATAAACGCAGGCAGAACCACATGTAGCATAGCCAGATGTAGCATATTGAGCGTGCGCTCGCGCCAAAGAGGGTCTTTTTTTCTCTGGTTTTTCGAGCGCCTTGATGATTAAATAAAGTGCGGACATTACTACTATGGCTACTAAAATACGCCAACACAAACTGCATATAAAAATTCAAAGAGGAAGCAAGCGAGAAACCGAAGGAGAGAGAAAGAAAAGGAAAAAAAAGTATAGGAAGAAAATTAGAAATAAATAGAAATAAACAGAGAAAACACAGCAAAAAAAACTGGAAAAGAGAACAGGAAAGAAACAGAAAACGGGAGAGAAACAAAGCATCTCCGAAGAGCCCATCTCCGCAGTTCGCACTTCCTTCGGGCTTCGCACCAGTAGGGCGAAGCTGCCTTAACTTTCTTTAACACGAAAACGTTTTATGCCGGGGTCCACGAACACATCAGTGGCGTATTTCCGTCACAGGAATGACGCTGAAAAATATACACGATCACACCTTAAAGAAAAACAGGTTTGTCAACGGGAGTTGAACCCGTGACCTCTCGGTTCGCAAGAACTGATGCCGGGCACTCTATGCACTGCGCCACGGTAATTTTTATTTTCTGTATTGCACTCCGCCACGGTCACACTGCGCCACGGTCACGCGCCTTTTATATCTCTCATTTTCCTCTCACAGTGCTTTTGGTCAGCGGGGGGTGGTGGCGCTCTCTGGTAGTGGTAAAGGGAAGTAATGCATCATGACCATGGCCTACGCGATCAGCTCCTGCAACGCGTCGTTGCTACGCGTCCGTCGCAATTTTGTCAACGTCTGAACACACCGCGAGGCGGTGACCTTAGCCCAAGCGTCGGCGTTGCTCATAGCATACAGCCATACCAAATATAACTCTGCGAAGCGCGCCTGCCTCGCCTCGCTGTAACACCGAGCTCCGGCTTAAGCTTACCGAGAGATATACAAATAAACTTTATTAAAAGAATCAGCCAATCATGTCAGGCATTGCCGAACTCCCATAGCTGTCTGCCGGAATCCCTTAAAACACGGCAGCATCAAGGGCTTGACTGATGATGTGTTGCTGGACGTTGGGGTCTTGGCTGCGGAGCAGAGCCTCCCAGGGTTGTTGTGTGTGTGAACCATTGTACGGACTCGGATATGTGCACAACATGTGGACCGAATTAGCTGCCTAATCGCAAAATTTGCATTGTGACCGGAAAACATCTGGGTGTATTAGCTTAGAGTACGGGTTTGAAAAAATCCCTTTCTGGAGCAAAATCGTGGCCGGGCTACAGGGGGGCACAAGGCGAGCGTTTCGTTTGCCTTTAGTCCAGCCGTGGCGTTCAATAACTCTTCAACGTGCCGCGAGATTTCGACCTTATCCCAAGTTCTGCATTCAATCAACGACGCTCTTGTGGCTGTCACACTGTTTTTTCTGTTACGCTCTCACCGTTAGCTGCTACAGCTACAGCAAGGGTTTGTTTAATCATTGATCACGGACGTTAGTCGTCGGTATAAAGATGTACGACCAAGCGTCAACGCGGGTGCATCCACGTAAAACGGTGATATAGGTCCCAAATACTAGTAAACATTGTGCAAGCTCTTTTACATGAATGTGCAGTAGACATTCAAATACCTCTGTACGGACATATTTCACTTGCGTGTTATACCGAATCCAAAGATGGAGGGATCAGCCATGTTTCTCTTTTTCTTTACTGAACGGAAAAAGTGGTTACTATTTAATGGGAAGGATATTGGTCTAAGGACTGCGCCTTGGGTAACAGCTGTAGTTATTTCGTAAAACGCAGTCTGGGTATAGGCTATTTCCACTGTCTGTTCACGTTGTAATGGGTAACTTTAGAAGAAATGGACGCACGTTCCACGAAAGCCGTAACATTATAATTTGTTCAAGAATGTGCTAGGGACAACAGTATTAAACGGATTTTTATATTGAGAAATATACCTGTAACATTTTTATTGTGAATAAAGCAGCAATGAATAAGCTAAGATAAGGACAAAACAGCTGTGTCATTGGCCGATACGTTTTCTAATCTCATGTTTCCTAATCTCACCCTTGGTAGATACACATGGGCGTATCTACCGAGGGTGCGAGAGCCAGTGTTTTACTTTAACACAGCAATCACCTAAATATATCATGAAATTTTATGCTAAATATATCCCACACTTCTGCTGCGAAGATTGTCGTGCCTGTCTTACGAAGATGCACTGTAGGCTCTCTCCGGTGCACCGCGTTCGATACCCTTTCGCGCCTTGCACTCCAGCATTCCAAAGGAGGTTAGCGCTAAACAGGGTATCATTACGTTTGAGCATTCTGTCCCAATTTCATCATGTTCTACCAGACTTGATATTTACATCACTGGCGACGAAAATATGGGCGGGAACGTATGAACATTTCATGGACTGATCAAATGATCTTCCGGTTTCAGGAAGTTCGTTGGCTGCGATCCTATTCCAATCGAATAGCATCGCTCCTGTTCTATATTCCAATGAGTCGATGAGTGTGCAGAAGTATTGAGTGTTTTCGCTGGACAGAGCAAGGATAGCTAAAGTAGGTTTTTGCTTTTGTCACCAATTAGCATGTTTCGCCTTGCTTATCATATGGTAGCTTGCGGCGATCGTGGCAGCTTGCAACAGGGCGACGAAGAAAGCAGTCGACTCGAACACTGTGGGAAGCCCAGCCTTCAAGCTTGCCCTGCCACTCGAACGCGCCTGAAGATGGTCATGGTCCGCAGTTTTCTGACCTAAAAAAAACTTGCCTCACCTGCGAAGGCTGTCACCTGTTCCGAATAATGTTTATTTCGCTCTCTCCCTCACTCTCGCCAAAGAGGCATTCACAGAGAGTTGCATACTTGGACGAATGGTACATCATTACCCTACACCTGAATGTATTTATTATACGCATGTCAGTCCATCTCACTAATAGCCCCTGGAAAAGTGCCCGGCACGCTGCCATCGTGACTCCCGCTCAGAATGAGACACCATTCGGTTATCAGCGGCTAGTTTTCGCAGATTTGGGATGTCGCGTGAGAAGCAGGCGATCTTAGAGCACTCACGAATTGCTACTAATTGCTAAAAACCGATGGACAAAAATTTGCAGTATTGAACTTAATTTATTCGCTAACGTTATAAGTATTCATGCATAAGTCGCTATCAGACAATGGCTCATTTTCGCTGCATTTGTTGCTTCGTGTTACGAGCAGGTGCTGTGGGCATGACCCACAAAAATTTGACCAATCATAAGCAGCTAGCGACCGATGCGGAAGCGAAGCGGGGTAGATTAACGTTATAATCGTCCACATATATCGAAATAAAATTTAAATTTACATCATTTGCATAGGTTTATTCACTTGGATGGGCAGGAGAGGGAGCAGCGTGGATACATTTGGCCACTTTTCCCTTTCCCTGTGTCAAAAGTAGGACGGCAAAAAACGACACCTAGTACGTATATTCGTAGTCATCCATATTTTTACACAGCCCGCTCAATGTGGCTTCCATTAAAATGACTCGAATTAACTTGCTCCTCTTCTCCACCAAGGCCTTAAATTAGATAACTTTTACAGTAAAGAAAATAAAAGCAGTCGTCTTATTCTTAGGGCTTCTCACCAGTACATTGCTTTGTAAACCACATATTTTTAAAATATGAGAACTGAACATATTAGAGGTATAGGACAAGCTTCGTTCTCTTTTAATCAATGACGAACTCGGACGGTTTGCAGATGGAATGCCAAGGTTGAAAAAAGGTTGATTGTGGTGCGCACCGTGTAACCATACTGGATTTTTTTACGGAACTGTTATACGCTAGCTTCTGGTCAAATAGTGTGTGCGTTTACAGGGTGTGTACGAAAAAGTCGCTTCGGCAAAACTGAATCTGAGTGCAAGGGGGGCGAGTGGGGGGGTGAGGGGCGAAGGGCACTGACGAGAGTGGGGCAGGTGCCACGTAGGCCTACCATGCAACTGGACACGTGTTTGTCGCGTACCTCTACTGTCGCAGTGAATCACACGTGCGTCTGCGGGGATCATTCTCAATGCGACATTGTCACCTTTATTAGCGGCAGTGGTACGCCCGAGGAACAAGGAGATTAGGAGGAGAGACGCCGAGAGCAGCGAGAAAGAACGCGCCCGAGACACCGAGCGCAATCGACAAGAAGACAGTGACAACGCTGCCGACCGTTCCGCCGAGGACAGAGCGTGGTTTCGGCGAGTCTTCCTTCGGCATAAAGGAAGGGGGGGCTTAAAACCATGGCGCGATGCTTCTTGTCCGTGATGATTTTATTACCCCGTGCAGCGATATCGCCGTGCCGTACCACACAACTACGTGGGTCGCACAACTTCACAGAGTAGAATGGCTCTCAATTTTCTGATTATAATGTTCATTGACAAGATCGCAAGTAGTGATACAAGGCTGAATTTACAATCCATGGAGATAACACCAGGTTATACTTTTGTGGGAATCATAATGAGGATATTGTAAGAAGAGCTAATGAGACCCTGATTTCTGCAATTTGTCTTCATCAAAACAACTTAAAATTACCATACCGAAACTCAGGAAAGAAGTGGAAATTTAAGGGCTCGATTTGCTTTGTTAGACGCAATATTAATGAGGACTTACAGACATTGATGCCATGGAAAGTACAGAGGATATTAATAGTAGTAATTGTAATGTAAATATAACAAGAAAAGAGAACAAAAAGATAACTTGCCGCTGGCAGGGACCGATCCTGCGACCTTCGATGACGCGTCCGATGCTCTACCGACTGAGCTAAGCGGCGGTCATCCTCCCGTAGATTTTACGGGGTATATATAGATTTTAGTCATTTTGGAGATCGCTTTCGACATGTTGTTCAGAAACGATGTATATGAGATATGGAAACTTTTTTTTTCATATGGCAACGCTTGCTGACAATTTGGCCCTGGACGCCGGCAGCTGCCGCCGCTCCGTTTGGCCTTCGCTCAATAAAGTGGCGAGACAGCGGCACGGCCACGTTGGCCGCCTTCACGACGACGTCTCTCGTCTCTGTCCCTCGCTACAGTGGTGACCCGGACAACGCGCCTTCGACGAGTGGCCACTGCCATGTTTCGACGTCCCTACCCGCAAGTGCCACCGTTCAACCCGGTCTACCCCCGAGTATGGTTTAAGCAGCTGGATGCCATTCTCATGGTGGATGGCGTCACCGCACAACCGGAGATGCACGCCGTCCTGCTACACGCCCTCCCGGTTGAGCTCCGCCATTTCGCGGCCGCGTCGACATCCAGCCAACAGCCATACGACGACCTCTGCACTGCGGTGCTGGCCTTCTACGGAGAAATCTACCGCCCGCTTCCGATGAGCCGCGAGTTCCGGGTTTCCCCTCCGTCGACTCCAGCTCTAAAAGCCAGCCCGCAGCTCTCCCTTAACTACGACATTTCTTCCCCGGCTACGACTCCAGCTCTAAAAGCCAGCCCGCAGCTCTCCCTTAACTACGACATTTCTTCCCCGGCTACGATTCCTTTTACCTCGGGTCCGGGCACAGGAGCACCCATTCCTGCGCCCGACCACGACGACCAGGTAGAAGACGCCCCTGCGTGGACCGACCTTCCCGAGGACCTCCCCGAGGGTCTCCGAAGGTACGAGGGTCCGTCACGCATGCCTACCACTCGCCCGTCTTCCCCAACCTCAACGGCTCGTGACACCTCTGACACATCAGACTCCACGACGGTAACCTCGCCGCACGCCCTGGAGTCTGCCACAGACATGGTCACCGACCAAGTTTCCTTCGACCAACCGAACCTTCCATCGGCATCAACGCTCTGCGCGTCTTGCCAACAACGACCACCATCGACCTCGAAAACAACCACAGCAGAGGTTCGCACCCCTCACAGGCCACGGCCGAACGTGCGGGATGTTGCAACCATGACGGAAACTCTCGAGGACCGCTCATCTGGCTCGCCACAGGTACAGCAGACCACGTGTGCCCAACTAACCACGCAGGCAGGCAACCAGCCTGCCGTGCCGCGTACATGCTCCCCTGATCTGGCCCCCCCAAGATTTTTCGGTGACTGCATTTGACGCACCTTCCCGTCCCTCTTCCGTATCAAGTGCGCTTCCTGTCGAACCCAAGATCCGTTATCACGAGCAACTGCCGCTCAAGAGCAATCGACCGAACACTGGGACGACGAGCTTGACAACTGCAACAGCACCGACTCCCTCCCCCACGTGCCGCCATCGCTCGGGCCAGTATGGAAAGTTCCGACGTCGGATTGACCCACAGGCGGTCTCGCTATTGAATCGGTCCAGAGCCACTCTGCGCGCAAGCGTCAGTCGATGGCCGCGCTCGTGCAGGAAACACCAACAGCTACTTCCGACAGCTTACCTTCGCCAAGACTCTCGCCCGCTGCGCAACTCCCAGAGCCGCCCACCAGAGACCCATTGGCTCCCGATGGTCCCTTCACGTTAAAGACCTGGACTTCCCACGGACACTTTGTTTCGCGCTATGTACACTTGTATATACGCCCCCCATAATTTTGTATTACGGGTTCATTTCTGCGGGGGGGGGGGAGTAATCTGTAGCGCATAACCATCGCCATTCATTATCATCATCGTTTACCAACACCGCGCCGCGCCTCTCGCGCAGCTCATGCTGAGCTCGAGCCGCGAGACAGAACGGGTTCACGTGCCTGGCGGACTGGACGCCGGCAGCTGCCGCCGCTCCGTTTGGCCTTCGCTCAATAAAGTGGCGAGACAGCGGCACGGCCACGTTGGCCGCCTTCACGACGACGTCTCTCGTCTCTGTCCCTCGCTACACGTGAATGCGGCCCGCTGATGGAAGTGAGTTTGAGACCCCTGCTTTAAAGACTCACCGATAAGCGCGTCATGCAAGCATTAAATGGGTCCTAGCGAGGGGCCTTTTAAGAAACATTACTATGTAAAAATGTAAGTATGCGCAAAGAAACAATGACACAAGTAGCAGCAAGGAAACCAGACGAGCGCTAACTTCATACTCGCTTGTACGCATTCCTCGTTATACAGTGAAACCTCGGTGATACGAATCTCACGGGACCACCAAAAATATTCGTATCATCCGAAATTCGTATCACCAGAAAGCATGGAATATTCGCATGCGACAAAAGAAACCCGGCGCACATTTTCATTTACTGTTTTTCAGCACCGCAGCAACGTCGGGAAGAACTCTGAATGATTGTCAGTTAAGTTTTAGATGTCGGCAATCATACCGGCACTCGTAAATATACGGCCGGATGCGTTGTGACCCTATCCACATTTTAGTGTGCTTTTTCGCATGACACCAGATTAACGGCGAAATTAACAGAAGAAGCGCTTTGACGCGATAGATCAAGGCCTCAACATTACAGAACCACGGTTTTATGTTATGATTTTCTTTTCGCGGAGGTGTTGGGGATGTTTTTTGGGAGATTTACAGCCATGCCCGCACAAGTGTGACCTCAACAATCACGCATGTTGACACCGCGATTCTGACGATTTGGCGGTGCGGCGCGCATGCCCGCGCTTGAGTTCCCGCGTTAGCACGTGCTTGGCGCGTCTTCCGCGACAGCGCGGACAGGACGTCTTTGTACTTGGGCGGTAGCGTGCGTTCGTATCAAACGTCGCGGGGTGTAAATCGGTTCGCAACAACCGTTCTCCATTACATTGCAGGCCAATGGGCCTTGGCCGTGACAAAAGAAAAATTCGTATCACCCCGAAATTCATATGAGCGGTGATCGTATCACCGAGATTTCACTGTAAGTGAAACTCGCCGAAATAGCCGAGAATCAAACGAAGACCTGATGCCGTTGTGCGGGCGAGTTTTACGGTCGTGTACATCCAAATATTATCGGGGGTTTTACATCACAAAACCACGATATGATTATGAGGGACGCCATTGTGAAGGACTCCGAAAATTACGATCATCTGGTGTTCTTTAGCGTCCACTGTCATCGCACATATAGCATTTCGCCTTCATCGAAATGCGACCGCCGCCGCCGGGATCGAACATGCCACTTTCGGGTCGGAACCCGAGCACTGTAACCACTACACTACCGTGGCGGATGGTCGTATGTATGAATATAATTGGTTTCATTACGCTTTCTCGAACAGTTAGCAAAAAAGGCGAAGACGAACTGTATAGCATGCCATGTATCTACATAATGAAAATATTATTTGGGACGTCTTTTATTATGTGTGCTAGAAACGTAAAGAGCGTTGTTTTGTTTAAATTAATGCGTCTTTATTAAAATGCTTAATTTCAGCAGGTAATTGAGCAATCTCGTGCCTGTAATTAATTTGGGAATTTATTTCTGTTATCCTTGAGCTCTAAAAAATATTGTCACTGGCAGCGAATATGGCACGGCCTGTTGTCTTCACGCTACAACGCAAAATAATTCATTTGCAAAGTGACGCCAACAAATATCAGGGACGTCAAGTCTGCCTCTGCATATTTTCAAACCATCGCCATCTCATAGGCTGGTATTTCCTTGAAATGAGCTTTTTTAGATTACAAAAACGGCAGCGACGAAAGGACGTCCTTACTTTATCCAAGAAACCCGCGAGGGCCGACGACTACACAATAGGACGAAATATCCCGAAGTTGATGAGAGGAAGGGCCGCACACCCTTTCGATATTTAGTGTTTTTCAAGCGCAGCCAAGTGAGTTGTGCACGCGCATTCGTTGAAAAAGAACTGCTGATTCACCTTCGAGCAAACAGCCGACCGCCTGCCGTACGCCTTGCTCTTATCAGTGAGCGATCACGGTTGGCTCTCGGTGGCGATAGTCGATTTTTTAATGTATGTATTGTCGTTTTGTCTGCCGCGCGGCCTGCGTCATCGCGCCAATTATGAAAGTTGAAGGTCTGTACTCCACGTGGTGTGACAAACGGTGAACTAAAAGCGATGTCCCCAATTCCTGGGTAGGAGTGTGGCGGAACAACCGGGTCATTTCTTCAACGAAGATCGTGACGTTCTCTTTTTGTAGTTGTACCCGTGTCTCCAGCAAACAAGCGGCCCTTTCTTTGTGGGCGATGCTCCTGAACGTGTCCAGGAATGTGCCGCGGAAGAGATCCCAGCTTTGAAGTGCATACTCCCGATTCTCGAACCAGGTCCTCGCTGCGTCTTCCAGCTAAAAGTAGACGCGACGCAGCTTCTCTTCCGAGTCCCAGTGGTTGAGGGTGGCCACTCGGTCGTGTGTCTCTAGCCAGGTCTTCGAGTCTTCAAACGATGATCCACGCAAAGTCGGTGGCTCCCTAGGCTGCTGCATCACGATCGCGGGCTGTGGAGCAGCGGCTGTCATCGTTGCCGCAGTCGAGGACATGGCCTGGGTCTTCCGAGTCTTGTCGGGTAGAGGCCCGAACTCCGGTGCTAGACCTTGTTGCCTGCGGCTTGTTCGCTGCTCGGGGTTGTCGTCGATGTCTTCTTCGCGACTGGCGCTGGGTTCACGGCTTGACTGGGGCGTCCGGTACATGAAAGAAGCAGCACCCCCACCAGATGTCACGTAGTCGTGACGTTGGCGAAGGCAGCAGTCAGTACAAGGTAAATGTAACTGGTAGCGAAGCTTCGATAGCAACCCATGCGTTCAGAAAATGACGGCTCATCAGCTGATCATGGGGCTTAGCGCCATTTGAGTGAGGAGGGAACACTTCCGGCGGAACAAAAAATAAAGCGGATGTGACGCAATAGCTGGTAAACAAGTGACGTCATTTTGTTGGCACTAGCGCGAAATTTGATCTGAATTTATATTTCGTAGGCCCCTGATCGCTAAGGGCTCGCGCTAAGGTGATCGCCGGCGAGTCCTCCACGAGTGCGTTTCAAGTTAACACCTGCTAAACTAATATCGACTAATGACTAGATAGTGATGTTTAAGTGTACTACCGTTCATATCGCCTCGGTTTCACTAGGATACTTTTTTTTTGAACTTTTATTCGGCGTTCGTGGCATCTTCCGCAGATGGATTAAAACAAGCAGCAGAGTACCTTTCATATTTGCAGCTTTGCTTCTTTGGTTCGCACATATGCAGGTTCTTTAGTGTGCACATTGCTTCTGTTCTTCAGTTCTAAAAAGAATAAATGACGCCTAGTCACGTGAAAATTATGACACTTCAGTTTTATTCAATGGTCACAATAACTCAATTTTATTACGCTGCATATAATGAGCACCAAGTGAATAAGCACAAGTGTGCGGACACTACATGCGCATTGTTTTGTCGTATGCTCCGATAAATTACCGCTGCGTTGGCGAATGCAGGTATGCGAATTGTAGCGAGAGAGATAACTTAGCGATCTTCTCACCGATAACATATAATAGCAGGCACTGCGTGTTCAAGAAGGAAACCGGGCCGCAGGAATACTGATCCATGAAAGTCCAGTGACCACATTCCTCCAAACCGTTGCCTTTGTTTCTTATCTAGAAGACATGGGTCGCCAAGCATACGCGTGTTGCTGCTGCATCCTTGCCCAGCACATCGTTTCCGCAGGTACAGAGGCAAGCACTCGGCGTTAAATGTTGTCCGCATCGTCCCGCTGCCCGTTGGACACTGTGTTTAAGACGTTCACCAACGATGAAATGCATGTCACAACTTCACGCACCGCCAACTTAAATTTTCACCACTTTGATTTAGAGAACGCTAGCAAGTGCGGAACACTAAAACAGGGGAGGGGGTGTGTCATCGCAGACGAATTTCACGAGCGCGCCTTTCCATGCAGCGCGAGGGGAGTAACAATGGCGTGCACAGAGGGCGCTAGAAAAAAAAATTTCGTAATAATAAAACACTGTCATACAGCTTTTGCACATTGCACCTACATAATATTGTTGGGGAAATAAATGTCATTTGTTAAACATAACGATTGCTTCGCCTTTCAATAAAACCTGGTTTTTCTCTTTTAGTGTTTGTTCCCTCCAAACATAGTCGCGCTTCAATCGCAGCTCCGAGAACTGCCCATGCTGATGTCGCTGGCACTAGCTTTTGAACCGCTTTTCGCCCGAAGTTTCGCGACCTATTTGGATAGGCCTTGGTCAGTATGTCCAAGATCAAACTGTTTATTTGGCCGAACTTGTGGCCGGTAAACGGAAAGTCAGATTACACCAATACACACTGGCACTGATAGCGGCGAACAGAGCGTCGACCGGCAATGAACTGATCATCGTTGGGACGCGCCATCTTTTATACAGCACGCATCGAACTTTAAAGCCTTATCACTGGTGGTCGTGCTAGCTCTAGAATAAGCTGGACGGTTCGCGTCCTGTGTGCAATCTTAACAAAACAATCTACTGTAATCGCGAAGCTTCTCGAACACTGAGGCGTGGTTTGCGCCAAGCATTGCTGACAGTCTTTTGTGGGGGCAAACCGAATGCAGTAATATTGATACAAGAAACGCGCGTGGCAATATGTGATGGCCCAAAAATTCGACCTCATATGCGTCGAAAGTACACTTGGAGGCGTTCACAACTAGGCCGTACTGCTGTAGACGTTGGAACACAGCGCGAAGATGCTGCTCATGATTTTTAGGCGTGCGGCTGGCGATGAGGATATCGTCAAGGTACGCAAACACTGTAGGGAGGCCCCGTGTGACCTCATAAATGAACCGCTGGAAGGTATGGGCCGAATTGCGGAGTCGAAAAGGCATCGGCAAGTATTCAAACAACCTAAAGAGCGTCGTGATAGCGGTCTTAGGTATGTCGGCGGGCTCAACAGGAATCTGCTGGTACGCCTTAACAAGGTCTACTTTGCTGAAAATGGTGCAGCCGTCGAGGCGCGATGCAAAATCCTGGATGTGAAGTAGGGGATAGCTGTCGTGGACAGTCTTGGCGTTCAACGCTCGATAGTCCCCGCAAGGACGCCCGTCACCGGGATCACGCTTTCGCACTGGAAGCCCAAGCGGTTGACGACGGCCGTATAATGCCGAGTTGCAGTATGTGGTGAAACTCCCTTTTGGCGATAGGTAGGCGGTCCCCGAACAGGCGGCGTGGTCGAGCGGCTGCCGGAGGACCACCGGTGACGATGTGATGTGTCACCGTGTGTTTAGGCGGCTGAGTGAGGTTGCGCGGTTTTGTTAACTCTGCAAGCACTTGCTGGTGCGGTGTCGCGCACAGGACGGTATGTTCAGTTCTCTGCGCTACTGTCAGGGCGCACTGCGTTAATCGTCGCGTAACATGCGTAGGATCTCATGCATGTTGTCGAGAGCGATGCGGAACCCGCTACTTTTTTTCGAATGACGCTTGCTTGTGTTGCGAGAACGCGAAACCCACTCAACAAATCTCTTAATTGCCGTGAAAGCCAATAATCGCCGGACGGTATGCAGCCAGACTGCGCTATAAATGCAGACGAACAAGGAAATTTTTAATCGACGTTTTTGTGTTGCGTTCAGGAAGAAGCCTAAGGGCATTAAGAGTAAAAAAAGTTGCCAAAAATTGCAAAAGTTAGTTAATGGATGTCACGGACTGAAAGGTAGCCGCCGCGAACAGACATTTGCTCATAGTTGCTGAGTTTCTAGCAGACTTAAGCGAACATAACGGCGAGGTGCCTGGATAGAACGATATCTTAAGGGTCTTATGTGTAGGTAAGTGCAGTAATGTATACAGTGTGGGTAAGAGAACGAAGGTAAATTCAAGCGTACATCAAGGGTAATTACGCTTCTTATTTGCAGGCGAGAGGCTCGTGCTGCTGCCTCTCTAGAAGCTCGGCGCTGCTGGAATGCCTCCACCGCGGCGACAGTGCAGCGTTGAAGCGCCACTTCCGGGTAACGAGGGAGACGTTCTGGACGAGGGTGGAGATGCGGGCTTGTTGGTTGGTCATACTGGAATGAGTTGAGTGCATACGAGGACACGGACAAAAGAAAGAGACAACACACACTGGCGCTTCAACGCTGCACTGTCGCCGCTGTCCGTGTCCTCGTATGCGCTCAACTCATTCCAGTAAGACGTTCTGGAGCCCGATGGCGATCCTGTGGGGACATATTACCGCCACAACACACGGATGGTGTAGGGAACAAAATAGCAAGTTGGGCGAGTTGGTGCGTATTCATATTTGGAAAGTAACAGCGCACAGAAAAAACTAAGACAAGGAAGAGATGGAACACACACAGCGCTGCACTGGTATAGGGAGCTGCGCCTTCTTGTCTTTCTTTTGTGGTTAGGCTGCGGAGCGCCATTTCGAGTTGTGGCAGCTGCTTCGATATCCCCAAAACAACAATCCAAATGGTCTCGAGTGTCCTGAAAATTATGAACCTCAACAAACTTGTATACTTATCAAAGCCAGAAGAATCACCTGAGATTAGTGCAGGATTTTGCCTCATGTCAACGTGCAACCGTCTCGATGGTTTGTTGGAGCCATAGATGGCTCCCACATAAGAATTCAAGCTCCAGCCAGTATGCAGCAAGGCTATTTTAACAAGGAGCATTTCTACTCAATCCAGCTGCAGGCAGTAAGTGACCATCGGGGCATATTCGTAGACATTTTGGTTGAATAGACAGGCAGCTTCCACGATACCCGTGTTTTAAAGAATACTCCGATCTACACTAGAAGTATTAATCCCCCCTCCTGGATACGCCATTTTAGGCGATTCAGATTATCCCAACGTGGTGGCACCCATCCCGATCACAACACAACCCGGCCTGTGAAAGTGCCCTTCAACACAGCCCACGCAAGAGCGCGTTCAGTTATTGAGCCTGCCTTTGACCTAATGAACGGTCACAGGAGGTCGGTGTTCACAAAGAAACTAGACGTGTCTGGTGCTAGGTACCAGATGTCGTTGCTGCATGTGCAGCCATGCACAATGTGTGCATGCGTATGGGTGAAGCATCCCCTGAAGAGCTCTAAGAAGACATCGACACTGATGGGGACAATGGCACGGAACCTCCCTTCCCAGGATCCAGAAGCACCACAAAGCAGAGACTGTCTGGCCACCAGACTTTCCTGCCCTGTGACGTGCAACCATCATGACTGCCCCGCAGTGATATGAGACCAGCTTTTTGATTTCATTGCCTGGAAGCAGCTGGACTTTTTTTTTAATTATCAAACATATTAGTTTATTCATCAATATAACCACAAAACCTTGTAAAGAGTAAGTCTCCTGTTACATAATATACATGGTCTAAACCACAAGTAGGTGGCTAGTTCTCATCGACGCGCCTCATGAAAAAAATATAACATCTTCCCCGTTCTAGAGGATGCGCTCCATGACGTAGTTTTTCTTTTTTTAAATGCGAATGCATTTCTTAGAAGGGCTCTGTCAGGCGCATCCGGCGGCGTCCGCGGAGGAGGAGGAGGAGGATAGGTTGAGGAGGTGTCCGCGCGCCGGCAGGTGTTATCTCTCCGCTCTCACTCCCTCTCCCATAGCAACAGCTGCGGGCGCGCTCGCGCATCCTCGCCCCTAGCAACCGGAGCATGTGGTGCGAGAGAGTGTAGGAGAGGGTAGGTACAGTGCTTCGCCGCTCCTTCTCTCGCCGTCCGCTCTCTCTCCTCCCTGCGCCCCACTCTCCCGTCTGCTCGCTCGCACGTATATATATATATAAAAAAAGCGCTGCGCCGTGCTCCCGACCGGGCTGCAGAAATTAGGCGCCTTTTCCTTCTTCGAACCACAACCACCATATATAAATGGAGTGAAGCGCGCGCGAAATGCATTCGCATTTCCTCACGATTCCCTTCGGGGAGGTGGGGGGCATTTTTTCCTGTAAAAAGGTGTTCCAATTCATGACGCCTTATGAGCGCTTGGTTTGGTCCTCGGTAACTGTAAAAGAGACAAGATATTCTTGCGCTGATGCATATATCCAGTATTTTTAACCGTACTTAATAAACGCGAAGGAGGAGAGGCACGCTCAAAATGCCTGTATCACGAATTCTTACACCATGGCCTGTACGCATACGTATACGAAGAAATTAGAGGGAGTTATCACGTGTCCGGCGACACCTTTCCCTCCTCCCCAAACACACACTTTGCATATACACGTCTTCAAAAGCTCGCGCGCTTAATTTATCGTTACCATCTTTGCGCGGCGCTTTATGAACAGAACACAACCAACAGCAAGTCAGTAAGGCACATCAGAAAATGTAGAATAGCGACGGAAAAAACTGTCGTCTTGCGCCATCAAGCATGCATATATATTTCTATTGTCGCAAACCACGTACTACGCAGCTGTGTATTGCAACGCGTAATTTGAAGGACAGGCATGTATTTCGGTTTGTATTACGGGGCTTTTATCGTGTTATGACCGTCCAAGCAGTTTTTCGCACATGACAGACAGCTTTCCGTCGCTGCGTACAATGCTGAAAACGTACACAACACTCTCGCTACGCTTTAAGAACAACCACCGCAATTTGTGGGAAATCTAGACATTGTTCATGGTCTAAAATGCAATAAAATACTTGCATTGAAACGCTGGGGCCTCAGTAGGAAAGCGGCATTGCGTAGAGGCAGACGAACTTCCCGCGTCATCCGCCATTCTGTCTAGGAAGCAAAAGTAGCCTGCATCGTATTCGTCTCTGATGCTGTCTTCGCGAGGCAGTCTATTTTGCCGGCTAGTTAAGAATTGGAATGGGAATTAAGGTCGGAGTTGTTTGTCCACTTAGCTGTCTATCTTGCCGTCTACAGTACAGTGGCTAGAAGGAGAAGTGTGAGCAGGGAGCCGTCGCCCGCGTGCGCCGCGGTGCTTCATGGCCTAGGTGGCGCTCGCACCCGATTTCACGCTACTGACGTAGCCATGGGTTTTTATTAATTTTTCGGTAGTGCCGTTAGTTTTTTTTTTTGTTTGCGCTGGCACTTACCAAGAGTAATTAATGCATTTATAGTTGAGCGTTGGGTAAAAGAAACCGCTTGCTGTCTAAACAATTTGTTTTTTCCTTGCTTTTCTTTGTGAGCCCAATGTAACGCCAACCTCCCGACTCCTGTGTCGTTCTCCTTATGGCATGCACTGCTTCTAAGATGTATAGCGGCATTGCAAAAATTATCTCCTTACTATGTGCTACACGTGCTAATTTTGGCGCAAAGCTATAAACATGGAAAAAGACATAGGAGCGCCAACATGTTTAACAAACTCAGGCACCAATTCGCCCAGGAACAAGTTCTTGAATTCCTTACTATTTCTTTGGAATTTCTTTATAAAATCCTTGCTCCCTATAGCGGCACCCGATGATGTCTGGTGTTTAGTTACTCTCGCTTTCAAATATCAACGCAAATAACCAGCCTACTTATCCATCTTGATGTGAGCCTCACTTATCTTTGCCACAAATATAATGATGAAAGAATGCGAAGAGTAAACATTCGCCAAATGTTTATTAAATGCGAAGCATTTCTTAGCGAACTTCGGCGACTTTGAATGTATCTATCTAGCCGCCGACGACTTTGTGCTCTCCTGGCCGTATCGTTAATGGGATTTATACCAAAATTGGTATAGCATAACATGACTGTATGGCGAACATGAATGACTGGTCATATCATGAAAATCATGAGTAACGTGTCGTGAAAAGTATGATTTACACGCCATGGCCATAGTGCTCCTGAGGCCGTTTTCTTAACTTGATATATCCAAAAATTGGTAAGATGAGGCATTTCTGCATGACGAACATAAATTACAGGTGGTAATATGCAAATAATGACGTGCATGTCATGTACAACATGAGTTACATGCCACGTTCATGGGGTGCTGACGGCCGTTTCGCTAGCTTGATATACACCAAATTTGGTATTGCGTGACGTGACTGTATGACGAACATAAATGCCAAGTGGTAATATGGAAATCATGACAAATCATGTGCAACATGACTTGCATGCCACGCTCATGACACTCTCGGGGCCGTTTCGCTAGATTGATATAGACAAACTTTTTAGGCGAAAACCTTTAATGTCTCATGCTCACGTCCGTCCGTCCGTCCGTCCCTCCGGCCGTGCCCTGGCACGGTGCCAGGTGCACTTGCGTGCCGTTCGCTAGCTTGATATACACCAAAGTTGGTATTGCGCGACGTCACTCTATGACGAACATAAATGACAGGTCCTAACATGTAAATCATGACATGCATATTATGTACACCATGATTTCTTCCTTGCTGGCTGCTTCGCATTACATCGATTCCTACAATGCGTGGGATATGCCGGTTTTTCGCTCCGCTCGTGTTCCAAATCAAAAGGTTATTATAAAGAAAACTAATAAAATACTCAGATTGTCCTGGCTCTTCTGATATCGTTTGTCGAAGTTTCAAGTGCTTGCTCTTTTCTGTTGTTGACGTCCTCTCCTTGTTTAATGACAGTGTAAATATATAGACTTGTCACAGTAAATAACTTGTCTAGGCTGCTTGCCAAATCCTTCTTGTGCGTCTCACAACATATTAGTGTCACATTTCGCAAGTGATCCACCATTTCCGAGAGGCCGTCCTTGTGGAGCTTATTCCAACTAAAACACAATGCCAAACTGTCCTCCAAGGCTTCAATCAACGAAAAGAGTTCGCTTGAAGGGTAGAGCAGCACGCCCCGATAACAGAACAATGTAAAAGACGAAATACCCTTGTCTGCTTGCTCCGCTGATGTCAACAGTACCTGGAAGCAATCTTGGCACTTTGTTGTCAGGACCTTGCGCCTAGCGACATAACCAGCCAAGTACTCGACCAACCCTGCATCACTGGTCTGCTGCGAATAGATGCGATCGGTCAGTTCTGTCGATGCATCAAGTACACTGGATGCATCTTCCAATTTGCCCGCATCTCTTTAATTGTCCACCTCACTCGCTACCTCATTTGGTCAGACCAATGATACAAGCGTCCCACTTGCTGTGTTTCCAGAGTCAGGAGCTTTCACCAATGTACAGAAAGCGAGGCAGTTCACAGTTTGGAACTGTGCTAACGTCGGATGATCGTTGCACCCGGAGAAGTGCCTTTTTACCCCAAAAAGGTTCTCCAGCGCGTCTTGGCTGAGACGTGATGATAAGAGGTACTTGAAGCCTACCTGCTTTGTCAGGTATTCCAGTAGCTCCAACGCAGCCTTCAAGCTGATACCCAGCCGTTGTGCTGTGCCAGGTGAAAGAAAATCTCCCTTGGATGGTTCTTTGCACATTTCCCACATGTTTATGTACTCTGAAGTGTCATTCAACAGCTGTACTTCCTTTTAATTGTGGTTCAGAGCTCCTGATCGCACTCTTGACGTCATCACGTCAATTATTTTTGCACGAAATCAACAAACTTTTTGCATGGTCACTATAAGAACACTGTTTTGCAATCTGATGTTTGTACAAAAAAAAAGGCCCTGGAGAACGTTTAGGCTGAAAAGATGGAAGGCAAGGTTAACCTTCATTTTTTTCAAAATTATTTCGGTGTACACGCACATCTGTGATTTTGGGCATCACCTTGAACATAGTTGCACGCTTGTGTAGTTCCACATGACCATGAGGTGTCTTATAGCTTGCCTTTACGAATACATTCCGGATGCACTTCACCAGGTACGGGAAGTCTGAGAAAAAAAAGTAGACGCCTGTTATCTCCAGCAGGGTGAGCCGCAGACGGCCATGGCGCACCGTCACAAGTTACGTAGTCCACCCTGAGGCCAGCATTCTCAGTAAGAAGAGTGCCTTCTACAATGATCTTCTACAGCAGTGGTGCCTTCAGGTTTCCTCGGGATGCATATACACCAAGAATGTGTTGCCACGACACCGAAAGTGGCTGGAAAACGATCACCAAACCGTGGTCGCATGCGACTGTTTTTTCGGGCTCAGGAGTGAAAGCACCCATGTTGACGAAGCCGTCTATTTTGCCCGAGCCACCTTTAACAGTAAAATTCTCAGCCAACTTCATCTCATCGATGATGAGTCTACCGTGACGCTCAAATTCAGTCATTGTCTGTGCTTTTTTGGCAATTACTGAAAGCACACTGCGATTAAAACCAAGCGTGCGTAGTGCTTCATGTACTTTTTGAGGCAGCTGCGACTTGGTAGCACCTAGATTTCAGATTTCAAGAACTTCAGAATTGCGACGTCATCTTTTGGGAGACAAGGGCTGTGATGCTAGCTTTTTCCCCTTCGTTTCTTTTTTTTCGGAACTGGCTTCGAGAATATTTTGTAGGGGTGTGCGAATAGTGAAATTTGATCTCGAATCAAAAATTGACCAAAAATATCGAATAGTACATTTACACGAAAGATGTACCGCCAGCTATGGCAAGATAAAGGGAAAAAAATTGCCGATAAAGCGTTGTGAGATCTTTTTACGCGCTTTTTCCAGGGGGGGGGGGGGGGGGGGGTCCTTTTCAGCTTTTATGAGTTTTTTTTTTCACGTTTTATGGGCTCGCAAGCAGGTTGATAGAAGAGCTGTCATTCCAGTGAGCAGAGGCACTACTAACCTCCTAACGGCTAACAAAGGCGGTACGAGAGCTAGTTTTTTTTTATCCCTATGGTCGCGCAATACGACTTCAATAGTGGTTAATATACGGTAATCATCTCCATGGGCGCTCTGGGCCCAAAGATCTTGCATACACGACCGAACTCAGCACCAATTTCATGCGTTCGTTTCAGAAGCGGAGTTGTTAAGGGCTTGACTGTTTTCTTATGCTGTTTTTTTTTTCACGATCGGAAATGACATAATCCCCTTGAAAATAAACATGCGCTCGCTTTTGAACCAGGATATCGGCGAAAGTTTTAACGAAAGGCCTACTGTACCGACGTTAGCGTTAGTTTTAGCCACCCCATCTTAACCAAGTTGCGCCATTGGCCTTTGTCGCGTTCTCAATATTCGTCCTGTCGAATTATTCGAAACTTCGAATACTTGCTATTCGAAAGGCGAATCGAATTATTCGGTTAGGTATTATTCGATTCGGTTCGAATTCGAAACTCGAATATTCGCACACCCCTAGTATTTTGGCAAATTGGGAAATGTAGTCGGCACTGTGTTTGGCAGGAGACCGGCCTGCTCCGATGAATGTGCACCAATTCGCCTTGTAATGCGTGCTCGAAATGCTGGTACAAAAGCTGCGGATCAAAATACAACTCACGTACTGCTGCATTTCTTTCCAGTGGCTTGTCAGCTCTGAGTATGTTTCGCTGCCACTTGACAAACAGCTCCTCTTCTTTTGGCACGCCGAACAGTGAAAGTTTGTTCTTGCAAGGCTTGTACCTAGTCACGCAGCCGGGAACAAAACAGTAGCTTTGCCGCCGGCTCATTTTACAAGCCTGGCCATCGAATCGCCCCACATGGAAGCGCAGACTCCTCAAGGATGCTAAAAAGCACTGCGTCAACAAAGAGAGTCACACGTATAAAGCACTCAACGGGTATGCCGAAGCTCAACTGAATGATGCCGAAGCTCAACTGATGGCTTCTGACCGGACAAATGCACGCGAGCTTGATGTATATGCTACAGCGAGCGCCACCTAGCGGATGCGTAGCTAAGCGGCGTCAGCCCTTCCCATATAGGCGCCGCTTGGCGGTGATCACACTTCTCCTTGTAGCCACTCTAGTCTACGGTCAGTATTGGCACACACCCTGAGGGGCCATCCTCGATGTATCCACCGGGTGGACATATCTACTTCGGCGGAGCGCATTCATTTACTCGATAAAGCGGCGAGGCGTGACGTCATGGCGCGCTTGACCCCGTCGACGCACCCAACCCGCCAGCACATTTTCAGAGTAAAGAAGTTGACAATATGTACAGTGGCATGACACTTAAACAAACTTGACAAGCTTGAACTTGCATATGAACGTGTTCAGATGTTTGAGAAGGATAGAGGGCAATGCCGTACCGATCTTCCAGGTGTGTCAGGCGGGCACTTAATTCAAGGACAAACGGGATTTGAGTTCATGCATGGCCTCCGAGATGTGCGTCCCAAAGCGCATCATTGGGGGTAGCGTTCCTTGCGGTGAAAGGCATTCCGTCCCTCTCCGTTTCCTCTCATTTGTGTCGAGAGTTGTGAAAATTTCGTGACCTTTAAAATAACGGTTGCCGAGGATAGACCGGAAAAGGGGGGGGGGGGCGCTGCTGGCCGATCTCCAGCCAATGAGTGCAGGGCAAACTGGGTAATCCACCGAGGTGCGAATGCACGACCTAGGGCGCGATTCTCGCGGTGTCCACTTAGTGGACATGTCCACTTCGGCAGAGTGCATTCACCTACTCGAAAAAGCGGCGAGCCGTGACGTCATGGCGCTCTTGACCACGTCGACGCACCGAACCCGCCAGCACATTCCCAGCATAAAGAGAAAGAAAGTGGACGAAATGCACAGTAACATGACTCTTTAACAAACTCGACAAGTCTGAACTTGCGTATGAACGTGTTGAGATGTTTGAAGAACGATGCAGGGAATGCGTACCGACCTTCCAGGTGCGTCAGGCGGGCGGCCGCGTTAAACTTAATTCAAGGGCTAACGTGATTAGAGTTCATGCACGGCCTCCAAGATGTGCGTCCAAAAGCGGATCTCTGGGGGCAGCAGAAGAGCGCCGTGTCGTCTCTTCGTCAGTCCTTGTCTATATTTTGCGCTGTTTTCACATCCCAAGTACTCACTCAAACTCACTCACCAAAAATTTTTCAACCTTCGCACTCACTCACGTTCACACTCACGACTACTCACTTTCATAAGCACTGACTTACGTTCATACTCACGCCTACTCACCCTCATGAGTGCCTACTCACGTTCACACTCACGTCCACTCACACTCATGAGTACTCACGTTCATACTCACGCCTACTCACACTCATGAGTACTCACTCACGTTCACACTCACGTCCACTCACACTCATGAGTACTCACTCACGTTCATACTCACGCCTACTCACACTCATGAGTGCTCACTCACGTTCACACTCACTTCCACTCACACTCATGAGTACTCACTCACGTTCATACTCACGAAATACTCAAACTAATGAGTACTCACTCACGTTCATACTCACGCCTACTCACACTCATGAGTACTCACTCACGTTCACACTCACGTCCACTCACACTCATGAGTACTCACTCACGTTCATACTCACGACTACTCACACTCATGAGTACTCACTCACGTTCACACTCACGTCCACTCACACTCATAGGCACTCACTCACGTTCACACTCACGACTACTCACTTTCATAAGCACTGACTTACGTTCATACTCACGCCTACTCACCCTCATGAGTGCCTACTCACGTTCACACTCACGTCCACTCACACTCATGAGTACTCACGTTCATACTCACGACCACTCACACTCATGAGTACTCACTCACGTTCACACTCACGTCCACTCACACTCATGAGTACTCACTCACGTTCACACTCACGACTACTCACACTCATGAGTACTCACTCACGTTCACACTCACTACACACGCTCGTAGGCACTCACTGATGTTCACACTCACGTCCACTCACACTCATAGGCACTCAATCACGTTCACACTCACGACTACTCACTATCATAAGCACTGACTCACGTTCATACTCACGCCTACTCACACCCATGAATACTCACTCACGTTCACACTCACGACTACTCAAACTCATGAGTATACTCACTCACGTTCATACTCACGCCTACTCACACACATGAATACTCACTCACGTTCACACTCATGAATGCTCACTCACGTTCACACTCACGACTACTCACACTCATGAGTATACTTACTCACGTTCACACTCACGACAACTCACTCGTAGGCACCCACTCACGTTCACACTCATTACTCATAAGTACTCACTTACGTTCATACTCACACTACAGGCACTCACTCACGTTCATACTCACGCCGACTCACGCTCATAGGCACTCACGTTCATACTCACGCCTACTCACACATACTCATCTGCGCATTCCCAGGCAAAAGACGATACTCAATCAGAATTGAAACTTGAGCTAGTTGGTACGGATTCATAGCGCCCGTGTTGTGCACCTTCTTTTCTTACTCCTCGTCGCTCAGTGCGCTGCTAAAATCAAGATAATCAGGTGTGCGTGGTGGTCTACGCGAGAGATAATTGTTCACTCTTTTAACTTGTCTGTCGTATCCGCGTTTGAACTTCCCGTCTTTTAAATGCGAAGCATTTCTTTGCGTACTGCAGGCACTTTTAGCGTTTCTATCTGCGTATCTATCTATCTTTCTATCTATCTATGTATCTAGCCGCCTACGTCTGGGTGATCTCGTGATTACCCCTTTAACTTGGGGTAGACAAGAATCAGTGTGTGAGAATAAGATGGTTGGACGAATATGACTCGCTGGTCGTGACATGAATAATGACAATCCCGTCGCGTACGTCGTCAAACTCTTTCGGGCAAACTCTGTGGCACATACCACGGCGCGGGTATGTGCCACAGGTATGCGGGTATGTGCCACAGGTGATTGACAGTTTAGACTACCCAGGAACGGCGAGACAAACATTGGTACTTTTAACGCCAGAGCGTTAAAAAGCTGCCGTCATCAGCAGCGTTGACCAGACGAATGCAAATAATAAATTTCAGGGTCCCAACAGGAATCGAACCCAAGCATTCTGCGTGGCAATCAAGCATTCTACCACAGAGCCACGCCAGGTCTCGGAACTGCTTTTCGAATAGACCCTAATGTTCGTGAAACGTCAATTGTCGTTGCAGTGCTGGCTATCCAATTTTATAAACATTACATATGTACTCCGATGATACAGCCGTCACGCCGGGTTAAGATCAATTATAGTAAAGCGCCATCCACTGAAGTTGATATATGTTGCAGTGTCCAGGGCTACCATCCTGGCGAGCACAAGCGCTACATATCAGTTTACCGCTTCTGGTGTTGCTACTGCCCATGTTGCTGTTGGCATCGTTACGCAACTGTAAACAACTTGTTATGCAAAACATATGCGACTGTGGAACATATGTCTGTGCGTACAACATTTGTACATATCTTTAGCGTAATTTCATAACGTTTCGCTCAATAAAACATTACAACACAGTCACCTTCCCTCCGCATGCTTCGGATAACATCGATTCCCAAGGTACGTGGAATCTGCCGAATTTTTTAACTCTTCGTACGACAGTGGCACAAATGTGTACCACTTTGCCACTTCGTTTCGAGCACCCATAATTTTTTAAAAAATGTTCAAAATTGGCGCCGCTCTTACTGGTGGTACCATCTAGCGAGGTATAGGAGAAGGCTATTTTAAGTTTTTACTTCGCTACGACATGTGGCGCGAACAGCAAATTGGATTTTCACGTGCCTTGATCACCTTCTTGATTAGTGCTCGCTATCGGCTGCAGTGCTGCAGTGGCCTAAATGAGCGCCTTAAGAGCGTCGCTAGAACATGTCTGTGAAGTGTCCCATTTTGTGTCCTCCCTTGTTTCCTTGTTGTAGGAGACATTGTTATGCTTTGAATTCATAACCAACTGTATTTGTTCTCTTATTGTGCGCTGTTAATTGTTGATTTCTTTCATTGCATTTATGTAACCCCAAGTTATTGCTTTTTTATGTTTGTTGTATCACAAATGTATACCCACTCCCCTCTGTAATGCCCTCGGGCCCTGAGGGTACTGAAATAAATAAATAAATAAATAAATAAATAAATAAATAAATAAATAAATAAATAAACCGTTTTACAAAACAGAACCTAACGATTCACTTGCAACACAGAAATTTTCGTTGCCCTTATACAGTGTACTTCAACGAAGCATTTTTGGGCTTGATTTTGGTTTATGGTGTTAGCCTTAATATGGCAGCTATCGCACTGGTACAATTGCACATAGGCAGAATTTCAATTTTTATTGTAGCGGAGCTTTTATTTGAAAAAAGCGGCGTTAATCGCAGTCCCTTTTAAGGTGCATCTAATTACTTTTGTCACGAAATCGAGTTGGCTAATGTATACCTGTCGCACGTCGCCTTCGCGTGTGCTCCCATGTGTGCTCGGCATAAATGCACAGTAGCTATCTGTGCAGCAAATACCAAGTTCCGCTGTGCATTGAGTGCCTAAAAAAATTCGTAAACAGCCCCATTCAATTTATAAATGACGTTCCTGTTCAGATTTCTTTTTTTGTTTGTTTGTTCGTTTGTTTGTTTTTTGTTTGTTTGTTTGGAACCATCTGAGGACAGCGGTACATATTTACTGTGAAACTTGTTAATAACGAACTCGAAAGTGCCGCAATAAGCGGTTGTTTATATCAGTAGTTCGTTGTATGTGGGTGGACTCGCCCTTAAAAACGTCCACTTAGCGACCAAACTGCCTTTTTTTTGTTGCATTTTTTTATTAAAAGTGCTAACAACCCAGAGAAGTTAGGCCTTTTCGCGTCCACTGTGCCTGTGTCCACTGTGTGCTCACGAGTCAATTAAACCCCGTTCGCAATGAACTCACGCCGTACCACTGAAGCGCGGTACCGCCACGTGGAACCAATCATCCCTGGCTAGTTGCGTGCAGCACGTCGCTTCGGCTCTCGCCGTCGCATGCCGGGCCGTTTGCAGTCTAATGTATGCGCGCGTTTGTGCGTTCTTCGCGCATGCTTCACTCCGGATCGTGGTTGAGTGCAGGGAGTAGTCTAACACGACGAAGATGTGCATTTTGTAAGCAACGCGCAAGCGGCCTCGCACAACGCGGCGGCGGCGAACTTTCAAACGGCAGCATACGGTTTAAACACGCGCAGCCGAGTAGATATCTGCAGATGACTGTGATAAGTTTGTCGGCGATGTGTCAATAGGGCACGTTCAATGCCACCGGCCTCCTCACCTCCGCACTTTTCAGATGCTTATCCTTTAAGGCACCGCCGCAACCGTGCGGAAGTCGTTATCATTGTTCGACCAGTCTCAGCGGTTACCGAAAGGCGGAAGACCTTTTGCGGCAAATTGTTGCGTCGGCGAGTTGAGCGTCGCAGTGAGCTTTTATGCGACAAAAAGTTATCGCCTCGCGACGCATGTTAGGCAGAGACAAACTCCGGGACCAATCTTCGCTGCTACCACCGCGCATGGGCAAGGGCCGGCCGCCGCCGCGGGTGTGGTCTAGGGTTGCCAACCATCCCGTATTTGTTCGGGACCGTCCAGTTAAAAATTTCCGTGATCCCACGCACGCCCAACAACGCTTGTCACGCCATGGAACACGAAGTTGGCACGAATCGCACGCAAGAAGCAATGTTGCGGCAGCTAGCGGTGGCTGCAAGGGGCTTTCGCCACTTTAGCTGACCAAAGTACGACATTTACGAGCACATTCTCCAGCAAGAGGAAGTGTTTGAGCTGCACGTAGCCAGCTCAAGAACCACCTCAAGAGGCCGTCACAATCAAGAGCATCCACAGAAAAAAAAAAGGGGGGGGGGGGGGGATTAGCACAGGCAGCCTTTCCGTGACATGGTCGTATAACGTGTAAAGTTGGCTGGCAATCCTGCAGGCCGTTTCACATGCATGTTTATGCGGGACCTGAGTGTGCTAATCAAGCTGTGTATAGCTTATTGCTACTGCATAGAAAAATATCCAAAATTCCAGCACTCTTTGCACCCCCCCTCCGGACGTCCATGCTAACAATAAAGAAAACTGATTTCACTGACTCCCTATGCTAGAGTACATGCCTGTGTAGCTCCTGAACATGCTTGTTGAAAAAAAAAAAGTGACGAAGGCAATCACGTGCAGATCTCCGGCTGCTATAGCGAGAGGTCCGCGGGCCGCGTGTTTGAGACCCCTGGTTTATGCGATACACGTTGGTCAGCTCTTGCCAGAGTAACGCGGGGTGGATCATGTTTCAATTGCTGACGGTCAATTTTGTAAATACTGCATTTAACAGCAGGAATAGCGGTTTCGCCTACTTGGTTTTTCAATTGTGTTAAGGTGGCCCAGAGTGAAACAAGACAAGTGTCACTCGGCTTGCTTCGCACTGCACCACATTTTCAAAATACCACTTCATATAATGATCATTGCTTTGTACTGCACTTTATCTTCGTTATACAAAGCGCATTGCGCTTGCGCGCAGCTAGACCATTCTAGCATTGAATGCTTGTGTTGTTGGGCCAACATTGGGAAAAACCAGGGACGTAGACGAGAAAGAAGCGCACCACCACAGCGCAGACCGGCATTGTGCCACATTTTGGTTTCTGTGCGCCTTACCAGCGGCCCCGTTAATCCTTGAATTATGCGCTTTTGAAACATGGCGAGTTGATGCCGCAACGTAGACGTCTGCATTACGCGAACAAATGTGTATCTATCACAATGAATCGGTGTACTTCATATAAAATCATTCGCATTAATGCAAAAGTCCTATATGCCTGATTAAACGGGAAAAGTGACCTGTAATGCCATATGACGCTCCCCCCCTATAGTCATTTGCCTTTGTCCATGTTCAAGCCCCATCACTAAAATAAGAAACACAGATTAGATCATGCAAAATACACGTTATGCGCAAGGGTGAAAGCGCCGTCACAAGCGAAGGTGGCCTTGGTCGAAAACCTAGCTCAAGAAATCTAGTGGCCTCTCAAGTGCCAAGCTGTGCGCTAACTTCGCCTTTGCGGCCTTCACGTACAAAAAAAAAAGTAATAAAAAAAGCAAAGTGGGTTTTGCGCGATATGATTTGCACGTTTATATAGTCGCGCACGATGGCTTTGGTATTCAAGCCGTGTTAGGCGAATGGATCAGGGGCAACGTGATTTTTTTTCCTGGTTTCTAGGCGATTCACGGTCACTCGGTTCATTGAAAGCCAACGTGCTGAGGCTAGCCACAAACGTCAAGACAGTGGTCGTAACACAGTGATCGAGAGAACAGCAGCAGGTCGGTCTCTTTAGAGCACCGCGCCAGCGAGTTCTTCGTTGCTGTTTCTACCTTCTGTACACAGCATATGTGCATCTGTGTTGTCTTTCTTGCGCCACGCACGTGGCGATGTATTCATTTGTCATCCTTTTTTAAAAATTTTGCTCTTAAGAGTATATGTGAAAAGTCTGGGATGCGTGAGAGAGTATGAAAGACACATACGGGCCAGCCGGACCTCTACGGACTACGAACTGGCACACATACACGTTGTCCTGCGACATCTTATTCAGTCTTTTAGTTTTCGCACTTTGATGAGTATTAACGTGAAATATATTTTCGCTAGAGCCAAAGTAAAATATAGTGATGAATGACGCTCAGGATTGCCCTCAAGCTGATGAGAACAAAAGGAAAGTAAAACGGTAAACGACAGGCCAACATAGATGCAGTCAGGATAAAAGCAGAAACTTAGGATTTTCCTTGACAAGTCACACGACGCTTTCGAACAAGAAAGAAATATGGACGTGGAATCATGAGTAATACAGTAACAACACTGATCTACGAACCAGCATTTTGTAGATAAATCACCAAGGCAAGCGTTAAGTTCTCCAAAAAAAATTAAAAAATAAACAAACGACAACGCGTCAATATTACCAGCTCAAGTGATTAAGTATATATTAGTAGACTAGAAAGTAGAACACCGGTATGTTAGTTGACGCAACCACTTGCTGTTGCTGACCGCTCAAACTCATTTTCTCAAATATTAGCAAAAATGTGGCTCGAGGTGTTGCACATGTCACCGTTCCGAGGCAAATTAGTAGTCGAAAGAATGGTACACTCAGTCAGTCAGTCAACAAACTTTAATAAAGTCCCAAGGAACTACAAGCTCGTAGCTGCGGGCCGCGCCCACGTTGGGACCGGAAGACCATGGTCCTCCGCCCGTTCGCGGGCCCTTTGGACAGCCCTTAGTTGAAAAAAAATATATATATATATATTCAACCTGACTCTCTTCGGTACTTCATTTGACCTCTCTTGGAAGTTAGACTCAGAAAATGTGATCTAACTTTTCCTCAAGTGTCCATTGCTGGCATTTGGCGCCGTTCACGTACGCTGCCTAGAGGTAGTGTGTACCTATAGGGTTACCAACTCTTCAATGAAGGGAGACAGGACGGAGGAGGGGGGAGGGGGGGGGGGGGGGCATACACTAACGTAGGGAGCCGGAGAAATCAGTTTTCTTCATTGCAGTACCTTCCAGACAAATTCATTGTTTATTTATTGTTGCGGCCTCTTGAAGTGGCACTTCAGCTGGCTACGCGCTGTTCGCAACACTTCATCTTCCTGGAGTTCTAACTGGATGGTCCGGAACAAACCCGGGACATATATCTGTCCGGACAGGGACATCGCGGGACTAGACACGCTGTATGAAAATTCGGGACAGTACCATGAAATCCGGAAAGATTGTTAACCCTAAGTGTACTACAACAGTTGAGTGGCGTGAACATGCCTCGCCGCCTGATGCCTTCCGCATCGACCGTAGCGCAGGCGCTGCAATTGCTCAGTTAGACTATATATATGAAGGCGCGCTGCGCGGCGCGCGAGAACTGCTGGGCGCGTCGGGCGTCGGCGGCACCCGGCCATCCCGACACTATTACTGATGTGGCTTTCGTTTTGTGTCTGTCATTATTAAGCCTAGTACTTGTCGTCGTAAGCCTCGATGGACGAAACTTCAAAGCTTTTAATGGATGCTTACTTCATATATGCCTTTGAGAGTACTGCAAATTAATTTTTGTAACCGAAGCGACTGTTGAGAGGTACGAAAATTATCAAAAAAAATTAAAATGGACTGATTGCAACAGTGAAGATTCACGATCTCACTGTAATTGAGCCGAACTAATTGCTGGGCTTGTTAGTACATACTGACAATTAACTAGACGCCGGACGACCGCCAGAAGAAAGTGACCGATGAAACAGAAAGTGCGTGCCTTATTGATTTTTTCTGTCTTGATCCTTTCTGCTAGTGGCGATTCGGCGTCTATAGTTTATTCAGAGTAACTGAGCTGCTTTATTGGGATTTAGCTATTCTCAGAGAGCTGTGTGCAGATATTTTACCCTGCAAAAAGCAGGCCGAATATTTACCCACGGAGACGCTGTGCGTACGGTGCGTCTCTACAAATGCGCTGAGTAAATGTGACTTTTTCGTCATTACGAGGGCTCAAAGGTATCGGAATTCAAACGTAACTGGAGCGCGAACAAAACGGTTGTCCCCAGGGGCGTTGTACGGCTGTTGTTAATGGGGCAGGGTGGAGAGGAGTGACTTTACTGGCCGTATTAGTGTGTGTATATATATATATATATATATATATATATATATATATATATATATATATATATATATAGGAAAAATATATATACGCTTCTAAAAAACTGTTTATTGGTGACGTTTCGATCGGAGACCGATCTTCATCATATATATATATATATATATATATATATATATATATATATATATATATATATATATAAACCTAATATTGCGAAGCGTAGAGCACCACCGTCCCTCCTGGCTTCACTTTTGACACTTCACGGACGGATGGATGGTGGAACATTGGAATCCTGAGACGCGACTAGCGCGCTGTGGGCTTCTCCCACGTTAGGACGGGCATGGCAAGCCTGATCGCCGCATCGCGGGCTCTCTGGACGGCCCAAAGCTGATCCCCTTTGGTGGCGATCAGCTTTGGGCCGTCTTGATCACTGCGCAGTAACGAGGGTCAACGTCAGAGCATATGCTCTAAATTAGCTACTTCCCCAAGACGGCGGCACGATCTGCTAGTGTAAGTATCTGGGTACATATGAAATAAGGCCAGATTTGGATATGAATCCGTCTGTAGGAGTCTAAGCGTCATTGCCTGGACTCTGTGTAGAAAACTTTACGGATAAAGCAATTAAATGATTATACAAAACATTGTGAAGCAAATTCTTGCAATGACTTCGACAGCAGACCTGGAAAACAGCACAATGTAAGCTGTCGATAGAAAAGGGGAACTGGTTGAAAAACAGACGGGTTATATTTACACACCTGCACATTATAGTATGCTTGAGATAAGCCCTGATACATGAGGTTCGTTCCTCGCAGCTGAACGCGTGCCTTCGGCTCGGCTCCCTGGTGTTTCAAACCTTCAGAGGTGGTATAACCGGTGCACAGTAAACGTGAAGCACGCTGCTGAAACAAGATAGCCTTTCGGCTTTTAAACTGCGCAAAACTGGCACGCTAGAACTCAGCCGTCACCAATATAAACGTTGAGATAGAGTTATATGTGTACTCAGGTTACTCATGAAAAATCGAGCGCATTGTAGCTCATATAAGCATCAATGCTGTAGATATCGCAGGAATGTAGGCTTTCGTCACTGGTTGGTTACTTCTTCACTCTTCGCTGTGCGTTCGTAATCGATTACGGTGCATCACGGCTTTGTGTGTTGCTTGGAATCCGCACAGCAATCATTAAGGACTTGGGTGCATCTATGCGAAATCCGATTGTCGCCTTCTTCGAGGGTCGGTAGGCTCCTAGCAGGGAATGACGCGGCGCGATTTTGGTGCACCTGCATATTCACTTGTGCACCATGGCTCGTAGCAGGCGTTGAGACACTGTTTAAAGCTCAGTAATGCGCTAAAAGCACTCGAAATGCGCAATTACACGCTTGCGTAGGCAAGGCTACAACGCGCGCGCGCCAAATGCAGACGTTCTCGACAGCTCCAGTACAAAGCATGTAAGTACTCAGTGACTGTACAGCAACTACGGCGCCGCCCATACGGCTACGATCGCCCGTCGGAACATCACCCGAGATTCGGCCATGCGTAGGGCCACGCTGCGCGGCCGCTCCGTTCGTTCATCTGCTCCCTTCTAGTACACTGTACTGACTGTACGACGCCAGCGGGGCCGCCGGGGCACCGGGACGCCGGGACTCGCCCAGCTCGCCGTCGCCGGCGCGCCGGCGCCAGCCGGCGCCTCGGCCATCTCGGCGCGACGGTGGCGGCGGCGCCTCCTTTCTGCCTCGCCTTTCTCATGAAGTGCGTTGCGTGTAGAGGTAGTGTTGTCGGTTTTGTGTTCGAAAAGATGTGCGCACTTTCGGAGCTGTTTCCCATGTTTCCTTCCTTCGTGGGTAGCGCGGGTAGCGTTCACGCGGAGGCTTCGTTGGCTACGTGCGGGAAGTGACGCTTGGAGGCGGCTATACTCATGGATCTGCGGACGTGCAAGATCCATTGGCAGCCTGCGTACGCAGGCAGACGCAGGATTGTTGCGGACGCCCAAATTAAACTGTCTATGATCGAGTTGAGACCGTTATGCGCGTATTTGTACAAGCCTCCGTATATGGATGATGCAATAAATTTCAAGGATGATTGTTCGTTCATTGCAGATTTTGTCTGCACTGCTGAACGCACGGTATGTCGCTTTGAGATGTAGTTTCGTGTAAACCCTAATAACACTTTTATCGATAACCGATGTGCAGCGTGCGTCCACTCGCGCACACATGGAAAATAGAGTCCGTATGGGGAACACCTCGGCGTAATAAATGAATATAATGGCTTTTGTTTAATTAAGATGATACAGCTTGAGGCGCAGATTTAGTTGGGTAGTTCCAGCACGTGTGCGGTATATTGGTTAAATTGGACACGCCTAGCCGGGAAGGTGAAGAGCTCTGGTAATGCAATATCGACGGCGCGCGTTGCTGGGGCCGCCGCCGTGCACGCTTTTACCCTCGTTCTTGGCTGCCGTTTTCGGGGTTTACCTGCATCTGCGGGTACTTTTTGCTTAATAATAGAGCAGAGTGATAAGTTTTGCTTAATAATAGAACGTGGCTTCGTGCGGGCTATATGCACGGTGATTCTATAGCATATGTAAAGTGACCATATCCCGCTGACTCCAAAGCGGGACAGGGGAGGGGGGGGGGGTTGCAGAATGGCTGAAGGAAAAACATATATAGCTCAAACACAAAATTCCACATTTAACAGCGGAGCTGCTTTAGGCTTGGATTAAGTCCGCGTAGTGTACGCCATGGTCTGCCGTCTTGCCACTCGTGCGATTAAAGTCATCAGAGCCGTTCGCCCTGTCAACGAGGCATTCGGACCTACACTCCGCTTGGTTGGACAAGACGATGTAGTTAAAGGGTTGAGTAGTACCCATACAAAGGAGCCTAAACAAATATGGTTTGTTGTTTAAAAGAAGCCCGCATCAACTTGTCCTGCAAAGTTGTTATCAAGTGGCATGTTCCAAAAGCTACCATTTTCAAGTTGTTTCACACGGCAATGACAATGCATTGTTCCTTGCCATGTCTGTCTGCATTTGTTGCTTTGTTGTGACTGTTTGTGTCTATGCGTCCTATGTTCCGTTGACCGCCAGCCTGCGGGATTGTTCGTTCCGGGCCTTTGGTCCTCCTCTTTCTTGTATGCGTTTCTGCCGTGTTGTGCCGGCCTGGAAGGCTTGGTGAGACTCTTTTGAGCCGTGAATTAAAAGCGGTCATAGATCGGCACTTTAAGGGAGTACTCACTCAAACTCACGTTCACACTCACGTCCACTCACACTCATGAGTACTCACTCACGTTCACACTCACGACTACCATAGGTCGGCACTTTAGAAAGTACTCACTCAAACTCACTCACCACAATTTTTTCAGCCTTCGCACTCACTCACGTTCACACTCACGTCCACTCACACTCATGAGTACTCACTCACGTTCACACTCACCACCACTCACACTCATGAGTACTCACTCACGTTCACACTCACGTCCACTCACACTCATGAGTACTCACTCATACTCAACTCACCACGTTCCAATGAGTGTGAGTGAGTGTGAGTTGAGTGCACTCATGAGTGAGTGTGCCGAGCTCCATAGGTCGGCACTTTAAGGGAGTACTCACTCAAACTCACTCACCACAATTTTTTCAGCCTTCGCACTCACTCGCGTTCACAATCACGTCCACTCACACTCATGAGTACTCACTCACGTGAGTTCACACTCACGACCACTCACACTCATGAGTTCTCACTCACGTTCACACTCACGTCCACTCACACGCATGAGTACTCACTCATACTCAACTCACCACGTTCAAATGAGTGTGAGTTGAGTCCACTCATGAGTGAGTGTGCCGAGCTATGTCGACTACTCACACTCGTAGGCACTCACTCACGTTCATACTCACGCCTACTCACACTCGTAGGCACTCACTCACGTTCACACTCACGTCCACTCACACTCATGATTACTCACTCACGTTCACACTCACGACTACTCACACTCATAGGCACTCACTCACGTTCACACTCACGTCCAGTCACACTCATAGGCACTCACTCACGTTCACACTCACTCATGAGTTCTCACTCACGTTCACAGTCACGACCACTCACACTCATGAGTGTTCACTCACGTTCACACTCACGACCACTCACTCATGAGTTCTCACTCACGACCACTCACACTCATGAGTTCTCACTCACGTTCACACTCACGACCACTCACACTCATGAGTTGTCACTCACGTTCACACTCACGACCACTCACACTCATGAGTTGTCACTCACGTTCACACTCACGACCACTCACACTCACGAGTTGTCACTCACGTTCACACTCACGACCACTCACACTCACGAGTTGTCACTCACGTTCACACTCACGACCACTCACACTCATGAGTTGTCACTCACGTTCACGCTCACGTCCACTCACACTCATGAGTTGTCACTCACGTTCACACTCACGACCACTCACACTCATGAGTTGTCACTCACGTTCACACTCACGACCACTCACACTCATGAGTTGTCACTCACGTTCACACTCACGACCACTCACACTCACGAGTTGTCACTCACGTTCACACTCACGACCACTCACACTCACGAGTTGTCACTCACGTTCACACTCACGACCACTCACACTCATGAGTTGTCACTCACGTTCACGCTCACGTCCACTCACACTCATGAGTTGTCACTCACGTTCACACTCACGACCACTCACACTCATGAGTTGTCACTCACGTTCACACTCACGACCACTCACACTCATGAGTTGTCACTCACGTTCACACTCACGACCACTCACACTCACGAGTTGTCACTCACGTTCACACTCACGACCACTCACACTCATGAGTTGTCACTCACGTTCACGCTCACGTCCGCTCACACTCATGAGTACTCACTCATACTCAACTCACTACGTTCAAATGAGGTGAGTTGAGTGCACTCATGAGTGAGTGTGCCGAGCTATGGTTGTTGCTGGCTTATGTGCTGTAATCATAACTCCGAAGGAGTTATGATTACAAAAAAAAGGAGAAGCGGAGGCTCTTGCGTTGCTAAATATTCATGTGTGTGCGCGCGCGGCGTGTGTGTGTGTGTGTGCGGCTGTGCCTGTGGGTGTGCGCGCACACACATACACGCGCACGCGCGAACACAGATGCACGCGCACACGCTTACGCGCGCACACTATCACCTTCCAAACGCTAGCTTGCCTTCGCTTCTCGGTGGAAAGCCACACTGCCGCAAGGAAGGCAAAAGTGCAACGCCCTCGTGCTTCTGTCTTTATTTATTGCATCTACTTCGAATTTTCCCTAACTGCTAAAGCTGCTTTGTCGCTGACAACTGAAGACGGACGACGACGGTGACACCACCGTCGACACCAGAATTTCTGCAAAACAAGCTCTTTAATCACGTTAAAAAGTGGCGCACGTTCCAATTAGAACGTTGTCGGCTGGGAGTCGGCGTACACAGCTCTAGGTGTCACCATTTCTATTATTTGAGTTCACACACGAAAAGCGTGTAAGCAAGCAAGGCTGGGTAGCCGTCGCGCAGATGGCATAAATATGGTGGACGGCGCCGAAGCGGAGGCATGGCAGTGACGTAACCGGCGTCGACGTGCCGGCGTCGTCACTGCCCCGCCCTTTCGCCAGACTCTCCATATACGGCTCTACCCCATCATTGAGTTACTGTACTCTAGCCGATCCCGCCCCATCCACCCAGGCTGCTGGCAGCCGCCGCGCTTTTGCTTCGTCGACACGGGCGAAGCCGGAACAAAAGTAACAATGTTTACGCGTGCATACACTCTGGACGATTAAAGAAATGAGTATAGGTTAGCTTTTCAATAAAATTCAAAGTGATGATGACCATCTTTTGATACCGTTAGCTCTTGCCGAGCTGTGACAGAAGTGTACAGGTAGGTGCAGTTTGTACACATGCGAGGCAAGCTTTCTTGGCTCAAACGGACTGTCACGATGGTGGTCTGCTGCGTGCCTTTCTGTGAATCTAGGGAAGGAAAGACTTCTCATATGGGCTCTGATGACTTGCTAGTCACAAGGGTTCGTGAAAAGTGGAGAAAGACAAATTCTTCTCAAGCGTTCCCTGGCATACTCAAAATGTTAATATTGTGAAGAGGTCTTCACAATATGTACATATACACAAATTACGTGTGTCGTATGGTTAACGTGGTGATTTTGGCAGCAGCGGCAGTGCTGGAAGGCATCCGCCTAATCTTCTGTTATCCTGTTCTGCAGGCTTTCGTACATCGTTCGGCACCACAGCGACTGCGTGTGTGAATTCCCGGCCGACCAGGATTTTGAACTCATGTCATCGCAAGGGGGGCGGACAGAGCGCATTTCTGTTGCAGCGGCGCCACCAAACTGACGTCACACTACCGGATTACAAAAAGCCGTCATCGACAAGCGGGTCCCCATTTGGCAGCAGGGGCAGCGCTGGAAGGCATCCGCCTAATCTTCTGTTATCCTGTTCTGCAGGCTTTCGTACATCGCTTGGCACCACAGCGACTGCGTGTGTGAATTCCCTGCCGTCCAGGATTTTGAACTCATGTCATCGCAAGGGGGGCGGACAGAGCGCATTTCTGTTGCAGCGGCGCCACCAAACTGACGTCACACTACCGGATTACAAAAAGCCGTCATCGACAAGCGGGTCCCCATTTGGCAGCAGCGGCAGCGCTGGAAGGCATCCGCCTAATCTTCTGTTATCCTGTTCTGCAGGCTTTCGTACATCGCTTAGCACCACAGCGACTGCGTGTGTGAATTCCCTGCCGTCCAGGATTTTGAACTCATGTCATCGCAAGGGGGCGGACAGAGCGCATTTCTGTTGCAGCGGCGCCACCAAACTGACGTCACACTACCGGATTACAAAAAGCCGTCATCGACAAGCGGGTCCCCATTTGGCAGCAGCGGCAGCGCTGGAAGGAATACGCCTACTCTTCTGTTATCCTGTTCTGCAGGTCAGTCTCGGAAGATATTTTGTATGTTGCTGTTTTAAGCATAACGCTGCCGCTGCTGCCTGAGTGTTTTACCTGCTGCGTGATTTCTTTGACCCTTTTTTCGCCGTTAACGGATATCAACTGCTTGTATATTATGTCGAAAGCAATGGGGGGCATCGCAAAGGGAAAACCGCAGTGAAAATCGAGACTTCCGAACTGAAATGCGGGAGTTAAAAGATGCAGTGGGTTTTATGAGCCAGCAGTTCGAGCAATTCAAAAGCGCCCTTGAATCTGTTCGCGCAGAAAACAGAGAATTGAAGACAGAAAACGAATTTCTGCGAATCAGATGCCTGGAGCACGAAAACCTCATCAAAGATCTTGAAAACAGAGTGACTCAGTGCGACCAATACTCGCGCGGTGCAACCTTGAAATCAAGGGGGTGATACAGAGCAAAAACGAGGACGTTGCTGCAGTTGTGTCCAAGATGGGAGACGTTCTTCCGGAGCCTATATCACCCTCAGACATTGAAGCGTGCCATCGCGTGCCTACACGCAACGAAAGCCAGAGGAACATAATTGTACAATTCAAGAATCGCCAAAAACGGGATCGCGTCCTCGAAAAAGCCAAGAGGAAACGTGTAAGCAATAGTTGCCTGGCCATGTTCAACACAGATGGTCAAACTGCTGACAGTGGTTCTAACAGGCAAGACAAACGTACAGATAGCAGTCGAATATTTTTCACTGAGCATCTGTGTCCTAGTTTGAAGCGACTACTTTCTGCGGTTGTATCCAGGAAACGCCAGTTCAAGTGGCGCTTCGTCTGGACGCGGTATGGCAGAATATTTGCACGTAAGGCCGACGGCACTGACGCCGTTCAAATTTTTTCAGACGATGACCTCCCTAAAATAGCATGAACCTTACTTCTTTTGATATATTGAATAGCTATCTTTTTCTAGCAAGATGCTTTATCAGGAATTTGTCAAACCTTCGTGTATCAAGTTTTGTAGCCAACACGCTCAGAACACTGTCACGGTGCTACACTTAAACGCGCGTTCACTAAACAAGAAATACGAAGAATTCACGTCATTTCTCGACAGCTTTCGTTTTACATTCAATGTGATTATGGTGACTGAGAAGTGGTGCAATGCGCTTAACAGGGCACCCTCACTAGGTGACTACAGACGATATTCACTTAACCGGAACAGATCGACGTGGTGGAGGTGTGGCTATATATGATCGCAATACTGAGAGTTGCACGATATTAAACGAATTCACTGTACTCACGTCAGATTATGAGGCTGTGAGCTTGCAAGGCGATAGTGCTCGTTTTTCTGTGATTTATCGCCCTCCGTCAGCGGATATCGCAAAGTTTTTAGATTTTATTGATTCACTTTTAGAATTAGCCTCGTTTCATAGGTATGGTCTTGTCATTGGAGGCGATTTCAACATTAACATTTCCCCGCAAAACAAATCCTCGGATGAACTTTTAAGTAAAATCGCTTCTTGCGGATTCACTAATATCATTACCACGCCCACTCGAGTATCCGCGACAACTTCAACTATTTTGGACCTTATAATCACTAACACAGATACTTGCGTCACCGCTGCAGGTACAATCAGCTGCGATATCAGTGACCATTGTCCGATATTCATAGCCTACGTAGGTTCTACAAAAGCAATGAAAGCGGCTTGTAACACGAAGTCTGTCTACCAGGCTCAGTCATCACTGGATCTATTTCGATTGAAAATAGAAGATACTAACTGGGGAATTCGTTCTCGGCGAAACTACTCCAGAAGCCGCATACGATACATTCATAAAGCTTTTCAGTGATCACTATAGCAGCTGCTTTCCCTATGAAATCATTTAAGGCGGGAAAGCGCACACGGAAACCTTGGATTAATCAAGAACTAAAGCGTATGATCACAGAAAAGCATAAGCTTCATGATTCATTTTTAAAAACACGGGACATCAATACGCTGGCGACCTTTAAAAAGCTACGGAACCGTTTAAATGCTTTACTGAAGAAAGCTAAAATGGAATACTATGAAAATCTTTTCCAAACCGGGTCAAGTTGTCCACCTGATCGCATGTGGAAAATAATTAATTCCGTCCTGGGAACAAGCTCTGGAGCCAATGAAATGCAGGAAGTTGTCATTAACAATAAATGTCAATAAATGTCAGGGACGGCTCTGTCAGAACACTTCAGCGAATATTACGCGTCAGCAACAATCAGCCGCGCACCTCCCACAGATAAGTTGTGCATACATGAACGCAATATTCAGGAAACGGCATTTTTTCAGCCAACAGACTGCTCCGAGGTACATAAAGCCTTCACTTCATTAAAAAAACAGTAAAGCTACTGACATCGACAACATCCAGGTGACACCCGTAAAATATGTCATCGACGTTATATGCCCGTGCTTGGTCCATATATTCAATCTCGCGATTACTTCAGGGACTTTCCCTAATAAATGAAACGAGCCAAAGTGTCGGTTATATTTAAAGGCGGCGACAGAAACAACGTCGGCAACTACAGGCCTATATCAGTTTTGCCTATATTTTCCAAGGGCCTAGAAAAGATAATTTTAAGTCGACTGCATAGTTTTTTCACGAAATCATGTCTGAATGCCAACACGGTTTCACAAAGGGCAGGTACACTGAGTCTGCGCTCCTGGCACAAAAAGAAATCATACTCAGAAACATGGAAGCGGGAAAGTTAACTCTTGGCATCTTCATTGATTACAGCAAAGCATTTGACTCACTCTATCATGACACACATTTAACAAAACTAGAACAATATGGCATACGTGGTGTCGTTCACTCACTTTTACAGTCATATCTTTCCGATCGGGAACAGTGCGTAGTTATCAACGGTTCTACGTCATCTTTTCGCCCATTACTAAGTGGCGTGCCCCAGGGAAGCATCTTGGGGCCCTTTTTATTTAACGCATACGTGAATGATTTACCTTTTATTGACAAGTGTACATAGTTTGTTTTATACGCAATAGTAGTTTGTTTTATACGCAGATGGCACTAGCCTGTTTATTTCCTCTGATACCGAATCAGACTTGTCTTCACAAGCGAATAATGTGCTGTCCAAAATGTTCCGAGTGGTCCTTGTGTAACAGTCAACAAATCAATGTGAAAAAAAATCAAAAGCTGTCGTTTTCGCTGCGAAAAACAGGTCTGTGTCTTGTGCCGATTTAAACATAGGTTCCCACTCGCTTGATGTGGTAGAGGAACACAAGGTTTTAGGTGTGTTTTCTAGACACATGATGTGGAACTCGCACATAGACGTTATTGTAAAGAAGTTGTCTGCTGCGCTCTCTGTTCTATTTAGATGCCGTCATATGTTCCCACCTCGTGTAATGTTCCAGCTTTATCATTCCCTTTTTCGATCGCATATAAGCTACTGCACCTTAGTGTGGGCTGCAACTACAAAACGGAGTATCAACAGATTGTTGCTACTCGAAAAGAAAGCTATTCGTTGCGTCAACAATGTTCATTATTTACATTCCACAAAACCACTGTTTCAGGAAAACAAAATAATTAACGTCCAAAATCTTTACGAATACCGCCTCCTACATCAACTCCATTTTGCTGATAAGAAAGCTCAACGCTTTCTAAAAATTTTGTCAGCCCTCGTGGAACGACCCAGCACCCGCGTAACACGAGCACCCGAAAGATGGTTGATAAAGCGCCATAGAACAAATTACTATACTCAAACTCTGAGCTACAATGTCCCCAAACAGTTAAATCAACTGCAGAAGTGCGTACATACAGGTACGTTTTTATCACGCAAGCACTTGCGTGATATCTTTCTGCTTGATAAATTTCAATTGTTTGCCTGAAAGCCTGCAAACTTACGTTGTATCTATGCTTGCTACAATGTATTCATCACCTGCACACTTTTTTTGCTGCTTTCCTTCATATCCATTCTAACAGTGTAACATAACCTATTTCCTAGTGGTCATGTTATTCACACGTATTTTATCTTGTTTGCAGTGCGCATGCATGTATTTATATGTATTTACCACCAAAGAAGGCACGTGTTGTATTAGTGAAGCCTTGTTTGTATTGCGCATGTGTGTACTGCTGTTGCTGCCGGGTTACGGCCCCCTGGCCTCGTCAAGCTGTATGTTTACAGCTTTCTTGCTAGGGTGGCCTTCAACATTGTACTTGTGCATGTTGTAAATAAAATTTGACTTGACTTGAAAACTCATACGCTAATTTTATAACTGTGATTTATTTCGTCGCACGGGTATGAACTTTTAATTGTCGGGCATGAGATACGTCCATAATTATTCCCACTCAAACTAGCTATACCGTAGAAAACAACAAAAAATTTCCGCTTTTGACCACAGTAATTCATTGCGTGTTTATCTTGCTTCTCCCTTGCAAGGTCCTGGCAATAAATTCTGGCTCTCAAACGACAGGTCGATGCAGGGGCGAAATTTTTTTCGGGGGGCGGGGGGGGGCACCACTTGGACCTCAAGCGGGGGGCCAGGCTGGCAGGCGTGGTCGAGTGTCATTTTGTACTCTGTATGCTATGGCGAAAAAAATTTCGCGGGGGGGGGGGGGGGGGGCACGGTCCTGGTTTGCCACCCCTGGCTACGCCACTGGGTCGAAGGTGTTAGTTTCAACCGCCTTTAGGCCAGGACTACAGATAAATAAACTGAAGGCCGATGCTGTGCCGTCAGTGTTTCCGCTCTACCCTAATTACGTGGTTGGCTCCGTGTCAGAAGTCCGTCGCACTTTGAAATGCGCATATGTCAATGTGCATGCACGCAGTCAAAATTTATTACTTCACTTCTCACCATGTCTCTGGCGTACAAACTGAGTTAAAACGAATTTGAAGGAAGGACGTGTAACAAACTCAATTTTTAATGCAGGAAAGAAGCACGTTTAGCCCCCATTGCATCAGAGCTTGCCACCGAATGACATACCATCGGTGGCGTCTGAAAACGCAACTACGGTTCTACACCCTGCGTCCAAGTGCGAACGCACAGAACATTCTGCAACCACAGCTGGGGTCAAAGAAGAAAACGTCCGACGCTCCCTGACAATTCAACCGAGCCTAACCAGCAGGAAGCTACGCCTTGTGATGACTTCCTCAAAAACACTGCGCCGGAAAAGCCAAACCACTGCAAAGAAAAATGCTGATTTAAAAGCGCTGATTGCCCACAAGAACCGTGAAGTTGCAGGTCAAGCTACTCTCCAAAATGACAAACGCTGCAGCTTTGCAGGTATATCTGTTGGTAATGTTTTTCATATATCTGTTGGCAATGTTAGATACATGCTCTGATATTTGGGTAAGATCGTCCGTACTGTTTCTGGTTGCAGAACAAGCTGCAGGCAAATAACGCAAAAGCACTCTTTCTCAGGGAACAACTTTCATGTTTGGACAAGAAACACCAAAAGTGGTCTGAGGCCACACTAAGGCAAAACGTGTTATGGCACGCCAAGTCTCCGTGTGGGTATCAGATGCTCAGCGAACTGAGTGCCTCGCGCTGCCAAGTCGATCGACCTTAACAAGGTATACAGGAGCATGGAGTGGGGAAATTGTGTCGTCGCTTATAAAACAAAGGCTTCATCAAGAATCAACCTGGCTGACCGACCGCGTACATAATCTTTTTGGCTACAATGGTTGCCGTACCGGCTATATATCTATTTTTAGGAGAAGGGCTCTGTTGTAGTGGACGCAATGGCGATTCAGCAAGTCGTAACACATGACAAGACGGCCTGACCGTGGGCACGATCTTGTGGAATTGGGAGGACTGGAAAGTGAGCTACGAATAGAAAATGAACTCGCTACCTACCTTTTCGCCTTCGTGTTTGTTGACCTCTCCATTCACTACACGCGGGTTTTTCAGCTTGCACAATTTTCTCTATTAGAAGTGGTTCATGATTAAATTGTTTTACGTTGTGCACTTGAGGAACGTTTAGAATTCCAGTCGGTTATTGCTTCACGAGGTCAACAACACGAGAGAAGCTTCACTATTTGACGATGCGTGTCCTAAAGTCCGTCGAAAATGATGGCTTGGAGGTGGCCGGGCTCGTGGCAGACAACGACTGTTCGAACTGCAAAATAATTTTCCATGGTTAACAACGGGCCAGCCCAACCAGTGTTGCCGCAGGCGTACTTTCCACGTTCAATTAAAGCTCTGTGTCAAACTATATCTGGTATGCGCAACCCCAGGACGTGGTTAACCCCATTTCATACGGACGAACGCAGACTGGCTCGCGCGCACACATACACACGCAGATACGTCGATCTAAGCTATACAAATGTGCTTCAGACATCACTTTACATTGAATGACTTCCGTCAATGTTTTGAATTATTACAAACACCCCATGAATGACAGAAATAGGCTATTTCTAGCGTTGGATCACTGCCATATATTGAAAAACCTGCGACACCGGTCCCACTGTGCGAACTGTCATATTTCAGATCCTGCGTGGCTTGGAAGAGGGAGAACAATTATCACAACAAAGATCAAACTCAACATCAGTTTTCGCGAAGCAAGGCGGCTTGTTTTCCCGCATTTTGCAGGGAACACATAATACGCCAAAGTGGTGCGAGAGGGGTCAGCACCACTACGGCCTCAGGCGATGCCCCGGACCACGCATGGCGTGCCGAGGCAAACGCCACCAACCCCCAAGTGGGAAGCAGTCTCGGCTGTCCCGCCTTCCCCGAAATCGCCCGCCCCACCGAGGGTCCCTGTGAACCCTGGCAGCATCCAGGGCAGCACACTAGCTAAAGAGGTCCCATCGACCTCTGGCCTGGTGGGGTCGAAGGCTCCGACCGCCGTGACGAAGCCCTTCGCAAACACCGCTGGATATAGCGACTGTCCGTCGCCTCGGCAGACGCGATGGATACTTCCAGTCCACCGGCGCAGGCTGCGCCTAAGGAGCGACGAGTTTCTTTCGACCGCTCCAAGAGAAAACGCCACTGACAAGGCCTGACAAAGGCTGTATAATTAATTAAATCACTTTCCTCTTTTGAGACACACAGCACACGCACATATTCAAAATCGACAACATATTACAATGGAACGCTAGTGGACTGTTACACAATCTTGACGATATGCACGAACTCCTTTGCTAATTTCGTCCAAAGGTGCTGTGTGTATAAGATACACACTTAAATCCAAAACACACAAATTTCCTCCGTCAGTCAGTACACTGTTTTTCCCAAACACCGCCAGGACGCTCTCGCATCATCTGGAGGTGTTGCAATTATACTCGACAAAAACGTAGCATGCCAGCACTTTCCACTCCGAACGGCACTGGAGGCAGTAGCCGTTCGAGCTATAATTGCAAATAAACTCATCAATATGCGGTCGGTATACATACCCCCCGCACCGCGAGCTACACGAACATGAATTTCAGTCATTTAATGATCAAATGCCCGAGCCTTACCTTGTTCGCGGCGCTTTTAATGCTCACAGCAGCCTCTGGGGCGACTCTCGCACCGATGCGCGAGGCCGCCTCATTGAGAATGTCATGTGTTCTACGGGCGCATGTTTACTCAACGAAAAAGAACCCACGTTGTTTAGGCTCGGAAACGGATCTTAGCATCATCTCTGTCTATTTTACTTTATTTTAACTAGGAAGTAGTTAAAAGCCCTTTTGGGAGTGACCACTTCCCAATGCTCCTCCAAACACACAGACAGAACTAATCTCCACCCCAGGCTCCTCGGTGGAAGCTTGACAGAGCCAACTGGGAGGAAATTAAGAACACTACCTATATCTCGCGGGCAGACATGGCTCTTTCAAGTATTGACACTGCTGTAGTTTTTTACCGCTTTTATGATTAACGCCGCTTCTAAATGTATACATCAAGTGTAGAGGTCGCTACTATTGTGTTAATCAGTGGAGCACCCGCCTAGATGTGAAGCGTTTGTACTGAGTAGAATAAAGGTAGTTGTTTGGGTTCAGTGTCGACCGGTTGCCTCACTACGGGCCCCTCTGGCGCTCAAGCTATGCCTAGGTTCCCGTCTCCTGTGAACCGATAACACTACATGGTATCAGAAGTGGGATCGAGCACCGACGTCGCGCTTACCCATCGTCCGTATCATGTCTACCGAGCAGTCCAGCCCGAAGTGGATGGGCGTCAATCTTCAGACGCCGGAGCCGTTCGACTTCGGCAGCGCCGGCACCTGGCCGACATGGAAAATCCGCTTCGAGGACTACGCAGCCATATCGGGACTCCAGAATGCACCGGAGAAAACACAGGTGCGCTCGCTCTTATACTGCATGGGCCCCGAAGCGCGTCCGCTCCTCGATACGCTTTCGCTTGATGCGGCGACCCTCACTTCTACAAGACTGCATCCAAGCAATGAACTATGTGAGTCGTCGCGTTTTCACAGACGCGTACAGCAGCCAGGCGAGAGAGTGGACGGATACTACGCCGAGTTATGCAGGATGGTGAAACGCTGCGCCCATTCCTTCAGTGTAAGTTGAAGAAAGGCCTAGTACGCGACAGATTCGTCGTCGACTTGCGTGACTCGCGTCTTTCAGGCCAGCACCGGCGAAACGCTAAACTCACTCTCAAAGAGGCTTGGACGCAAGCACGCCAGGCGGAAGACGCGGAAAAAGAAAAGCGGCAGTCGCAAGTTGGCACGAGTTATAATAGCCCCAACGCTTTGCAAATGGACGCTACGAAGATGCAGAAGTTTGCTCGACATCACCGGAACGCGAAGCCTTCTTTCGACCATCACAACGCAGAGACGCCCACCTGAGGATTCTGTGGCCGCATGTCTCATCCTCGAATGCAATGCCCGGCACGTAGCTCGCTCTGCAACTTTTGTAAAGAGAAGGGGCACTTCGCGGAAGTTTGTCGCTCGCGGCAATCGAAGCAAAAAGTCGGCTTTAATCATCCGAGCACCGTCGGGGTGAGGGCCAAGTCCTTATTAGTGGACATCACCATGGACGACTACACGACGCAATTTAAAGTTGACTCCGTCGCCGAAGTGTGACTTCCCCAAGCTTGCAGCCAAGCTGGACAAAGTTGACACCGTACTTACCGGACCTGGAGGTCAACCGTTGCGGGTGCTCGGTTCATATACAGCCCAACTCCATTGGCGCGGGAAGACGTCCTCACAGCGACTCTTTGTCATTGAATCGCTCTCTGTCGCTCTTCTGGGACTGCCCGCTATACAAGCCCTCGATGTTGTGAAATTCCTTGGCGGGGTGCAGGCCCCTGAGGCATCACTTCACGCTGAACTGTTCCGCGGACTTGGCACTCTCCAGGAGGAATATCGAATCCGCTTGAAGCCTGGTGCTACGCCATTCTCCCTCAGCGTGCCTCGTCGCATTCCCATTCCGCTACACGAAACCGTGAGGCGTGAGCTCAACAAGCTTGAGAGTGACGGGGTGATTCGCCGCGTCGACAATCCAACAGCATGGCGTTCTGGACTGGTGGTAGTCCCTAAACGCGTCGGGAGATTACCGTCTTTGTGTTGACTTAACCCGGCTGAATCAAGTCGTACTTCGAGAACGCCACATCCTCCCAACGGTTGAAGAAGTCCTCGGGCTTATCGGAGACGCAACGGTGTTCTCCAAGCTGGACGCCACAGCGAGTTTGCACTAATTGAAACTGACTACAGACTCGCAAGAGTAATAATAATAATAATATCTGGGGTTTAACGTCCGAAAACCACGATATGATTATGAGGGACGCCGTAGTGGAGGGCTCCGGAAATTTTTGACCATATGGGGTTCTTTAACGTGCACCTAAATCTAAGTACACGGGCCTCAGCATTTTCGCCTCCATCGAAAATGGACTCGCAAGAGCTCACGACCTTTATAATAACCCCCTTCGGCCGATACTGCTTCTGCCGCCTTCCGTTTGGCATTACCTCAGCGCCCGAGTATTTTCAGAAGCAGATGGCCAGAACTCTTGAAGGACAGCAAGGGACAGCAAATGTGATCGACGATATACTTGTTTTCGGACGCACTCGAGAGGAACACGATGTGCGACTGAACCAGGTTCTCTGTGTGTGGCGACACCACGGACCCGAGCCAATGGGGGGGGTTTCAACCCCCTCCCACGCCCCGCCGTGCGTGGCTGAGCCGTGTCCGGGGAAAAGGGGATCCTGGGGGTTGAGTCAATGCCGGGTGATTGGACCTTTAAGGCCCCCCGGCGGAGGCAACACACCCCTTTGGCCCCGGCTTCACGTAGACGGCACCCCTGGGCTGACCCACCCAGGGGAAATCGGCAGTCGCCTTTTCCTATCTCTCTTTCTACCTACATCTTTGTCTTTCTCTCCCACTTTTGATCTGTCCTGTCTTCTCCTCACTTATTTTTACTTCCCATTTTTCCTGGCGGCAAGGGTTAACCTTGTGTAGTTACTCAACCTTGAGTAGTTATATTTGGTTATAGTGGCAATGCACGGCTGGCGTCTGCAGCCTTACACTCTTAAGCGCTTCAGCGTCCCCTTGTTGGACTCCATGGTGGGTGGTCGCCATTGCCGCCGAAATAAACAACACTATTATGGGAACACCCGCATTTCCCCGCCTGCTTGATCGTCTCCCTCTAAAGAGGGTACGCACCGAAGAACTTTCATGTTTCAGCCCACCCAGACTAGCCTTTCCCAAATTCCATGTAGTCCACAGCAAAAATCCAGAAAAACAAGCCAGATCCATTTCTCCATTTGTCGTTTCGAAATCTCTGACCGAAGCCTTTGGCCCAGGATACAAGGTTACTAAGATGGCTAGCGGTGATCTTCTGCTTGAGCTACCCGAAAATCACCACTACGAAAAACTCAGCAGTCTCGTTACATTTGGCAATATCCCAATATCTATTTCACCTCATCGATCAAGGAACACCTCACGTGGAGTCGTCTCAGAAACAGACCTCCTGGAATTATCCGAACAAGAACTGCTCGAAGGATGGAAAGAAGAAAATGTCACGGATGTGAAACGAATTGTCATCAGACGCGACAACAAAGAGATACCTACCAAGCACCTAATACTTACTTTTGCATCCAGCACGTTGCCTTCAACAATAGAAACAGGCTACCTTAAACTCTCTGTCCGTCCCTACATCCCCAATCCAAGGCGATGCTATAAATGTCAGCGATTTGGTCACGGCTCGCAGAACTGCCGTGGTCAGGAAACCTGTGCGAGATGTGGAGGCCACGGCCACCCATCCGACAACTGTGTTGCCACACCTCACTGCGTGAACTGTGACGGGGACCACGCCGCATACTCGCGTTCGTGTCCCAACTGGAAGAAAGAAAAAGATATCATCAGTCTAAAAGTCAGAGAAAATATTAAATTTAACGAAGCCCGCAAGAGGTGCTCTCCTTTCCACAACACACCTTATGCTGATGCGGCGCGTCGGGGGGGCAGCGTCACAGCAGCTATCGCCACCTGGACAGCCCGCTCACAGCGAGCTGTTGCTAGTGGCACCTGCCCCCCAGGGTGACAGTAGTCAAGACTCCTGCACCCAAACAGCAACCAAGCCCGGTTACCCCAGGGTTGCCGGCTAAGCATCAACCCTCGACGGCAACCGGCGCTACGCGCAGCGAAAGCGCAGGACCGTCAAAAGTGCCCGCAGTGAGTGCAGTCAAGACTGCCTCAGCCATTCCAGCCCCTGCTAGCGCTGGCAACAGCCGGCAGAGTCTGGATTCGAAGGAAGCGCCATCGGCCACCGGGCCGAAGGGCGCAAAAGGCTCGTCCTCGGAGGCGACACTTTCCCAGCGACTCTCTCGCTGGCAAGAGCACGTGTCCGGGACCTCAGAAGCGGGAATGGACACTTCACCTATCTTGACGGCGCATCAAGCGCCTAAGGAGCGGCGAGACCTTCTCGACCGCTCCAGAAAGGACAAATTGCGCGTTATGGGGCCTGGAAAGGGCTCTGTAACTTAAGTGAATACCTTCTTTTGTACACACAACACTAGTTTGCCTTCAATATGAGTACGAAAATAATTCAATGGAACGTCAGGGGCCTTCTTAGGAACCTTGATGACGTTCAAGAGCTTCTTCACAAACACACACCAAGAGTGCTTTGTGTACAGGAAACACACTTAAAACCCATACATACCAACTTTCTTCGACAGTATGTGATATTCCGCAAAGACCGCCATGATGCTCTCGCATCCGCAGGCGGTGTCGCTATTATAATAGATAGAAATGTAGCATGTCAGGCTTTGCAGCTACAAACGCCCCTGGAGGCAGTGGCTGTTCGAGCTGTTCTCTTCAACAAGCTGATAACCATTTGCTCACTTTATATACCTCCTCACCACCAATTACACAAACACGAATTTCAGTCCTTCATTGATGAATTGCCTGAACCATACCTCATCCTTGGTGATTTAAATGCACACAGCAACTTGTGGGGAGACTCTCGCTGTGATGCCCGAGGCCGCCTGATTGAACAGTTTCTGTTTTCCGCTGGTGCGTGCCTACTCAATAAGGAGCCAACATTTTTTAGCCTTGCCAACAAAAGTTATTCTTCTATCGATCTTAGCATTGTTTCACCCACCCTTTTACTGGATTTTAATTGGGACGTTATTAAAAAACCCTACGGGAGCGACCATTTTCCCATACTTTTAAGCACAACAAAAGAAAACGAGTCTTCACCACATGCTCCCAAATGGAAGGCTGACGCAGCGGATTGGGAGAGGTTTAGAACTCTTACCAGTATCTCCTGGGCTTAGATGTCGTCTTTGGAAATTGGTGCAGCTGTTCAGTTTTTTACCGCTTTTATTATTGACGCTGCTACGCAATGTATTCCTCAATCAAGTGGTATTGTTTTCAAACGTCGCGTTCCGTGGTGGAACGAAGATTGTCGCAACGCTCGCAAAAAGCAAAACAAAGCGTGGGGATTACTCCGTGACTCCGCCACTGCTGAGAATCTTATTAATTTTAAGCAGATCCAATCCCAAGGTCGGCGAACACGCCGACAGGCAAGGAGAGAGAGTTGGGAGAAATTTTTATCGGGCATTAATTCCTACACGGACGAGGCTAAGGCCTGCAACAAGGTAAATAGGATAAGGGGCCGCCAAACCCATTCTATTCCTTTAGTCAATAAAGACGACAACAGCCTGGAAGAACAAGCAAACTTTCTGGGAGCACATTTTGAACATGTATCCAGCTCAACGCACTACTCTGACACGTTCAAACGATAGAAAACAAGTATAGAAAGACAAAAATTAGAAAGAAAATGTGCGAAAAACGAGGCATTCAATGAACCATTCAACTTAGCTGAGATGCATGCAGAGCTTAACTGCTGCAATGAATCTGCACTAGGCTCTGACCGTGTTATGTGCCAAATGCTAAAACACTTACCCCGCAACACACAGAAAACCCTGCTCTGCCTGTATAACGCGGTATGGACTTCCGGCGAGATTCCCTCTGCGTGGAAAGAGGCCATTGTAATCCCCATTTTGAAACAGGGAAAAGATCCATCTAGCGCATCCAGTTACAGGCCCATAGCACTGACAAGTTGCCTATGCAAAGTGTTTGAGAAAATGATAAACTGTCGCTTATTACATTTCCTAGAAGCGAACAAATTACTAGACCCGTACCAGTGCGGATTTCGGGAGGGTCGATCCACAACCGACCACCTAATCCGCATTGAGTCACAAATTCGCGATGCATTTGTCCACAAACAATTCTTCCTCTCAGTATTCCTAGATATGGAAAAGGCTTATGACACCACGTGGCGGCATGGAATACTGAGAGACCTGTCACACTTAGGCATACGGGGTCGGATGCTCAACATAATCGAAAGTTATCTGACTAACCGCACATTCCGCGTTCGGGTTGGAAATGCCCTGTCGCGATCGTTCGTGCAGGAAACCGGGGTACCACAAGGCGGTGTACTCAGCTACACACTTTTTATTATAAAGATGAACTCTTTGCATCTATGCATCCCACGAACCATGTTCTACTGCACGTATGTGGATGACATCCAGATTGCGTTCAAATCTTGCAATCTAGCAATTTGTGAGCGGCAGGTCCAGCTTGGACTGAACAAGGTGTCCGAATGGGCAGATATCAACGGGTTCAGGATAAACCCAGATAAGAGCACCTGTGTTCTTTTTTCTAGAAATAGAGGCCTCCACCCAAATCCTGAAATTGAGCTCCATGGCCAGCGGATACCTGTAGAGGCCGAGCATAAATTTCTAGGACTGATTCTTGACTCAAAGCTCACATTCGTAACACACATCAAGTCTATAAAAAACAAAAGCATAAAAACAATGAACATCCTAAAAGTGCTGTCACGCACAACATGGGGCAGTGACAGGAAGTGCCTGATGAAATTTTATAAAAGCCTCATTCGCTCGCGCCTAGATTACGGAGCCGTTGTGTATCAATCTGCGACAGCGAGCGCCTTGAAGATGCTCGACCCTGTCCACCATCTAGGCATTCGCCTTTCCACGGGTGCTTTTCGAACGAGCCCCGTGGAAAGTCTTTACGTGGAGTCCAACGAGTGGTCGCTGCACCTGCAGAGATGTCGTTCACATATTTTCTCAAGGTAAATGCAAACACTGAACACCCCTCACACTACGCAATCAATGATTTGACCACTTCTATCCTATTTGACAGCCCTACTCACTTCGTGTAAGGGGCCTCGCTGACGAAACAGGATTGCCACTTTTTGAACACCGTTTGGTAGCTCCCGCGGCAGGTCTGCCGCCGTGGCAGTGGCAAATTATAACATTGCGATATGTCTTACATTGAAGTTACTAAGCACGCACCTGCTGCACATATCCACACGCACTTCCTGGAACTTCAAAATAAGTACACTTGTCCAGAATTCTATGCAGATGCATCAAAGTCTCACACTAGTGTGTCCTATGCAGCTGTTGGCCCATCATTTTCCGATTCCGGTATTCTTCACCCCCCAAACAAGCATCTTCACCGCAGAGGCTCACGCGATATTTGTAGCCGTGAAACATATTAAGGAATTAAAACTGCAACGAGCGGTTATATACACAGATTCTCTCAGCGTCGTCAAAGCTCTGAGCACTATGAAAAAACATAAAAATCCAGTCCTTGTGTCCCTCTACTCACTTATATGCAGCATCTACGCACTCAAACAACACGTTGTAATGTGCTGGGTTCCAGGACATAGCGAGATCAGTGGAAACGTGTTGGCGGACCAACTAGCTGAATCCGCCCATGACAACGCTGCCGCGCACGCACCCATAGCGGTCCCTCCGGTAGACTTAAAACCCGTTGTAAAACGAAAACTCAGGGCCTATTGGCAGCGTTCATGGGACAGGCAAACAAAAAATAAGCTACATGTTATTAAGCCGAATCTCGAAAATTGGCCACCAGTATCTAGATCACGCTACACACAAGTCACACTTACCAGACTACAGATAGGTCACTGTTGTCTGCACCCGTTGTGGCGTTCCACTGACGACGTGGAACTCCGGGGATTGTCCTGGGCGGCTCGCTTCCGAAGGGGGCTTGCGACGGAATGCTCGTACTTGCTGGGCGCGGCTGCGGCATCACCGAGGAGCCTCCTTTCGACTGTCGTCGACTCCGCCGGCCACCTCGGGACGCCCGCGTCTCAGACCGTATACCCGAACACCCGTCGCTCCCGTCGCCGGAACATGAGCTGGCGATGCGTCCTTCCACAGCCGAGTCCACCCAGACAATGCCAGCTCACCACATCTTCGTCTTTCTCCTTGACTCGGTTCACGCGCCTCGGGTTCTCGAAGGTTCCGAGCACGCGCCCGTGCCCCTTTTAACGCTCGTCTTTTTCGTCTTTGCATGTCATGGCTGTCGCTCATGACATACGCCCCCATTTCGAACAGTTTTTTACGAAAAACTGCTTCTCTTTCATTACCGCAGTCTTCTCCGTATGTCGAAACTTGAATCTGCATGCGTTGCCTTCCTTTCTCCGCGCACTGTTCATTGAGCACCACCATGCACTTTCTTGAGACACTGCACTCGTCGTAGTTTCACATCGTTCACAAAAACATTCTATCACTCCACAAACCTGATGTTATTCACAACGCTTTTCACTTCATTACACTGACGTCGTCTAATACACGTAAAGAAATTTAACACTCTCAACACGTCTACTACATCTCACGTTACGCGCGTTTCCTCACTTTCTTTGTGTGTTTTCACTGCACACCGAGTTCACATTTTTCCTATAAGAACTTCGTCTCTAACACTCTTGCATAGCTTTACAACCAGCTAGAAACAACTCTGTGCGGAGCACTTCTTAAGCGTAACCATGCACTTTAATAAAGCACCTCAAATAATATAAAATTTCATCCTTAAACTTCTTTCCCCTAGTATTGTGCGTCTTTCGCGACTTTCTTCTGCGTTTTTGTACTACGCGCCGTTGCGAACGCCCAGTACAACCACTTCTTTTATTCCTGCTCTTTACAATCTCCGAACGCCGCATCCATACGACTCTTCTAGGGCGCGTCCTGACTACATGCTTTCGGCTGGTCATTGGCTCAACTAACTTGACATTCGCGTACAGCTGATCAACTTTCGTACTGGTCTTCTTTTTCTTTTGCTTTAACTGAGCTACACCGCGAGTTTTAGCCGAGCCAATGCATCTCGCCCTCTCCGATATCACTATCGCTTGCGTCTGCCCTCTGCTTTTCTCTTCCAGACGCGTACCTACCGGCGATGTGCTAACCTCTATTTCTGCGACACCTGGCCGAACCACGGTCGTTTCGTCAGCCTCCTTATACTCCTTAACGGCATGCTCTTTACGAACCGCTTCATTCATATAACTACATGCCGTGTCTGAGATCTCGTCTTGACATTTTACAAGTCCGCTTTCTTTTTTACAGTCGGCAAAATCGTAAGGAACTTGTAGCTCTGAATCATAGCTCTCATTAGGCTCTCCACATTCTTGCACTAAATTCGTTCTTGGCATTACAATATCCGGCCTAACGTCTGTGGCTTTTGCCAACCGCAGTTTTCTCTCAAGTTCTTCCTTTTCTTTCTCATGTGCTACACGTGCTTCAGTACGCTTGGCCTCAAGGCTGGCTTCGAGTTCTATTCGCACAAATTCCCTCTCTTTTCGAACTCGCTGTTGCTCCATTTCAAGAAATAGCAACGCCTCTTCCTTGGAATAGCCTCTATATCTTGCCAAGCTCAAAATCTTGACAAAGTCCATCGCTAGGCCTCCGAAATCCGTGATGGGCAGGAAATGCAATCCTGGCAGGCTCGCCAATTGTCACGAATTCTGGTGTTTACGGGTGATGGAATGAGACAAAGACGCGGTAAACAGAACAACACATTTAATAAACAAACACACGGCACTCTAGAATATAAACAGGTACAAAAATACCGGTAATCGTGGAAACACTAATGAAAAAACCTACGCAAAACCACTAAGTCCCTACATGTCAAAACTGCATATTAACGTTATTAACGGTTATTCGGGAGCAAAAGCTCAGTACACAGCAGGGTTTAAAGTTCATTGAAGACGAAAGAGAACGCGTTCGGAAAGAATGGGACTGCGCGAGAAAGGAGCACAATGCCAAACTTGAGGCAATACGCGCCGAAGTGCGAGAAGCTCATGCTAGAGAAAAAGAGGAGCTCGAGCGCAAACTGAGATTGGCACAAGCCAAAGGCTGCATAAGAGCGGATGAGCGAAGGCCCCCGGAAGTTTGGCCGAGAGAAGGCAGTGCGCCCGATTTTGAGAGCCCAGAGATAGCTGAACAAAGCCGCAGTGAGCACGCTAGTTGGGCAAGTGAGAGCTATCTCTTAATTATTGAACCGGACGAAAATGGCTCAAATGTTACAAATACTGGTGGAAAGAAAACGGATGGTGAAATGCATGCCCAATTCGTTGAAGAGGACACTGAGCAAGAGAACGCGACGCTTCGAGACAAGAGGGAGGCAGAGTATAGCGCTTCATTGATGAGCATCCCTGTAGAAGGAACAAGCGTCCAGAGTTCGCAAGTTTTAATATCAGAACGTAGGAAGATAGTTGGAGTGCCTCAGACGCACGATGTTAAAGGCCTGTATGTAAAGGAAATGAGGACAGCCCCCAAATATGCCGACAACTAGCAGTATTTGTCAGGACGTCAGGAAAGTTGCCGAAGGGGTGAAGGGTAGACGCGTAAAGCGATTGCAAAAGAAAGCTCCCAAAACGCGCAAAGTAGAGAATAATCATTCTGATGCAAAGAGGGTTAAGCTAGTAACGAGCACCAGACATAAATGTAGGACGCAGCCGGAGAAAGTTCGGTTGGAGAGGCGTCGGGTGAAGAGAAACAGAGGCATCAGCTGTACTGCGCGTTCGAGGCGATGTGTAGCGAGTAGACGTAGAAAGAAGCTGAAAAAGACGCGGAACGTGAAAAAGCACCGATTGAAGTGTGCCGTGTCAAACTGGTGGCTGCTGTAGTAGAAAAGACCGTCAAGTGGAATATGTTTAAATAGATGAATAGCTGACTTTATTTTTGAGCAGAGTTTTGGACACAATGAGCTTGTGAACAATTTTTAACAGTGAGTGCCTATACAGTGTGTAGTTATTTCTCCGGGTGTACCCGTATAGTGTGACGGACGTGGAACTCGTGGAATTTGTGAACAAGGTAGTGTAGAGTTTGGTGACGTGTACCTGAAAGTGCGTTGTGATGACCAGTGTGAGTTGAACGCAAGTGGGAACACAGGGAAAGCAAATTCAAGAAGTTTTGGATCAAGCGTGTGGCAACAACATGGTGGTGGCGAGAAGTTTTTTGAGAAAAAACTCTTGAAAAGGGGGGCGTGTGTCATGAGTAAGAGCCCCGCGGAGGGAAAGAGAAAGACGACGACGAGGAGCGGACAACATTCGAAACGGCGCGAGCGCGCGCCCCACAAGGTGAGGCCCGAAGCGCGTGACCCGAGCCGTGATCGGGGCGCAAGCGAGGAAGAGCTGGGATTGTCGACGTGGGCTTGGACGAAGAAGGTTGTCTCGCCAGCAGACGTACTGGCGACGGGAGCGGCAGGACATCGACTCGGCAGGCTGTGGCGCGGGCGTCCCGAGAGGTGACCGGAGGCCTCGACCCGGTTCGAGTGAGGCTGCTCGGGATGCAGCAACCGCGCACAGCAATCACCGACGTTCCTGACGCAAGCCCCCTTCTGAGCAAGTCGACGAAGACAGTCCCCGGTGGGCCACGTCAGCTAGTACCGGGTATCGCCAAAGCCGCTAGGCCTAACCACTGAGGCCTCGCCACGTCAGCAAGGACGTCAAGCGATGACGACGACGGGCGACTTCGGCAGCGGCAGGGACGGCGACGTTCGACAGGAGCGTCGAGAACCCCGACAGGGACGGAACGCGACGGATCCCGGATTTGACTGTGAAAGCTAAGCAAGTAAGATTGACCCTTCGGTTCAGGGACGACAAGGCCTCATGATAGGGATCGTTTCTCAGGAAAGATTTGAACAATGAGACTATGCAGTTTTGACATGTAGGGACTTAGTGGTTTTGCGTAGGTTTTTTCATTAGTGTTTCCACGATTACCGGTATTTTTGTACCTGTTTATATTCTAGAGTGCCGTGTGTTTGTTTATTAAATGTGTTGTTCTGTTTACCGCGTCTTTGTCTCATTCCATCACCCGTAAACACCAGAATTCGTGACACACACACACAGTACACATGCATATTTGCTGTCCGGCGGTGAACAACCTAGCTGTGAGAGATGTGGAGAAGCACTTACGGTTCTCCACACCCTCGTACAGTGCAATGAGTTAGATGCTGTAAGAAAAAAGCACCTTTTATTACCCTACCGACAGCAGCTTCCACTGCACCCTCTCATGTTCATCGGTAGGGACGCGCTTTTTAAACCTGAATCACTTTTCGCATTTTTAAAAGATGTAGGTCATTTTCACACCATATTCCGAGGTGATCCGTAGCACGACCTCTGTACAGAGGTCGCTGCTGCGGTGGCCAAATTAAGGACAGCACATGCCTCGCGGCCCTTGCGCCCAAGGGCGTTGACGAGGCAATCGTGCTAAAGCCATGGCTGCACCAAAGTTGTTCCACCACGAACATTGCCATTCGTGTGCAGTTACACATTTCACGTCACCCCCATGATTTTAATACTTTTATGTTTTACCCGCCTCAGGGCGCGGAATTTTAGGCCCCTATACAGCCACGTAACATTATCATAGTTCACATCACTTACATACCATCGTAAAGCACGGATCATTGTAACTCTTATCATTTTCCATGGCGCTATTTGGCCAAGCATGGCCCTTGCGCCATTAAAACCCATATATCATCATCATCATCATGAAACCAGGTTCTGTTCCGTCTCGCTGAGGCCGGGGTCACACTGAACAAGAACAAGTGCTTATTCGGTGTGTCGGAAGTGCCGTTCCTTGGAGTAATTGCGTCCGCACAAGACATAGGCCCGACCCAGCCAAGGCAGCAGCCATCAAGACCATGGAAGCTCCAAAAGACGTTGCAGGCGTCAGGCGTCTTCTCGGGATGATCAATCATCTAGCCAGGTTCATGCCACACATCTCTGAAATAACCGCTGCAATCAGAGCCCTCCTCAACAAGTTTTCAAGTTTGGACTTGGCAGGGTGAAGGAGATACTGACATCCGAAAGGTGTATGTCCAAGTACAATCCGTCATATGCCACCACTGTCTCAGCTGGTGCTAGTTCGTTTGGACTTGGGGCAGTCCTGCTGCAGACGCAGCAATCAGGCGAGCGCCGCCCTGTCGTTTTGGCCTCAAGCGCAATGACGAAGACGGAGCAGAGGTATAGCCAAACGGAAAAGGAAGCATTAGCTATAACCTGGGCTCTCTGGAGGTTCGACGAATTCGTACGTGACATCCCACTCGATATTGAGACAGATCACCTACTCCTCGTCTCTCTTTTTGGTAAGATGGAGCTCGACATGTTGCCTCCAAGAATAGCGACGCTGCGGATCAAAGCAATGCCTTGCCAATTTAAGGTACTTCATGTGCCTGGTAAGCTTTTGGCTACAGCGGATACTTTGTCTCGCATCAACAACCCGAATGAACCTTCCGCGGATGCTGTGCAGCTCCTTAGCACAGAAACTGTGGCTCGCACACCCCTTGATGTGATGGAGCTCTATGTTGCAGAAACAGTGGCTGCCACGTTTGAAGTTTTGCCCCTAAATGTGCAGGAAGTTCGTCGAGCACAAACTTCGGATGGTGAATGCACCGCATTAATATCCTTCTGTCAGCGGGGGTGGCCTCGGAAAAACAAGCTGCCTGTTGCACATCTCCAAGTATTCCTAGGTGATTGACGAACTTTCTGTTTGCGACGGCGTACTGCTAAAACGTACCTGTTTGGTGATTCCATCGTCACTTCAATCTGCAGTCTTGGCACTACTACACGACGGACATCAAGGCTGTAACAGAAGCAAAGCCTTGGCGCGGGATTTAGTATGGTGGCCCGGCATCTCTAATGACATTACCTTTCTGGTCGCCAACTGTGAGACACGCGCTCTCACGCGAGTTAACTTCGCTGAGCCACTTGTACCGACACCTCTCCCGGATCGTCCATGGCAACTTCTTGGCATGGACCTATTGCACTTCTGTGGGCAAACTTTCCTCCTGGTAGTTGATTACTACCAGGAGGAAAGTTTAGTTGAGGTACCCAGAAGTGATAACCTTGAGGAGCACAACTGCGCGAGTGGATGTGCTAAAGAACATATTCGCCCGCCATGGTATACCAGAGGGAATTCGGTCTGACAATGGCCCGCCAATCTCGTCACGAGACTTCGCAACCTTCGCTTCCTCGTATGGCTTTGTCCATACGACAAGCAGTCTGCACTACGCCCCGGTCGAATTGGGAAGTGGAGAGAATGGTCAGGACGGTCAAAAACCTCTTCACCAAGGTAAAACACCCTCGCATGGCTCTCCTATGTTACAGGGATACCCCAGGCCATGGTGTTAGAAGTATTATAGGTGGAACAACGGCGCCTCCAGAAACGATGAACTTCGGTCCTCTCTTTGCGGAGAGGGCGCGAGATGGCGCTACAGTACCCGTGGCCGATGCGAGGTATGGATGGTCGCTTCGGGGCCGCTCGAAATAAATAAAAACAAAGTCTGCATTCGCTCTATAACTGGCGTAAAAATAAATAAAACGAACAAAAGAGACGAACAAATCCAACATTCTGACCACACAGCCGTAGATATCTGTGGAATATGTTCATCTTAATAAAACTTTTTGTTGGGCTAGTTGGTACATGCTTACTGAAATACAAATAGACGCAAACCTTCGAGGAAGAAAATTAGACGCCCTTTCTGTTCTGCCTCTAATTTTCTTCCTCGAAGGTTTGCGTCTATTTGTATTTCAGTAAGGAATATGTTCAATTCACCACCTCCATGGGTTCGCGACAGGCGGATGCTTTCGCATTCGGACTCGTGAAATCGTGCATTTAAGCGTATGACAGTGAAGTCGCGTTAAAATATGACAGAGGTTAGGTTTTGTTTGTTTAAATATCGTTTGCATAGACAAAAATAACGTACTAGACGTAGTATTGGAGGAGAAAAACGTACTCTCGATTGCTGTCGCAGCGGTCGCATTTTGATGGAAGCGACATGCTAGAGGCACATTTACTGTGTGATGTCAGTGCACTTCAAAAACACCACATTGTCGAAATTTCTGAAGCCCTCTTACGGCGTAACTCATAATCATATCGTGGTTTCAGCACATAAAACCCCAGATATTCCAATTGTTAACAAGCGTAGCTTTCTCACGGGGAGAGAACGACGGCACAGGCAGGTAGGGATGGTTCAAAAGTAAAGTACGTACTTACGGCGTAGACGAACTAAAAAACGGCACCGTTTATTAGAGTGATGTACAGATGCATTTTATTGCACTGATGTAATGATGGCCCGCCGGCACACAAGCGAATTGCGCTCACTCGCCTGAGAAGCATTACAATATCTTTGCTGCTACTGACTTTGCAAGGGAGTTCGATGTATTCAAGGGGTGCACGTTTGCCAACAGAGCGACGCTTAAATTCAGTTGTTCGTCAGGACTCGCCACTCTTTTCATGACGACGCGGCTGGGAGCAGCAGCATAATAGCTTTAGCTCGCGCCAGTAGTGGAACCATCTGGCTGGGTAGCTGCGGCACTAGTCATGAAAACTTCATGTACAAAACATAACTGTTCTCAAGCCTTCAACGTTAACTCTGTGGCAAGCCCACGCTGTTGTTGGGAAAGGCACGCTATTGCCACTCTCAAAAACTTCCTCGATCAAACTTGTCGCCGACACTGCGACTGGCTTTGTGCCGAATTCTGTGGCGTCAGATCGCACACAGCTGCTTTTATCCATCTCACTGACGACGTCGCACGCCTGCGAGGTCTCCGGTAGCGTGAGTTCTTGAAATCTGGTTGAATTTACAGTCTCACGTGGCGCCGTTTGATGGCAGGAGGGTATGAACGATCCGCAGGCGCATTCCTTCTTTTTGCTCAGTGAGCACGGCAGTCGGAAAACTTCGTCGGCGCGGCGTCTTTAGCCGAAGCCGCCATTCGTGGTGTACTCACAAGAACGTGTCCTTTGTATACAGCTTCCCACGTCTTACGTTACGTACCTCGGCTCGAAGTGCTTCTCGCAGACGTAGTCGGTACACTGCAGCACGCGGTCCTTGCGCGGTATCGCATGGCGCCATACCTTCACGGGGTCCGCTTCTCGGGGTGCAGCAAAGAGCGTCGCTTTTTCAGCGCAGGTCTTTTCGCCAGATTGCACCGTGGCACAAAATAGTTCTTGCCCATTTCACGGCTTGCTAACACGAATAGCGTAGCCTGTCATCGCACAAAAAGATTGAAAACAACAGCGCAACGTGGCGACAAGTGCGTCGGTTAGACGGCGTCCGCTTGCCACTAAGGCGCAGTCGGGGCCTCCTCGCCCGGCTCTCGGCCACGTGACCCCTCCTGCCATCTGGCGGCGCCATGGAGCGGAGGAACCGAAGTTCAACGCAGCGAGTGCACGGCGGAGGCGCTCCGTCGTTTCCACCTGTACTTCTAACACCGTGCCCCAGGCGTCAACGGTTTGAGCCCAGCTCAGCTCTTGATGGGTCGTCGGCTAAGGACCAAAGTCCCCAAGAAGGAAGAACTGCTACATCCAAACGTGCCACCGAAAGATGCAGTAGCATGGAGGAACTGTATGACGTGACTGTATGACGAACATAAATGACAAGTGGTAATATGGAAATCATGACATGTCATGTGCAACATGAGTTGCATGACACACGCATGGCGTGTTCGCGGCCGTTTCGCTAGCTTGATATGCACCAAATTTGGTATTGCATGACGTGACTGTATGAGGAACATAGGTGACAAGTGCTAATATGGAAATCATGACATGTCGTGTGCAACATGACTTGCATGCCACGCTTATGTGTGCACGCTCGCGGCCGTTTCGCTGGCTTGATATACACCAAAATTGGTATTGCGTGACGTGACTATCTGGCGAACATAAATGACAGGTCCTAACATGTAAATCATGACGTGCATATTATGTACAGTATGACTTGCTCCTTGCTGGTAGCTTCGCATTACATCGATTCCCACTGTGCGTGGGATCTGCCGGTTTTTATTGTCAAGGTGAATTCTCTGCGTCTATCCATCGCACACACTATGTTTTGTTCATCCTATGCTGATGATATAGAGATGGATGGATGGAAAAATGTTTATTAAAGCGGGCATAAAAGAAGGGTTTCAGAAGCAGGTGGCTTGGACCCCTCTAGCCCAGGGCTCCATTGGCCTGAGCAGCCCGCCGCTTATGGTCCAGAAGCGCCACTTGGGCCTCCTGTTCCCCGCTGGCGAGCAAGGTCTCCCACTGCTCCATGCAAGGTCTCCCATTGCTGAAGCAACTGCCATAGCATTAGCAATTGAAACAAGCAGACGCAAGTGGGCACTCAATAGCAGTCATGACAGACTCACAAGCGGCGTGCCGAATGTACATGAAACGGACGTCTACCACGCATAACCCTTAAGCTACTAGGCGAAGTACTCCGCGAATCTCACAACATCACATGGTGTCCGGGACACACGGGGGATCCCAGGAAACGAACGGGCGCACGCGCTAGCTCGCGAATTAGCCTACCTAGCACACGACGCCCCTACTAAAATACCAAAAGACAACAACACAGACGACATCCTGGAGCACGAGCGTCGCGAACGACAAATCTACGCGTCTCCGCATCCGCAGCTAGAAGTAGGGGAATGACCGGAAATACAGAAAGATCCAGACAAACACCTATCCACACTTGAGACTAGGGCACGCGAATGTGGCCAACGGTGTACGCCGGTCAATGCCCAATGTGTGGAGGGCGGCCGTCTCTTCCCCACATTATGTCGGAATGCATGTCTAGGCCACAAAACATAAACTCCCCTCTGGTACGTACCTTACTAAGGGATCCTTGGGGGGGCCGTTCTCGCTCGAGCCGACTTGGATGGTCTCTTGGATCAGGCTGAGCGTACAGCAATGGCCACTGGAGTCCTGGACTAGGGACTCACTCTTGCCGCTCCCTTGTCTCTCATTTTCCTTGAATAAAGTTTTTCAATCAGTCCAGTTTTGCGCGCTGTTACGTGTTTGTATGTAATTCGCTGGTCTATTTGAAAATAAATGCACTAAAATGTCAACTGCAATCCAAAAAAAAAAAGGTCCTCAAAGGTCACACTCAATAAAATGACCTGAGTTGATACGCGCCATGTTTAAAAGGTGATGCGTGCTGAAACTAGGCTCCAACCGGCGACAACCCATGCATTCAACGGCGTTCAGATTGGGTAACGAAGCGCCCCCTTATCGGCGAAATGTAAAACAAGAGCCGGCGTAGGCAGCTTCGTAGAAAGCCGCTAACTGGGCAGGTCAGGAGTACATTAAGCCGTGGTGGATTCATCGAGAAGCGCGGCCCTGGTCACAACACACGGCAGAGGGCTCAACATGGAAAACTACAACCAGTCGTTCCGTCTAGGAACACAACCGATGAGCGAAGCTCCTTAGCAATGGGACGCAAACGACTATGCGCCTGATCTCGCTGATGGCTTTCGTGAAGGCGGTAGGGTGGGGACAGCGTCTGCTGCGAGTGTGCGGCGCGCGCAGCGCAGGGTGAGGGAGAGAGGTGGGAGATGGGTGCGAGCGGTGATGTGGCGGGGAGCTTCGACGGCGGCGACGGAGCGCAGCGCACGGCGTTCGACGCGCGCAGCGTTTTATTAGATGCGAAGCAGCTTATGGCGGAGTTCAATCCGGTGTGCGGCGTGACCACCTTTACTGCGCATGCGCAAACCCTCTCCACACACCAGCTAACATCTGTGGTTGCGCTGTAGCCTCGGTGCAAGATATATACTCTTTAGGTGAGGACACTCGCGCGACGCGATCGACCAGATAAAGTAACAACGCCGAGCGTCGGTCGGACCGCTGACGGCAGCGGATACCTATCGGCGGAATGACGCAACTTCAAGAGAAAAACGCGTAACCGTAGCATCTGGCGCTTCGCGGAAAATCTGAATTTCCCAGACAGCGAACGCGGCTATGACCCGCCAGCAACTGAAGTTGGAAACGCGCGCCGAAAACGGGACATGCGGTGGACGCCGGCCAGCGCCGGCGTTGCCGCCAAACACGTCGGTTGCGATAGGAACGGTGCAGAAAGCATTTTCTCTCTGTGAGTTTCGTCTGCCTGCCGATAGATACGCGCTGCTATCAGCGGACCAATAAAGCTTTACGGACCAACGGACGCGCTGTAGCGTACGTGGCTGTTGTGACAGCAAAGGCGCTGACCGCCAAGCCGCGTTCGACGTTCCCCTCAACGCATCTACGCTCGTGGCACCCTCTTGCCCGAAGCTACATCACTGAGTCAAATAGAAAGATCAGAGACTTTATATTGGATCGCGGGATGTTGAGCGTAAAATTTACCGATTATTTTCAAAATGTTCTGTCCTGTGTGCTACGCATATATAGCTTTAGTTTCAGTTAGGCGACGGATGTGCTTGTAGGCTAAAGCAATCATCTGTCGAGCGCGCGTGCGCTTTCCTTGAAGTGTGCTGCAGTATCGTCAATGTAGTTTATAAACCACATCGAAAGAAGTCATCATTCGCAACACAATATGGCAGTAGTATTAGTCTGATAATCAAGATCAACCTACTCTAGCAATCAGTCGTTCCCGCTCGTACCGCAGAAAGCCGCACGTCACCAGCAGCAGTTAGCCGCTGCAACGCCCAATCTCGGCGTTTTTAGCTTCTGATTTGTGCAATCGAAGGCGCAAATATGACCTCGCTTCGGTCAGTTATGATCGAAACTACATTTTAGCAGTTGGTAGACTCTTTGTAATGGAATATATATACCCACGATCTTCACAGCGACCGTGGCTCACGAAGTGCGGCCCTAAGCCCTAATGCTCGTTTCGGCTAGAGTGAACTACTGCAGATCTAGTACGCGGGACCGGACAGAAAATATTTCGAAATGGGTGACGAAAAGTACAGTGTTCAGTGACCAGTTCAGATGCACGATGTTTGCTACGTAGGTATGACTAATCCGCTTAGCGAGACAGTGCGATTGCCGCAACACATCTGCGATTACGCTCATAAGTTTTGGTGCAAAACGTGCCAGGTAGACGTTCTTATCCAAGGCAGCCCATAACAAACAAACAAGAATGTCTTGTCCGGTTGGCGCGAGCATGTAGAGACGAAAATCTGCGTTTCTGAGCGAGAAAACATTGCTAGTGGATATCATAATTAGCTATAACATGACGAAAAAATGGTTCCTAAGCTCGTCTTTCGAGTGTGGCGTAGTGGGTAGCGTGTCAGTCTCACAATGTGTAGTTCGTCGTGGTAGCAGGTTCGAATCCCGCGCGCTCATTTTTTTTAAAATTTTTTTTCGTGTTTTTTGATCCAGTGCTCGTGTTTCAGCCTTAATTACGATGTGGGCATAACCAAAATTTTTAAAAACAATTTAAAAGCCCGATCTTGGCCCATAACGCGTGTCCCAGTGTGCAGCGCGCCAGCGTCCAGTGGCCCCGTGCAGCGTGCCAGTGTCCCAGTATCCAGCGCCACACTGGTCCCATAATCAGGTATGGCGCTGGGACAGTGCCATTGGGTTTTCCGATAGGGTTGTTCGTTGCCTAACCACCCGGTGTGTCGTTTCATTCAGACGCCCGCGTAGACGCCTTTGTTACATGGTGTCAGAAGTCGGAGCGAATAAAAAGCCACCAAAACACGCCCATGTTGCCAGACCTCTTTTTGGTGCTGTCCCTAGAAAATTCCGAGCGAGATGTCCCTAGCGTAGCCCCTAGTGCCGTGCGCGCGTGGCCTCTACGCACACGTGAGCACGTTTCCTGACTTGCACCCTACACCGAATATACGGGATTTTACTGCTGAATTTCACGGCTGTACAACTTTCGCTAAAATTGATTTGGTTAAAAGCATGTCATGAGATCCTGGTTCAGCCATCTGGCAAACCGAAGCCCGCAGGGGCGTCTGCGGAAGCAGGCGTTTGGTGTGTGGCGACACCACGGACCCGAGCTAACGGGGGGGGTTCAGCCCCGCTCCCACGCCTCGCCGTGCGTGGCTGAGCCGTGTCCGGGGAAAAGGGGATCCTGGGAGTTGAGCCGACGCCGGGTGTTTGGACCTTTAAGGCCCCCCGGCTGAGGCAACACACCCCTTTGGCCTCGGCTTCACGTGGACGGCACCCCTGGGCTGACCCACCCAGGGGAAACCGGCAGTCGCCTTTTCCTGTCTCTATCTCCCTTCACACCTTCGCTTCCCCTCACTTTCAATCTTTCCTGTCTTCTTTTCACTTCCTTTACTTCCGACGTTTCTCGGCAAGGGTTAACCTTGTGCAAATAGCCAACCTTGGCCTAGGGCGCATTAGGTTATAGCAATGATGAACAGCTGGCGTGTTCAAGTCATGCAAACTGGTACCGTCCCCTTGTTGGGCTCCGTGGTGGGTGGCTGCCATCACTGCCGAAAAAAACTAGATGTCTTATGCATAGAGCAATTCCACTTCTTCCTGATCGTGCCGCCTTGAAGCGTGTGCGCACAGAAGCTGCTTTGAACTTTGTCCCTCAGTACGCAGAATCGTTTCCTAGGTACAACGTAGTCCATAGCGAGAAACCTGAAAAACCAGTCCGAGCTTCAGAAGAGTTGACTGTTGGGCGAGTTGGTGCTTTGACATAGAAACCATCGTGAGAGCGCAACAAAACACGACACACAAAAAGCTATTTCTCGTTTTCTTGTGGCCAAATCCCTGACCGATACTATAGGACCAGGGTACAAAGCGACCAAAATGGCAAGTGGCCACCTCCTGCTTGAGGTTGTGACAAACTGCAACACGACAAACTTGCTGCAATCAAAGCATTTGGCGACACACCTATCACAGTAACCCCACACCGCTCGTTGAACACTGTCCGTGGTGTTGTCTCAGAAATCGATTTCATTGACCTTACCGAGCCAGAACTATTCCAGGGTTGCAAGAGCAAAATGTCACCGAAGTACGAAGAATTAAAATCAGAAGAGAGAACAACGAAATCCCTACGAAACACTTGATAATCACATTTGCCTCCAGCACGTTACCAGAGTTTCTTCAAAGTGGCTACACCAGAACCCGTATCAGACCGTACATCCCAAACCCGCGCAGATGCTTCAAGTGCCAGAAATACGGCCATGGCTCGCAAACCTGCCGGGGTCAGCTCACCTGCGCAAATGTGAAGACAAGGATCACTCTTCTGAAAACTGCACTGGGAAAATCCATTGCATCAACTGTGAAGGCGACCACCCTGCGTATTCTCGATCATGCAGCACTTGGAAAAGAGAAAAAGAAATCGTCACATTGAAAGTCAAAGAAAACATTTCCTATCGGGAAGCCAGGAAAAGGTGCTCGATCTTTCAGGGCAGATCCTATGCTGATGCGGTGCGTCATGGGGCAGCGCCGCACCGGCCTTCGCCATTGAGCCAGCCCACGCACAGCGAGCTGGCGGTGGCCTCAGCCCCCTCGATGGCGGCAGTTAAGGCTACGCCTTCCACCCAGCAAATGAGCCCGGCGGCTCCAGGGTCGTCGGGCGTCAAGACCTCGTCTCGCGAGGCGAGGTCTGAAACACGAAATTCCAGCTCGCTCTTGCGGGCATCCAGTGCCTCCCGCGAGGCAATGGACACCACTCCGGCGCCTCGAGCGCTTCCAGAGAGGCGCGGCTCACTGGAAAAAAAAGAAAAACGAAAAACAAAAAAAATTCTCAGTCCGGGCAAGGGCCCTTGAGCATCACCCGTACTCCTCAGCCGCACACAGAACACACACAAGTTCCGCTAAAATGGCGACCATGATAATGTACTGGAACGTCTGAGGACTTATGAAGAATCTCGATGATATAACGGAGCTACTATCTGAATACCAGCCAAAGGTGTTCTGTGTGCAGGAGACGCATTTAAATCCCACGCACACAAATTTCCTAAAGCAATATGCCATTTTCCGAAAAGACCGTCACGACGCTGACGCTTCGTCTGATGGTGTAGCAATAATAGTAGATAGGTCAGTTGCTTGCCAACATCTGGCCCTACAGACGCCCATCGAGGCAGTATCAATAAGAACAATCATTTGCAAAAAGATGGTTACCGTTTGCTCCATATACATCAGCATCATCATCAGCCTGTCTACGCCCACTGCAGGGCAAAGGCCTCTCCCATGTTTCGCCAATCAACCCGGTCCTGTGCTTTCTGCTGCCACGTTATACCTGCAAACTTCTTAATCTCATCAACCTTCCTAATTTTCTGTCTCCCCCAGGCAGGATTTCGTACAGGCTTCTCAACAACAGACCATATTCATACTATCAATCAGGTGATAGAGAAATGCGCGGAATACAACCAACCCCTATACATAGCCTTCAGAGATTACGAGAAGGCATTTGATTCGGTGGAGACATCAGCAGTCATGCAGGCACTGCGGAATCAGGGCATCGACGAAGCCTATATAAACATAATGGAAGAAATCTGCAGCGGATCCACAGCCACTATAGTCCTCCATAAAGAAAGCGACAGAATCCCAATAAAGAAGGGCGTACGGCAGGGAGACACGATCTCTCCAATGCTATTCACCGCGTGTTCACAGGAGGTTTTCAGGGCCCTAGATTGGGAAGAGTTAGGGATAAGAGTTAATGGAGAGTATCTCAGTAACCTGCGATTCGCTGATGACATTGCATTGATGAGTAACGCGGGAGACGAATTACACTTACGACATTAGAGTTCGATCAACCAAAGGACCAGGCAGGACCATATACAAGTCTCATAACAAATGATAAAACAGTGTTTTATAACCTTGTTGACCAGCTCCCTGAGCCTTTCATCATTGTAGGCGACTTTAATGCTCACAGTACTCTGTGGGGAGACTCCAGGTGCGACGCCAAGGTGCATTTATTGAAAACTTTCTTTTAAGCTCCGGTGCATGCCTTTTTAATAAGAAGCAACCCACTTACTACAACTGCTCACACAACTCCTACTCTTGCATAGACCTGGCTATTGGCTCTGCCACGCTCTTTCCTCACTTAGATTGGAAAGTTATCACCGATTCCTTTGGAAGTGACCACTTTCCCATAACCTTGAATCTCGTAAAGCAAGAAGAATGCACTCAGTCTGCCCCGCGATGGAAACTGGCTTCGGCTGATTGAGAGCTTTTTAAGCAATCCACGTTTTTATCCCGAGATTTTATCACTGAACTCACCATAGACGATGCCGTAGCGTATTTTACCGATTTTATCATAGCTGTCGCTTAAAAAACCATCCCACTAAGAAAAGGTACGCCACACAAAAGGAGAATCCCATGGTGGAACGACGAATGCAAGCTCGCACGGAAAAAACAAAATAAAGCCTGGGGCATCTTTCGTCGCTACCCAGGCTGCAGAAAATTTCATTCACTTTGAAAATTGTTCAAAGCGCAAGGAAGGCGAACGCGACGACAGGCTAGGAGGGAATGTTGGGAGAGGTTTCTCTCGGGTATAAATTCGTTTGCTCAAGAGAGTAAGGTATGGAATGGACTGCGAAGGCTAACAGGGCAGCAAGTCCACCCACTGGACCCCTTGTCAATCCTTCTGGCAACTCGTTCGAAGAGCAAGCGAATGCGCTTGGAGAACACTTCCAGTACGTCTCGAGTTCTGCACATTATGCCGACTCATTTCGAAAATACAAACAAACAGTAGAACTTCTGAAAATCACTCAGAAAATAAAAGGAAACGAGCCGTACAACTCTGCATTCGCTATCGCCGAGCTCCGAGCCGACTTGAGCGAATGTCAGAATTCTTCACCAGGACCGGCATAGAGTAGTGCATGAAATGATAAAGCGCTTGCATTCAGACACCCAATCGACGCTACTTGCACTTTTCAATGCCATACGGGCTGCTGGTTATATTCCGCACTCATGGAAAGAAGCTATCGTCCATTCCAATCCTGAAACAGGGCAAAGACCCATCGTCCGTGTCAAGTTACCGCCCTATAGCGCTGACCAGCTGTCTTTGTAAATTATTTGAGAAAATGGTAATTACCGCCTCATACACTTTCTAGAGGCGAACGCTATCCTTGACCCCTTCCAGTGTGGCTTTAGAGAAGGGCGGTCGACAACCGACCACCTGGTTCGAATCGAGGCCAACATACGTGATGCATTTATGCATAAGCAACACTTCTTGTCAGTATTCTTAGATATAGAAAAAGCTTATGATACAACGTGGCGCTTTGGGATCCTTAAAGACCTGTCCCAATGGGAATTCACGGTAACATGTTCAGTGTTATCGAAAGCTACCAGTCCAACCGCACTTTCCGTGTCAAGATCGGGAACACACTGTCGCACTTATTTACCCGAGAAACGGGCGTGCCGCAGGGAGGAGTTCTTAGTTGCACACTCTTCATCGTAAAGATGAACTCCCTGCGTACATCATTACCACCGGCCATCTTCTACTCAGTATACGTTGATGATGTCCAGATAGGCTTCAAATCATGCAACCTTTCAATCTGCGAGCGCCAAGTCCAGCTCTCTCTGAACAAAGTGTGGCAGATGAAAACGGCTTGAAGCTGAATCCCCAGAAAAGCTCCTGTGTACTTTTTACGCGTAGGAGAGGGCTAGACCCAGATCCAAATATAAAACTGAATGGGCAGCAACTTAGGACTAATACAGAGCAAAATTTTTTGGCCATGATACTGGATTCTAAGCTGACATTTACCTCACATATAAAACACCTTAAAGAAAAATGCTTAAACACAATGAACATTCTTAAAATTCTCTGACATGTTTCATGGGGCAGTGTCACGAGTCCCGTTAAATGGGAAGGCAATCGCCGGGCGGATTCCAAGGGCTGACGTATCGGCCCCCCGAAACGCACCACGAAAGCACGGACAATTTAGAAGTGGTCCCTTTGGTGCGCCAGCGAACGCCGGTTGTGGACCAAAGACCGAGTCAGAGCCGAGAGTTGATAACACAAACAAGATATATTCTCAGATAAGGCAGTACAAACAATAACTCACAAACAATGCACACTTGGCAGGAATCAAATACAACACAACTCACAACGTAACTCTGATGGTGTTTAAAACAATGGGAACAAACAACTCGCGCTACGATGCAATCTCATGCATTAAACTATCCAAGACACTTAAAGACTAAAATGTTCATCAAACGTATTCAGTCCAAAGTTCTTGGAACTAAACTTGAATGCTTCTCTTCCAGGAAGACACTCACACAAAGTCCAGCGCTGGTTGTCGTCCCGATCCTCTGAGCTTTCTCTTCCAGGAAAGGCTCCTCAAAACTTCCGCAGATCCCACGGCGTCGTCATTCGATTCTTCCAGATCGACTGACCGCACTTCAGCAATCAAACAACACCATCCTTCACTCACGAACTGAGTGGAAACTCACTTACTCTCACTGGAGTACTCGCTCTCTTACTGACTTCTTCTCCTCCCTGACCCTCCGTCGCCGCTCGCTTATATTCGCTCGCCTCTGTATTCGCGAAGTTTCCAGATTTCTCCTCGGCGCGTAGTACAGCCGAAGCTATTGAAAGGGCGAGACCTTTCTCGTGGGTTCCGCTCGTCGCGGCCCAACCTGGCATTGCGTCACCCTTTTCCTTCTCGAGAGTTCGAGACTTTGCTCGGTGTTCCGATCCGAGAGAGCGGGTTGTCGCGGCGGCAGTCTTTTCGAGGGGGGAGAGGAGGCGCGCGCGCGCACGGGGCGTCTTTTGATGATTGTTTCTTTGTTGCGCTGAGCCGTCTAGACGGATCGGCGCCTGGATTTTACGCCGCCGTTAGGAATCAGCGTCGCGCGCTTATTTGAGCGCTCGCTCGTGACCCTGCCCCCCACTTCAAGAATATTATCACAATATTCAAACAACACGACGAGCGCGCAAACACATCACACAACAAAAGTTCCACATATATCAGTCCGTAACTCAGTCCATTGCTCACGGCGCGTCACATTCGCAATAGAACACAATATCATTCACATCGCAATTCGATCTCTCGACACATGAAAGATAACACTGGTACATCAGTACAACACTCGATCACACACTTCATACAAAAGAATTGCAAAAGCACAAAGCTCTGCATTTAACTCGCTATACAATATCGATAGCATTACTTACACAACGTCCACACAAAATATACTTTAGGTCACTCACCATACAAAAGGATACTAACAAAACAACACATTCAGGCTCAACACGGCCAGCACACATTCAAATTCAACCTCGACTCCTATCCTGCGTGCCTCATGCCTCGCTTACGCCCTTGCGGTGCTCGCTTGATCGCTTCTTGTTTTTCCTATTTTTCTTATTGCGAGCCGTCTCCGAAAAAGGTGTCGTAGAAGGCGTCTCTGCCGACGCGGACGTATTCGACACTGGCAGGTCATCATCACGTTCACTAGTACCTAGCTGGTGCTTAGCCAGCTCGGGCACGACGCAGGGTTCAGTTTGTGCGACCGACTTTGTCCTCTTCTCACTCATAGTTGTGGGTGGTCGCTTCGTAGGAACATCGCCTGCACGGCACGTTTTCTCGTCTGGCGCGATGCCCTCATGATTGACTTTGTTCCGCACCTCGGCTTCATCTTGAGCTCGGGTGGCATCCTTCACGGGATTCCCTTCCGCTGCACCTTCCCTTCGCGGTTCCGGCGTTGACGAGGGCTCTATCTTCGGGTCTTCTCCCAAACATTCCGGATCGTTCGGTCCTCGCGCTCCGTCGATGTTTCCAATGATGAGGTCGAACAGGGGAGTTGCCGTGCACAGGGCAGTAACTCTCCCGCTGAAGTATGGCGTCTAGACCTCAATGATAGCCTCGGGAAGCACCTGAATCGAACCGTCAAACAGGCACACCGGGCTGGTTCTGCCTGTTAACTTGGTGTCGCGGACCAAGTCTTTTCGCACGACAACCGTGCCAGTTCCTGTATCTCGCAGTACCGTGATTTCCTTTCCAGAAATCTTCCCAAGCAGCGTAGGCATTCCTTTCGTTAAACCGGTTGGGCGTGTTGTCATCGCGCAACCAATGAAAGGGATTTGCTTCCCGCTTTTCAGCTCGACAAACCCGTTGCTGATGTCTTCTTCTTGGCCCTTCGGTGGCGCATACACACACGATACTTGGTGGGCTTTACTCGCTTCGTTGCGACATGCGTCTGCCTTGTGCCCAGTTTGTCCACATTTAAAACATTTCATCACACTAGGACGCGTAAAGTTCGTCCTACAATTGCTAGCGCGATGACCCACTCGGTTACACAAAAAGCATCGCGTAACGTTCTCCTGTGAATTCTTCTTTTCAACAGGTGCAGGTTTTTTCGAATCCTCGCAAGCATCATTCTTGACCTTTGCCAAATTCGTGCCACCTTGCGCTTCCAAGAACTGATCGGCCAATTCAAGCATATCCTCGACTGACTTAGCTCTCCTCTCTTTCAAATACAGCGACAGGCTCGGGTGGCAACTGGTGAGGAATTGCTCTCTGATAAGGAGCTCCCTAAGCTCACCGTACTCCTGTGCTGTCTCTGAAAGTTCGATCCACCTGTCGAAATAATGACTAAGTCGTGCGGCATACTGCGTAGCCGTCTCGCCATCAACTGGCTTTCCTGTTCGAAACTTGTCTCGGAAGCCTTCCACAGTGAATCTGAATCGCTTCAGCAAAGCAGCTTTCACCTCTGCATAGCTACCTGCATCGGTTGGCGTCAGCCTACCGTACACACTGAGCGCTTCGCCACTCAAGCAAGTACTCAAACCTGTAGACCATTGATGCTCCGGCCAATTCTGGCTTTTAGCAATCGTCTCAGACCTGTGCAGGTACGCATCAAGGTCATCCTTCCTCTCATCAAACGCCACAAGCAGTTTGCTTGGGTTCAACCGGAAGCTAGTATCTTCCCTTTCACTGCTCTCGACTCTAGCTTGGACGGGAGTTTCAATTCGTTGTTGCAAACGCAGCCGTTCGAGTTCTATCTCGTGCTGCCGTTGCCTTTCTTTCTCAGCCATCTCCGCTTCTCTCTCTTCTTTGGCTCTTTCAGCCGCTAGCCTCTCTGTCTCTAGCTCAGCTGCTCTCTCTTCCTTGGCCCTCTCAACCGCCAACCTTTCTCTCTCAAGCTCAGCTGCCTTTTCTTCTTTGGCCTTCTCTCTTTCTTCTTTTTCCTTCTGGCTAACCCACTTCCGTAGCTCGGCCCCAGAGAGACCCATCTTCTCACCAAGAGCAACTAACTTTTCAAGATCCATGATGCCTCTCAAACAAACCTAGCCGCGTGCACAAAATATCTGCCTAACTTCGAACACTCTGCACACCCGTTAGCGAGAACGCGGTGCGAACACACAAATACCGTTCCGATTGCAATACCAACGACTCAAGGCTCTTTCTCCCTACTTTGGACACACTGTGCACCAAGAAGGTCCTGTCGCGGACGCCAGAATAATTGTCACGAGTCCCGTTAATTGGGAAGGCAATCGCCGGGCGGATTCCAAGGGCTGACGTATCGGCCCCCCGAAACGCACCACGAAAGCACGGACAATTTAGAAGTGGTCCCTTTGGTGCGCCAGCGAACGCCGGTTGTGGACCAAAGACCGAGTCAGAGCCGAGAGTTGATAACACAAACAAGATATATTCTCAGATAAGGCAGTACAAACAATAACTCACAAACAATGCACACTTGGCAGGAATCAAATACAACACAACTCACAACGTAACTCTGATGGTGTTTAAAACAATGGGAACAAACAACTCGCGCTACGATGCGATCTCATGCATTAAACTATCCAAGACACTTAAAGACTAAAATGTTCATCAAACGTATTCAGTCCAAAGTTCTTGGAACTAAACTTGAATGCTTCTCTTCCAGGAAGACACTCACACAAAGTCCAGCGCTGGTTGTCGTCCCGATCCTCTGAGCTTTCTCTTCCAGGAAAGGCTCCTCAAAACTTCCGCAGATCCCACGGCGTCGTCATTCGATTCTTCCAGATCGACTGACCGCACTTCAGCAATCAAACAACACCATCCTTCACTCACGAACTGAGTGGAAACTCACTTACTCTCACTGGAGTACTCGCTCTCTTACTGACTTCTTCTCCTCCCTGACCCTCCGTCGCCGCTCGCTTATATTCGCTCGCCTCTGTATTCGCGAAGTTTCCAGATTTCTCCTCGGCGCGTAGTACAGCCGAAGCTATTGAAAGGGCGAGACCTTTCTCGTGGGTTCCGCTCGTCGCGGCCCAACCTGGCACTGCGTCACCCTTTTCCTTCTCGAGAGTTCGAGACTTTGCTCGGTGTTCCGATCCGAGAGAGCGGGTTGTCGCGGCGGCAGTCGTTTCGAGGGGGAGAGGAGGCGCGCGCACGGGTCGTCCTTTGATGATTGTTTCTTTGTTGCGCTGAGCCGTCTAGACGGATCGGCGCCTGGATTTTACGCCGCCGTTAGGAATCAGCGTCGCGCGCTTATTTGAGCGCTCGCTCGTGACAGGCAGTGACAGGACATGTCTATTACAGTAGCCTCATACAATCACGTTTGTACTATGGTGTGATAATCTATCAATCCGCCGCACCGAGTGTTCTAAAAATGCTGGACCCTGTTGATCACCTTGGCATTCGACTCGCCACCGGAGCCTTTCGAACAAGCCCTATAGAGATCCTATACGTGGAATCGAATAAGTGGGCGCTACATCTACAGAGGGCATACTGCTGCTTCACATACTTCGTGAAAGTTAATGCAAACTCCGAACACCCTGCCCATGCCACCATCAATGATACCAGATATGCAACACTTTTTCGTAATCGACCGAGAGTGAGGGAGCTCTTCCCAATGCGGGTGCGGAAACTAAGTGAAAAAACCGCCCGGCCAGCGCAGAACGCGCAGCACAGTCACAGCGAAAGCTGGAAGAGCGGCCTCTCTAGAGCCTTTTTTAAACACTCTTGGGGCAGCTACTACAAGCGCACTTACATGGTACCCACTACGCCATAAATCATCATAATTTTTGTGTAGTGGGGAAGCGTCTACTATGCCATTATTTGTCATTCTTCGGAAAAGCGCGGTACCCGCTACACACTTGTAACGCATTATGTGCAATTTGTTGATGCTGCGGCTGACGACGATGAAGAATTATGCCATTTTGTAATGGGTTGGAGCTTTGAACGACCCACTCGTTGCGCAATTCGTTTTGTGTGACGCCTGGTTGTCACTTTACTGTTCTATAACGCTTTACAACACATGTTAACGTGATTTCTTGCACGACATGAATCCAGCGTAGGATCAGTTTGCACCGCAGTTTCAAGCAGTGGCGTAGCTCAGTGGTAGAGTGCTGGGCTGCCACGCAGAGGACCTGGGTTCAATTCCCAATCTGTCGTAAAGAGGCAGACAACATTGCGCCCGTGTTGTCTGCCTCTTTTTCCTTGTGTACGTTTTGCGCAAAAGAAGTCATTGCGCCCGTGTTGTCTGCCTCTTTTTTCCTTGTGTCCGTGTACGTTTTGCGCAAAAGAAGTCATGAATGAGTACCAACTCGCCCAACTTTCAGTACTGTCGTAAGTGTTTTTTATTTCTTTAGTTTTTTTCTTATTTCGTGCGATATTGGTTACGGACACCGGCGGCGGCGGCGGACAACTACGGCGGAAAAACGACCCTTGTTGTGATCTCATAACAGCTTTCGCTGTAAAATTCGACATGGCCCTTTGCATATAACCTCATGGCTCCAGCAAAGCTTCTGCCGCCTTGGCAGTGGCAGATTGTTAGTAGACACATCATTCATTGAAGTCACCAAGCATGCCCCCCGATGTGCATATTAACATAAGCGTGCGCAGGGTTCCCCTTCAGGGGGGGGGGGGGGCGAAGGTTCGTCGCAGCGCCCCCCCCCTCCCTATTATATCAATGTATGGGGCTGACTTTGCGCCCCCCCCTTCTCGCCCCTCTGCCCCCCCCCCCCCCCTTGCGCACGCCTATGCATAATAAAATGCACTTTCAGGAAATCAGCGCGAAATACTCTTGTCCGGAATTCTATACAGATGCGTCCAAGTCACATGCCGGTGTCTCCTACGCAGCTGTTGGTCCGGCGTATACAGAAAGCGATGTTCTCCACCCGGACACGAGTAGCTTTACAGCAGGGGCATATGCAGTTACTGCTGCTGTGCAACAAATCAAAAGAACAAAGCTACAGAAAGCCGTGATATTTACCGACTCCTTCAGCGTTGTAAAGTCCCTAACATCTTTCTGCAATCATAAAAACCCTGTTCTAAACAATCTGTATTCACTTTTGCGTGCAACATACACATCTCACCAGGATATCATTATATGTTGGGTGCCAGGTCACAGAGACATTGAGGGCAACGTTCTGGCTGACAAAACCGCTCGATCTACAGCGACAAGTGCCCATGGACGTGCTTTGGCAGTTTGTGTCACGGATCTGAGGCCAACTATTCGGAGAAATATAACAAGGCAATGGCAACACCTGTGGGATGCTGAAACACGTAACAAGCTGCATCTAATAAAACCGCAGGTAGGGCCTCCATCACTACCTACAAAATCACGGCGAACGGAAGTGTTGTCCTGCAGACTGAGGATAGGGCACACGTTCAGCGCACACAACTTTTCGTTGACTGGTAGTGAACCGCCTATATGCAACAGATGTGGGGACAGGCTTTCCGTTCTCCACAAGCTGAGCATGAGTGAAAAAATGCCCCCCACCTCCCCAAAGGGAATCGTGAGGAAATGCGAATGCACCGACTTCTGCCATCGCCTTCAGAGGCGCCCAGCCAGCCAACGGTGGAGAGTGAGGCGCGAGCGGACGGGAGAGTGGGGCGCAGGGAGGAGAGAGAGCGAATTGCGAGAGAAGGAGCGGCGAAGCACTGCACCTACCCTCTCCTACACTCTCTCGCACCACATGCTCCAGTTGCTAGGGGCGAGGATAAGCGCGCGGGCCCGCAGCTGTTGCTATGGGAGAGGGAGTGAGAGCGGCGAGGCGCGCGGACCACGCCGCGGACAACGCCGGATGCGCCTGACATAGCCCGACTAAGAAATGCATTCGGATTTAAAAAAGCACTTTCCTGCAGTGTACACCCAGCATACCTCATTACACCCAGCAATGTTTCTCGGCACAGAACCGCTTTTCGATATCGCATCTATTCTCAGATTCTTAAAAGAGACTTTTACATTGCAGATTATTGCCCAAGACGCTCGTAACACGGCGTCCCTGGAAGACCGATGTTGCGAGATCACATTTAGCCAGCACACGCCTCTATGCCCTTGTGCGCAAGAGCTTAGCGAGGCTGTTGTGCCCACAGCAATTGGCAAATTTTATTACATTAACAATGCATAGCCCATTTTTTCATACTGCAACGCATACGTCAACCGATAACACAATTTTAGTTTACGACCATTTTACGTTTTTCACAGCGAATTCTATACTATACACTATACAGCAATCTATACACTATACAGCAATCTCATCTATACAGCAATCACCGTCCACTATACAGCAATCTCATCTTACCTTTAATATTGTCTCATTTCAATGCAACTTTATGTCCAACCTTTTTCTTGGCGCTCCTTGGCCAGATTTTGACCCTTGCGCCAGGTAAAATCCAAACATCATCATCATAGCAAACCGAAGGCTGCTACCATCACTCATTTTGGCATGCTTGAGTACCTTCGCATGTCCATTTGGACTACGCAACACAACCCAGATATTTCAACGTTTTGCTCATGAAGTACCTCGACGTCAGCACATCCTGCTGATTTAAACGCCCACCCGTCGTCGGCGCCTTTCAGTGGCCAGGAAAGAGCGGTAGCTATGGGACCGGTGGTGAATTTTTTCTGCTTCATCGTGCATATTTCATCTCTCGTCTACACGTGGCCATGCGCTGCTTCTGCGGCGTCAACTAACGGGTCTACGTCAACGATCCCGTTAATCGCTGTCCCCGCTGCTCAACCCGATGCCCATGCTACAACCGTTTGTATGGCACCATTCCACCTTTTGGAGCAGCCGGTTCCTTCATCGACGTCAGCACATCCTGCTGATTTAAACGCCCACCCGTCGTCGGCGCCTTTCAGTGGCCAGGAAAGAGCGGTAGCTATGGGACCGGTGGTGAATTTTTTCTGCTTCATCGTGCATATTTCATCTCTCGTCTACACGTGGCCATGCGCTGCTTCTGCGGCGTCAACTAACGGGTCTACGTCAACGATCCCGTTAATCGCTGTCCCCGCTGCTCAACCCGATGCCCATGCTACAACCGTTTGGATGGCACCATTCCACCTTTTGGAGCAGCCGGTTCCTTCATCGACGTCAGCACATCCTGCTGATTTAAACGCCCACCCGTCGTCGGCGCCTTTCAGTGGCCAGGAAAGAGCGGTAGCTATGGGACCGGTGGTGAATTTTTTCTGCTTCATCGTGCATATTTCATCTCTCGTCTACACGTGGCCATGCGCTGCTTCTGCGGCGTCAACTAACGGGTCTACGTCAACGATCCCGTTAATCGCTGTCCCCGCTGCTCAACCCGATGCCCATGCTACAACCGTTTGGATGGCACCATTCCACCTTTTGGAGCAGCCGGTTCCTTCATCGACGTCAGCACATCCTGCTGATTTAAACGCCCACCCGTCGTCGGAGCCTTTCAGTGGCCAGGAAAGAGCGGCAGCTATGGGAACGGTGGTGAATTTTTTCTGCTTCATCGTGCATATTTCATCTCTCGTCTACACGTGGCCATGCGCTGCTTCTGCGGCGTCAACTAACGGGTCTACGTCAACGATCCCGTTAATCGCTGTCCCCGCTGCTCAACCCGATGCCCATGCTACAACCGTTTGGATGGCACCATTCCACCTTTTGGAGCAGCCGGTTCCTTCATCGACGTCAGCACATCGTGCTGATTTAAACGCCCACCCGTCGTCGGCGCCTTTCAGTGGCCAGGAAAGAGCGGTAGCTATGGGACCGGTGGTGAATTTTTTCTGCTTCATCGTGCATATTTCATCTCTCGTCTACACGTGGCCATGCGCTGCTTCTGCGGCGTCAACTAACGGGTCTACGTCAACGATCCCGTTAATCGCTGTCCCCGCTGCTCAACCCGATGCCCATGCTACAACCGTTTGGATGGCACCATTCCACCTTTTGGAGCAGCCGGTTCCTTCATCGACGTCAGCACATCCTGCTGATTTAAACGCCCACCCGTCGTCGGAGCCTTTCAGTGGCCAGGAAAGAGCGGCAGCTATGGGAACGGTGGTGAATTTTTTCTGCTTCATCGTGCATATTTCATCTCTCGTCTACACGTGGCCATGCGCTGCTTCTGCGGCGTCAACTAACGGGTCTACGTCAACGATCCCGTTAATCGCTGTCCCCGCTGCTCAACCCGATGCCCATGCTACAACCGTTTGGATGGCACCATTCCACCTTTTGGAGCAGCCGGTTCCTTCATCGACGTCAGCACATCCTGCTGATTTAAACGCCCACCCGTCGTCGGCGCCTTTCAGTGGCCAGGAAAGAGCGGTAGCTATGGGACCGGTGGTGAATTTTTTCTGCTTCATCGTGCATATTTCATCTCTCGTCTACACGTGGCCATGCGCTGCTTCTGCGGCGTCAACTAACGGGTCTACGTCAACGATCCCGTTAATCGCTGTCCCCGCTGCTCAACCCGATGCCCATGCTACAACCGTTTGGATGGCACCATTCCACCTTTTGGAGCAGCCGGTTCCTTCATCGACGTCAGCACATCCTGCTGATTTAAACGCCCACCCGTCGTCGGAGCCTTTCAGTGGCCAGGAAAGAGCGGCAGCTATGGGAACGGTGGTGATTTTTTTCTGCTTCATCGTGCATATTTCATCTCTCGTCTACACGTGGCCATGCGCTGCTTCTGCGGCGTCAACTAACGGGTCTACGTCCAACGATCCCGTTAATCGCTGTCCCCGCTGCTCAACCCGATGCCCATGCTACAACCGTTTGGATGGCACCATTCCACCTTTTGGAGCAGCCGGTTCCTTCATCGACGTCAGCACATCCTGCTGATTTAAACGCCCACCCGTCGTCGGAGCCTTTCAGTGGCCAGGAAAGAGCGGCAGCTATGGGAACGGTGGTGAATTTTTTCTGCTTCATCGTGCAGGTTGGTAACCGCCCGTCTCTGTACTCAACGCGCTCCAGTGATATATGCCTGCTGCTCTTCGCTGGCCCAAGTGTTATCCATGACAATATTTCCGAGTGCTTTCATATTCTTAAGTTACTTTTGTGCGGGGATTTTGAACTAAACCCAGGACCGGACGATAAGGTGCTGACAGCTATTGCTAGCCTTTCAGTTGAAGTAGACTCTTGTCATGGGGAACTTCTTGCCGTATTTAACCAAGTTCAAAGTAATCAATCTTTATGAAAACAGAAAGTAACCGATCTTTCTAGCAGGCTAGCGACAGTTGAGACGATGGTAGAATCGTAGACCTCGGATCACCATATTCCTGATCTCCCGCAAGCAGTAAATACAGCCATAAGAAGTGAAACGGCTGCTCTACATTCCCGACTTGACGAGTTGGAAGATTGGTCTCCTAGAGATAATTTGATATTTTTTGGTATTGCCGACAATGCTTCTGAAAGTTGGGCGCAGAGTGAAAAAACAATCACTGACGTTTTTATCTCAAGAACATGACCTCAACCTATCATATGAAGCAATACAACGTGCGCATAGACTTGGCGCCCATGTTGCCAATAAGTGCCGGCCTATTATTCTTAAATTTCTGTCGTCCAAAATAAAAGATAACGTTTTTTCTCAGAGAAAGAAGTTTCAACATCTAAAGTTAGTGAAGATTTCTCGAGGGCAACACGACACTGCCGAAAAAAGGTACTTGAATTCGGTAAGAACTCTGGACAGCCATACTCGCTACGCGTAAACAGATTGTACATTAACCAAACTGCCTATGTGTATTGCCATGTTACCGACCGTGTATGCGAACTTGAGACTCGCGAAGAGCGCAACAACAGTAACCCTTGTAATGCTACCCCCCATCACTTTTCCTGCTGCTGCCAGTTCACGCACACCATCAACATAGCTAGCACGAACACAATCAGCCAGTCAGGTGTCCCTGCTGTATTCCAATGTACGTAGTTTGAAGGAAATAATTGTAAACGTAAGGGCTCGTTTGCTTTGTTAAACACAATATTAATGAGAACTAACAGACAAAGATGCCAAGAAAAGTATAGGGGAAGCTATTAGAAGTAATTGTAATGTAAATGTGAAGAAAGGAAAGTGGACGAAAAGATAACTTGCCATCGAATTCGGTAAGGTCCCTGCCGGTGGCAAGTTATCTTTTCGTCCACTTTCCTTTCTTCACATTTACATTACAATTACTTCTAATAGCTTCCCCTATACTTTCCTTGGCATCTTTGTCTGTTCCCATTAATACTGTGTTTAACAAAGCAAACGAGCCCTTAAGTTTACAATTCTTTCCTTCATTCATAACGAGGGTCTCGTTCTGGCAGACTTGATGCCTTCAGGTGGTATGCGAGGGATTATTAGTCAGTTGCCCGCTCGTAATAAGATCACGTACTACGTGACGCCTACAGGCAAAAAAGAGTGTTCTACACTCGCCGTAATCGCAACAGGCGGCGCTGACTGACGCTCGCACGTTTAAGTACATATATATACCCTGTAAAGTGGACGGGGGGGATGACCGCCACCGTAGCTCAGTGGTAGAGCATCGGACGCGTTATTCGAAGGTCGCAGGTTCGGTCCCTGCCGGTGGCAAGTTATCTTTTCGTCCACTATCCTTTCTTCACACTTACATTTAAATTACTTCTAATAGCTTCCCCTATACTTTCCTTGGCATCTTTGTCTGTTAGTTCCCATTAATAATGTACGTAGTTTGTGTAACAAGTGCGACGAATTATCTGCCATTATTGACACGTGTTCAGCGGATGAGGTACTGTTCACAGAAACTTGGCTCTCTTCCGCAATCCATAACTTTGAAATATTGCATTGCGAAACGGGTTACAAAATTTATCGTTCTGATCGTACTGATCGTCTAGGCGGTGGTGTGTTGATAGCTGTCCGGGATACCTTGGTTTCTAGTGCGATTGTGGTCGACACTAATTTAGAATGTATTAGTACATGTGTATTTATAGGGCAGAGAAAGTTTATCTTCAGTGTGTGCTACAAACCGCCACAATCTCGACAAACAAGAGTTTGTCAAGAACTACAGGATGTCCTAAATAAGTTGACTATGCGGTTTCCCAAATGTCCTTTGTTTGTTTTTGGTGATTTTAACCTACCTTCTATAATCTGGTCTACTGACCCGCCAAGTCTTGCGGCAAATTCAATGGAATGTTTGTCATTTTTGGATGTTTGTTTAGATTTTAACCTTAAGCAATTGGTACTTCAGCCTACTCGTTGCTCACCTCATTCTGCCAATGTGCTAGACTTGCTGCTTACGACCACTCCAGAACTCGTCTCACCCCAAGTCTTTATGCCTGGTCTAAGTGATCACTGTTTCATTCAGTGCAATATTCATGCCCATTTGCATTGCACGAAGCAAGTTAAATTTATTGAAGACTATAAAAATGTCAACTTTTCAGCAATCAATAATGAACTTGCTATTTTTGTCACAGACTATATGCCGGGTTTTTATAATCGCACCATTCAAGAAAATTGGATTTATGTTTAAGGAAAAGGTTACTTTTTTGATCGACCACTACATTCCTAAAAAAGCAGATTGTTTCTTCTTCTTAAAGCCCCTTGGTTTAACGCCCATTTGAAGCGCCTACTAAACAAGAAGAAAAGAATTTTCCGCCGAGCAAGACTGTTGATGACGCCTGAGCGTTGGCATGCGTACTTCGTCGCTGAACACGAGTACAAAAACGCCATTGCGCAGGCTAAAAGCGTTTTCCACAATACTACCCTACCCGACCTACTGAAAGATAATCCTCGGCAGTTTTGGAATGTAGTTCGTGGCAGCAGAACTACAAAGTTTCACTTACTCGACAGCAATGGTGATGTTGTTTCTAGTCGTGATTGCTGCAATGTGATGAATGATGTTTTTGTTTCTTGTTTTTCTGGCGCAACACACTTTTCCATGTATTCTGTCGAAAACCCTTTCCTTTTTCCCATGTATTTCATTTCTGTCGATTCATCTGGAGTGTGCCGTTTAATAGAAAAAATGAAATTGTCTAGCTCTGCAGGTAATGACGACATCAATTCAAAGTTTCTAAAAACACAAAAGTTTATTCTTCCGTTATACTTGCCGAACATTTTTTCGCAGTCTTTGCAGTCTTCCACTTTGCCAGATGATTGGAAGGTGGGTAAGGTGGTTCCACTTCACAAATCGGGTAACACCCATTCTCGCCTCAATTACAGACCCATATCTTTAACCAGTGTACCCTGCAAACTTCTCGAGCACATCATTTATTCGAACTTTGTATCTTTTGTTCAATCAAATTCATTTTTTCCCCTTGGCAACACGGTTTCAGGAAGCACTTCTCTTGTGAAACGCAGTTACTGTCTTTTACTAACGATATTTTTCGTGGTTTCGACAATAATTTCATTACCGACTGCATATTTCTAGATTACGCTAAAGCTTTTGACACTGTTTCGCATGCTCTCCTTCTTCTTAAAAATGAGCAAGCTCAGTATAGATCCGAACATCCTAGACTGCATTCAATGTTTTCTAACTAACCGTCTGCAGTACGTTCACGCTAATTATTATAACTCTCCTACCGGTTGCTGTTAGATCAGGAGTACCCCACAACGTTCGGTTTTTTATGTCCATTACTTTTAGATGCGAAGTATCTTATGCTCGGGGCTATGTCCGTCCCTCCCGCGTCCGGCCACTTTCATGAAGTAGGGATGCACCCATTATGCGAACCAGAACACTGCAGTAATATGAAGGCCGTCAACCACTACCACAGTCATCAGAGTCATGGCCGAGAGCACAGAGAGGCTGCTTATCAATGACTAGGCAGGTGGTGTCTGTCGCCCAGGTTGACCCCATTCCTTGATCTTGCTTGCATGTGTTTGGAGGGGGCTTAGTCCGTCCCTCCTTCCCGCGTCCCACACCACCACAGCGCATGCGCGTCCCCTCCCTCTCTCTCTCTCCTACGCTCACCCCCTTTCTCTCCTCTTGAATCCTCTACTCTACGGAGCGGCCCCCCGCGTCCCCCCCCCCCACACAGCGCATGCGCGTCCCCTCCCCCTATTCTCTCCTACGCTCACCCCCTTTCTCTACTCTAGGAATCATGTACTTACAAAGCGGCGCCCGCGTCCCACATCCCCACAGCGCATGCGCGTCCTCTCCCCCCTCTCTCCTCTAGGAATCCTCTACTGTGCGGAGCGGCTCCCGCGTCCCACACCTCCACGGCGCATGCACGTCCCCCCCCTCTCTCTCCTCCCCTACGGTCCTCTCCTCTAGGAATCCTCTACGGAGCGGCGCGCACGACAGGTGGTGTGACAGCTGCATACTCCGCCGGGGGGCGCCACGGTAGTTCCGCGGTATGAAAATGACGGAGCGCGTGCGCCTCCTTCTCTCTCCCTGTGCAGCGCCGCGATGAGCGCCCGGACCGCTGCCGTGAAATGAGAGCGGCGACGTTCCTCCCACTCAAGCTAATTATCTCCCCGCTGCTTCGCATCCACAAATGGTTCCCTTTAGCGGGAGATGGGGAATTTTTTTTCTTATTTATATTATTGATTTACATGTCGCAATTAATTCAACCGTTAGGCTTTTCGCTGATGATTGCGAGCTGTATCGTGTCATTCATAACCCACATGACGTTTCTACTTTGCAGTCTGACACTGACGCTGTTTCTTTCTGGTGCGACAAGTGGCTCATGAATCTAAACATTAGTAAGTGTAAAGGTATGAGAATAATGCATCAAAATAAAGTTAATGACAACTTTTCCTATACCCTTAAAAACTCCACTTTAAACCCCGTTACTAGTTACCGTTATCTTGGCGTGCATATAACCCACAACCTTTCTTGGAATATGCACGTTGAACATGTAATTAATAACGCCAATCGCATGCTTGGATTTCTGCGGCGTAATTTTTCATCCGTTCCTCCAGATTTAAAACTTAAATTGTTCACAACACTCGTTAGATCCAAATTGGAATACGCTTGTTCTATTTGGGATCCGTTTAGCTCCGTATTAACTACAGCCCTTGAGTCCGTTCAAAACCGTGCAGCTCGCTTCGTCCTTTCTAATTACTCCCGCTACTTTTGGTCATGAGTTGCTGGCTACATGCCTTGCAGTGAAATACTTTTGCCACTACCCTCACTTATTACAAGCCTCTAATGTGAGACGCTGCACGGTCACTGACCAAATCAGATGAACTGGTCTGAAGTTTCAGAACCACATACGGGTTGTTTGTTCAATGAGCTGGACTGCACGTCATTGTCCAGTGTTGTCGTTGTCATAACTTCCAGTCTAGCTCAGTGAACAAGGAACCCGTATGCGGTTCTGAAACGTCAAATCATTTAATCCGACTTGGTCAGTTACAAGGGGAGAAATTCCGCCTTATTGGTAAGACATTAGGAAATATTTAGCGCAAAGTGAAACAAGGACGCGAAGGGAGGATTTTTTTTTTGTTTTTTCTTGTTGTTGTTGAAAGTTAGCGCACATGTTGTATCCTCTCGTCCTTGTGTCACTTTGCGCTAAATATTTCCTATTGGTCAGTGACCGTGTATAATCTCATCCAATGCCCGACGACACGAAATTTCGTCGAACTCCAGACTTGACAACGACTACCAGTCCACCTCAGTGAACAAGAAACTCGTGTGCAGTTCCAAAACGTCAGATCATTTAATCCGACTTGGTCAGTGTATCATCTCATCAAATGCCTCATGAGTATCCAATGCCTGACCAGACGAACTTTTGTTGAACTCTCGAATAAGCATCTAATGTACGCTCTGAATTCAAACAGCACCCTATATACTCCCTGTAAGCTTCAACACTTGGTGTTGTTGTGCCACGCCCTTGCCAGCCCCGAAACACCGACTCCGGTCGTCGTTCTACGCGACTGCAAGTCCACATACCAGAGCGGGAGGAACCAAAAACCCCGCGCACGTTGTTGTTGGGCCGCACCCTTGCCGACGCCTTGCTGATTTCGCCGGGCCGGTCTTACTCCACCCTGTTGCGACAGGCGCTGTCAACAAGCCACCGTCTCCCCAACAGGGTCACCAGAGCGGTCATTCCCCAGTCTCGTGACCTTTCTCGTCGACCAGGTACTGACCCTTGGAGGCGCAGACGTGGTCACTATTGTGCACCAGCAGGTGGTGCAGGATTGGCGGACTCCTGGCCACCGCGTGGAGAGGAGGATATGGGGGTGGACCCCAACCACCACATTTAATCCGGCGCATCGAGGAGCGCCGTGCCTGTTCAGCCTGTTCACGAAGACCGTCAACATGTAAATACTGTACATAAAGTATTTTCCGTCTTCCATTGTCCTGATGACTGCTCCGAGCACGACACCCGCACGCGTTCGCCCCGGCCACGCAACCCCCCTTCGTAACAGTGGATGGCAGCTCGGTGGGATCGGCCAGCGTCGGCTACCCTGGTGTGGTGAGTGCCTGAAGTTTACCTCTCGTATTGCCAGACCTAGCTAACGCTCTTTGATAGTAGGTTTTGGTTGTTTTGTTGTTGATTTCTAACTTTGTTCAGTCAGCCAAGAATTGGATGGTTTGACTGCTAAGTTAAAGGAGAGGGTAAACGAGGCGGAGTGAAGTGTCACGATGGACAAGTTCAAGGTGCAGGACCTCCTTGAAATTTGCGAAGAGTTAGGGATTCGGGTTGGCTCCGCTAAGCGTAAACGACAGATCCTCCCGGTTATGGAGGCAGAGAAGGTGACTGTAGAGGAGGCCCAGGAAGCTCATGAGGATATTCGAGCTAGGAAAATCGCATTTCAGGAGAAAAGGGAAAAAGAGAAAGCTGCCCGAGAGATAAAGGAAAGAGAAGAGAAAGCTGCCCAGAGGCAACGTGAGCTGGAGCTAAGAGAGATAGAACTTAGGATATCAGCAGCAAGGCGTATTTCCGCTGTGAGGGAGCCGGTAAAGATGGAAGACCTTTTGCAGCCGTTCGAAGTTGGCAGGGACATCGCACTTTTTCTTGTCAATCAGTGCGAAAATGCAGAATTATCCCTCGAAAGTTGGCCACAGGAATTGCTAACACTTCTGCCCTGCGAGGCCGCCGATGTAGTAGCTAGACTCAGTAGAGAGGACGCTGAAGCGTATGACAAGGTGAAAGGGGCGCTATTGCGCAAATATAGCTTGTCTTTTAGGCGTACGAGGAAGGCTAGGGAATCGGATCGGCGCACGCATGGGGGGAAGAGGGAAGATGAGTAACCGGGATGCGGAGTACCTGAGACGGGAGCAAGAAAAGCGCGATGAACAGCCGGAAGAAGGGCATGACATGGAGTATACAGAGGGCATTTCAAATCAGTCTATTGATTTGAACCGCAAGTTTGATGCGCGGAGAGCAGTTGTATGCTACAACTGCGGAGGAAAAGGTCATATAGCCAGAAGTTGCAGAAAGAAAATGGTGTTCGCGACCATACGAGAGTCGGAGGGGTGGCCACTAGCGGAAAGCGCCGAGGTTAAATCCCTAGGGGACAGCGGCGAATCGTTCGGGTCCGCTGATGCAGATGAGGATACGCATGGTCGGAGAGGGAAGATTGCTAACAGGCCCGCTGAGTGCTTCGGTAGTGGTGAACGCTCAGTTTTAGCGCCCACGTTGACTAGCTGGTCTGAAGTAGGTAAAGAAAAGGGTACATTATACAGCCACTTAGGTGCTGTAAGGTCGGCCGACTTTGAAAGCCGAAAGTACGATGACCAATCGCAGTTTGATAAAGCCCCTTTGGCTAGCCCGTTGTGTGTCAGCGAGGCTGTGTTACCTGTAGAGTGCATACAGAGGGAGCAGTGCAGTACGTTTTCTGCATCTGAAAGAGAGGCCGACTTCGAAGGCCAAAAGGAAGGGTCCATGTATGACAGTGATAGAGAATCACTAATTGAGGACACTTCTCAGAGGAAGCTGACTAGCTTAGAAAGCGTCACGGATGTCGTCCAGTCACAGGTACCAACTGGCGATGACCGCGAGGATAGCTTAGTTCAGCCGTTTGGAGCTCTGACTCCACAAGTTGAGAATTCCGTACCTGAGAGTACGAGTGAGGCTCTGAGCACTGAGAGCCGTACAGAGGGCAGGAGACCGCGTCGAAATCGTGGTAAAATAAAGAGCTACGTACATGAAAGTGCGAGTGATGAGGCCCCCTAGCATTGCGAGCCGCAATGAGAGCCGTAGAGAGGGCAGGAGACTGCGTCAAAAGCGTGGTAAAATAAAGAGTTCCGTACAACCGAGTACGATGGATGAGGCTTCTAGCATTGCGAGCCGTCCCGAGGGCAAGAGATCGCGTCGAAAGCGATGTAAAAGAGAGAGTTCCGTACATGCGAGTACGATGGATGAGGCAATGCGGCGCAATGTTCAGCCATCTAAAAGTGTAGCGCACGAGAAGTGCGAAGTGGCGAGTTCGGAGCAACTTAAAGTCACTGAGAAAGCCGCCTATTGTGAGGTGCCACAAGGCAATGGCACGAATCTCTACGAGTGCGCCATGCGCACATATCCTTCTGCGGAGGAAGAACAGAGGCAGGTCGCGGATAGTGAAATCGCGCCTGAGACAAGTTCGTGTTTCTCCGATTGTGCGAGAGAAGAGGAGGTGGAGAATGAGACCGTGGCTGGTCCAGAAGCGGAAAGGATTCCGGAAGACGTTCCGTGTGGGACCGAGGCTAGTTCCAGCCGCCCTAATGGGGTCATCGAGGAGCTGGAGACTGTCCTCGCACCCCAACACGAGAATGACCTTCCGGAAGTTGAGAAAGAGAAGGAGAAAGATGGTCCTGATATTAGCAAGGACGCGAACTGTCAGGAATTCAGCTCTGTCGGTGAGGAGGGCCCAGCTTTAGACTCTAGCCAGGTCAGCGAAGGTGAATCGGCCCGACAAGGCAACAGAGCTGAGGAATCGAAGGGAGCCTTGAGCTATGAAACCGCCGATGACGCAACCCGAAGCAAAGTTGCGAGCAGCGAGAGACAGGTCCGCCGCAAACGTCGCCGGAAAATAAAGAAGCTAGCACGTGGGGCACAGCAAAGGCCCGAGACAGCGGGCACACCGCCGCGCGAGAAAAAGGGTAGGTCATCGGCCAGTTCAGCAAGACGTCCTTTGTGGCGTAGAGTGAGGCGCAAGCGGCGAAAGGCGCGAAGTAGGGGACGACGACGCTCATCCCCGCGACGGAATACGCGGCTGAGATGTGCAGCTTTGCGAAGAGAAGAGTGTCGAAGTGGTCCTAGAAGAAAGGCCACAGTAGCAAAGCACCGCGCGGGAGCAAGCACAAAGATGGCATGGCCATTGTTTCCCCCCGCGTTCCTGGGGTCCCCCTCCGCCACACTGACAGGAACCGGCCGAAATCCCGAATGAAGCGCGACGGCGTAGTTCAGCTGGTAGCATGTGCATGTTGTGGTCCCGGGAGTCGTCAAAATCCGCCAAGACCGCGACCGCCGCGAGTAAGATTGAGGAGTGAGAGACAGCTGTAAGCTTTTGGAGAATGAGACAGGAATTTCTTGAAAGAATTTTGTTTGCTTATTTGTTTATTTTTGTTTTCAAGTAATGTTCCTTTGTTATCTCCACAATGAGTTAGTTCAGCTAAACAGTTTCTTACGTTTGCTTTTTTTTAAGCGTTGTATAAGTTGTGTTTTTTTTTATTAAGCCGTTAAGCTTAATAAACGAAAGCAGTGGTCGCATCAGAGCGAGCTGTCTGCATAGAGTTTTCTTTGCAATAAGAGCACGTCAGTCGCGAGTGAAGGTTTGTACTACCGCCAATGTTGAAAGAGTAGTAGCGCTTCTTGAGCGGAACCAAAGTTTGGTTGTTTTTGTACCTTTCATGTTTGGCGCGTAGTAGTTCACCGTCTTACGGGAGTAAATGAGCATTGTTACGAAAGGTTTTAGTGTAAAACCAAAGTAGTTTTCGACATGCTCATGTTTGAGGCGCATTTGGTGCAGGGTATTTGGCACGAAACCAACGCCGATTTCGTCAGGTGCTCCTGATGTGTATGGCATCATGAGTTATTTTCATTGCGTGGTGTTCTTCGAGAACATTTAGGTTCAGACACGTGTTTGGATGACCTTAGATTCGAGGGATATGGTGTACGGTTAGTGGTGAGTTAATGTTTCAGTGCTCTATGAATGTGAGTAGCGTAGAGCTAAGGTGCACAGCAGTGCCCAGTGCGTTGTCGTTGAGGAGGGCCCAACTTTAGATTCTAGCTCATCAGAAGGTCTCACGTGAGGTGGTTGCATTAACCACACGGGCCTCTTAGTACGCTATGTTTATTCCCTTTACGTTGTTATATTCAGTGAGTGTTTATGGATCGTATGATCACTTGATCTGAGAATTGGCGCTTTACCGAACGTTGAGGTTAGGGATATGTTTCAGAGAAGTCTAGATCGCGAAGTAGCCGCTTCGTCTCATCTGTTTCACTGCACAAAGGATGCAGGAATGCCGCGAAGACTCGCGAAGTTATGAGGACGAGCAAAGGTCGTCACCCTCCGTGGAGGAAGGGTGGTTGTTTGACGAGGAAGGGGTCATTGAGCACAAGGAACCGTTCACGGGCCGCCTTCTCGCGTAGTGGAGGTCAACAATCGGAGTGCGCGACCAATTGCTCTGTCAGGCGGGTTAACCGCTCCTTCTTTTGTCGGGATCGCAATTCACGAAAGCCGTGGAATGCGCGACTCCCCAGAGTTCGTTTGAAGGGGCATGTTCGTGGAAACCCCGCGGTAACCTCCGTTTTGTAATTAATTGATAGCGTATTCAGTTTTGAAGTTTTGAGATTACTTCATCTGCTGATGTTGCGTCGCGGGTTTGTAATGGAGGATACTTTGATGTATTACTGGACAGTTCATTTGTCACGATTACATTGAGTTCTTTTGTCATGCGTATGACTTTTACGTCCAAGTGTGTCGAGCACTGTCATTTTTGTGTTTACTGTAGCGTCAGTAATTTTGAGGTATGTAGTGTCGCGATTTTAGAGAATAACCTCCTGGCGTTGTGGTTGATAAGTATTTCAACTACGCTAGCTGTAGGCTGAGTTTTGTTTTGTTTTTGTACTAGTTAGCGTGAGCGTTTAGGGGTAGTTCAACATTGTTTTATGTCGAGCGCGTAATCTTTCGTTTCACTTTTATTTCATAGTTAGCAGAACTGCTGTGTTATTGTGCTACGCGTTAAAGAGAGTGCTAAGAGAGAATTTAGCGAAGCCTTTGAGCTTACGGGGCTTCCTTGATTGTTTACTTTTTCTGCCTAAGTAGCTATAGTACAATTCCAATTCTTATATTCTCTCGAAGTTGTTGTTTTGTCAACACCAGAAATTGAGGCCTGTTCTTGGGCTTGTCACCATGACATACGCACTTCTCCTCGTTTTATTTAAGGGGGGGGAACGCTAGTCGTCAGGTATGTTTTGTTTCATTCTGGTCTGGCATTCCGAGGGGTGTGCAGAGGGCACTTGCAGCGTTAGGTGTGGTTTGACAATGGTTGTCCTGTCGAGTTCGTCTTATCCACAGGAACCATGAGTCCGTGAAAGCTTCGTGTTCGTGTGGAATGCCTGGAGAGACAGCTATGCTCCTGAGCTTCGCCTCGAGACCCATGAACGAGCCTGGTGTCCGGCCGCATCAATTCAGCCGAGCCGCGTGGAGCCGCACGTCCTCCTGATGCATTGTTTGGTGGCGGGGGAGCTGTTGTGCCACGCCCTTGCCACGCCCTTGCCAGCCCCGGAACACCGACTCCGGTCGTCGTTCTACGCGACTGCAAGTCCACATACCAGAGCGGGAGGAACCAAAAGCCCCGCGCACGTTGTTGTTGGGCCGCACCCTTGCTGACGCCTTGCTGATTTCGCCGGGCCGGTCTTACTCCACCCTGTTGCGACAGGCGCTGTCAACAAGCCACCGTCTCCCCAACAGGGTCACCAGAGCGGTCATTCCCCAGTCTCGTGGCCTTTCTCGTCGACCAGGTACTGACCCTTGGAGGCGCAGACGTGGTCACTATTGTGCACCAGCAGGTGGTGCAGGATTGGCGGACTCCTGGCCACCGCGTGGAGAGGAGGATATGGGGGTGGACCCCAACCACCACATTTAATCCGGCGCATCGAGGAGCGCCGTGCCTGTTCAGCCTGTTCACGAAGACCGTCAACATGTAAATACTGTACATAAAGTATTTTCCGTCTTCCAACTTGTCCTGATGACTGCTCCGAGCACGACACCCGCACGCGTTCGCCCCGGCCACGCAACCCCCTTCGTAACAGTGTACATATCAGAGTTTACCAGAGACATTTCTCATGTCAACAGCAAGGACAACGCTTTCGTCCATGCACTATCTCGGCTGCACATCAACTTGACCTCTTTCACCAGACCACACATAGATTTCACACGCTTGTCCACTTCCCAGCACAATGCTGATGATCTCTGCAAGCTCCGCACCATAGGTTCTTCACATGTGCTTGAAAAAGTTTGCATGCCTGGCAGTGACATTCTTGGTACCTGTGACACTTCAAATAACCACTGTTGTCCATATATACCAACAGCTTTTTCGCCAAGCCGTTCTGACTGATGTAATTGACCAAAGCCATTTTGGCTCATCTTCTGGAGCAGCTAAAATCTCACTTTGGAGCACCGTAAACAGCGTTTGGAGCAGTTACTTGTCGCACATTTTCGGACGCAAATATTTGTCTCAAAGCCGGAGTTGTTGCACCACATGTCAAAGGAAATCCTAAACATGAAATTAGGTCACTGCTCTTCGCTTTTCTGCAGGCATGACCTAGTCAGCTCAAGCCACCAAACACTTGGTGTTTTTAAATAACGCTGGCTTTCCCTGATGCTTTAGTTACAAAAGTGGAGGCACAATCTGTCAAAATTTTTCATGCATTCTATTTACTTTTCTAAAAATCTCCGATTACATTAGTGCTTTTCCTGTATTGTATGGAGAAGTGTCTGCTGTCGTGCTTTATGTACAGAATCATTAGGGCCCTGGCTAATGAGCGGTTAATTTAAATAAGGAACCAGGGTTTAGTAACTGGTAGTTTCTTCCCGTTATCTAATGTGTGCTCGACAAAATTTACGTTGATGGGGGAGTACGTATTTAAGTTTGACAAGCTGGTTGACATGAAGAGTTGCCGAGGTCGACAAGCGCAGCTGAGGTATGCCGAAATACTGGGACACCATGCGGTTCTTGGCGAAGTAACAGTCACTGCATAGCCCGTGGTATTGTTGGCAAAATCAGCCCAGTTTATGGTGTTAAAACTTAGGCACCGTGCGTGAAATATTTTAGAAGTAAACTAGGAACGAATAGCACTAAAAATAAAAAAAAACTAAATAAATGGCCGGTTTTACATACACGTACTGAATTACTGTTATCAGTAAAGTGCGGATCTACATGCAAAACTTTCGCCCATCGCCAACTTCGGCTCACACGAATAAGCACGATGTTTTTCTGCCGTCAAACCTACAGACATCCTCACACATTTTCGTTCGTGTTGACGCGCCTCGTCGTGCTCTTCATCCTCGCTATGATGGTCCTTTCGCAATCATAAAACGTTCCGAACATCATTTTACCATCCTGCGCAATGGGCGCGAAAACACAGTCACAATCGAAAGGATCAAGCCGGCACACACTATCAACAGCTCTGTTTGACAACCTCTTCAAGTGCCAATGGCCGCTTGTCCGCAGGGGGGGGCCCACCTGTGGCGGACTTTTCTTCTTCTTCTGGCGCACAACTTGGCACGTGGACTCGTAGTGGGGTTCGGCTTAAGGAGGAGGAAGTAGTAGTTCGGAGAATGGCGTGCTCGTAGGAATAAACCACTCTGCGTTTTACTAAACCGTGCTTCAGAGTGCTTACACCACTATACTGGAACGCGCTTATACTTCATCGCTATTATGTGTAGTGGGTACATTCCACTATACTGCGTCATCGTCATTGTTATCACGTGGAGTGGGTACATTCTACTATACGTGGCTACCTACCTACCTACCTACCTACCTACCACTACTACTACTACTACAGAGGAGGGACAGACCTACACCCTAAAGAGCTTCGCCCCTAAAAATTTGTATCCGGGCTTTTGTATGTCTGTACAGCGCCTGGTCTGTATTTGCGCTCCGCGGAGTGATATGTATTATTAATGGATCAACTGAATATATTTTAACCCTTTGTGAAGCTCTACCTTCAAAATAAATTTTTGTTTTCGTAAAATCTCCAGAACAACATTAGAGTGACTTAGGAAAATGTTTGACACTATTTTCAAGAAACTCGGCGGAATAGATTCAGAGATAAAAGTGGTACATATGTGTACCGCTGTCTTCAGGCGGTATCAAGAAAAAAAAATATGATCACGAATATTATTAAGAAATTTAAGGGGATTTTATTTTATAATTGTTTGAAGCATTCAATGCACAGCGAGACTTTGTATTGGCTGCACACCTAGCTGCTGTGCAATTATGCTTAGCGCATGCAAAGGCGACCTGCGACAGGTGTACATCAGCCAACGCGACCTCACAGTGGCAGTAATTGGCAGCACCTAAAGCGGACAGCGATTGACACCGCTTTTAGAAATAAAATCTGCGCAACTATAAAAATCAACATACTGCATATGGACAACTGTATTCGGTGCGATAGTCGGCCTATTAGACCTAACATCACCAGCCGAAATCATGACCGAGAATGGTTCGTTGAAGAAAACTCAATAATAAGTGCAGCAAAAATATCTTTCTGTGTTGCAAGTGAGCCTATATGCTCTCTTTAGTGAACGGATAAAATGGGACACTTCCTGGTATGTCGAAGCAATTTTTTTCAAGGCGCTTCATTTATGCCAAGTCAGCAGATAGCAAGCAGTAATTAAGGCGCGCGCGAAATCCAATTTGCTGTCCGCGCCACGTGTTGTAGCAAAGTAACAACTCATATTAGCCTTCTTCGATACCTCGTTAGATGCTACCACCAGTAAGAGTGGCCGCCAACTTGGACAATTTTTAAATGCGAATGCATTTCTTAGTCGGGCTATGTCAGGCATCCGGCGTTGTCCGCGGAGGAGGAGGATAGGTTGAGGAGGTGTCCGCGCGCCGGCAGGTGTTATCTCTCCCGTCTCACTCCCTCTCCCATAGCAGCAGCTGCGGGCGCGCGCGCTTATCCTCGCCCCTAGCAACTGGAGCAGGTGGTGCGGGCGGAGTAGCGGAGAGTGAGTGGAGAGGAGGAGCGCGCTCTGGTGTGTGAGGGCGCTCGCATCGCGGGAGCTCGGCGGAGCTCCCGCGTGTGTGGAGAGAGTGTAGGAGAGGGTAGGTGCAGTGCTTCGCCGCTCCTTCTCTCGCCATTCGCTCTCTCTCCTCCCTGCGCCCCACTCTCCCGCTCGCTCGCTCGCACGTATATATAAATGGAGTGAAGCGCGCGCGAAATGCCTTCGCATTTTCTCACGATTCCCTTCGGGGAGGTGGGGGGCATTTTTTTATTGTGAGTGTTTAAACACAGTGAATAATTGGTTCACATTCGTACCACTGTCCTACAAAGGGTTAATGGAGTTGACATGCCGGCGAAATGCATCGGGTCGCAAGTTTACAAACTAGAAAGCTGAGCTCATTGTGAGGGTTCCCACCTGTTCAAACATATCCTGAAATCAAATGGACTTTATGTGCACAAGAGAACGGTTGACATGGTTACGTAAACAAACCTTTTTAGAGAGTTAGCATAAATGTGCCTTATGTGCACATGCCACAAAAATTTGCTTGTTAAGACATCAAAGTATTTGAATTCTGTCTGCATCTTCACAAAACGTTATTACAGAGTAAATAAGACGCTTTTACAAAATTTTCACCCGGGACTTGATTTAGAAGCATGGCACAATTGTGCTGTACCATCAACCTATATTCCTACCACAGCCGGTGTGGAGCACCAGACAAATATAAATTTCTAATGACCGCTCCTTTCAATAAAAAAATTATTTCTCCAGAGCAGACCTTTTGACTCTGGAGATCCTTCACATAGCAAAAAAAAAAAAAAATGACCAACTCCAACTTCCGTCCTTCAAACCAGGTCAACTTAATATGCATGTAAGGCCCTTGGCTGATTTAGAAAGACTTGAGTGACTCCGCACAACAGTACGTGAATGGAAAACAGCAGAAAAAAATTGGGGGGAGCCTTAATCTTCGCTTTTAAGAGTTGAACGCGATAGCGATATCCGGTCCCGAGTGCCTACTTCAACCCCTTAGTGCATACTTGCTATAGGCACCGTGCATACGTTAGGAGCCGCCACAGTCGCACGCGGACCTCCGAGCGCCAAAGCGGCCACGGCAGCAGATTTGGCGTGATACGGGAGCAGACGACGCAAGCGGCGGCAAGACACTGCGCCGTGCTTTTGTGCTTCGCTTGAGGCGTTTTCGTTCCCGTTTGCTTTCAAAAGAAGGCAGATTGTTAGCAGCCGTGAGGAAACGGTAGTGTTAGCACGTCTGCTTTTTTTTCGCCAGATTTAGTGCACCCTCAGGTGAACACGGCCACATAAAATTCTTGGCGAAAACGACAACGGAGGCGACGAGCCCGTTGAGCGAAACAGCGCGCGTGTAGCGCGGGCCGCTTCGCTCACAAAACGATCAAAGCTTATCACCCTCGGGCTAACGCGGCAGCAAACTCGGCGACAGCTTAAAATAGACGACAGCAGCGATTGTACTGATCGCGCGTTGATAACGCGGACGGACCGCCGCTGCCCACTGGCCAAGCGAGAAAAAAGCACGAGAAGCATTGGCATCGGAGAAGGCGTCGTTCGCGATTGCTCTCCTGTGCAAGCGGCTGAAAACATCCTTCCAAATCTGCGCTTCTTACCGCTAGAGGCGCCTTCATGAACTACGTCTGCACGGAGCCTATGCACCCACTACGTGGTGCTAAGGGAATACGCGCAGTTAGGTGTGTGCCGTTATTATGGGTGGCCCGCTTTAAACTACGAAATCGTTATGATAGTCGCATATTCTGACGCCCGATGGCAATGTACGCTTGTACCACGCAATATTCCTGGGATATTACATGTTACATTGCGACGCCTATATAAAGGACGCTTGCGTTTGCGAAGCACGAAAGTTATTTTCACTGCATTTCCAAACAGAGGAAGTTATTTTCACTGCATTTGCAAGCAGAGGCGTGGCTGTGTGGTAGACCACCTGCTTGCCACGGAGACGGCCCGGGTTCGATCCTCACTCGTACCCAGATATTTTTATTATTTAATAAATGCGAAGCATTTCTCTTAGCGAACTTCGGCGACTTTGAGCGTATCTATCTAGCTATCTGTCTATCTATCTATCTAGCCGCCTACCACTATGTGCTCTCCCGGCCGTATCGTTAATGGGATTTATACCAAATTTGGTTTGGTATAACATGACTCTATGACGAACGTAAATGGCTGGTCATATCATGAAAATCATGACTGACTTGTTATGAAAAGTATGATTTACACGCCACGCTCATGGTGCGCTCGCGGCCGTTTCGTTAGCTTGATATACACCAAATTTGGGATTGAGTGACGTGACTGTATGACGAACATAAATGACAGGTGGCAATATGCAAATAATGACTTGTCATGTGCGACATGACTTGCATGCCACGCTCATGGCGTGCTCGTGGCCGTTTCGTTAGCTTGAGATACACCAAATTTGGTATTGAGTGACATGACTGTATGACGAACATAAATGACAGGTTGTAATATGGAAATCATGATATGTCATGAGCGACATGACTTGCGATCCACGCTCATGGCGCGCTCGCGGCCGTTTCGTTAGCTTGATATACACCAAATTTGGGATCGAATGACGTGACTGTATGACGAACATAAATGACAAGTGGTAATATGAAAATCATGACTTGTCATGTGTGACATGACTTGCATGCCACGCTCATGGCGCGCTCGCGCCCGTTTCGTTAGCTTGATATACACCAAACTTGGTATTGAGTGACGTGACTGTATGACGAACATAAATGACAAGTGGTAATATGAAAATCATGACTTGTCATGTGCGACATGACTTGCATGCCACGCTCATGGCGTGCTCGCGGCCGTTTCGTTAGCTTGAGATACACCAAATTTGGTATTGAGTGACATGACTGTATGACGAACATAAATGACAAGTTGTAATATGGAAATCATGATATGTCATCAGCGACATGACTTGCATTCCACGCTCATGGCGAGCTCGCGGCCGTTTCGTTAGCTTGATATACACCAAATTTGGTATTGAGTGACATGACTGTATAACGAACATAAGTGGAAGGTGGTAACATGAAAATCTTGGCATGCGTGTCATCTACAACCCCATTTAAATGCCACGCTCATGGTGCGCTTGCGTCCAGTTCGCTAGCTTGATATACACCAAAATTGGTATTGCGCGACGTGACTGTATGACGAACACAAATGACAGGTCCTAACATGTCAAACATGACATGCAAATTATGTAAAGCAGGATTTGCTCCTTCCTGGCTGCTTCGCATTACATCGATTCCCACAGTGCGTGGGATCTGCCGGCTTTCTTATTTGCATCTTTCTGGATTTTTCGGTCACGGAGAAGGTGATGATTTTTCGCTCACAACCAACGACGCCGACACCGACGCCGGAATTGCTGCGAAACGAGCTCTTTAACGCTATCGCGTTAATAGATAGACGAATGCAGTGATGGAAAATATTTGGTTTCTTGCTTTTGCAAAGTTAGCTCTTCAACTGAACTGCTTCATTTAGGAAAGTTCACTTTGGACTTCAGGCTCAACAACTATAAAGGCAGTATCATGCACACTGCGGAATCGGGTACTGAACCCATTTAGGCACAGGTGTCGTGAAGTGCACAAATCCCTGTCTCTGTGGGTGGGATGCTATAGCCTATAACTCATGAATGCCAGCCTGTAACATAGCCGGATATATATATTCTAGGGGGTTGCGATTGAACCATACTTTACATATTTTTATGTGTGCATGTATATGCTCATGCAAAACTCAAAATTTTCGGGAAAGCTTTTAACCACCCCACCTGCAATCCGTTGCTCGGCCACTGACGCCAGTACTGGCACTGGCATACACAATATGTTTGCAAGGTTGTAATCAGGGTGTCGGAGGGAAATGTTTTTCATTTCGCTTTTAGTTTCATTCCACCGTGAAAAATTATGTTAAGTGCTTAATGTGTTTGTTCTGGAACGAAAAAAAAAGAATGTTCCGTCACAGTTCGTGACGGTTTGTATGTGCTTTACTTGTATGCGAAAATTTGCAGTTAAAGTAACGATGGAAACATTGGATTTGTAGTATATAGTTATTTGCTCTTTTCTTGATAAAGTGGGTCAGGGGTAAAACACATATGCCCCCCTGTTTTTACGGGAGCGCAGGTAACCGTACCACGAATTCCGACCAATTGGTACAAACCACTAACCTTCTAAGTTATAGTATTTATTTTCTCAAAAGTGAATTATGAATCTTTTGAGCAAGCTCAATGCTTTGTTTCAAGGGAGTGAGCATGATCACAGAAGCAGGCCGTCATCGAGTGTACCCCTCATATGCGAGATCGCTGTTTTGATCATAAGCGTGCGCATGGGGGGGAGGGGGGGCAGGGGGGCAGCCGCTTCCCCTAATCACTTAAGGGGGGGGGGGGAAGCAAAGTCTGGCCCATACATTGACTTAATAGGGAGAGGGGGGCACAGCGATGAGCCTCCGCCCCCCTCTGATAGGGAGCCCTGTGCACGCTTATGGTTCTGATAAAACAAACTTCAGTGCAGAAAATACTGTCTCTACACTGGCCTGTGTGACAAGCACATGAAAGTCCTCTCGCGTTAGCATAATCACTGGTTTCCACTGTTTTTGTTTTTCGCACAATTCGAAGACATCTTTACTGCCTGAGATACATGCTAATACTGTCCCCCCAAGACATGAATTAGATCTCACGTTGCATGAGCTCCGTTGTTCCGGATTGCCAAGTTTTCCTGTGAACCGAAAAGCGATTTAAAAAACTTCGGTTTCATTCCGGAACGAAATAATGGATAGCGTTTCAGTTACGTTTTCGTTCCCGTCAAAAATATCGCTTTTGTTTTTGTTCCGTTCCGACACACTGGTTGTAATGCTACACATCACCATAAGCTAATATGTTGCCTTTTAAGGTCATGTTCATCACCAGAATTCTCTTTTCTTGTTTATGCAGAATTTGAAGAGTGGAAGGACCAAGAGGAGGCCACGCAGATATCTCACTATGTTTGCAATGGTGGACTGAAGCGCCTGGAGCATGGCAGGACTAGACGATACCTTGTCTGTCACCGCTCTGGTTTGAACAACCTGAAAAAGGGAGGCCAACGCCAAGCAAAAAGTGTTGGCAGTGTGAAATGCAACAGACACTGCTTTTCAACTATGACAGTAACCACAAATGGTGAAGGAAGTGACAGTTGTCCACCAGGCAGAACATTACGGAAGTAGAGCACCGAGTCGGGCTAGTTTTAGTCATCATTAAGAACATAACGGACACATGAAAGATGTTTGCCATCAACCCTTGTCACACGCTAACCAGCATGATATTGCTGCAAAACTCCATATGGGTGTACTATCGCGCTCAAGTATGAGCTACACCCCGCGAGCGCGTGGCCGTGCGTGCTGCAATGTTGTACAGTAGCGCCGATCATGGCATATTTTCGAGTTATCGGGAGAGGGTTTGGCTGTTCCAGCGAATGCACATCGCCCCCCATTTGCTTTCACACTCGCCCTCGTTTGGCGCTGCGGTGATATCAGCTTCGAAAATGATAACTGCCACCGTGTCCTGAAGACCAAATTTTGTGCTCAACAAGCCGAGCTTCACAAAACAGTTGATATATAGAATTGCTCTTTTTGTTTGCTTTGTTTTATTCAATTGGGAATTCCAGACTGATGCGCTGCTTCACCGTATTACGTGAAAGTGGCTGTGTGTAGCGCGCACTGTGAAACACTGAAATCTTCTTCACATTGTAAAATGTCCCGAGTGCCTAACAGTGAGCGCCTGCGGATAGTTGAACTGTCCCAGAAGCAGTATACTCAACGCCAAATAGCAGGGATGACGGGGAGGTCTAATAAGACCGTAAATCGCATCATCCAAGCTTATTGGCCTCGAGGGCCACCACTGGAAACGCCGGCGCCACCGTCGGCGTGACGTGCTTGGCAGGATCACGTGGTCTCGGCGGCCGCGTAGGCTGCTTGCGGAGCGCTGCCGCGTGCTTTGTAAATGAGTTTCAAGCTCCACCTTCGCTGCTGTTGGTACGAATACGGAGGTTTTCTCGCATTTTGAACCCAACTGAACCCATTGTAACAGGAGTGGCTGCCTCCGAAAGCGATGAACATGCTGCTGTTACTGCTCGGTGCCGTAGCGCCGGACGTACGCAACGAAGTCCGGTATATAAACATTCACCGGTGCCCGTGGGACAAGAAACTGCGTGAAGAGTGGGTTGTGGTGCTAAGAACCGGCAAGCAGTGATCGGCTACGAGTCATGTGTACAACAAGCACTTCCGCGACGACGATTTTCGCTACTGCGTCGGGGCTGTGATGTTGAGTAGCAGAAAGTGCGCACTGCGACGATCGTCCGCGCGCGCTTCCCGCCGGCTAATGGTGCTTATCACCGCAGTATGGAAAAGACGCTGCTTTTTTCATCCTGCGATACCATCTCAGAACATTCCTGTGCGACCTCTTGATCGTCGGCCCCGTGCTAAGCGTCTACAATATGGGCTGCAGATACTTGAGTGACTGTTTAGATACGTTGGATTTAAAAACTCGCAAGGTTCCTTGCACATTCCCCTAAGATGACCGGAAGGCGAAAGCCACCTTCCTCTCCTTCTTGTCAGTCAATGTATTGATTTTCCCCGCACCGCTCCAAAAATCTTTGTACACCTAACGAGGTTTTCCACTGCCTCCGTGATCGGCCCACCGATCATGGAGGCTGTGCAAAGCGGCCATGTCGTGTGAACACGTCATCATGTGACATCACGTTATGTGGCGTCATGGCGACGTCATGACCGTCTTCACGAAATTTGGGAAATCTGTGACGTCATGATGACGACATATGGTGACGTCATCACGCGATGGTGATTTTTTTACATTACTCGTGCCGATGCCGACGAGGCGGGATGCCGACGGTCAATTTTCGCTTTTGATGAGGCGTCGAAGGGCTTTCGCCTTCATAACCTATACGCGACGTTTGCTGGTGGATGTACATAGCGAGCGAGTCAGATGCTGCGGCTGATGTGTGCCGGTTCAGGGATCCCCATCGCGGTCACCGCGAGAAGCGGGCGCTGCGTTTTCTCCAAAGAGACTGCGACTGTAAACTATGTTGTGCTTTCTTTTCGACGAAAATTATTATTTTAACAGTAAAGAACATATTTCGTTTCGAAAGTACGCACAGAAATGTCCTGGAGCGCTTCCGCGAGGTGTTTTGTAGAGCGCCGACAGCAAATCTTACGGGGAGCGTGCGGCGGTATCCTGCCTAGCACGCAATCGAGGCGCGCCCGATAGAGGGCGACTCCGTAACTCCTCGAGGCCAATAGGAAAGAAGGCCGCATCAGCGACGCTCCACATAAACGGCACCCTCGTGCAAAGACTGCTGCTCAGGACGCCAACACCCTCGACGCCGCGAAGGCAAGCCCCTTCAGTACTGCCAGAGAAATCGGTGCGGCCGCTGTAGTGTCTACAAGCGCGTCGACAATAAAACGACGGCTAGCGGAAGGTAAACTGAATAGCCACGTTGCGGCCCAGAAGCCGCGCCTCTCCTTGTCTCACAAGACGGCGCGTCTTAACTTCGCAAAAGACCACGTCTCCTCGACCACGGACGACTGGAAAACAGTACTTTTTTTCTGACGAGTCTACGTTCACAACACGCTGGCACCAAAAGCAACGTGTGTGGCGCAGGGGCGGCGCCAGGATTTTTTCACCGGGGGGGGGGCACCCACGATTAAGTGAGTTCGTCCAGGGGGGAGCAAGAAGGCGGGTAACTCATGCATTCTCTTTTGACTATAATTTGCTCTTGAGGGGGGGCATAGGGGGTGCAGGCGAAAATATTGGGGGGGGGGGGCTCCAGCCCCCCCCCCCCGTACCCCCCTCTAGCGCCGCCCTTGGTGTGGCGCCCTGTCAATGCCCGCTACGACCCCCCTCAACGTGCAAGAAGTAACATCGAGTGGAAGCACGGCTTGTTAAGAACAGAAACAAGGCGTGCTAAAGGAAGAGAAGAACGAGGAAGCGCGTGGCACGAGGAGGGTGCCTTTTTTGGTCGCTGGAATAAACGGCAGCGTGGATGCGCTGCTCCATCGGCTCTGAAGGCGTATCGTTCTTAAAAGCCGGTTGATTTCGAAGTCTTCGGATTTTACATTGGTGCCGAAACCCGACCCGGTTTTCGTGGAGGACCATGGAACGCCTTCGAAACACGAGAGCAGCTCGACGGCGACACACCACTAAGATCATCAATGAAGTTGACAACCTTCTCGCCTCTAATGACTTCGACCTGGCGGGGCTTCGCAGCATTCTTCAGCGCCTGGAGAAAAGCGCCGACGAGCTCGCCAAGGCCAACGAAGCACTGCATGCAGAGATGACTGATGACGAGGTGCTGGCGGACATGGACTCGGTGCTAGAGTACGAGGACCGAGCTGCGGGGAGCGTTGGCCTTCTACGACATCACATCGAGGAGCTAGCTGTCCGAACTACAGGGCGATCAAGGTCCAACGGTGAGATGCCAACAGACTCTTCTCTACCGCGTCAAGTAACCCTGAGAGAGCTTTCCGTCGGCACCGGAGCAAGGCTTGCTAAGCTGGACCTAACGAGGTTCGACGGGTCCCCTACGAAATGGCTTCCGTTTTGGGACCTCTTTCGCCACTCCGTACACGAGAACCCGCGCCTTAACAACGTCGATCGTTTCCACTACCTCCGGTCTCTTCTAGACGGCCCTGCGGCAAAGGCTATTGCAGGCATACTTACAACGGACGACAGTTACGAGGACGCCGTTTCCATATTGAAGGAGCGGTTTGGAGACGTGCGAATCATTGAGCAGAAATACCTCGAAAACCTTCGCACTCTACGGCCCGTCACTACGTCGACGAACGCTAGTGCCCTCAGAAGCCTCTACGACTTTGTGCAAGTTTTGTGCAAGTCAACATAAGGGGATTCAAAGGCCTCGGCGTCTCGGAGTCGAACTACGCTGCCATGCTGTGCGAGGTTCTGATGAAGTCGATTCCACAAGACATAATGGTGGAATATTACCGACGGCGTCGACTTGAGGCGTCAAGTGCGGACAACCCGCTGAGCTCGGAAGAAGAACTTCTGCAATTGCTCAAGTACCCTTCGCATCGAGGTCGAGTGCAGGGAGCAGACCACCTACCAACGACGGGTGTCGTATAGCAGTGAGCAGCAGACTTCCAGGCGGCCGTAAGAATCAGCCAACGGCATCAGCTGCAGTCCTCAACAACAGTGCCGTAACGAAGGAGGCGTGCCTTTTCTGCCAGAAGTCACATCCAACACTGGATTGCGACGCATCGATTCCTGACTCGGAGAAAAAGCGTCTTCTGTCGACATCTGGCTGCTGCTTCAGGTGCACAACAAAGGGACATCGGGCAAGAGACTGTCGACGTAAGGTGAGCTGCTCGCATTGCCAAGGAAGACACGCTCCTTCGATGTGTTCTAGAAAGGTGGCTACAGCTGCTCAAATAACGACGTCACCGCAACACGCAACGAGCAGTACTTCCATGTACGCTGTGTCAGGTGGAAATCGGCAGAGTAGCCTTGATACTATACTATTGCAAACATTCCGAGGATGGATAAAAGGCGCAAAGGGTTCCTGCTATATAAGAGGCTTTCTGGATAACGGTAGCCTAGCGCACTTTCATAAAAGAAGACGCTTCCAGAAAATTGAACCTAAAGGTGCTAGGGGAGATTGACATTACCGTCAACGTGTTTGCAAACAAACGTGGAGGTCGAAGTGCGCGTCGAAGATTAGTGCAAGTAACCGTACAAAGCCAGTACGATGACATTCAGCATGTCATGGAAGCAATCGAAATAGAGCATATCTGCGAAGTCGTTGTAGAAGTACCCCAAGACCACGAATTCATCAAAGGTCTACGGAATCATGGGTAACGATTAGCGGATGCACTTTGCTTTCCGCATATCACACAAGAAGAAGGCATTAGCTTATTAATTGGCTCAGACCAATTGGGAAAGATACAGGGAAAGAGACGTGAATTGGCATGACGATCACAAAGGTCTTCTTTCCATTCCAAACTGCACTGGGTTGGACATTCCAAGGACCCCTAGGCGACGATAAAACCATTCATCCACACACAAACGCAAACGTTTGTGTACTTCGGACGAATTGCTGCATGAGCGACGAACTGGTGCAGGAACGCGTAGGCTCAGAACTTCGAAAGTTTTGGCAGCTTGAAAGCTTGGGAATCACAGATGCGGATGAACCATCTTCCCATGATAAGAAAGTTCTGGAAGCTTTCAATGAGACCATTGAGTTACGCGATGAAAGGTACGAAGTCGGTCTACCTTGGAGGGAACCTGCCATCAGACCTGCACGATAATCGTGCGGTAGCAGTCAAGCGACTTCGCTGCCTACTTCATCGGTTATCGCAGAGCAAAGAACTTCTGCTTAACTATGATGCAGCAGTCAGACAGTATGTTAAAGATGGTCATGCGGAAGCAGTTCCCGTCGTCGAGGATGTGACCACCACAAAGTACTACATGCCTCACCGAGAAGTAATTAGAGAGTCGTCCACCACAACGAAACTCAGAGTTGTCTTCGATGCGTCGTCCCATGCCACGGGAGTGACTTCGCTGAATGACCACTTCGGAAAAAGGCCCAAACCTCACCAACGATATGTTGAAGATGTTACTGCGCTTTCGCCAGCATCGGTATGGAGTCGCGGCTGACGTTCAAAAAGCGTTCTTGCAGATTGGAATCAAGCCGTGCGACAGGGACGCCCTGAGATTCCTGTGGTTTGAAAAAACGCCAACAGGAGTACATGACATGAATCGCGTTTGCGATTACCGCATGACTCGCGTGCCTTTTGGCACTACGGCAAGCCCTTTTCTACTGAGTGCGACATTGCAGTACCATTTCCAGTGCGTATCCGGAAAGTACCGGCGAACCGCCGAGAAGTTGGCGACTTGCTTTTATGTGGACGACATGGTCACCAGTGTTCCTACCGCATCGGACGCTTGCGAACTGTACGATCATGCCACAGAAATCTTCGCCAAGGCTGGAATGAAGTTGCAGAAGTGGGCAACTATCTGCTCTGACCTGGAAGACCGGCATAGAACAGACGGACCACGCGAAGATACTTGGATTGCTGTGGAACACCAGATCAGACAAGCTAAGCTTGAACGTCTATCCTATTCTTGAATGTTTACGGCTGTTAAGGTTGGGGCGGGAATTTGAAAGTGGAGTCAGCACCTGCATTTTATTTCCGCGCGTTTCCTCGCTTGCCTAAGACTTCTCGCGACAGGAGTTTTGCCTTTGGTAATATGAAAGGGTAATTTACTAATACGAATGTTTGGGACGCTATATCCCGTGATGGGCTTGGCGTTTTGCACCGCATTGAGGGACACCTGACATCGGCAAAGTACTGCGACATCCTCTACTACTTCATGATACCTTACGCGTTGGACGGGCCTTTTCCTGACGGGGACTTCCTGTTTCAGCAAGACTTGTCACCTGTTCACACTGCAAATGTTGTTGAAGAGCTCCTGAACATGCGATGGGTGCGGTGCCTCAAGTGGGTCCCCAAAGAGGCAGACCTCAACATCACTGCGGCCGTATAGGGCAGAATAAAGGTCAGGCTGTAAGAGAGGGTTACACAGTTCATCCGCCGATGAGCTATGGAGCGCTGTCGAAGAATGGATACGCCGCCAAAATGAACGCAGTTTCATTGACAATCTGTACGCGTCACTACACTCTAAGAAAAAAAAAAGAGTATGCCTGACTCTTTTCGGAGAGTTCTCACTTGCCACGTATACGACTCTCTTTGAATGAGACACGGTGATTCTCTTGGTGGGTCAGAGTCGGCGTGCTCAGGAGAGTCCCCGAACCCATCTTAAGAAGAGTGGCAGGACTCTTATGCGAAGGATCACACTACCACTTATGAGAGAGTCAGACGATTCTCGCCGGTGACGCTCCTACGCGAGTCAATTGACACCCACCGAAGCGTCAAGCGACTCTACGGCTATTTTAAGCTACTAAATTGACCCATGCTCTACTTTTGCGCGACTACTGCTGGAAATAGTGAAGTATTCATTTTAAGCAACTCCATTGATACTTGCCGTTGTGCCCAGCGACTGCAAAAAAAAAAAGGATATTTCAATTTTAGCATTATTTTAATAAAACGCCTCAAAACACCATTTCCGGTAAAGTTGAAGCAGTTGAGGTATTCCTAATTTGCATGCTTGTATGAGTATAACCAACCAAAATGTGTGACTGTGAAGTGCATAGTGTCATGTGCAAAATAAACAGCAGATATCGGTATGATGTTTCCATATTTATTCCTTATGATTAAGAATCAAAAAAGGCGTGAAGGCTGGAGGAATCAGACTTGTGACTTGCTATGTTGTCGCTCCTCTTCAGCGTGAGCAGCCATGAAAAATAGTACCTGAAAAGAAGAACGCGATATCATGAGAAAACGGAATCATAGTAAGAGTTTGCAATACCTACAGAATAAGTGATTTACACAGACATAATGAAGGCTCACAACAAAACAACAAATGCAAAGAGGCATGGTAAGGAACCGTGTTTTTTGCCGTTATCGTGTAAAACAACTTTCATATAGTAGCTTTTCTAAGATGTCACTTGGTGACAAACTTGCAGCACAAGATGATTGGAGCTTTTTTAAAACAACAAAGGCAATCGTTTTAGGCGGCTTTGCGAGGGTGCCACTCACCTCTTTTCCTAAGTCGTCTTGTCCAACCAAAGGATGTGCATGGCCGAGCGCCTCGTTGACATTACGGAACGCCGCTGTTGATTTTCCGATCACTAATGGTGAAGCGCCAGACCATAGCGACACCTTCGTTGCCCCGAGTGTGGCTGTCAAAAGGAGTGAAGAGGCTGGAGAAGCGATCCGGTATTCTGGGAATGACCAACACACAAACACACAGACTGATTAATTTTATTTAAACCACCCTTTGTTCAACACACCGTTACTGTACACACATCTGACACGAGTGTTTCGTCTGAAATAATTTCGTAACGAAAACAAATTTTTACGTAATAGAAGGCGGGAACCGCGTTTCGCGATAGGCACTGGCTATGCACGAATGAAAGCCCTCCTTTTCTGATAAAACGCTTCAAAAAGTGCTTCCAGAATAAGCCAGGCTTTGCGCCGGCATATTGCCACAACCAAGCGTACCCTCCGGCAGTCAGGGGCACGCCGTGAGCGGTTACTGACAGCGTGTTCTACAAACGTAACCCATTCTTAATACTCAGTTGTACGAGCGCCCGAACGACAGCAACGCGCGCGGACGCCGTCTACGTCGACATGAGACATGGCATATGTTAGAATTACCTCACATAGCTCCCTACTGTCACGTATATTCACTCGATTCTGTTGTAAAGCCGAACGTCATGATATGCAGTGCGTCTCTGTACAGACTTTTTTTTTCACGTTTCCACGCGTGGAAGCACGCTGCACACTCGAATTTTGATGGAAATGTTATCATGACGTTGACTAAGCCGCATCTCAAAACCATATCAAGCACTTTCAGCAGTTCAGACACAATGTGCAATCAGAAGGTAATCGCCCTTGATATGTGATTGCATCACTCATTTTATGAGCCATGCAATCACTTACACAACAACGCGCATAGCGGTCTCAACTCGTTAAGTGACTGTTTTAATTGAACATCCTGCAACAGCATCGCGGACGCAGGCTACTGTCGGATATGGCTGGCAGCCTACTTCCGCAGAGCTGCTGCAGACGCCCAGCTTAAGCTGTGTAATTAGTACCTACGAAAGCAGTACACTCACCGTTAAGAGGCGCACGTAGTCCGTGTCCGCAACTTCAAGAATATTCCTCAATACAAGCGTCACTTCGAGCACGGTGCCTGGTGTGACCGCCACTGCAAATAAGCATGTTCACTCGAACTGAAAACTACAAGACGCGCGACCAGCGCAACGCATTACAAAAGGCGGAGGAGAAGGGAGAGCAGGCGGAAATGCGGAGGCAGGCGGAGGCGCCGCGCGGCTGGCCTGGCGCGCAGGCTCCCTGGCGCCAGTGCGAGAGTGTGTGCCCATCCCAACGGCGCCGAACGGCAAACGCGCGACATGTATGGCGTGTACGGCGGCGCCTTCATAACGGAAGCCAATCGAAACGCGCTTCACGAGAGTTCTGTAACTCCTCTCGAATTGCCAACTCTTTTTCTCTGCGTCTACCATCTAAAAGGGGTCAAGTGAATACCCGAAAAGAATCATGGCTTCGTAATCCTCTTTTGACTCTTTTTTTTCTTAGAGTGTACCGTCCCGAATGCCGGATGTGATTGCCGTGCAAGGGGCCATGACCCGCTACTAAGGCGTGGCGACCGCTTCATCTGCTTTCCTGTCCCGGCTGTCGAGTTCTTGCTTCTTCGTACTATCAGTGCCGACGCGTCATCGGTTCATCAGCAGCCGGTCAGCATTGGGCCCGCAGCCAAGCACCATCGACGAAGTTACTGGCCGGAATAGCAGAAATTCCCATGTAGTTGCTTCCGATGTTATGCATCTTAGTGTAATTTCATTTTGTTTTATTTTTGTGCACAATTCTGCCTTTTTTCATGCGTTCTGAATGAAGTCAGTATGCATTATTCGCATTGTTATTCACATAATTATTTTGACTATGGCTTGTTAACTATGTTATTTGCTTTGTATTCCAGTGAAGAAATATTGCAGTACTCGTGGTATTACTCTGTTTCTAATTTCTTTGACTGCGAGAAATTGACTTTCCTTCGCCATTTCAAGCAACACTTAATGGATATTAGACAAGATTAAAAAAAAACGAAAAAGCAGCACAGCTTTTGTTCTCACTTAAATATCAGTAACCTTTTTTTATTCTAGCAGTGTTTTGCTCTCTTTTGATGACCACACAATTATTTTGGAAAGCCAGGTAAGGTTATTATTCGAAAACACTGCACACGATCTCGCGTTGACTTATCCATGAAAAGCGCTTCCTGCCTCCCCATTTCCTTGGCGAACTGACTGGAGAGTGGTATATGTTCATAACTAGTGTTATTAAAACGTATTATCGGCGTAGTTGTAAACAAGCAAAGTAACAGCTGCCGCGCCCATAGAAAAATGCTGCTAGCGATCACCCAAACGGTATCAACGGCAACAGGGTGGGCATTGGCAGCACAGCTTTGCTAAAAATTATTACTCAACATATTATTGCACAGCCCGCGTCGTCGCCGGCTCTCTCTTTTCTCTAGAAGCATGACGCGATCTGAAAGTACCCAATTCAAGTAAAACAGCACTTTCATATCCATTCTTGCACGAAGTTAACGCTCAGTCTTTGATAAGATTCGCGCGACACGTCTGGTGGGCGGTGAAGCCACTGCATTGTGCTCAAATTTTTCTTCAGTAAAGACAGAATCAGCGAGCAAAACGAAAGGCAAAAGGTTCTTCCATATAAAGAAGGGCGAGGGTGAAAGCAAGCATGTGGGGGGTGATGTGCATTCGCAGGATTAGCCAAAATCTCTCCCGATAACTCGGGAATATGCCACGATCGGCGCTACTGTACAACCTTGCAGCGCGCTCGGCCACGCGCTCGCGCGGTGTAGCTCATACTGAGCGCGATAGTACCTCCCAAGGCCATACTTGGCTTCATACGTTCATCACTTAGCGATGCCCGAGAACCAAAATCCCTTTTGACAGCAAAAGGAATAAGAAATATCAAGGCAAAATTCAACATTCACAACACAGAGCAGAGAGACCAGAATGACCTGATAAGCCTTCGGATATGGATAACAGATCTGAAAGAACGCTCGGATTTCCCAGTGGTCTATGCGAATGCAAACACATTGAATCCAAATCAAGTTGATTGTTTTGAGATGACCTTAATGAATCAAGCACAGTAAGACTTTTTAAAAGAACGAGGCAGTTTGGAGTGTATATTGATTCAACACACGGTACAAATAAGTATGGACTCCAACTAACAACACTCATGGCAGTCAGCACTGAGGGTTATGGAATTCCATGTGCATACCTACTATCCAAAAGTACATCAACAGCCACATTGGCAAGGTTTTTTTGAAGCCATCAAAGATAAAATTGGCATGGCACTCAAGACAAAATGTTTTATGTCAGATGATACAAAAGCATATGGCAATGCGTGGGCCACAGTAATGGGTAATCCTGAAAAACGCTTGTTGTGTCTTTGGCATGTTCGGAAGAACTGGAGGAGCAACATCAACAAGGTAGACGGGTCAGAGAACAAGAAATTAGTGCAAGGTATCCACCTGGACACACTTATGCAGTGCCAAAATCAGGTTACATTTCATGAACTGCGGAAACAATTCGTAGCAAAGAAAGACAAGAAGGAATTAAAAGCCTTCATTGAGTACTTTGAAAGTACATACAGTCGCCGTCCTGAACAGTGGGCGCTCTGCTTCAGGGAGTTGACAGGTCTTACAACCAACAATCACCTTGAATCTATGCACAATCACTTGAAGACCAACTACTTCGGAGGGAAGTAAAATGCAAGACTGCAATCAAGCTTACACGTGACCGCCTCATGAAGGTCTTCATTTCGAAGGTCAAAGGTGGGGCAAACCACCGAACTGCTGGAAACTACAAAAGGCACTGTGAAAGAATGCATATCATCAAATTAATGGCTGTATCAAAAGTAAATGACAGGGAGTGGAGACAGTAACATCACAGTCATACCAACACAAACTGCAGTGTTACAGCCAAGGACAGTGAATGCAAGGGCTCTGGCTACAGCTGTGAGCAATGTGCTGTCTGTGTGCATGGGTTTCAGTGCACATGCATGGACTTCTTTGTGCACTTTCACCTATGTAAACACATTCATGCAGTTGTACAGCACCAGCTTCAGCAAACAGAACTGCAGCAGGAAGAAGACCTTTCTGGATCCTTCCATTGAGGGCTCAGCCACATTTTCAGCATTAACTGATAATCTTTCTGCTCCTGTGGATGAGCCTCAACTGCTGCTCAATGCCATGCAGAGCGGTTCTTGCGCGACTGCCCAAAAACCTGACCGCCTGGCTGACACGAACGTTTTATGTGCTGCTGTTTCAGAACAGTTGATGAGCGTAAGTTCAATGAATGATACCAGTATAAGCTGGTAAACTATCACCTTCACAAGATTCGGCAAGTAATAACTGGAATCAGTCATGGAAAGAAACTATCAACTCCTGCTAACAAGAATCAGCAGAAGCAGCCAAGGTACTGCCACAAAAGCAGTGATTCAGGTTCTGCATCTTTTGGCAAGCCTCCCACACTGCTGCAGCAGGAATACATAAAAAAATTACTACATAATGGCAGTGAAGTGCCAACCATCTTAACTGAAGGTGAACATCATTACTCAATGTAGACTACCATTCGTACTTGTGCAATGACCGCAGCATCTTTTCGGTGATTTGGGGTAAAAATCATGGGTGCAGCCATTTCATGGACAAAAAGACAACTTTTTTTATTGCGATAGCAATTATATGGACACTCTCGGCTGATTTTCGCCGTCGCCTTCTGTCGACGTCGTCATGTCCCGGATATGTATATGTATGTGTATATATAAAAAAACATGGTTGATCCCTCCGTCATAGGAATCGGTATAACACGAAAGTGGAAACGTGTCCTTACAGAAGTAGTTGAATGTTTACTGTAAATTGATATAAGATAGCTTGCACAACGTCTATTAGTGTTTGACAGTTAGGGCACCGTTTAACGTGGATGCATCCACGTTGACGCTTGGTGGAACATCTGTATCCGGACGACTAATGTCCATGATCAATGACTAAACAGGCTCTTGTGGTCATGATACTTGGGGTAGCTGTACGGTTAAAGCGGAATTACACGTTGACGCTTGGTGATCTGTATCCGGACGACTAATGTCCATGATCAATGACTAAACAGGCTCTTGTGGTCATAGATACTTGGGGTAGCTGTACGGTTAAAGCGGAATTACATGTTGACGCTTGGTGGAACATCTGTATCCGGACGACTAATGTCCATGATCAATGATTAAACAGGCTCTTGTGGTCATAGATACTTGGGGTAGCTGTACGGTTAAAGCGGAATTAGAGGAAGCGGTGTGACAGCGAGAACAGCGCCACTTATTGGACGCCGAACTTGGGTTAAGGTCGCCTACTCGCGGCATGTAAGCGTTATATTGAACAACGCTGCCAGACCAGATGGAAACGGAACGCGCGCCGTGTCTTCCTCGTTGGGCGGCTGCAATTTTTCGCGGGGCGAGATAGGAACGCGGAGTTACAGCCACGCGAAGCACTCGCGCGTCGTAGAGCTATTTTTGGTATGGACGGATGTTATGAGCGAGGAAGACGCTAGGGGTAAGGTCGCCACCTGGCAGTGTGTTAATGCGTCGACAAAATTGTACTTTTCCTATTCGAAACGCGCCGAATGGGACGAACGCGTAGAAACGACGCTTTAAAAGAATTAATCGTGCATTTCACGGTCATAATGCATTACTTCACTTTAGCAAGAGCACTGTGAGAGAATAGTGGTAGATATAAAAGGCTTTTTGTAAAAGCCTACAGAGTATGTGACCGTGGCGCAGTTTTTTTTTTCTTTATTGTGGATAGCGTGCCCGGCATCTCTCGTCGCGGACCAAGAGGTCATAGGTTCGACTCCCGTTGATGGAACTTTTTTTCTTTGTCTTTTGATCATGCGTATTTTTTCGACGTCATTTCCGTGACCGAAATACGTCACTCAAATCTTGGTGCACCCCGGCGTAAAACACTTTCGTGTTAAAAAGGCATAAAGTAAAATAAATCAGTAGAAAAAAATCCAAACCACCTGACCGGGGACTCGAACCAGCGACCCCTCACTCCCACAGCCTGCTGCGCTAGCCAACACAGCCACGCGCCATGCCCGTGCTAGCGATATAACGGCGAGCTATTCATATGCACCATTTGCCGCTCGCGGTACGCAGATCTCGGAACAGCTTGAGCGTGTTTTCTATCACGCAACGCCTTTACTGTTTCTTTCAAATTGAAAACTGCCCTTGAGATGCGTCGAAAAGTCATTTAATCATATAATTAATCCTTGGCCAGTCCCCCCTGAGTGGGTATGAGCCATGTCAGAGGGAACAGCAAGAGCGTTGGCTTCTGCATTGTGGACACTCGCGGCGCATTGCTCAAATACAAACACGTAACAACTGCGACAGTTGTTAGTTGACGCTTGTCCTGTGTATGCCTGTGCGTCCTTTTCGAGCGTCCTTCTTTGTGCTGCGGCGGCGCGTTGCAAGTATCGAGCTGCTTGTCATTCTTCGTGTGACAAACTAATCTCTAGCTATCGCATTCATTGCTTCGCCCTAGTGGCGAAACTGTAACTTTTTTTTCTGCACATGTCAGCACTACTTGCCTTCACTGAACTGCTGCACTTGCCTGCGGTGGGAAAAGCAAAAAACAACCTCTGTCACTTTCATGCAGTAGCAAGAATGTTACTCCCTGCCCTCCTCCCATTCATTACTCCTCGCATCCTGAAACTCGCCTCTCTCCCAGATGAGGTCGTCCTCCGTTCCATTGAATTTGTTTTGATGTTCCTATGGCTTTTAAGCTTCTCTTCACCGTTTTGAAGGAAGCCCTACCTACACTTCAAAGCCTTAGTGGCATACATCCACAAATCGTGCCCTCTTCAGCCGTGCAGTCGGTGTTTCGTGGAGGGCAGCGCGTAGGAGGCTGATTCTCTGAGGCTGTGCTTTTGCTTCCTGTAGGCGTCCAAAACTCAGCATGGCTGCCACGTTTTCCCCCCCTAAAAAAAAATAAGCTTTTGAATTTCCTCACCATTCAATGGACAACACTGTTAACCTAAAAAAATGCAGGGTGCAGCTAAAGCACTGGTAATATTTAAATATATTTTTGGAGGTATTCTTTAACACAGTTCTAAGCATGGCTGTTACATGGGGTTCGGCCATTACGCGAGCATATATGGCACTAATTGCATACTTACAGAGGCGCCACAGCATGAGGTCAAGATAAATACCTGCTCATGCACGGATGCCCTTCTTTACAGTCCTTTGCACTGGTCTCTTGCTTGGCCAGCCATTTGAATTTCTGTTATACGTCAGCATCGTTCCTGGTGGTAAAAGCATTCCGTAGGTGGCATCAAATATGCATAGCCATATTTCCTAGGAGGCTGCAGTGATGTTGCAAGTGGTATGGACCTCTATAACAAGTTTCTCACAAAAACCAGCTCAAGAGGAAAGAGACCAAAGCAGTACGAGGACATCCAGAGACAAGAACACATGGTGACTGAGGATGTAGTGGCACCTTTGGTTTATTGTAAGCCCGACAGGTGAGTAAGTGCAAGTTTGGAGTGATCAGCATGTGCAAAGGGCACATTCACTTGTTGAGTTGTAATCATAGTATGATGTACGAGAATGATGAGTGCCATTGGAAATATTGTAGCGCAGTAACACAATAAAAAAAAACAATATAATGCAGAGAGCTTTTGCTGCTTGCCAGGATCCAAAGCTTCAGGTTTTATTTTAGGGTCGAAGAACCTTAAGACCGAGCCTTGTCGGCGTGCGGCGTTGTCCGTGCAAACAGCTTGTGCCGGCCGTACTACTATGTTTTGCCTTGCCTGAGACAGCCTAAAAAACACTAGGGTCTTTAGAATTGCGTACCTATGTATTTTCTAATAAAGAACACACGTCCTGACACTTACATATTAATGTTGTGCCTCAGGAATGCGTAGTATTTGCTTTTAGGGGCGAAGATCCTTAAGCCGTGGGTCGTGCGTCCTCGATGTATGTAGTTGTGGGTAGCCACCTCTCGTTTAGTTCTTGGAATGTCCGCTAGATGGCGGTACTTATATATGGTGAATATATTTAGGGGCGATGCTCCTTATGGCATCACCTCGGCGGTCCTCGGTTGTCCATGCATTCTGAGTAGCCAGTAGGCACTGGATTTTGACCTCCAAGGTAGTGCCGGTATGAGATGTCTCCTGTGCGTGATTAAACAATAAAAAAAATTCACAACGTACATGTAAAATTAAAGTGAGCTGCGAGTCGCCATGACTCTCATTGATCCTTTAGTATAAATGCGCCCGATCTCACGTCGTTGATGATGTACTGCGCAAAATTCGCGGAAGATTACCGGTTCACCGACGCACCTCCGAAGCTTCGCCCGCTCTTCATCATTCACTCCGTCGACATGGTGTTGTCATCTCCAGTTCTCGTCTCGTTTCCGAGAGGGCGCTGTCCTATAGACATGCGTACAATATGGCGGTTGGGTGAAGGTACGCTAGATGGCGTTGGCGGTGCAGCTGCTCTCCGATTGCGCGGACCGCCGTACGATTGCGCTTGCCGGATCGTGCTGCTTGGCGGACCATGGTACGACGACCGGTCGTTGAAGTTTGAATAAAATTTCACGCACACTATCGCTTTGATTACTGCTGGGCGAAACCACTGAAGATTTCACGGTGTAACCATGATTGCTTCAGTCACCATAAATCTCATCGACCCTTTAGTATAAACGCGCCCGATCTCACGTCGGTGATGATGTACCGGGCAGAATTCACGGAAGATTCACGGTTTACCGATGAACCTCCGCAGCTTCGCCCACTCATCATCATTCACTCCGTGGATATGCTGTGTTTTTTTATGATGGCAGTACGTTCCACGGTAAATACAGCAACAAAATAAATGTGATCTTATCATGCTACTTCAAGACAATACCACAACAGTATCATTTCAATACCATATTACACTTACAAAATTTCAGTAACGCAATATAACAACATCTGGGGTTTCACGCGCCAAAACCATGATATGATTACGAGGCACGCTGTAGTGGAGGGCTCCGGGCAATTTTGACCATTTTGTGTTTTTAGATGTGAAGCATCTTATGGCGAAGCTTAATCCGGTGGTGGTGGTGTGCCGCGTGACCACCCTTACTGCGCATGCGCAAACCCTTTAAAAAAATAAAAATAAAAAAACCTCCTCTCCCCCCTCTCTCTCCTCTAGGCATCCCTCCCCGCGGCAACCACACCCTCACTGCGCATGCGCGTCCCCCCTCTCTCTCCTACGCTCCCCCCTCTCTCCTCTAGGCATCCCTGCCCGCGGCGTCCACAGTCCCACTGCGCATGCGCGTCACCCCTTTTTCTCTTCTCCTACGCTCCCCCCCTCTCTCGCCTCGCGACGCGGACGCAGGCAGCGTCTGCTAGCGAGTTTCTTGGTTGAAAAAACCGACTGCTCGCGCTGCACAACCGTTCACTGGCCACCCCGTATATATGGCACTGGATCTTGACCTGCAATGTGGTGCCGGTAGGGGAGATTTCTCATGTGCGTTGTTGAACAATAAAAATTCGCAGCGTGCGCGTTAACTAAAAGCGAAACTTCGGGTCTCTGTGTCCAGTCGGAGTCTTCTGTCTCTCATTGCCCATTAGCAGCGATTGGCATGTTCCAGTAGGAAACACCGCTCCATGACTGCGTGCTTTGCGCCTCTCCAGTTTTCTCTCCTGCGCAACGCTGCTATGAGCGCCAGCGTCAACGCCGCCGCCAGTGTAAGCGTTAGCTCCCGCTGCTCCACATCTACACATGGTTCCCTTCAGCGGGAGATGCTGTAATTTTTTTAACCTGCATTGACATCGCACAGTACACGGGCCTGTAGCATTTCGTCTCCATCGAAATGCGGCCTTCGGGTCAGCAGCCAAGCACCATAGCCAGTGTTCCACCAAGACAGACTTTCAGTAATGCGTGGAAGTACACACGAACCAAAACAACTATTCCCGAAAGCAAATGTTGAAATCCATGCAACAGAAAGATTTTTGTACCATATATGCTTAGGTTCAAGCAGATGCTAAAATATCGAAATTTGCAATGAGTGAAGTGCACATTAACACAGCAAGCTTTGCATAGATGAAAACACACATGACACTACTCTAGACTGCACGAAAGAAGAGGAACTTATTGAATCGTTCTTTTTTTTTTTTTGTTAGACACAACATCAATGCAAACCATTCATAGTGAGGGTCTCGTTTTAGCAAACTTGATGCCTTCACGTAGTCTGCGAGGGATAAGTGGATAGGTGCCGGCTTGTTACAAGATCCCGTGCTACATGAAACGAGCAGGCAAAAGAGCGTTCCGTAGTTGCCACCAAGCTACGAGTGGTGCAAACATTCGCAGGTTTACGTGCCCAGATATACCTGATAAAGTGTACGGGAGAAGGACCGTCGCCGTAGCTCAAACAGTAGAGCATCGGGCGCATTATTCAAAGTTTGCAGGTGCGGTTCCTGCCTGCGGGAAGTTATACTTTTGTATACTTTAATTTTTTGACATTTATATCATAATTAATGCAAATAACGTCCCCAATACATTCTTTGACTTGATTGTTTGTTGGCTTGCATTAGTCTAGAATGTCTAGTTTAAGCTGGCACGGAAGACTATAGAACATGTTGCAAGGCCTGCGCTGCATTTCCAACGACAAATGCGTCTACTTTATGTTTGACCTCACAGAAATATAATTGAAAACGCCCTCAAAATCGAAAATAATGGCAAGTGTAGTAACCAGTGCCATGCCTTGTTTTAACAGGCATGCACTGTATTACGTGATATCAGCATTCATCTGTAACAAGTGGCCCCACACATGTAAAACATGGTAAAACACTTTTACAAGCTGCCACTCTGGCGTCGCCAGCGTGAAGTCGGTGACGGGAATGACAGCAGATTAGTTCACTCCATATGTATGTAGACACAGTGAAGAGGTCAGAGACGTGTGTGGTAAAACAAAACAAGTTTTAATCTAGCTGTATTTAGGCACCATAATTCTCAGAAGTACATCACTTAAAGCAATTAACAAAACATACCACAAAAATTTGATGATTAAGCTTACAAGAGTGGTGTATTACAAACTACACAAAATTAACAAACAATACAAGGACTACAGATCAGAACAATAGCTACAGATGAGAAAGTTCAAAGGTATAAACAGATGAAGGCAGACGTGCATAGGTCGGCAAAAAAGTGGAACTCACTTAGACTTACCCAAGAAATATACCTTGCAATTTAGACTCACTCGGACTCAGACTCACCAAAATTTTCTTCAACCGGACTCACTTGGACTCAAACTCACCAAAATATTACTCATGTGGACTCACTCAGACTCAGACTCTCGGCTCGATTTAAGTCTGCGTGAGTCGACTCATGAGTGAGTTTGCCAACCTCCCCGACGATCGGATGCGAGAAGCCAGAGAGAGTTTTGCACGACTGCGAGCGATACCAGCGGAGTTGCAACGCTGATGTTTACGGGAGCTAATGCTTGAAAGTGATCTCAGGCAGGTTGAGCTAACTTGAGATTGAGGTTCTGATGCCTATGTAGAAGACGCATCTAAACGAGGCGAACGGCTAAGTTTAGGTGGCCAGCCAATACAGAGCCACACTATAAACTTCCAGAAGGAATACTTGATGTGCTTCTACACCATGTTGGACAAGCAACAAAATTGATTAGAAGGGCAATATACTGCACTTATATCCCCATTCGTGTCCCCTCATTCTCTTCCTGGGGAAAAAGACACCGTCGACATGAGTCCAATCAAGTGCGTTTCACTGTCACCAAGTCCGGCCCTAAAAATATATTGACCACACCCCATTTCTAAATAGGGAAGGGTTCTCAATTGAGTGAGAGTGACAACCTGTCAAGGCGATCACATATGGCTTGCCTACCTGCAGTTTGTCGCATAGGGAATGGCCTGTTGCTTTGGCCTAT